>OY755039.1:92573202-93321036 GCA_963576565.1 Aspidapion aeneum
TATATAAATAGCGCGTGACTATTTTTGTACTTCTCATTGGTTGAGACCTGGGTAGCTATTCTGGGTCTTGAACGATGTGACCATCCACATCACTTTGACCAATAGCAAAGTCTGAGCTGTCGCGTGTTGTGCGAAATGACTTGTCACGACCAATTGCATAGTCGCCCACTCTTCAAATAGTGAATTTAACGCGTTTGAAGTGAAATCTGTTCTCCTGCCCCGAACCGACTGAACGTTTCTCGGTCGGATCGTAGGAAAAGATTTCACACCATTTTAGCTACCCAGGGATTTTGCACCATTAGATGCACCACTTCTATTAGAATAGAGCCCCGGATCTGATTCAATTAGAAGAAGAAGGATCCCTGTAATAAATAAGTAATTCGCAATGGAATTGTAAAGCATTAGTTCAGCGCCAGCGTGATAAGTTAAAATACAAAATGCAAATACGTATATTATCAAATTTTGAACTGTGAACTTATTACTTTAAATTTATTAAACATAAATATAAACAAACGATTCATAATTATTTTTGCCAAAACATAATATTGACTCAGTACGTTTCAGTGGTGTAGTAATATATACACAGTTTGGTTTACATGTGTTTATTGCGTTTAAGCTTTGGTAAGTGGGTCAACACAAAACTATGTCAAAACCCATTGATCGTCAATCGTTCAATATTTTCAATTTTAGAAACCAAAGGAAAAAATGATTCCATTCTACCTTAAGTTGATCTTACTCCTTTTATTTTACGTTGGAAACTCAGAACAAACTTGCAAAGTTGTGGGCTCTGATCCTGCACAATATTATTCAACGGGAGAACTAGAATATGAAGCGAAATATTATATGGATTGCACTAAAACGAACCTAAATGAAATGTATGATAATTTACTAAAAATGAGAGGTAACAAAACAATAATTCATGTTAAGAAAACAAAAATTACAGAGCTAAAACCAATAGCTTATACAGATGTGCTTAAAAAATATTTAAATTGTAACTGCGAAAATGTAACTTATATTGATTGCAATAAAATCACAAATTCAGAAGAACCTTTTAATGAAAATAACAATATCCCAGAAGCTTTAATGAATAAAACAGATAAAATTGACACTCACACACTAACAACAACAGAAAATTTTATCCCTGAAATGCTCGCAGAAGGAGAAAATGTAACTACAACCACTATAATTACTCCGGTAAACTATGTTGAATCACCACAGGAGGATATTTTTGACAAAGAAGTAGAAGAACAACGAAAAAGTTGTCAAAAATGTAAAGAGCTATGTATAAACCACTGGAAAAAGGTTTCACAATTATATTTAAACAATACTGGAATAAAAACCATCCATGACGAGTTTTTTAACGGGTGGTATGATTTAGAGATATTAGATTTATCTAAAAACAAGATTTCAGATTTAAGTGAAAACATTTTTAGTAATTTGACTAAAGTAGGAAAACTGGATCTCTCCAATAATTTGTTAACCGAAATTAAAGAAGACCATTTTAAAGGGTTAATGGATATGAGGTATCTGTATTTGAGTCATAATCGAATTTCCAAACTACCAAGTGAGATTTTTGGACTCAATGGTTTAGTTGTCTTAACTATTGATTTATCTTATAATAAATTAAAAAGTATCGACTTAGAGTTTCCTCTTACTGATACTATAAAACTTAACAACAATGAAATTGAAGGGACTTTTAATTTTTCACTGGTCCCTAGAGATGTTTTAAGTCGGTTAGATTTATCTTATAATAAAATTAATAACTTGGAAAACTTTAGAAAAGTTATGATTTACTCTCTAAACTTGTCACATAACCACTTGCATCATATTCCTAAAGTTGGCAGAATCCAAGAATTAGATTTAAGTTATAATAATTTTACAAAGGTAATAAATTTATGGCATTCTCCTGAGGTTAAATACCTTAATCTAAGTCATAATAAAATAACAGAGCTTCCAAAAGCCGCTTTTAATTATAATTTTTTAAAAAAGTTATCATTAAGCCATAACAATATTTCCAGTTTACATCCTGAATGCTTTAAAAAGTTTGGATATCTACATGAACTTGATTTGTCTTACAACAATATAAGACTAACTTATTCAGCGGGTGACTATCCGCTAGAAGTATTTCGTGGATTGCGAGTAGGAAATCTAGATGTATCTGAAAACAATCTAACAGTAAACTGGTACGTATTTACAAGATTGAGCTACATAGAAAATTTAAATCTGTCGGGAAATGATGTCCCATATGCAGATCCAGACGCACTGATCAAAGATATGAAATTTTTAAAAAGTATAACCATTGACTATACCATGTGGTTATGCGAGGAGTTGGATAAATTTGTTTTAGGTTTTAGAAAGCATCAAGTTAAGATACACGAGGGTATAGCTAGATATATTTGTGAAGGGGAAAATGACTAGTTTGATTTTAATTATTAAGGTAAGAATTTGATAAAAACTTCCAACAAAGGTTAAATTTAAGGAATGTATTAGTGTCTAGACCCTAGTTAAATATTTAAAAACAAAAGAATATATAGAGGTTACTAATAAAGAAAATATCTTTATTACTACCAACTGTCCCTAATTGAAAAAGCAATCAACATCCCCAAAAATATAGACTGCTGTAAATAATCTACCCTAATACCCAGAAAACGTTTTTCTGTATACAATATTAGATGGAGGGTGGTTGAAAGTTGCAGGGATGGAGGCCGCTAAAGTACTACGTCAAATTACTATACTATACTATACATATGCCTCTTGGGAAATGAAAACGAAGCTCCCTAATATTTGAAATGTTTAAAGAGGAGAAATTAAAAACTGCACGTGAGTATCTTACAGACAAACCATGGTGTCACCAACTTTTTTATATACCCCACAATAAAGTGATATTAAAGGAATACATTTTAAATATATTGAAGACGTCCGAAAGAAACGCGACACGAATTTTAAGAAACGGTAACTTTGAGTTTGTTTCAAGGCTGTTTTTTAAGTTGAAAGTTGCATCGAATTAAGATGCCAATGGAAAGGCATAATTTTTAAGGGTTTAATCTAATTCCAAGGGAGATAGAAAAAACTGATCCCTTCTTTACGACGCTTAAAATTCAAGAGAAGTTATAAAATGAATACCATATTTTGATACCTATAACTATTTTCAAGCTACGGGTGGTTTTTAAAGATTTGCATTTTAGTAGGGATCTATAACTTTTTTATTGTTAAAAATTCTGTTTTGGAGGGACTTGTTTTTTTACAAGCTTTTATTTAGCTTCAGATGTTATTTCTAACTAACTATCAAATCTTGTGAAGCGTTTTTGACACACTTCCCATTATCCGATTTGGATGAAATTTGGTACACACATAGTGGTCCCATGACAATACAACATTAAGAAAAAAATATCCTATGTGTTTTTGACACACTTCCCGTTATCCGATTTGGATAAAATTTGGTATACACATAGTGGTCCGATGATAATACAACAATAAGAAAAAATATCCTCCCATTCCTACCCCCACCCCCTTCCATAGAAAAATTTGTTTTTGACACACATCCCGTTATCCGATTTGGATGAAATTTGGTATACATATAGTGATCCGATGACAATACAATATTAAGAAAAAAATATCCTCCCACCCCTACCCCCTCCCCCTTTCATAGAAAAATGAGTTTTTGACACACTTCCCATTATCCGATTTGGATGAAATTTGGTATTCACATAGTGGTCCAATGACAATATAACATTTAAAAAAAATCCTCCCACCCCTACCCCCACCCCCTTCCATAGAAAATGCGTTTTTGACACCCTTCCCATTATCCGATTTAGATCAAATTTGGTATACATATAGTGGTCTGATGACAATACAACATCGAAAAAAAATCCTACCCCTCCTAACCCCACCCCCATCTATAGAAAAATGCGTTTTTGACACACTTCCCATTATCCGATTTGGATGAAATTTGGTATACATATAGTGGTCCGATAACAATACAACAATAATGAAAAAATGTCCTCCCACCCCTACCCCCCACCCCTTTCCATAAAAAAAGCGTTTTTGACACACTTCACTTCAAATGACTTTTATAAAATTTGGTATATGAATATAAATAAATATCCTCCCACCCCTACCCCCTCCCCCTTTCATAGAAAAATGAGTTTTTGACACACTTCCCATTATCCGATTTGGTTGAAATTTGGTATTCACATAGTGGTCCAATGACAATATAACATTTAAAAAAATCCTCCCACCCCTACCCCCACCCCCTTCCATAGAAAATGCGTTTTTGACACCCTTCCCATTATCCGATTTAGATCAAATTTGGTATACATATAGTGGTCTGATGACAATACAACATCGAAAAAAAATCCTACCCCTCCTAACCCCACCCCCATCTATAGAAAAATGCGTTTTTGACACACTTCCCATTATCCGATTTGGATGAAATTTGGTATACATATAGTGGTCCGATAACAATACAACAATAATGAAAAAATGTCCTCCCACCCCTACCCCCCACCCCTTTCCATAAAAAAAGCGTTTTTGACACACTTCACTTCAAATGACTTTTATAAAATTTGGTATATGCATAAAGGTCCGATGGAAATACAGCCCAAACAAAAAATATATTTCTACCTCTACGCCCACCCTCTCCTGCTCCCAATAGAAAAATGAGTTTCCAAACAACTCACGATCAGCGATTTCATTTTAATCTAGAATAAACTCTTCTGTTCTGTTACTGAACAAATATTTTCATTTAATAGAGTAGATAGCTGAGACTAAAAAGTAGAAAATAAATTGGTAAAAATTTTTTTTTTAAGTTTTATAAAATGCACTAAAAATTAATAAATAATTTTCTAACATTCTAATATTATCATAATAATAAAAGTGATGGCCGCAAATCAAAGCATAAGTTAATCTAAATTTGTAATCTAAACACTTGAAGAATACTCAACATAGCAGGTCATCAAAGATGTGTTTGATGTGCCGCAATGTTATGCCATCGCCATACCTATGTCAGAGAAATGCTGTGGTATCTTGGGTCGGGTTGGTTGGGTTTGGTACCTCTGCATTTTTCTGCTAGATTGATTCTTGCAAATAGTGATATTTAATTGATACGGATATCTTATCAGTCGGCCATCGCTTTTATTATTATGATAATATTAGAATGGTAGAAAATTATTTTTTAATTTTTAGTGCACTTTATAAAAGCTTGTGACTTAAATTTTTTTTTTACCAATTTATTTCATATATTTTTTTATATAAAGAATCCAACTGTCAAACTGAATACCATCAGTCACTTTTAGTTTTTGAGATATTACATTTAATTGGTATTTTTTACTGAAGGCCTTTGCAATACCCAAAAAAATTTCTGCCAGGTCATTTTAATAATAGTTTGACGCTGATCTCATTAATCGGATACAAAATATATAAGTACCAATTTTATGTGATAATTTAAAAATTACAAGTGACAGCTAGAAATTATGTAGTCTTTATAATGATAATAATGTAGTTGTGCAGGTCTAAGTAAAATTGTGTGGTTAGTTCAGATTGCTTATTTAATAAATTCTAAATCAAATAATTCGAAAACTACTTGTTCATTATAAAAACTAAAATCATTTCTGAATAAAGAATTGAAAGACCTTCCCAACAAAGTATCACTCGACGGACTTTTCCGATTCAAAATCAAGGGGTGGGACACGCTCCAGCTAGGGGTTGATAGATAGAGATGACGCAAAATCGCAAAAAAGTGTCCTTGGAAACAAAATCGAAGTGTCTCGGCATTTTTCAAAATTTTCAGCAGCTCTCGAGAAATCCCGTGTGGAACATTTTAAATGAGACACCCTGTATAATTGCCGCCTTTACGTTTTTCAAAAAACAACTTCTAAATCTGAAAATACGAGAAGTATTTTCGTAAAACTAGTAGAGACGTCTAATTACGTACTTGAGACTGGCTCTATCCATCCCACCATTGAAATATTCGTCATACATACATACATACGTATCCGAGTTTTAAAAATTTCCTCGCTTTTTGTAAAGATCCAGAATGCATCAAAAATTTCTGCATTCTTAGTTTTACAGGCACATATACTTCAGGCATACTTCGATAAAAGAGTAGAGTCCTCGAGTCCATAGAGACCATTGTAACAGTGGCGGCTTTAATGTTGATGAGCTAATTTTGACTAATTCATATTACCTTATTTGGTGAATAATAGCACATTGACGAATTGGATTTGACCCCGTAGGTCTTAAATATATCAGTACTGCTAAAGCGTATTAAAACCATTAACGGAAAATAAGTGCTACAAGCGTTCCGCCATATTGGATTCAAATACACACAACCGTGTGGCTTGGATTAAAAAGTAGACGCTTTTAATAAAATTTGACAGGAACTGCTTTCAAATGACGTTGACAATTTGTCAATGCGATGATTGTTGTAAAAATTGGGGTTAAATTTTATTATAATTTAGATTTAAGAAAATTCTTGGGATTTTGAAACTTTTAGAAGACAAAGCCATTATCTTAAGTTGACATGCAGCTTACTTGGTATTTTTTTAAACAAAAGGTATTTGTCCTAATTCTGATAATGGGGGTTTTAAGCTTAGAAAAGAGATGGCGCTGAGAGCGCAGCACCCATTATTAGTAGCCTGAATTTATCCAAGCCATACGTTTGGTTTCATTTGAAATCCAACATGTCGGCACGCTTGTAGCAGTCATTTTTTAAGGCCCTTTGCCAGTACTGATATATTTAAGATGTATGTGGATTTGAATAAAGTAAAAGCGGCAAATCAAAAATGGCCGCCGTCCCGGCATTTTTAGCCATTGACATTTCGTTCGAAGTGTCAAGGGCCTATCAACCGCTGTGTTCGTTTATTTATTTTTGACCAGTGGTAAAAAAAGTTCGAGAATTTCTTTATTTTTCAATAAAAACACAATAAAAATAACAAAAATCTCCGCCATTTTGACAAGGCCGTGATAAAATCAAAGTGTAAGTAGGTTTGGTTAGGCTGCCTACCATTGCCCAACTATTTTTACGACGTTTTCAATGGTAATATCAAACGCATTGTGTACCCACTCTTGCTATTTTGGTTGGTTGTGAAATCCAATTCTGGCTGTTCTAATATCTCCGCCTTATATGTTCCCGTTTTTGTACAACTGAATTCTTCTGTCGCAGTGTGTCATATAGGGTAACTGCATCATGAAAATTGTGTCGCCAGGCTGCAGAACGCAGTGACCTTACAAGCGTAGTATATGCCACCACCCCTAGAGGTCGCCGTGGAAAATAAGGAGTGACACTATGTCAAATATCAATATTTTACGTTATCCACGTTGTGGTTAATAGAGTCCCATCTTTCTCTTATCTTCTATTTGAGGCACGCGCAGTTACCTGGTTTGATCTTATCCTTTATAACATGATAGTGTTTGACATTACTTGTGTTCCAATAACGCAGGCTACAGTTGCTTTATTTAGAGACCGTGTTGCCGCGCATATAACTTTATGTCAAAATGTAATGTAAATTAAAATATTTTTGATATCAGACAATTATTTCAAAAGCTACCAATGCAGGGTAACCCGCAGATTTAATTTTATGCCAATTATTTTAAATTATTTTTTATAAAAACTGGTGTTGTTTGACAGCAGTGTTCACCAACTAACCAAATGTCAGCAATGTTCTTTGAAGTTCGTAAAAAAAATAAGAAGTAAACAGTAAACACAGACCTAATCCTATATCCTCTTTCTGTTTTTCACTAGTTGTTTTCGGAACTTTTTAATTAATTTTGCTTACAAAACACAAAACAGGCTTTTGACAAATAAATAAAGGATAAAGGATAAAAAACTGTGCCTGAAAAAGTTCAAAATTGAGCTTCTAAATCCCACGTGACATCTGACATTTAATGTCGCATTTTTAAAGGATAAAGCTAAAGGAGGGCGTGCAAAAGGTCCTAAATTTTCGATATGTTTACCTTATATTTTAGATTATTTTGATAGAATTGCAAACCTATCAAAATAAACAGATTTTATAAACTGTCAACATAATCACTGTCTATTTTCCAAAAGGACCTGTTGCCTGTAAGAAATTAACATTTTATTAAATTTGGTGGAAACCGACCAAAAAAATTGTGTATTTATATGGAAAATATCTCCACCCACAATGGATTAATTTTTCAAATACATTTCATCACTTTAAAGTTAAAGCAAAATATAGTAGCTAGAACTCTGGGCAAATTTTTTTCCGCTTGGTGAATTTCGCGGAGAAACTTCTCTTTCCGAGCCTTTGATGTTTTTCCATGTTTTCCATAGCACTAAGTTTTATCCGCGGAGAGTACGTCATTAAAGTTGCCTGCCGCGGATGGCTGATTAAATATTTTTGCGCGAAAAAAGATACAGAGTGGCCTAGATAAAAGTAAATATACCGCGTGAACAAGTCCACATCTAGGGGGCTTAATTTCCATAAGAGGATAAAAACAGATAGAGTATGGCATGTATTAACACGAGACCGCGAAATGCCTGACTCCCTTCGAAAGCGTTCCAGCGTTGCCAAAGGTAACCTTGATAAATAACTACAGGCGTAAGTGGTCGTAGTCATCAAGGGGGCGGACAACCTGAAACACTTGTTTCGAGCAGAAATTATTACAAGACTTGATTTTTAGTCCATCATACAAGAAGTGGACTATTGAAAACGTGATTTTTTTTTTAAATAATTTATTTAAATGTGAGTTTCAGGTCCTGAAACACCAAAATCGGCAAATAAAATTAATTGACTGTTTGAATATACACGATAAATAAAGAACACCTTAAACAATTTTAACCCAATATGATGCAAAAGTCTTTTGTTGTCATTAGATTTTGATTAAAAAGAAAGGATTAAAAGTATTATTTAGCGAATTTTACCTTCAAACTATCAAATGATGCAAAACTTTACTTGTTATATCGATTTTCGTTTAAAAATGTGTAAAACTCTAGTCCCCCATTGCCTTTTTATATTAAAAATGCATTAAACTAACCAAAATTAAATAATAGGTAGCTTACCTGTAGATTGGTAAGTTATCTTTCAATCGAAATTGGCTTTAGTGAATGTGAAACGAAAATCAATAACTAGAATAATACTTTTAAATTCTGCTTGTTTGTAAAAGTAAGTAAAAAATAAATTTTAGGAACAAGAAGAATTTTAATTTATAATTCTGGTTGTGATCACCCCGTTTAACGAATCCACTTACATAAAACTCTCTAAATTGACCTTTCGCGAATTGAGTCGCGGCTTATACTGATATTTTCGCTTAACCGGCAACGTTGGTTTTACGCTTTTCTGTTCTCCCATGCAATCCTAATGACCAATATAAAAATCCTACGCCTAGATAGAAGGCTAGCCACGCTGTATATGAGGATTTCGGAAAGGGATTCTGAAAAAATTAAAGGTCTAGAGAAAATTGGTTAATGCCATTCGATTAGCCGTTGTCGCTAATTTAAAACTACCAAATTTTATTAAAGTTATTTATAAGATGGCCACGATATCTTAGTTATTCGAAAAACATAATTATTTACAGTTTTTGCTTGTTATTTTTAAAACCCCTGTAGATATGTTTAATTTCAACACAGCATCTGATTGAAATAACGTAATTTTTTCTTATTTTACCAAAAGTTACCGTTTCCAAAATCTCCCGTAGGTAAAAGTAAACCCCATAGAGATTTAAACGGGAATAAGTAGCGCTTTTTTTCGTATTGTATCAAAATTAAAATATCTACAGAGGTTCTTAACATATCGAGCAAAAACTTTTTTTTATAATAGTCTCCACTTTGTATACAAACTAATAAAATTTGGTTGCAGCGATGGCTGCTATTTGATGCCACAAGCCATCTCGCGGCCCGCATTACGATGGAAACGGGGTGGGAGCGGTCATAATGCTGTTTTAATGTAAAAAAAGGCGGCCAGTCCACAGAAAATCGCGGTGCGGTCCGCTTGTCATGGGCCAGTCTTGTTTTGCTTTATTAGTCGTGTTATGATTTACCGCAAATTTTTATTATCGAATTTGATAATGAATTGCTTCAGTAATGTCATTAAAAGCCATTTTTCCAGTCTTTGTTTAAAAGATAAAATCAAAATTAAAGAACTGGTAGGCCCTTACCGGCTAAATCGAGGGGTGGCTCGATCACCGATGTTTGTACACCTACGGTATTTCCTGAGGTATTTCCCAATATTTCTTTAAATTTCAATGGTATTTCCTAGTATTTCCCAAGTACTTCCCGGTATTTCCTAGTAAATTTCCCAGTACTTCCCAAGTATTTCATGGTATTTCCCCTAACCTGTACACCAAAAGGAAATACCCAGTCTCTCCTCGATCTAAACGTAACTCAAGTTAGTCACAAAAGGAAACAAAACAGAAGTTTCACGCGTCATTTTTCTAGAACATCTATATGAAAAATAACTGGATTTGCGGGTGTGAGTGAACCAACCCGCTTTACTGTTTTCCATGTGTGTTGTTTCATAATGCGGCATCAAGAATTGACACTAATTGAGAACGAACGGGAGTGAAAGATTTGCACCATCTTCCTGAGAAAATAAGAAAACATTAATCTTCCAGAAAAGTAAAGAATTCTTGCACTGGATTTACATTATTAGTTGAAACGAATATTAAAAACTCAGTTAAAATCCATTACCCCTATCCTAGCCAATTGCGCCGCCCCCTCAGCTTTACAATTCACGGGCCGCCACTGTACTGCGGCAGTCTTATAACGCAAACAAATTTTTTCTAGTCCATCTGGTTCTTTTAGAAACCATTTCCGCAATGCCCATAGGTATAGTTACTTTTATCTGGGACACCTTGTATACTGTATATCCTAAGAAACATAAAGAAAATTTTCTTGTTTTTAAAAACGTATTAACCAGGAGTGTTTCATGAATTCTTTACCAATTTGAAAGCATTTCGCGACCCTTTGCGATGCTAGAGAAAAATATAGGTATATACAGTCTCTATAAGTTGGAACCATATGAAAACCTTTTTTGTTATTAATTTTAGGAAAAAATTTGTTCTTTATAAAAAGTTTTGTAATGCTCTGAAATCTAAAATACCCTAACTAGAGACCCTGTATGTATGACAAATTTTGTAAAAATATGTTTGTAAAAACATGTCATACATATAGGGTCTTATAACCCTAACAAGCAAGAATTATAGAACATTAGCAGATTGGATTTGACCAAATTTAAAGTCGCAAAATTCAACTGTCTGAAACTGTACAGGGTCACAAAATATTACCTTTTCTATTAGAGAAAGGTGATTTTCTTTTTTTTTTAACAAAAATAAGAAGAAATGATGATCTGCGCGAGAGACTCTGTATGTATGATATATTTTAAAGAAATAGAGACACGACAAACTTATCTAAGTCGAATTTATTTAAGTCAAAATCCAAGGAGGGAAATATCGGTCCTCTATACTCTAGCCTTGTTAATTCATAAACGTCGAAAAATGTTTGACAAACATTTACGGGGTGAAGGACATACTTGTTTGTTTATCAGGGATTTGCACTATTCGATTTTAACGGTCGTTTAACGTTAAACGCTGTTTAGTTTGATCATGTCTTTTGCTCAGTTGTGGACATGAACTGGAAAGAGAAATTCCCGTTTTATAAGCTAATGGATTAAATAATATTAGGTGTAAAAAATAAAGTAACATTTTTGGCATCCCCTAATTTTCCTGTTGATTGATTGTCGAAGTGCAAGGACCAGAATTCGTACCTAGAAAAATACACGTGTTTTTGTGTGAAGAATATATTTTCTTTACCAAAAAAAAATCAAAAAAATTCAGCAAATAATCAGATATGACAAGTAACAAAATGATTGTATCAAGTAAATATATATTTGAAGTTGTCAATATTGTTATGGAAATGATTTAATTACATCCAGTACACACATACAGTTGCTTTATATGAACAGCATATAATTTACTCTGCTTAAGTATATATTTTGTTCAATCAATATAAATTTTTTTCTGTGTAATATTATCAAGTCAATTGATTAAATAATGTTAGGTGTGAAAGAAATAAAGTAACATTTTTCGCCTCCTTTAAGTTTTCTGTTGACTTCGGCAATTAGCGCGGGGATATTCCCTCCCTTGGAGAAAGGGCAAAAATCTGTTACCTAATACAATACAATAAAGCCTCCCAGCCCTCAATGGCGTGCATGCAATGTAGATAGAAAGCAGTGGCAGCTCGTTACTTTCGCAATAGGTGACACAGGATTTCCCTCCCCCCATATTTTATACACACACAATAATATGCTAATAATGTAAATACCTATTCTACAAAGAACTTACCTAAACTCAGTAAAATCAGGGAAATCAGGTAGGTAGTAGGTTCACGATGATGCAATTGCAATTCAATTTAAATTTTATTGCTTGTATGTGAGGCAAATTCGTCTATCCTTTAAATTTTTGTACCACGATTCTTTAAAATGTCGAACGTAAACTTTGTTTTTACCTTTAGCCGGTTTACTTACGTTCAATATAGAGTACGGCTTTTCAGAGTTGAAAAAGTCTTTTTTGTCATCGTCGTTTTTCCAGTCAAATATACACTGCATCGTACACAGGGAACATTGTGCAAAATATTTAAAATAAACACCGAATCAGAACCGAATGTAAACAGTACGCGGGTAACCGGACACTCTTTTCATAATGTACGCAGGTTTTAATACCTGATTCTTGGCCCTGCCAAAGCATGCGACGTTGTCATTACAACCAACGGACGCCTTCACCCAGCGGCATATCGAGAAGACACAGGCGATCGAAAAACAAAAATGTCTTGACTCTGGGCCCGCATGTTTTGTTGCCTGCCAATTGAAAAATATACAAGGAGATGACATGTCACTATAGAGTTCGGGAGTACAGAATCCGCGGCGGGGAACCGCTCACGCTTTTTAGTCGATTAATCCTGTCTTAAATTCTTAGATTATTATATTTAGTCTCGAAAAAAGAGGTGAAGCAGTGCTTAGCCTGCGTCATTGGGCAAGCCGCCATGGTAGAAAGGCGTTGTCTCCCTAGATAAAATTCAAAACCGTTTTTTTTCATATCATCACAGCCTTTTTTGCATAAGGCATATTTCAATTAATTGCATATAATGCATTATTGCGCATTGCTCATCTAATATTTTTCTAATAGGTGCTCCATATGACTTTCTTGAAGGCGGTATGATTTATTTGTAATATCGCTAATGGGATATTAAAGGCTGCGCCTCATTCTATTCTCGAAAGTATTCTGCAGACCGGTGGCGCTGTAATAATGAGAGAGAAAGAACCAGGAGACGTCGCGTGGAATGTTCGCAAGTCGTTTGCCATGCATGCCCGTGAGTGGCATTGATTGATTGAACAAATTGCCAACTAGGTGGTTACTGTGAACTAGCAAACACGTGGAAAATCGAGTTAAACTTGAAAAAGTATAGTTTTTACAGAAAGCAGTATATGTTTTATAGAATAATTATGAAAATAAAGGAAAAAACTGTTTTTTTGTTTTTTTTTAATTTGGGTACAAAATATAAAATATTTGCAAATTAATAGCTACCAAAAAAAAGCATTTTGAAGTTTTTGCTAGCTACCGGCTTTTTCCATATTTGGGCAAAATTATCCCGATTTCATAATTACCTATAATTAATTTGTTAGTTTTGTTTTGGCTGATTATGATATATAGTTTCTGTGGGAGTTTTTTTGGGATAATTTGGATTTGTATCAGATCTAACTAAGTGGCAAAGTACTGAGAGCAAAAACTGTGTTCGACGTTTAAGAACAATTCCATTTTTCTTGAAAACATTTGCAGCAAAATCATCGAATTGAAATGATAAAAAAAGTTTTATTTCAAAATTTATAATGTGTTTTTTATTATGATTAAGTCCTATTAAAATAATAAAAATTTTAATGAAAGTTTTTTCGCGATTTTTGTGTTGCAGTTAATAAACTACTAGCTTGGTAGGTAAGTATTTTTCAAGAATTATTTTTTATTTTGCGAATTTTCGCCTACCCTTCTTTGATTAGCACTGCACGCCACTGGCAGCCCTATTTCTGGCTTGGGCAATTCAAACACCCGGTCGGACCTTTATTCGTAATCCTACTAATCCAATATAATCCAGAAATCTGAAACATTCGGGTCACTACTCTAATGTGGGGGGATAATAGCCAGATATTTCCACAGATATTTATTTGATGTGAATTCCAGTAGAAATTTAATGTCATTCGATGTTTTCTTTTAAACGAATGGTACTTATAGTAGGGGAATTTATTTTCTTAGTACGTCAGCAAATAGCGATAGAATTGTTCATTGATCAATTCTATGTAAAATTTATTATATGAATAGGGGGGGTTTCTGATGTTTTTGGGAGTAAAATGCAAAAAAAAGATATGAATACGAGGAACTTATTTTCTTAGTAATAAAACTAGTTGTACTAGTAAAGGATATACCTAAGTTAACTAAAAATATATTCTGGCTAATCTCAAAGGACGGCCAATAATTCCGGCAAGTAAAAACGGATATGCAATGTTTTCCTAGCTTAAGTTACAATCTGGTTGTTATTTAAAATTCCCAAAGCCTTGCCAGACTTATCTGATGCCTGTCAATTTGACATTCGATTATATTAATGTTTTTTAGACCCATATACAAATGAGAAAATGCACATAGGTCCACAATCGCTTTGCTTTGTTTTCACTGTTGAAATTTATTAATTTTTTCATTTTTCGTTTATGCTCTCGCAGGTTTTACGTCATTAGAAATGCCAAATAATAATTAGAATCTAAAAGAAAATATCTTTTCAGCAGGAAGAGCTTAATTTTATTTTGGTATATATATAAATGATATATGTTCCTATAGTTAATAATATAACTAGATCCCAGCTAAAGTTTTGTAAAATCAGATAACCTGAACACAGTAGCGTAGGTGTAAACTAAAGAAACACAAGAAAAAACTTTTTAAAACAAACCCCTACTCTAAGAGGAAAATAAATAATAAAAATTAAAAGCACAGGTGATGGCTGATGAGCTTGTTCAATTTGCAAGTTGAATTACTGAACTGCTTTGGGCCATAATCATGTCTATGTTCACATGTTCTCCCCATTCTAGCCTTCTGGCTGGGGGGAGTGTCTGATAATTCCTGATATCTCTGCCCCTATATCTCCAATCGAGCTAATTTACGGACAGCAGGAAAGCACGGGGGTCCTTCAACCCTGAAATCTGGACCTAACGACGTCCATATTCCTATAACTAATAATTTTATCCCTGGAAAATTTCTGGATATGCGCTTGGTCTCCAGAAATTTCGGAGAATGACTAACATTGAAAATACCCGGTGCCGGTATCTTTTGGAAGAAAAAAAAAATAGTAACGACATGAAAACAGAAAAATACACATCAAAAATGGAAGGTGTCGAAATGGATAGAATAAGAAGATCAATAAGAATATCCAGAACAAATCATATAAGAAATGAGATCATAAAAGAAATAATGGGAATCGGGGGAAGCATTATATTATACGGCCAGGTACAACGGATGAACGACGAAAGATTACCAAAGCAGGTTCTGGGCCACCAATAGGGCGCAGAAAAAGAGGGCGTCCTAAACTCGAATGGCAACAGTCAATCCAAAAATCAATGGGTCAAGAAAACCTAACAGAATAGGCGTCGGACAACGTAGAAAAACCCACACAGTAGTAGTATGAAAACTAATTGAAATGAAAGAAAATCTATCGCCACCTATAGGAAAGTAAAATTAGACATGATCAGAGTTATTGGTGTGAAATGGGGTGAGCTTTTAGGAGTGAATATTGATTTTTTACGGCTTTCAGCGAAACTTGATCTCCCGTCGAAAAAAATTATATACACTGTGTCCCATTTAAAACTTTCCACCCGGGATTTCTCGAGAACTGCTGAAAATTTTTTAAAATGCCGAGACACGTCGATTTTGTTTGCGAGAGGTATACTTTACCCTTATATTTTGAATAGGGAAAGTGGTTCTACTGATAACTTGTTTTGAAGCTCTCTTGAATATCTTTACAACCATGTAAAAATTTCGTTAAGTTTTTGAGTTATTTGCTTTCAAATTTTCAAATTTAACATGGAATGACAATAAAAATTAAATCCGAAAACTATCATCTATTTAGACTTCGAGAAAGCGTTTGATAAAGTACCTTTTAAAAAGATGCTTCACAAAATGGATCACTATGGTATTGGTGGTGAGCTCTTCAAATGTCTATCATTCTTCTTGACAACAAGAACTTTTCAAGTAAGGATTAATGGCAAGCTATCAACCATACATACATGTCTCAGTGGTATTGCACAAGGAACAGTCCTTGGTCCTGTATTCTTTTTATTGTACATCAGCGATTTATCTATGCAAATACAAACTATTATTATATTTTTTGCTGACGATGCCAAATTGTTTTTAAACTGAAACAACCACATTCAGCTCCAAGAAGATCTTAAAAAATTTAGAAAAAAAAACTTTTTAAAAACAAGCTTTTATAAAATGGACTAAAAAGCATAAAATAATTTTTTGAGTGTTCTGATATCATAATAATATCATAATAATAAAAGTTTTTGTTCTAAATTTATTTTTTAATTTTTAGATTTGTCTAATTCTATGCATTTCAGCTAGCGCATCGATATTGCAGGGAGTCTTTCCTGTCAATTTTGAAATATCTAAGTCTTCAATGAGAAGGCCATCCAACGATTTGATACTAAACAAAATACAAACTAAAATTTTACCTCCTCTCCGCCCTCCACGTTAGGGGGGGGGAGGTAGGGAGTCAGTGATACCACATTATTGAATTGTCATCGGAACTATAATGTTATGCGAAATTTAAAGTTAATCGGAAACGTGGAAGTCAGTTGAAAGTAATCAAAAAACTTGACATTAAATCGTCCATCTTGAATCCGCCATATTGAATTTTTGTAATCTGATCAAAAATTCGTAATCCTCATCCACAAAAACCCCCAGATACCAATTTTGGTGGAAATCCAACAAACTAAAATTTTACCCCCTCTCCGCCCTCCAGGTTAGGAATGAGGTAGGCAGTCTGTGATACCACATTATTGGATTGTCATCGGAACTATAGCGGTATACGAAATCTTAAGTCAATCGGATACGTGGAAGTCAGTTGAAAGTAATCAGAAAAACTTGAAATTAAATCGTCTATTTTGAATCCGCCATATTGAATTTTTGTAATCTGATTAAAAATTCGTAATTCTCATCCTCAAAAACCCCCAGATACCAATTTTGGTGGAAATCGGACAAACTAAAGTTTTACCCCCTCTTCACCCCCCACGTTAGGGGGGAGGTAGGTACCCGATGAAACCACATTATTGTCATCGGAACTAAGACGCTATGCGAAATTTGAAGTCAATCCGATGTTTGAAAGTTCTTCAAAAATTTGATTACATACATACATACATACATACAGGTGAAGTTAAATAAAAGCTTGTAAAAAGCTTGTAATAATAAAAAATAGAAAACTGGACCAAAACATGGGGCATGTAACTCAACGAGGAGAAGTGTACCGTACTTAGCATTGGAACGAACAGTACCGCCCACAACTACCAATACAACACCTCTTTAATTCATGTCGACCAACAAAATGATCTTGGCATCTTGATAAGCTCCGATTTAAAATGGGAGTCGCATGTCAACAAAGTTGTAAAAAAGTGTAATAGTTTCATTTACTGCATTCAAAAAGCCTTCTCAGACAGATCTATAGACACTATAATGCAACTACATAAAACATATATAAGACCAAAACTCGAGTATGGAGGGACAATATGGAACCCATATTCCGCGAAAGATATAGAATTTTTAGAAAGAGTACAGAGATGGGTCACAAAAATCCCTATAGAATTGGCAAATTTGGAATACCCTGAAAGACTGAGAAGGCTGAATTTAACAACACGTTTGAGAGGAGACCTTATAGAGACATACAAAATATTGCTGCCTTATTACCATACTAACCTCAACATATTCCGTTCAAATACAAATATTCAACTAAGAGGACATAGCAAAAAACTGGAAAAAGAAAAAAATGCAAAACTTCCCAGGAAAAACTTCATAACTAACAGAATCGTTTATCACCGGAACGCATTATCTGAAGATACGTTTGTGCTCCAAGTATCAATTCTTTTAAAAATAGAACGTACACTCAGCGTGACACACTTATAAACATTGTTTCGCATTTCGGACAGTAAAAGCTTAAAAAAACTATTATTTGACAAATATTAAAATTATAAAACATAGAACCATTGTAAAGTGCAACTATCAAATAAACAACAGTTTCATCGGTCGTAACCGCTTACTGTTGTATATAGTAATCGTAATCGTAATATAAAATTCTAATTAAATTTGTATTTTATCAGTCCATGTTAAGTTTGAAGTTTGAAGGCAATTATCTCAAAAAGTAACTAATGAATAGATTTTTAAAATTTTTACACGGTTGTAAGGACATTCAAAAGGCCTTCAAAACAAGGTATCACTAGACCCACTTTCTTTATTCAAAATATAGGGGTAAAGTGTGCCCCTCGAAGGTTATGCGAGCTATAAAAATTTCAAGATCGCTAAAAAGTGTCCCCCTCGCAAACAAAATCGACGTATCTCGGCATTTTTAAAAATTTTCAGCAGTTCTCAAGAAATCCCGGGTGGAAAGTTTTAAATGGGACAAAGTCTATATAATTTCTTTTCAACAGGAGATTAAGTTTGGCTGAAAGCCGTAAAAAATCAATATTCACCCCTAAAAGCTCACCCCATTTCACCACAATAACTCTGATCAAGTCTAATTTTACTTTCCTATAGGTGGCGATAGATTTGCTTTCATTTCAAGTAGTTTTTTAAATTTTCAGCAGCTCTCGAGAAATCCCGGGTGGAAAGTTTTAAATGGGACACAGTGTATAAAAGTTATGGGTAATAAAAAGCGCTACGACTGTGTAAATATGTTTTTTTACACTAATCTAAAATTTTCAGAAAAATTTAAAAGAAAAAGTTTTTTAATGTTTTTTATTACTTTAATTTTAATTTTTTTTTGTTGATCACTATATAAAATGCTTGAGACATAATTTAACCAGTTAAAAAAAACACAATATAATTGCTGCAGTATAATTTATAGTATATTTCCTAACAAGTGCGGAAAGTATCACTTTTCCAAACGCGATTGCAGTTCGGCCAGAGAGTTAGGAACAGTATTTTTTCTTTGAGCGTGTGGAAAACATAAAAAAATTAAAATTATAAACAAACGTTTATTAAATTAAATATTACGAAACCTTATACTGCGCAATATTTTGCCAGATCATTGTCATGCAGATAAAGCATTAAAACCTTGACAATGCGTTGGTATGTGACAACTATTGGCAAAAAACAAGAATTAAGGTACCGATTCTTAGATTTTTTGGAGAGTACGGAAAAGTACTTTTAAATTTAAAATGCGTCTTCCGCACGCTTGTAGAAAAATCAATGTCCATCCCGTCTATGCTATTTTTCTATAAGAGATGTTATTTTTTTTTCCAGAATCTAAAAATATACGTGTTAAGGAAAAAACTTACCACTGTTTTTATAAACTGGTTGTAGAAGTTTTTTTAGGGGTGAAAATGGAGCCTCTTTTTAGGTTTAAATTCAAAACAAAATGTAAATGTAAATATTTTAATTTAAAAAAATTAAAACGTGTTTAGGACATAGAAAGGCAAGTTCTCACCAAATTTCGAAAAAAATAAAAAAATGTGGAAGATAAAAATCAAAAATCGAAACACACTTTTCTAAAAACTTTTTGCGAAGACATTGATCGAAACCTTAAATTTCAAATAAATTTGTTTTTGAAAATCCTTTTTTTCAAAAACCCTTTTTTCAAAAACATTTCTTTCAAAACAAACCTTTTCTGACTTCTTTCCCGGGACCCGAGAGGGTGTGAATCCGAATAGAACCGTACCGAAAAAAAATGTTAATATTTTCGAACAAAATGTCATGCCAAAAAAAATGTTAAGTAATTTTCACTAAAAATTTAGGTTTTTGATCAAAAAGTGTTTTTGAAAAATGTTTTTTTTTTTGGAAGAACGGACAATGACCCACTTTATTCGATAGGAGGTTCATGTTCGCTAAAAACCATGGAATCCGTTCCCACCCCTAAAATTTCAGCTCACCCTAATAAGTTCGATTCATTTTTCGCGCTGACTGCAATATATTAATAATAATTTTCATGCTCTTAGTATTTTTTTCACTTTTTTTGTCTCCCGTGTCATCATTGGAACTACATGAATATACGCCAGAGCCAGGTGGCTGCTGTTATTAAGTTTGTTGGGTTGCATATCTAGGGGTTGTGTATTCATTGCTTTACTCCAATTGGAAATAAATGGTAAAAATATCAAAAATAAAAAGAATATTTCCAATAGAAAGAGCAATTACTTATTCATTTATTTCATGGAATAAAAACTGAGATTTTCCATAATAAAACTAAAAAATACAGTAGATATGTATATTTTTAAAATAAAAAGCGTAGGGCGGTTTTAAATATTCCAAAAAATATTAAAACCGATATGTATCCATTAAAAATTGATATGGCTCAAAGTGTCGCCAGAGGATTTTCACCGGAATAAAATATACTTTTTAATATAACATTTTCCCCCACTAGAGCATTTGGCGTATAGTATATTGCTGTAAATATTAGGGAATGATTTAAAGATATAATAAACACGCGTTACTGGTAGAGATTTTAAATGTAACTTAACTTCGCGACTGCGAAAAATGTGTTTAAATACTCAAATAATAGTCAGAAGTCATAGCGTCAAAATTTGGCCTACGTGGGCTTTTTGATGAAGATTACAATCTGCCTGACCTGTTAACAGACCCAAAATTATCTGAAAAAGTAAGGTTAAGGTGGCAAAATATTTTTTCAATTCTGAAACGTTTAAGCTATACTAATAAAACTTGGCACACTCATCGGCCTTCATGTATTAAATTTTTTAATGTCAAAAGAAAATTTTATTGCCCACAAAAAAGTATACCTTAGACCAACAATTATCAAACTGGGTTCCGCGGAACCCCAAAGTTCCGCAAAGCGGTAATTGGGGTTCCGCAAGAAATTAATCAAATAAAAAATATTTGTGGTATCACCCAAAAATTAACTAGTCAATAGTGGCATATTGTAAATAAAATAAATATTCTTAGTAAAGTAAGTTTGGGAATTGGGACAATCACCTGCTTACTCTGCGAAATGAGGTGATGGTCAGTGATATCAGTACTCGTTCAAGCCTCTTCATTTCAATGGCCATCAAGAATAACTGATGACAAGTGGCTACAAAATTTGGCATATCTTGCCGATATCTTTTCAAGCTGTATTGAATGAAACTCATCACTTTTCGCCATTAAAATGTCAAAATAAATTGAGTTTCACAACCAATTTTAACACAAGAGAAAATGCCGGGTAAGCCACATAAATATACAAATATTTTTTAAATTTCCAAAAAAAATTGTGCAACATCTGCAGCATCTGTTGATTTTTTTGCAAGAGCCTCTTAATTTTTATTACTATGGGACTGCGGATCGTGAACCACATTGGAAAAAGCTATACTGACCATAGCCTGCTTAGAAAAAGAAAAACTAGTTTAGCAGGTGATTGGATAGGAATAGAAACATAAGGGTTTACCCTGATCGCAGCAAATCCCGATGACCTGTGAACTAAAAGTTAAAAAATGAGGGACCCCAACAGCATTCGGTTTTTGGACAGTTTTATCTAACCAAAACCGTTTTAAAACAGTCCTCGTACTGCATTGTGCGCGCTTTGGGATTTTTCAGACGGTTTTATGACTGTGGAACGGCCAGATGGAACAGACCCTATGTCTTATATTTAAGTACTAGTAGGGGTTCCCTATAAAAAAGGCAAGCTTTAGGGTTTCCCACTTTCCAAAAGTTTGAGAATCACTACCATAGACCATAGCTTATAGCTCTGCAAGTGTAGCACCTAGGGAGTTCGAAGGTATCTCGTTTAATAGATCCTCTAATGAGCGTTCAGTCCACAAAGTTATTTTCTCAAAAAGCAAGTACTTTTTGAGTAAAAGGCTTTTAAAGGAAAGAATGACCAAAAACCCAAGATGTCTGCGCCATTTTGACAATGTTCCTAGAGGAAAACAGGGGAGCTTTTATTATGTTTAATGGTACCCTAAAGGATATTTATCCCGCCTAGTGTTGGTTTGTGTTTACAGAAATCTTATTTTTTAATTTTTAATCGCTACTCGAGCGTCATCTTAAAAATTTCAATAGTCTCAAGGGTAGCAGAGTGGCATCAACCGGATTCCTAATGTAGATGTCTTGGGCTACCAGAATCAGCATTAAAAATTTTGTATATACCTCAAATCCAACCTCTTTGAAAATCTTCCTGACTACTTTGGCTCAAAGATAAAAGCCTAATTTATTAGCCACTGATATCTGAATTGGAGGGGAATGGCACAATTCGCCGCGGCTGATTCGCCGCGCCCGATTTGCCGCAGCTAATTCGCCGCAGCCGATTCGCCGCGGCCGATTCGCTGCGGGGACAATTCGCCGAGAGATTTTTTGTTTTATGATATTACCAATTTCCAATTGTTTAGCTTGACTTCATATAATATATTTGTTTGTGTGCATTTTGTGTCCTATTATAGAATCAGGTAGGTATTCGTGGGTAGAGGACAGACCAAAAAGAAACTAAGGTACCTTTGGCAACGTTTCGGATTTAATTAATCCTTTTTCAAGCCCTAAAAACAATGAAGAGGTTCTATAGTTTTACATGGAAAAGAAATGTAACAAAATCTAATAACCTTTTTTTTGTCTTGAATTTTTTTTATGTTTATATGTTCAACCTAGGATTATTCTCTATTATCAATCTATAGTCCAAAGTAAACTTACTCAGATAGAGATGTTTCTTGGGTCCATAAGTACAGCGAACAGGGGTGAGTGTTGATCGAAGAACAATTTACTTTAAAATTTTATAAACAAATGAATTGTTATTATTATAAAAATATGAGGTTAAAATTTACTACCATCTAAACGACAATGATCTTTAACCTGTCGAATCTAACAAAACATAAAAATAAACAAAATACTACACTTATGGTACCAATAAACACGTAAGGTTAAAACTATCATTCATAAAATCCTTTTGCTAAAAAAAGAAAATTTTAAACTACATTAATTTTAAATTATAAAAGGACATTACTTAATATTTAACAAACTAAACATACATATCACAGTAGGTCAACACTATATTACAACATAAGCAATAGTAAGTAGAAACAATTTAGGAACTAGGTGTTTAAAGCTTGATTCCTGTACTTGTTCAATATATTCCTATAAATTCCACTTAATCCATCAGCATCCGTTTTGATGTTAACTGCGTCATGGATATTGATTTGAATCATCTCACTTAATTTTCTTTTATAGGATTGAGTTTCCATGTCTAGAATTTTGACTTCTTCAAACTGAAATCGATGGCCTGTCTCAAAGTGATGTTTTGAGAGTGCAGTTTTATCGTCATAATATTGTCTGTCATTTCTACAGTCATATTTATGCTGTTGTATTCTTTTAGACAAGTATTGCATTGTCTCACCAATGTAAAATTTCTCACATTCACAAGGGATACTCTAAACTAAAGAGCTTCTCTTGTCAAAAGGAATCTCGTCTTTTAGTGCCGTAAATAACGACTTGGTGGTTTTGGTGTTATAAAATGTCATTGTTATATCAAGATCCTTAAAGCAAGAGTTTATTTTTTGTGACAGGCCATCAATATAGGGAAATTTAAAAAATTTATTTTGCTTTTTTGGTTGATTTTTGTTTTTGTTTTTAAATCTAGAAATATTCCTGTTAATAAAATTTTCGGGATAGTTGTTGTCTTTCAGAATTTTTTTAACTCGAAGGATATTTTCTGTATGAAAAAAAAAGCACAAGATACTGTTTGTATAAATGTAGGTCAGAACTATTTGTATAATTACACTGGAGTGACGCTACCACATGAGGTTGAGGTACCCCTAAGTCTAGGCCCCAAGTTTGGCCTTCCTCTATCAAAAAAAGAAACCCCAATACCTACAATCATACAGGACTTGTATTGTATAAGATCTCAAAAAATTACAAATGAACACAAAGATAGTTTAAGAACACAAACAATGAATATTATTACCAATTTTTACAATAACGAGGCTCCAACAACAAATAATAACTTACTAACTAATGTTAAAAGAACAAAACAGTTCCTAAAAGAACATCCTGACGTTATTGTCAGTAGATCAGACAAAGGAAATTCAACTGTGCTGATGAATAAAAGTGAATATCATCAGGAGGTTCTGCGCATGCTTGCAGACAACAACATTTACCAACTAACTAACCGGGACCCCACCACAAGATTTGAAACCCAGGCCAATAAAATTATATCATACCTTAGAGCTGAAAGTATCATTACTACAACAGAAGAAAAACAGTTGAAACGTCACAATTCAGTACCACCTAAATTATACTGCTTACGCAAAACCCATAAAAATGGCCTTCATCTTCGACCTGTTGTGAGCTCTCCAGGGTATAACCTAGCTAAATGTTTACACAGCACACTTAGTCCTTTAGCATCTACCTTTCAGTTTAATATAAAAGGTTCTTTTCAATTTGCTGACATAATTAAAGACCATAAAGTTCCCCCTGACCACATTTTAATCTCCCTAGATGTTGTCAGTTTATTTACAAATATACCTAAGCAGTTAGTTGGGGATATTGTTAATAAACACTTTAAATTTATTTCCAGTTATACTAATATGACAAAATCTACTTTGTTAGATATCATTAGCTACTGTTTTGATACAAGTTATTTTGTGTATGACCAACAAATATATCTCCAAAAGGACGGATCTGCTATGGGTAATCCGGCATCTCCCATATTAGCGAATATTGTTATGGATCATCTCATTAATGAAGTTCTTAAAAAATTACTCTTTCCTGTTCCTTTTATATACGTGTATGTGGATGATACAATTTTAGCATGCCCAAAGGATGGTTTAGATGACCCATCCCTTCAATTTACTATTGAACTTGAATGTGACAAAAAATCTATTTTCTGGACATGGAGGTACATCGTAGACCCGATGGTACAATTGTCACAAATTGGTACAATAAACCCACAAGTTCAGGCAGACTTTTAAATTTCACTTCTAATCACCCTATGTCCAACAAAGTAGGTATTATTTATGGTTTGTTACATAGAGCGATATATCTGAGCCATCCTGATTTTCATACAGAAAATATCCTTCGAGTTAAAAAAATTCTGAAAGACAACAACTATCCCGAAAATTTTATTAACAGGAATATTTCTAGATTTAAAAACAAAAATAAAAATCAACCAAAAAAGCAAAATAAATTTTTTTAAATTTCCCTCTATTGATGGCCTGTCACAAAAAATAAACTCTTGCTTTAAGCATGTTGATATAACAATGGCATTTTATAACACCAAAACCACCAAGTCGTTATTTACGGCACTAAAAGACCAGATTCCTTTTGACAAGAGAAGCTCTTTAGTTTACAGTATCCTTTGTGAATGTGAGAAATTTTACATTGGTGAGACAATGCAATACTTGTCTAAAAGAATACAACAGCATAAATATGACTGTAGAAATGACAGACAATATTATGATGATAAAACTGCACTCTCAAAACATCACTTTGAGACAGGCCATCGATTTCAGTTTGAAGAAGTCAAAATTCTAGACATGGAAACTCAATCCTATAAAAGAAAATTAAGTGAGATGATTCAAATCAATATCCATGACGCAGTTAACATCAAGACGGATGCTGATGGATTAAGTGGAATTTATAGGAATATATTGAACAAGTAGAGGAATCAAGCTTTAAACACCTAGTTCCTAAATTGTTTCTACTTACTATTGCTTATGTTGTAATATAGTGTTGACCTACTGTGATATATATGTTTAGTTTGTTAAATATTAAGTAATGTCCTTTTATAATTTAAAATTAATGTAGTTTAAAATTTTGTTTTTTTAGCAAAAGGATTTTATGAATGATAGTTTTAACCTTACGTGTTTATTGGTACCATAAGTGTAGTATTTTGTTTATTTTTATGTTTTGTTAGATTCGACAGGTTAAAGATCATTGTCGTTTAGATGGTAGTAAATTTTAACCTCATATTTTTATAATAATAACAATTCATTTGTTTATAAAATTTTAAAGTAAAATGTTCTTCGATCAACACTCACCCCTGTTCGCTGTACTTATGGACCCAAGAAACATTTCTATCTGAGTAAGTTTACTTTGGACTATAGATTGATAATAGAGAATAATCCTAGGTTGAACATATAAACATAAAAAAAATTCAAGACAAAAAAAATGTTATTAGATTTTGTTACATTTCTTTTCCATGTAAAACTATAGAACCTGTTCATTGTTTTTAGGGCTTGAAAAAGGATTAATTAAATCCGAAACGTTGCCAAAGGTACCTTAGTTTCTTTTTGGTCTGTCCTCTACCCACGAATACCTACCTCATAATATATTTGTTTATTTGTTTGATCATAACTTTTTTCAAACTTTTTTTTTAGGTTTTTGGTGGTTCGTATACAATTCAACATTTTTTTTTTATTAAAAAAATAAATAAAATGGCGGATCCAAAAGGGCGGATGTTCCCATTTATGAACCGATATGGAGCAAACTCGGAACCTTGCGATCTTTCAGGTCACTGATTATTATTTTTAAATTAGATTTGTCCCCGCGGCGAATCGGCCGCGGCGAATTGTCCCCTACCCGAATTAAAGAGTTACTTTCCATCGCTTGTCGAAATGTCGGTTTTCTCACTATAGACGTAGGATGTAAGACAAAACGGTCTGATTAACTTCGCAAAGGTGTCACATTGACCAAGCAGTGTTCTGAGGAGTCCAATAGGGACGAAAAAGTTAACTGTCAACACTTATTAGGTGTCCAGTAGATTTTAGACGCCCTGCGGTTAAGCTTTCGAGCTAGCCACGGAAAAATATGAGAGAAACAAAAACTTCTTTTTACCCGATTAGCCACGAAAACTTGTTTGATTTTTAAATTCACGGGTACTAAAATTTACGTTTGTTAATATTATTTGGCTTAAAAATTTTGCTGATTGACGCAACGTCTGAAGGTTCGGTTCGGTAAAAACGCTAATCAGCGTTGACCTGGCCTGAAAGACAGAAGTGCTGTCGAAGGTCACGAATGATTTAGTTTTTTTGCAATCGATCTTTTCATCGATCAATATATATATGTGAGACAAAATGGTCTGATTAACATAGCAAGGGTGTCCCATTGACCAAACAATATTCTGAGGAGTCCCATAAGGACGAAACAGTTAACTGTCAACACTTATTAGGTTCATTCTTCATTAGATCTTGGACCCCAATGAGATTAAGCTTTCGAACTACCCACGGAAAAATATAAGAGAAACAAAAACTTCTTTTTACCCGATTAGCCACGAAAACTTGTTTGATCAACTGTCACTTTTAAGTAGGCACATAAAGCCTTTTTCCTCGCAGTAACTACAAGTTACCAGGTAACCTGGTTACTCGTTTTCTGTTTTTCTTCGCTGAGTAACACTAACTATGACATCACGAGTAACCACACAGTATTCGTTCGATCGCAGTTTGGTACGGTTGTATTGCATCGTACCTGCATGATAGTACTAACGAGGTCAAAGTCGAAGTTTGTTTTGTTTATAATAAACCTCGCGCGCGAAAAAATTTGTGTTAAAAATCTATAAACAATGTTTATTATAAATAATATATCATGTTTAAAAGCAAAAAAAGTGTACCATCACCTGTGAAACTTGTTTTAAAAATTAGCGAAAAGCCCAAACAAAATCAAGAAAAAATGGATAATGCCGAATTATTTCAGGATAGCCATGCTAGAACACAAAATAAGAAATTTTATATAGCGAATGGAAAAAATCCCAAAACGAAAAAAATTCACTTAGTGTACAAGTGGATTATCTCCGAAGTCAACTGGAAAGTATGCAAAGAAAATTTGCAGATTTAGAGACAAAGGTCACTAAAAAAGTAGAGTCTGACATGGACTACATTACTGATGAGGACGATCTGGCAAGAGAAACTGAGTGGATCAGACAAAAAGGAAAAGGTTGGAAAAAACGTCGAATGGATACCTCACTCTCACCACCACAACAAAGCTCGGGCACTGGAGAGCCCTCCAATAAAACACAAAATGAAGAACCCCATACTAAGGTTAAAAAAGCTCCATTACCTCCACCGATTATGGTAAATGGCGTAAATAATTTTAATGATATTTATGAAAAGTTAAATATCATACAAGGAGTTAAAATAAAAGTTTTAAATAACGAAAATATTAAAATAAATGTACAAGACGCAGACAGCTATCGGCTGGTTACTAAAATGCTTAATGAAATAAAGCATCAATGGCACTCATACGAAAACAAACAAATAAGGCCAATTAGAGTAATAGCGAATAGCCTACACTTCTCATGTGACCCACAAAAAATTGTAGCTGATCTACAAAAAAAAAGGTTTTAAGGCACTGGAGGCCAGCAACAAACTTAAATGGAGAACAAGACAACCTCTTAACATGTTTATGCTCACATTTAGCCACGATGAAGATATCAACAAAATTTTTGAAATTTCCAGTATCCTTGGGATTGAAGTGGAAATAAAAGCACTAAAAACCTCAAAGTTAGTCCCTCAATGCAAAAGATGTCAATCTTATGGACACACGCAAAAATATTGCGCTAAGCTAAAGAACCACGTTGCGTAAAATGCACGGGGAAACATCTTACTGTAGAATGCCCCAAACCAAAAGAATCTGAGCCAAAATGCATCCACTGTGGAGGCAAGCATCCTGCTAACTACAGAGGATGCCTTGTTGCTAAGGCAATACAAAAATTGAAAAATAAACCTAAGAAACCGAATCTCATACCAAACGTGAGTACAAATAGACAAAACCAACAGACAAGAAACACAGTCACACAAAAGTCTGTGACAAGGACATACAGCCAAGTAGCAGCAACAGCTACTATACCTGATATTAATATCAGTAGTCAAAATACTATGGAACAAACACTATAATTAATTTTGGAGAAATTGAAAAAACTTGATGAGCGATTAACTTAACTAGAAAGTAGCAATAACGGAGCTACCAATATGCCTCAACATCAGCAAGACTTGCAAGTTATTCCAGACATAGAAAAAATTGACGTCTGTCTTGTGTCAGAAACGCATTTCACTAACCAGTCTCACATTAAATTTAAAGGTTATAAAGTGTATCATACAACTCACCCTAGCAATACTGCACATGGGGGAAGTGCTATAATAATTAAAGAAAATATATCACACTATGAGGAGATGGGATATAAAACCATAGAGATTTAAGCTACATTAGTAAGTGTAAAAACCAAAATATATACATTAGTCATAAGTGCTGTCTATATACCACCAAGGCACTTACTAAAGAAAAATCAATATCTTAATTTTCTCAGAAAATTAGGAAACCGTTTTATAATTGGAGGTGACTTTAATGCAAAAAATACCTACTGGGGATCTAGACTGACGAATTCTAAAGGAAAAGAACTTTTGCAAGCTATTAGTGAATATCAATGTGAGCCGATATCAACTGGTAAGCCCACATACTATCCAACAGATCCAGGAAAAATTCCAGATCTAATTGATTTTTTTATAGTAAAAAATATATCTTTAAGTTTTATATATAGAAGAAAGTTTTGATTGACACTCATATCATTCACCTATTATTCTAACTCTTAGTAAAAACATAATAAAGAAAGAAGCAAATATCTCACTAGTTAATAAACTGACTGACTGGATTAGTTTTAAACAAAGTCTGTCAGAAAAAATAAACCTATCAGTACCATTGCAAACGCCAGAACAAATCGATAAAGAAGTTGAATATTTTGTTACAAATATTCAACAAGCAGCTTGGGAAAACAGTCCATACCCAAGGAGAATTTTTAAGAGAAAAAACTATCCAAACGAAATTAGAGACCTTATATTGAAAAAAAGGAAACTAAGAAGAAAGTGGCAGCAAAGCCGTGATCTTCGGGACAAAACAAATCTGAACAACATGACGCAGCGCATTAGGCGAAAAATTCTAGTAATAAAAAATGAATCTATTAACCATTTTCTTAATGAACTTACAGATGATAAAAATACCGACTATTCCCTTTGGAAAGCAACCAAAGATTTTAAAAGACCAATTATCCAAATTCCACCCATACGAAAATCTAACAACCAGTGGGCAAGGAGTAACGAAGAAAAAGCAGATATTTTTGCAAGTCATTTAGAAAAAACATTTCAGCCCCACGAAGCACCAGATGAACACTTTCATTTAAATGAACCCCATCAAATCGAGGACCATATTAAGCTTACGTCACCAAAAGAAATATTAACAGAAATCAAAAATATTAATTCGAAAAAAGCCCCAGGGTATGATCTTATTAACGGGGTAGTCATAAAACAAATCCCCAGAAAAGCTATCGTAAAACTATGCAACCTAATTAATGCGTCTTTTAGGCTTAGGTATGTACCTAAACTGTGGAAAGTTGCAGAAGTTATCATGATTCCAAAACCGGGAAAACCACTCCATGACGTGTCATCTTACAGGCCAATATCTTTGCTGCCAATTATATCCAATCTCTATGAAAAATTATTGCTTAAAAGAATAAAACCCATCATAGAAAGACAAGAAATTATTCCATCTCATCAATTTGGTTTTCGAGACAAGCATTCCACGATAGATCAAGTACACAGAATTACTATTATAATAGAACAAGCACGAGAAGAGGGAAAAGTTTGTTCTGCAGTTTTTCTAGATGTCCCACAAGCATTTGACAAAGTGTGGCATGAAGGCCTTAATTTTAAACTAAAACGGTTTCTGCCAAAACAATATTCGGATATTTTGGAATCATACATATCTGATAGACATTTTAGAGTAAAACAGGAAGACTCATACTCAAATTTAAGAGAAATTCAAGCAGGCGTACCCCTGGGTAGCGTACTAGGCCCTTATCTATACTTATTATTCACTTGTGATATCCCAAAGCCAGAAAATTGTCACTTAGCAACATTTGCCGATGATACTGGTTTATTGACGGTAGAAAAAAAATGCATAGAAAAACTTCAGGATGCAGTCACCCAAGTTCACAGTTGGACCACAAAGTGGCGAATAAAATTAAATGAAACCAAATCAATTCATGTTGATTTTACAAACAAAAATATAAATCACATACAAATAACAATTAACAACATTCCAGTACCATATTCGAATCAGGCAAAATATCTAGGTATGACACTTGATGCCAAATTTTGCTGGAAAGCACATGTTAAGAAAAAAAAAGAAGGACTTGAGTTAAGGTATAGAAAAATAAACTGGCTAATTGGAAGGAAGTCCAATTTAACAATTCATAATAAGTTACTGCTTTATAGACAAATACTGAAACCAGTATGGACATATGGTATTCAACTATGGGGTTGTGCTAAAGAAAGTAACATTGTAGTTGTACAGAGATTTCAAAATAAAGTATTAAGAAACATTGTGAATGCACCTTGGTACGTTCGAAATAGTGACCTTCATCGAGATCTAAAAATCGAAACTGTAGCAGAGACTATAAAAAAGTACGCAAAAAGCCATGAAGATAGACTCCATCGGCATGTGAATGTGGAAGCAATTCAGCTTCTAGACAATACTATGCTAGTTCGAAGACTAAAAAGAGTGAAGCCGTTTGAGCTACTAAACTAAGTGAATTATATAAAACAAAATAATGCTATAAACACGACACAATTGTGAGTTACAAACTAAACAAAGCGGGGAGAACTGTTGAGTGAACCCTAATTTTAAATCTGACTTTTCTAGTAAATTAAGTTAAAACAAAATTGCTAATTAGTCTTACGGACTAGATTGTAATACAATAAACACAGTGTGTTTGACAAATAAAAAAAAAAAACGAGTAACCACACAGTGTAATCTGCCTATCAGACGTGGTTGCTGAAATATATTGAGGTTAAGATCGTTTTTTTTTGATTTTTTTTTTCAAAATGTTTGATTTTAATATATATATTAACAACGAATTATGTTTGGTAACGGTAGAAAATGAAGCACATCCCTTGAAGTTGGTACTATATCAATTCAACTGCAACTAGTCTTAAAATGTACTCCCTTTGGTGTTCTGTGGTACTGCGGCCTAACCACAGAAGACCAAAAGAGCACCCTGTTTCCACCCCGATTCAAAAAACGCATCAGGTAACGCTGCATTAAAAACGGGTGCAAATACATGGCCCGTAATACGTTTTTTGAATCGGGGTGGGCATGCATTGGTGGAAACAATGAATTATTTTCTGCATTTCGGGAATTGCTGGTAAAAACAAAAACAAACAATTGGAAATGTCATCCACAGCTGACTGTCTGACGTCATACAGCGGTTACTCGGAGTAACCGTGACGTCATTTCGAGTAACTTAAATGAGTGACTAGTAACCTCGAGGAAAAAGGCTTATAGTGTGTACAATTTACTTGTACAAGTATTTGCCAAGTATATTTCAAGGCGACTAACTTCAAGTACCGGTTTTAAAGTAGTAGCCAAACATTTATCTTAATCGAATTATTTCCTAAATATTATTATTTTTTAATTATTTTAAGGGTTGAATAAAAATAAATTAAACCCTCTTTTTAAACAGGTTTGTGTGTGATTTGAAAAACGCCAGGGGATTATCCCTGGCAAAAATTATGGGCTCATCAATCACTCGATTTGATCCCAAAACCCCGATTTTTGCATGGCTGCTAGTGCCATATCATAAATGTTGTCTCGCCATGCCTCAATAGAATATCAAAATAGAGGCTTTGCATTACTGTTTCTATGAGTTTAAAACTGAAAAATTGCAGCAAAATAGCACGTAGTTGCTATACAAAATTTATCTTCATTTTAAAATGAATATGTCGGACAAATTTTTAGATACTTCTTTTCTATGCTTTTAATCACAAGAACGCATTGTAATTTCAAAAATTGTTTTCAAGTGGAAAAATTGCTTGGCAGCGTCTTTATAGTATGATAGCCAGTAAGCTTATTTATTAATTGGTTTATTTGACGTATTAAATAACAATATTAATAAACAATAAGTATTTTTGTATGGTCATGAAATAATCCTTCCAAATACCATGTGTGCTTTTAATTTTTGCTGCTATTCGGAAAAATTAAAAGCACTTATAATATTACCCCCGATTATTTTCCTTCTATCATTTAAAGCTAATCACAACAACGCATTTCTTTGTTACTAGGGTTCTCTTTTAAGTTTTGCAAATACAGCTGGAATAAAACCGTAGATAACTTTTAAAGGCTTTATTGTTTTTCGAAGTATTCTCCATGAAAATTAATGCACTTTTTCATGCGCTCAAACCAGTTGCCAAAGCTGTAATTCCACTCGTTTGTTGGTACTGTCAAAATTCATTGACTTCGTTTTTATTGGACATCTCCTAGTGACGTTTGGAGGTTTAAAAATCGCTACCATTTTTAAACCAAAATATTATAATATTTTTATTTATTTTTAAGTTTTGTGTGGATGTAAGAATGTGTTAAGAATAAAAAAAGGTGGCCTATATTGTAAAGTATTTATGAACAATTATACAAATATTAAAGAGTATGTCATTCAAGGCAAAAAAATTAGTTAAACCTTTGACCAAGCGTTAGCGGGTTTTCTGCAGAGGTTTGTTGAAACGTAATCGCGGCGCAGTTGGTGTATACGCACTTTTACATGTGGAAAAATAAGAGAATATTTAAAAAGTGAGCGAGTGTACCTATTTACTTGGGAAACATCTTCAAACAAAAAATTTATGAGAACGACCGTTTGTATTATTTTAAACGAGATATTTTTAATGCTTTCAGAGAATAGTTGTGACATTTCAGAAACGTTTCTTATCCCACTCACAAATTAGTGAATGAGTTTTTCAGGTTTTATTTTGGAAGTCTAATGGGAGTTTATTTCCGCAGGTTGTGAAAACAGTTTTTCTTTAAGTATTATATGCTACACTCATGGATATAATTAGAAACTCCCATAGACGTACAAAACACATTTTTTTTTAAATTTTAGCTATTTTTTCCCCCAAGGTTTTGGTCGATTTAAAAATATTTATTTTTAACCATTCACCATAAACTTTGCCATAATTAAATAAATGGCACTAATAAAAATAATAAGAATAAACATATATATGAAACTATATAACAAAATTCCTCAAGAAATCAAAAATATTGTCTCAACAAAACAATTTACCAAAAAAATATATTAAAATTCAATGGCTTATCGAAACATAACTTAATTTTTCCATTTAATTTATTTATATCTAGAATAATAGCAATCCATGTTACAAGTTTCATGTTTTCTACTTACTATTTCCTATTTTTTTCCAATTTTTTTTTTATTTACCTATTATAAATTAGTGTTTTTCTGGTTTAGGAAAATCGATTTTTTATTTTTTGTATATTTACAATACTCCACTTTGAGAAATGGATTTGTTTTCAATTCAAAAGAATTTTTGTTTTACAGTCGAACTTCGATAACTTAAAATCTTTGATAAGTCGAGCCAAACTGTTGGCAATGGCGTCAAGGGTAAGAAATATAATTATGTAATTTGGTCTTCATAATTCAAACTTCGATTAGTCGAATATCTTGATAAATCGAACATTGTATGTGGGCCAGCTTCGATAAGTTGAATTCCCTCAATTACGAATCGTTCTACCTTGTTTGTTTGCATTGAAATATTTTGAAGACGCAGTTCAGTGTAACTTGTATTAAAAAATGTAAAATTTAGTACCCGTAAATTAAAATTCAAACAAGTTTTCGTGGCTAATCGGGTAAAAAGAATAATTAAGGGTTTTTTGTTTCTCTAGTACTTTTCCGTGGGTAGCTCGAAAGCTTAACCTCACGGGGGTCCAAAATCTAATGGACACCTAATAAGTGTTAACAGTTAACTGTTTCGTCCTTATGGGACTCCTCAGAACACTGCTGGTCGATGTGACACCCTTCATAAATTAAGTATACGGCTTTATCTCTCACCTTACATTGTTAGTGAGAAAACAAAGTCATGTACCCAACAAGAAGCGCCATCTACCGAAATAGGAGAGAAACTAAAACAGCAGCAGGCGAGTAAAACTGCTATATCATCGATCGATGAAAGTATCGATTGAAAGAATCCATACCGTGACCTACGACACACATTGCCTTTCTAGATCAGGTCAACGCTAATTGCATTTGTTCCGCTATAAAGACGTCAGTCAACAGAGTTTAAAGCCAAATATTAAAAAATTTAAAATTTAGTACCCGTAAATTAAAATTCAAACAAGTTTTCATGGCTAATCGTGGCTAAAAAACCCTTAATTATTCTTTTTACCCGATTAGCCACGAAAACTTGTTTGAATTTTAATTTACGGGTACAAAATTTTACATTTTTTAATATTTGGCTTAAAACTCCGTTGAATTGAAATTCGATGCCGACGTCTTGAACGTCAGAATTATTGCAAGTATATCAATGTTTCCTTAAAAAAACACGTAAATTTTGATTCACAAAAAATACGAAAACGCCGCAAAAATTTTTGTTTATTATTTGATAAGTCGAAGTCTCGATAAGTCGAAATTTTTTTGGGACACATGGTTGTTCGAGTTCTCGAAGTATTTATTATTATACTCGTATGTATTAAAAATTTTCGTAGGGTTAAATATTAAAGGCAGAAATCAAGAAAATACTATATTTTTACTTTTAAAACATATAGTGCACTCGCCAAAATCAAAATTGCAATAAAGAATGCCAAATATTTTACAGTCAAGATTTTAAACTTTGTAATCTTGACATTCTTATATCTATACTTAGCATCTGAAAAAAAAACCGGCACTATTTATATTTATTTATGATTTGTAAAATGTTTACTAGGAATTCCACAGTATTTATTTTTAGTATAAATAAATATTGACTGAATATTTGATTGATGGATGGATCTCCAAAACACAAAACTCGACTCCTAGCTTGACATGAATCCGAGAGCTCATCTTCATGCCATTATCTTCATTTTCTTTGGGTAGGTAACCTTTTAAACCCTGCACTCTGTCTGCACTTGTGACAAAACAGTGAAATTTGTTCGAAAAGTTTTCCTTCAAACGTAAATTTGTCCGAAAACCTTTTCTTCAAATGGAATTTTGTTTAAAATTTTTCTAAAAAAAAATTCCAGACCTGGCTTTTTAAACTTAACACAACACACATAGTTCGAATTTCTAACATATTTTAATAAAACCCTGGCTTCTTTCTCGGGATCCTAGAGGATATATAACCAAACCGAACTGAACCGAACCAAACCAAACCGAAATAGAAAATTTTATTAAAGGGTTTGCTATTTACAAAATGTTCCTGAGAAGAAAACAATTTAATTAATTTTAAGAACACAATTTTAAGACTTAAAAACTAAGTATGTAAATAAATAAAATTAATTCCATCTAGTGATTGTTTAAGAATTATAAAAGATATTTGTGCTTCATTTTTGCCTTGAATGATCCTAGGGTATTACTAAACAAAAACATTTTTTGGAAAAATAATGTCCCTACATCAACTTTCCGGTACTCATTTTATGAGGTTAAAATCGATGTTATTCGAACCTTTGTAAATTGAGCGCAAATGTATCCCAACCTGTGACTTGGGAACATTTGGTTTGATGGAAAACGGTCAGGAAGTATATGGACCGGTTAGGATAAGTTTGCGATCAATTGACAAAGATTAGGAAAACACCAATTTCGACCTTGCAAAAGGAGGACATGAGAGCTAATTTAAGAACATAATTTTTTCCGGTTCGGTTTGGTTCGGTTCTGTTCGGTTTGGTTTGGTTCGGTTTGGTTCGGTTCGGTTTGGTTCAGTTTGGTACGCTTTGGTTCGGTTCGGTTTGGTTTCACACCATCTAGGTTACCGGGAAAGAAGTCAGGTAAGTTTTTTTAATTATGTTAGAAAGAGACCGCCTAATCTTTTCGAAGAAATTCGAAGAAACTTTATCGAAGAAATTTCAGCTACGGGATTTCGACTAAAAGTTAACAGACGTGTTTTTTGGTATTTTTTGTGTGAATTTGGAGAAACGCTCGGACACGTCGATTTTGTTTGCGAGGGGGACACCTTTTGGCTTATCTCATACAATAATAGATAGATTTTTGAAATTTTTACACGGTTGTAAAGACATTCAAGAGGCCTTCAAAACAAGGTATCACTAGACCCACTTTCCCTGTTCAAAATATAGGGGTAAAGTATACCCCTCGAAGATGGTGAGTGCTACAAAAATTTCAAGAAAGCCAAAAGGTGTCCCCCTCGCAAACAAAATCGACGTGTCCGAGCGTTTCTCCAAATTCACACAAAAAATACCAAAAAACACGTCTATTACCTTTTAGTTGGAACACCCTGTATATAGGGATACCCTTGCGGATTCCTACATCAATAAAATATCAATAAAATTTGGGAATTTTAAAAGAGGGAGAAGTTTCAATTGCTTCTTTTATTGTTGGGATCTTGGGCCCGCGGCGAGAGAAAGCTAAGAACTTGATTAATGGGATGATCAAAAACATTAAGCATCAAAAATTTCGTACCTTCCCAACGGGTAATGCGGTTTTTTCAACTTAAAATTAAAAATATGATACTTATATTTTTAAAAAAATTAAAGATTAATATAAAATATAAGGGAAAAAATGTTTTTACCCGATTAGCAATGAAACATTTTCTTGGATTTTTACTTAAAATTTACGTTTATAAATAAAACACTTTCGACAATTTGCCTTCATAAAATTAAAAACAATGTAATTAAATAAAATAAATTTGATAAAATTATTGTTTGATAAAAGTCCTTACATAAAAAGTATGAGTACGGCACTGGCTAGCTAATTCAAGCTTTAAACGAGTCAAATAAATCTGAAGGAATCTAAGGAACTACTTAAAATCTGAATTTTGAAATCAAGTCAAAAGGAATTTTCAAAGGAACACCACACAAATGTATAAATTTAAATGCCTTCGTAGATGATATAAGCATAAGGATTAATATAGAAAAATCTAAAAATAACGACTTATACATACTGAATTTTACGCAAACCATAACTGAACGCATTCACTTACCTGTATTTTTATATCATGGATAATAGAATATTCACGAATTGGAATTCACCAAAGTAAAAGCGGTAAATCAAAAATGTCCTCCGTCACAGCCTTTTTAACCGTTGACATTTTGTTCTCTGGTTCAGAAATGTCAAGGGCTTGTCAACAGCTGTTTACGTTTAATTGTTTTTTGCTAGTTTTTTTAATTAAATTTGGGATAACACTGCTAAAAACTTGACTTAAAAACTAGCTTAAAACATTACTTTTTCCTTTAGAGTAGGAAAAGTCCGAGAATTTTTTTATTTTTCAACAAAAACACAACAAAAATAACAACAACTGACATTCTGCGCCATTTTGACAAGGCGAAGCCTAATCAAAGTATAAGTAACTTGGGTTAGGCTGCCTACCAGTGCCCTACTATTTATATATGAATATTTGATTTATAAAGCCGGTTTTAAGATTGTTTTTACTATATTCTTGTAAAACAATTTTTTTTTAAATGTATACTTATCTTTTTTTAAAGATTTTTAGAGCTGCTTCATTAGGACACACAAAAATTAAGTTTAAAGTGGAAAATAATCGGCTCACCTACACCTATATTATATTCGGCACACTTTTAAAGCTTAATATAGTTATTTACATGCAAGGGCGTCGATAGCTTTTTTCTTGGGGGGGGGGGTACTCTGCCCTACTTTTGCAAATCCTAGTAACTAGGTTTTTGGTAACTTTTCACGAGAGCGTTTTTCCTAAAATATCTTGCCATTTAGCTAATGGGAAATAATGAAAATGCGAAGGCTATTATCGCAAACCCATACGAGATAAAAATACAAAAAAATATATTACATGTAGTTTTTCGTGCTGGTTTTAAAAATGCAGTAAGTTTTTAAAACCAAGTAACTCGAGTTGCTAGATTTTGCAAAACTAGAGCAGTACTATACTTACCCATTGCAAAAATATTTAAAAAATTATTTAAGCCGCTTTTGTGCAAGTACCCACATAGCACAATCACGTGTTTACCACGTAAAAAATGCGTGAGAATAAAAAAACGTTGATTTTAAAAGCTGCTAGAAAAAAACGTTTATTTCATATATGAAAACAAGCTTAATAGGTCATTCATTAATGTTATAAAAAATAACGTTGCTAAAAACTGCGTTTTAATAACGCCTTTATCAAATTAAAACAGCAATGTTTTTACGTTAGTTTTAAGTGATTTTTATCAACGTTAAAATCACATTAGATTCACGCCTTTTCTACACGAATTTTAAAACGCGACTTTCATGGCTTTTCTACCGAATATTTTTAAGATTTTACTAGCAGCATCGCCACCTATAGTCGGGATTTTTCACTTTGACGAAATCTATCAGGCAGTGCTTTGGCCTCTAAACTCCAAAATCTTGTTAAGGACCTGATCCCTGATCCACGATCACGACGCATCTGTTATTAACCTGATAAAGACACATTAATATTGTGTGAAAGTGTTTACTGTTCATAAATCTTGTTTAGCTTTTAAAAAAAACTTAATGTATATAGATAGATACATAGATATTATGTCTTGCCTTGAGCGCCATCTTTAAAATTGTCTTGAAGTGTTGTAGTCTTAAACAAGTGAACTTTTATAACTTCCTTTCGCGTCTCTTTTAAGTTAAAAAAATGTTATTAAAAAAACGTGACCAAAAAAGACGCAGAAAGTCAGTAGGCTTGAGAAGTCTTAATCTAGTGGCGTTTTAGAACATGTTGTGGAGGACTTTTCAAGTGTGAATTAGGTACATGAAAATAACGAGGTTAAAAAACACGTTATATACACAGCACCAGAAACTTCAGCAAAAAGTACTATTTTATACCTTGATTTCTCCTTGTTTTTAAGTTATCTTTAAGCATGTAGATTTAACAAAATAAATATTACATGGTATGAGGTTGTTTTCAAGTTAAAAAAAACTTTGTTATTTATGGTCACGTGAATTTAACGTTGATGTGATTTTTGTGCTATTTGGGTACTTTATTTAGGAGTTAATCAAAGATTAGCGAGGCGGAATATAAAACCTCAATTAAAAAACGAAGATCTGTTTTACCTTGTATCAAAAAATATATTACTAAAGTTAAACAACAGGCAAAGACTTTAAATTTACATGGTTCTCTTAAGACCTAAAAACTAATTTTATTTATATACAAAAACGTCATATTTACTTTTTTTATAACGAAAAAGAATGTTACGCCTTAAATCATTGATTTATACTAATAGTTCTTGAATTCTTGGGGGGAGTACTGACCACCAGTACCCCCCCTCTTATCGACGCGCTTGTTTACATGTGTTTACATAAATTACAACATCAAAATATTTTTTTCTAATGTAATTTTGTTTTAAAAAGATTAACAATGGTATTTTTGAATATTAAATGAACTTATTTGTAAAAAAAAATCATTAAAAATCGAAAAGGTTTTACAATACAAACAAATAAACAAATGCCATGACAAAGTCAAATCCATGTCAAATCTAACAGTTGGCGTGCGGTGCAAGACGGGAAATAATTTGAAATGCTACATAGATCTTGAAGATTTTATTTTATTCTTACAAAAGTTTGGTGGAATATCGGGATTGTGTCTGGGAATATTTCACCGAAATTTTGCGGAAATCTGTAGTGCCATTTTGAAAATATCACACCTCTATCCTCCCATAAGACTCAATGTAATAATCAGCCCACGAGAACCGCAGATTTTTTCAAAAATATCAAGTTTTGGAAGGTCGATATTTTTTTTAAAATGCACAAGCTAGACAAGGTGTCTCATAACTTAGGGACCGTAGTGCAGTAGGTGATAGAGGAGGTTATTTCCGAGAAAAAAGTATATAATATGGGGGTTAACACACATCTGTTTTTAAGATATAGGATTTTTAAAGTTAGAGGAGTAGGGGAAAAAGCGTTTTAGGAAAAAAATAAGATCTGGTATTCCTTTTTTTCATAAAATTACAGGTTAAGGAGATACAGGCTTTCAAAATAACTTCCTAAAATGTATAAAAAATTATATTTTTTTGGAAAAATTAATTTTTGCTTACTTATTCTTTTAAAAAATGTTAATAATATTTTAATATAATGTCTCGCTAGAGACTTGTTTTTATTAACAAAAAATATAAAAAAAAAACATTACGTTTAATATGGCATTCATTAAAGATTACACAAAAAAAAGTAAAAAAAAAATTGACCGCATAATTTAATTTCAAATTTATTTTTATTTCAAATTATTGCTCTTGTTCTAGTACAGGACTTTACCACATTTCATACTTTTACTGCGTTTGTTAAAAATTATTATCAAAAATGTTTAAAAAATCACCAACTTTTATGCTCTGTATCTCGACCAAGAAAGAGTTGTGACCCATGCATTATGGAAACTTTCTTAACAGACATGACCTTCTCTATCACCTGTTGACCTATGGCCCCTGAGAAATAGGACACCTTCCTTGTATATTATTGCATTTTTGAATTGGGCTTTTGTTCTGATTTTAAAAATGTATAACATCTATTCTGTGACAAGTATTATTTGAGATATAGCCGATCTAAATTTGTTCACCGTCCCAAGTCCCTTCTAGAAGGCTGTAAGTTTATTTAGATTGAATGACTTGGTATTTGACAATGGCGCATCCAGCGGGAGACTCGGGACCCGGCCCCCCACGTCTAGTTTTTTTTTTAGATATTTTCCACATATTTCAGGAATAAAAGCAAAAAATAGCATGAAATTTGACATCATGGGGTCTTGCGCCCCCCAATAAAAACTCCTGGGTGCGCTGATGAATTTAATAACACTTCACAAGCATTAATATAAACAGTAGGGACTTATTGGAATAAAGCCATGCAATAATGGTGTCAGGCCATATTTTGACAGATTTGCATTGGAATATTACTATACGAATCGAAATTAAAACTGTCGACTTTAATTGTAGATAAATAATTACCTGAGTTTTAAATTCGACTTTCGAATGTCAATTTTGAAAAATCAACTGTCAGCCTGCAATGTAAATCTATCAAAATACTGCCTGACACTATTATTGCATGGCTCTATTCCAATAAGTCCCTTTTATATTTTAAAATGCAATTCTCATGTGTCAGATTTATACATGAAGGTCGTTTTTATTTAAAATTAAACTTTACGAGTATTCGAAGCCGGAAATAATGTGGAAAATAATAGTTTTTGCTAAAAAGATGTTACCTAATTTATTAAAACATTGTTATTTTATTTTAAAAATAAATAGGCCTAAGCCTAAGCCTATCTAGAAAATAATATAGGATGAACTGCGGTGAGAAAATTAATCGTAGTACAGACAAATTTAAATTTAGAAAAAAAAGGCGGATTTGAAAATGCAATAATGTATATGGAGTTCCCTTTAAAAAAATATCGACCTATCAAAATTTGACATTTTGATGGTATTTGACAACTTTGGCGTACATACTCTAAGAATAATGAGTAAAAAGTTTTATAACTTTCCTGTTGAACACAATTTTGTAGCATGGACAGTGGCAGATCTAGGGGAAGGTCAGGGGGGTCCGGGCACCTTCCCCCCTGCCTCCTTGAAATAAACCTTCTTTTAGCTCAAAAGAAGAAAATGCCAATGCATTAACCGCAAGTTTGAACAAAATTAACCCGCAACACCACTTTTTTAATTTTTTTAATAAAAAATACGGAGTATTTTACAAATTTTTGCCTGCGGCACATTTTGTTACTGTCCATTTAAATTTCAGGCCTAAAAGTTATTAAAAACGCACGCAAGTCAAGAAATATTTTAGTTTTTGCTTCCTCTTTGGCCCCACCCCCCTGGAAATCCTGGATCCGCCACTCAGCATGGATAATAACGGAGAAAAACTTGGGCTCCCTAAACCTTAAACATTTGAAATATTTTTACCCTTGTGGAAGTGAGAGCTATTTTTACACATTTGATCCGGCAGTAATAAAATTAACCCGAAATCTCCATCTGTCAGGTTCTAAATAAGAAACATCACATTTCCTTTTCTCCCATTCCAAATTGCACTTATATTTAATCAGGCGAATGCTTTTCAATATTATAAGGCAAGTGCGGGTAGTCACCCTTATAAAATTGATATTTATCCTGACACCCCCTAATTTAATATTGGAGAAATTTTGCGCAGCTTCATATTTAAAGACGCTAACGCTAACATTGCTTGATCACCTGCGTCACTAATCTGTGGATGAGGAAGTAAGACCTGCCCCCAATTTTGAAGGACAGTTGCAAGGTTTTTATACTGTTACACAGGTTACCTACAAAATTTGAAAGGTCATTGAACCTGACTGGCCAACTGTAATCAGATTAAAAAATCTACGTCTCCAGGTTGCCTTAAACCATTTGTTTTATGGAAACCCAATGACGCAGCTAAAGTCGCCCAGTTAAGTTTACATGACTGGTCAAATTCTATAGGCAACCTGTGTAAAAGTATAAAGATCTTGGGACTGTTGAGAAATTTTTAAACAGTTGCTAGTTTTAGGTTAAGTTTTTGCAAAGCTAATGGCACTTGAAATTTCTGGAATAATCCAAAAATTATTAACCAAAACAATTATGCAACGTGTTAGCATTGTAAAAGAGCTGGAAAAATGACCCTATACATGTATTTCCAAAGTGACATCTCTGGAAAATAGACAATTAAAAAAACAGAAATTAAACATGTCGACATTAATCCCTCACATTCCGATGTCACTGTAATCACCCTAAATAATTACACTGCATCTCTAAAAAGTTATTTTTACGTCCCCGGCCGCTGTCAAGTATGCTCTAGTACAAAATACCTCGTTTCCTCTTTCATTTATCACCGCTTGTGAGGTGTTTTATAGTGTCTGATTCCTCAAAACTTTTAAATATAAAGTTTTTTCCGAGTGTACTTCCATAGTCGTAAATAGTTTTCTTTTTCAAATATGAAAAGAAACGTTGCCAGTTTTCTGAGCGAAATAAACATGCTGTTTTATTTTATTTTTATTTTAACACTTTTGACATTTAAAACTAAATGGTTTTCACGTTCTACAACGTCGATCACAACGATATGAATCATCTGTTATCTGTTACCATCTGAGGATGGCTTAATAACGCCGAAATTGGTCGTGGATTGGCATGAATCACTGTGCCTGTGACTTGTCAAGACGTGTTCCAAAAAGAACTGATTCATCTCCTTGTGATCGACGTTGGTGAAAGGTAAAATCTCATAGCTTTAATAAGTTACCAATATAATCACCAAACCATCAGTATAATTCAATAGTAGGGATATATTCCCTTGAAGTAGTTGTTTCTATTAATTTTACGCAACTTTTGATGAGGATTTAAATTTTAGGGCTACTGTGTACTCAGGCCTTTCACCGACAGCGCCATCGTCATCTCTAATAGAGCTATTATGGCTCACCATATATTAAATTCAGCTGTTTGGTTTTCTTTTTTATTTTAGTAATTTTTCCCAGATATATTCCTCTACTTGTTTTATTTTCTCTTGGTTTATTCTGATCGTGATATCTTCACCTGTGTTTTTATGATTGCAGTTTTAGAGTAGTTCATAATTAATTAAGCCTATATTTTTAGCTGCTGTATCCAGTTGTGTTCCATCGTTTTTATCACTTCTTCTTTCTTATCTATTATTAAGGCGATATCGTCAGCATATCTTGGGTGGTTCAAGTATTGTCCGCTTGCTTCGATGCCTATTTCTTCTCAATCTAAGTTTTTAAAAACATCTTTGAGAGCCTGGTGAAATAGGTTAGAGGATATTGTGTCACCCTGTCTACCACCTTCCTTCATGGATTTTGATTGATGTTCTTGCTTCGCTATATATATATATATATATATATATATATATATTGGCTAATAAGTCTGTATGTATCTATGATCTATTCGGCTAATAATAATTAAAGATGCTTTTACTACCCAGTGCTCAATGATATCCAAAGCTTTTTCAAAGTCTATAAACGCAATATAAAGTGGAATGTTGTATTCTGTACTGAAACTTTTCTGAAGCCTGCTTGTTCTGTTGGTGTTAGTATTTTCGTAAAAAGCTTATAAATTACACTAAGGGGGGTTATAGGTCGATGGTTTTTAGGTCTGCTTTATTGCCTTTCTTTTGTAGAATAATAGTTATGGATTATTTCCTGTTGTTTGGGATTATTTTTTTTTAGAATTTTATTCGGAAGAATATGGAGGGTAATAACTACAGCTGTACCACCGTACTTGAGCATCTCTCCATCTTTTCCAGGTAATTTGTTATTTTTTCCGGCTTTGCTTATTTCAGGTTGTAATTCTGAGTTTGTGTTCTTTATTTTTATTTGGATTTTGGTCGTTGATTCTCGCAATGGTTCCCTTTTTATTTGATATAATTCTGTATAGAATAGTTATGTGTGTGTGTGTGAGATTCAGCGTGTAAACTTGTGTATGATTTATCCGTTGAGAAGTAGCGGCAATTAAACACCACGGTTGCCAGGAGTGTTGGTGAGTTTCTATTCAGCCGCCCATTGTGGCTGAGACGCTGCTGTAGTTTTTCTTTTATATTTTCCCTACAAGAAGGATTGCAACTTACGCTATGCTCGCTGCACCGAGGTCCTTTCTCTTCGCCTTTCTGGTCTTCTCTCGTATCCTTGGGAAAAGGACCCTAGTCAGGTGCTAACCTTCCGGGTCAGAGAGTACCTACCTTTATTAAATTCGGCAAATTAAGCAACATATTAAAAAATAAAAAATGTCCTCAGTACCTCAAAACGAAAGTGTATAGCCAATGTATCCTTCCTGTACAAAGCTGGATCCCTGACCTGGACACGTATAAAATCGAACATGGTTAAGGTAAGAAAAGGCCAAAGAATAATGGAAAGAGAAATTAAATAACAGATAGATAAAGGAATAAAACAAAAGAAAGGGATGTCAGAGGGGAAGTAGTAATCTTAAAATTTGTCATGATATCAGACAGTTGGGGGGGAAGACCCCAAATGAGAAGGGCGATTTTAAGAAAGATGCGGAAACTAGATGGATAAACAAGGCCACAGACAGACAAGACTGGAAGATATTGGCGGAGGCCTATGTTCGAAGATGAAACGAAGAGGGCTAAATAGGTAGATAGATATATAGATAGAGTATTGCTTTCACAACTCTATGAAAAGTCCCTTATATAGACTGGCAACTTTGGATCAAGTCTATCAGAGGTGAGGTTGTTGAAGAGTGTCAAGTGCTACGTGCCTGGCCGTTTTATCGTTTTTACAATCAATGGTATAGTATAGTCGGTAGCTTCCCCTATGACTCGGGACCTATCACACTGGCTGAGGTTGCGTCCTTTGACAGCTGGCCTGCAGTCACATTGATCTCATGTCCAAAGTGACCCGGGATCCATACCAGTCACACTTTTCTTGCGTTTTTAAGTGTGTTCAGTGTCAGCAAGTTCTTAAGTGAATCTAAAATGCATCTGATTGTTGACATGGATGCCGTCGGTCAATGGAACATATGTTTATGACAGCCATCATTGATGAGGCCAATAAAAATTTTTGTAAAAAGATCATAAATAAAAGCACTTTTCGCCATCTTTCCGCCACATGACAACGAAATACTCAAAAATAAGTTGCAGGATGAATTATAATCCAATCATCCTAATTCCTTAAAAAGATTTTTAAATATTAATTTTAAAAACAATAACATTTCAGGTTAAGATATAAATTTATACATCAACAAACATTGATTCCACGAGACGATGGTAATTGCAGGCAACAATCTATTCCATTGGAAATTTAGAAGAAATCGTTGGATGGCGCCAGAACTTTTCAAGAACCCCTTTAATTGCATCGATGAGATTAAGAACCCGGCTTGGGTTCCTTCAGCTCCCGACTGTTTTCAACGAGAACCAGTGGTTCTCATATTATGTTACTATACTGCTATAAGTTTAGAAAAAAAATGGCAACACAGCAGCTGCTGGCAACGTGCATTCCCTGCTTGTTTGAATGTCAGGGAAACATGTTACAGGAATTTTATAGGCGACGCTATATCGCGTAGAGACTACTGTTACTACTACTCGCTACCCTTAATAAATTCAGCCCTGTTTTAATTTAGAATACCGGCACATAGGGCGCATGTTACTCGCTCAAAGTTATTTTAATACGCGCCGTACTTTTGAAATTTATCGTTTTTGAAAAATCTTCACAATGCCATTCCATTCACTTCGCTTGAAAAAAGGTCATTTGATGCTAGAGCATATTTTATTCAAATTTTTAAAGAGTTCTTAGATGTCCACTCGAGAGTCCACCATTTTGTTTTTAGGTTTTTTATTTATACAAACTTTTTCACCTTGTGGCAGCACAAGAGAAATATTTTTAAAGAAAGATGTATGTGACACTTATTATTATAGGTTGGAAATTTTTTTTAAAAAATATATAAAGATGAACCCAAATTCTTAGGAACGTGCAGAAAATTGCATTTTCTACACTATTTTTAGTGCAAAAAATTTGTCAAAATTCAATAAAGAAATTGTTATTAATTATAATTTTGTTGTAAAACTGTACAGGGTGTAATTTAAATAATGCACTAAACTTTACGCGGAAAGATCAAAAGAAGATTTTTCGCTATTACATTTTGCATCGAACCTGTGTTGTGTATTTTGGATACAGTTTGTCAAAATTGTTTCCTCTTATAGTTTCCTTAAAAAGTAAAACAAACAATCGAAATTTTATGGAATTATGCGTTATTATAAAGGTAATAATTTGGTAATTATTAAGTGTAAAATTAAAAAAGAAATTAATACTTAAAATTATATTATATCATAACAAAACATTTCATGTAAAAAATGCCAAGTACGCAAAAATGGTATTTGCTAAAAAGAATTGAGATAAAAGTAAAGCCAAGTACTCCAATAGAAATTTCAAAATGGAAGTTTCTTATTAGTTTGGAAATGTATTTTTTAAACTTTGCTGTTACAGCCAAACTTCTTTATCTTCAATTTAGCACTGTGCCTAAGAGTCATTTGCGTTTAGAAAAATATTTGGAAACTAGTAACAACCTTTTATTTTGAAATTTGTATTGGCAAACTTGGCGTTATTTTTATTTCAATTCTTTTTACCGAATACCATATTTGCGTACATGGCTTTTTTTACATTAATTGTTTTCATTATGATTTCAATCCTTTTTAAAAGGATTTTGATAATATATAAGTTTTAAAGTAGTTAAATATGCGGAATATTGTTTAAAACGTTTGCAATTTAAAAATTTTGAGGATTATCAGTCTTCCAAACCTCAGCTCTTTAGCGTTTCTGGAAGTGGGCAATGTTACTTTTACAACCGTTTACATTTATAGGGGGAGGGGGGAAGCAAATAAAAATGTTGGGGTTTTTTAATTTTTTCCTATAGTTTTATAATATTTCCTATTAGTCTGCTAAAGCTTAGCGCTCTAGCGCTTCTGGAAGTGGGCAATGATAGTTTTACATAACTTTACATGTGTAGGGGAATGTAACTTAGAATTTTGGGGTTATTTAATTTTTTTCTAAGGGTTTGGTATTAATATTTTCTTTGGTTTGGTCATCATTTCTATCATTCTGCCAAATTTCAGCTTTGTAGCATGTCTGGAACTGCAGTAGAATTTTAATGAGCTATACATGAGTGAGTGAGGGAGTGAGTGGCAATTTCGACGTTTTTTGAAATTTCGTAACTCCTTTACTACTTTATGGAAGTCTATAAAACTTAAAGGGGTTGTTAACTATATGAAGGTCCACGACTGTGCAACGTTTGAGTTTCGTAGCTTATTCCTAAGTAGAGTTTTAGATAGGTCAAATATGGGCTGAAATGTTTCAAGAAAAGATCGTACAGCAGTTTACGCATACTTGGCGGAGCACTGCCGTGCCTTCAGATTATATTTTAGAAAGGTGTTTTCCATGAATTGCTGATTCTGTCGTGGTGTTGCATCGACGATTTGCGTTGCAAATTGCAATCGATTTAAAAGCTCATTCATTGCGGGATTACCGCCAAATAATCTGCATAATAAATTAAAGGGTTAATCGTATAAACGCGCCTTTCATATAGATTTTCATTTTCATATTTCGCTGGTTTGGTCGCTCTCGCCATTGTGTGTGTGAGATTCAGCGTGTAAACTTATATTTTAACCAGTGGTGTATCTCCTTTTTTATATGTTTACCAGTATTTACTAGACTTAGGGGTCTAAGACCGATTTATATGTATTTTTTGGAAACTTACAAGTCAAATAACTGCAAAGGTTTGGTTCACACTAGAGTCTCTGTATGTTGACATATTTGGATATATCCCTGTATGTTGAAATATTTGGATATATCCAAATATGTCAACATACAGGGACTCTAGTATTTGGCCAAATATTATGTACTCGCAAATATTCCAAAAATTCCATAAGAACGGAATTAGCAAGAAATCTCAAATACCTATACTTAATATATTTTCTTATTTGCAAACTAGTAAACAAATTGGCCATAATTCGTTTATGTTTGTTCAGTCCATTTTGTCAACAAAAATGTTTTTTTACCCTTTTCACTTTCACTATGGGAGAGTTCTTAATAGCATTGATGAGTTAATCGATGCAATCAAACGGGTTCTTTTATTACATTCATTAATTACAATAGATATCGGTTTCTGGAGTCCATGCCTGTTTCCACATAGCACAATCACGTGTTTAACAAGTAAACAACGCGTGAGAAAAAAAAACATTGATTTTGAAAACTGTTAGAAAAAAAAACGTTTATTTCATATATGAAAACAAGCCATTCATTAACGTTATAAAAATTAACGTTGCTAAAAACAGCGTTGTAATAACGCCATTATCAAATCAAAACAGCAATGTTTTTACGTTATTTTCAAGTGCTTTCTATGTAGATTTTTATTAACGTCAAAATCACATTAGGTTCGCGCCTTTTCTACACGAATTTTAAAACGCGCCTAGGATGGCGACATTTTTCACTTCGACGAAGTCTATCCGAGAGTGCTTTGACCTCTAAACTCCAGTTGATGGACTGATTTCTGATCCTTCACGATCACGACGCATCAGTTATTACCCTGATAAAGACACATTAATATTGTGTGAAAGTGTTCCCTGTTGAAAAATCTTGTTTAGCTTTTAAATAAAACATAATGTATGTATAAAGTTTTTGTCTTGCCATCTTTTAAAATTGTCTTGAAGTGTTGTATAGTCTTAAACTAGTGAACTTTTAGAACTTCCTTTCGCGTCACTTTTAAGTTAAAAAAAACTTATTAAAAAAACGTGACAAAAAAAGACGCAGAAAACTATTACTTTTAACAAGTCTTTATCTAAATGGCTTTTAGAACAGGCCTTTGCGAATTTTTTTGATTAAAAAAGATATAGAGAAAAAACGTGTAAAGGGACCTAGTTCGGGGTTGTCAAACTTCACCCTTTCGGACGGAATCTTGGGCGCCACTCTAAGAAATAAGGGAGCTTAGAGTCTCCACCAGCCAGTACGACTAGCTTTTAGACAGTCGAGAAAACAGGTTCATGGAATGGTTGGAAAATTAATGTTTAATTTAACTAAAATGTACCACTTTTATTTGTCTAACCTTGCTACAAGAATCAAATTTTAATAACTTTCTTACTCTAAACAAATTAAACAGGATTCCCAAAGCACAGGCGGTTTCTTTTTCTTGATTTGACACAATTGAATACCTTTCAAAGTTCCAGCAAAGAACAATTCGATAATGCTTTCACGAAACGGTATATAACGGATTTACATGTCCGTTGGCTATTCTATAACTCAAATAACACTTTTATTACTCGGTTTGGTCCTAGTTAAAATGTAGATTCTTTAGTCCGGGAATATACTTAAAATCAACCCTGTATAAGACGCGTGCCTACCTGTATGGCATCCAAGGTAGGGGTCCGGGAAAACAGGGTGATTTGGGGAATTACCAACTTTGAAACCAACCCTAAAGAACGCGTGCCTGCCTGTATGGCATCAAAGACAGGGGTCCGGGATTAGAGTGGTTTGAGTCTAAGAAACGGGTTAAAGATGAAATGTGCAGTTTTCCTTCGAATTATCTTGTACCCAGGAGGAAAGTGCACATTGTCTTAACCGGGCAAAATCAGGAAAAAGACGCGTGCCTACCTGTATGGCATCCAAGGTAGGGGTCCAGGAAATATACCAATTTGAAATCAACCCTGGAAGACGCGTGCCTACCTGTATGGCATCCAAGGTAGGGGTCCGGGAAATCAGGGTGATTTGGGAAATTATCGATTTTGAAACCAACTCTAAAGAACGCGTGCCTACCTCTATGGCATCCAAGATAGGGGTCCGGGATTAGAGTAGGTTTTAGTTCAAGAAAACGGGTCTCAAAAATCTACAGATTACTTCTCCGTTTCATTGTACGGAGCGGTGGTAAATTGCATCGTTTTCTAACCGGGACTTTAACTTTAAATCAACCCTACAAGACGCGTGCCTACCTGTATGGCATCCAAGGTAGGGGTCCGGGAGTAGGGTGATTTGAGTATTTACCAACTTTGGGACCAACCCTAAAGAACGCGTGCCTACCTGTATGGCATCCAAGGTAGGGGTCCGGGAGTTAGGGTGGTTCGGGATTAGCAAAACGGGTCAAACTGGAAAATACAATTTTCCTTTTGCTCAAGCCTATTTACACCAGCTAGGAAATTGCATTTTCTCTGGACCGGAAAATAACTAAAAATCAACAAGACGCGTGCCTACCTGTATGGCATCCAAGGTAGGGGTCCGGGAAATATACCAATTTGAAATCAACCCTGGAAGACGCGTGCCTACCTCTATAGCATCCAAGGTAGGGGTCCGGGAAATCAGGGTGATTTGGGGGAATCTACCTTTGGAATCAGCTCTAAAGAACGCGTGCCTACCTGTATGGCCTCCAAGGTAGGGGTCCGGGATTAGAGAGATTCGAATTTAACAAAATGGGTTAGAAAAACCGTCTGCAATTTACCCAGCAAAAGAAAAACATTTTTGCATTAAATATAAAGAACAGCGTAAAATAAATACTTAAAAATAGCCTACGCACTTACCTTTTGACAGTCTCGGTACCGGTGCACTAGAAATATCGCGAGTTTAGTTTTAGCACTTAATCTTGCTACGGCGGGCGATGACGGATAAAAAAAGGGTCGAACACGATGTGTCGATTGCTTAAATAGCCTCTGTTCGGAAGTGCTCGTTTTTCAGAGGTGGGAGGCCAAAGAAAGCCGATCACTTCCGAAAGGCTCCGACTAACCCCCACGAAATCAGAGGTGGGAGGCCGAAGTAAACCGATCCTTTCCGAATGGCTCCGACTAACCCCACGACATTAGAGGCGGGGAACCGAAGAAAGCCGATTATTTCCGAATGGCTCCGACTAACCCCACGACATTAGAGGTAGGGATCCGAAGGAAGCCGATTATTTCCGAATGGTTCCGACTAATTTCCACGACATTAGAGGTGGGGACCAAAGAAAGCCGATCATTTCCGAATGGCTCCGACTAACCCCACGACACTAGAGGTGGGGAACCGAAGGGAGCCGATTATTTCCGAATGGTTCCGACTAATTTCCACGACATTAGAGGTGGGAACCAAAGAAAGCCGATCATTTCCGAATGATTTCGACTAACCCCCACGAAGTCAGAGGTGGGGATCAAAGAAAACCGATCATTTCCGAATGATCCCGACAAACTACAAATATCCCCCACGGCATCTGGAGTCAATAACTTATAATTTCTACTCACGGCCGATGGATTACGACAAATTAGACCTGCCCATGCTTTAGGATACTTGTAAAACAACTTAACCTAAATTACCCCGACCTAACAAAGATAGAAATTAGTAACTTCGTTACACACCCCCCTTTCTTCGGAAAAATGCAAAAATACACAGTGTTTTTGTCATTTTTTTAAACCTATGCAAATAGAGTAGCAAAACAAACAAAACAACAAAACTTTTGTAAAAAAAACTACTTAAATCTAATCTCACCAATAAAATTTAAAAAAAAATCATCAAAATTCTTCCTAATTGGCTTCAGTCCTGGCGCCACCATATCCTATGCCTCTGAAGACGGTTAACGAGGTCATATTGATCTATGTTCCCCGGGTACCAAGTACCAAACGGTTATAGAGGACCTACTTAGTAGGAACCCCTGTTAACTTTTACAGGAATATAACAATTTCCTTAGCAGTAGTCTCCAATTGTCATCAAACGGTTAACGAGGCCATATTGATCTATGTATCCCGGGTACCAAGTACCAAACGGTTATAGAGGACCTACTCAGTAGGAACCCCTGTTAACTTTTACAGGAATATAACTTAATTTCCTTAGCGGTAGTCTTCAATTGTCATCAAACGGTTAACGAGGCCATATTGATCTATGTACCCCGGGTACATAGTACCAAACGGTTATAGAGGACCTATTGTAACAATACGGTTTTTGCAGATTTGCTTTAATTTATTTAATATTTATTTTAATATATTTGTCCACTTATTTCTTAAAAGCAATTCAAATATTAACGGTTTCTTGATTTCTTTTCTCAGTGAAACCAAAAACCTAGAGAAAATATATCTGGAAGTAATTATTTTTAATTTATGACTGTTTATGTTATCGCTGGTCTAGACCTAAAAAGCTCTATTCAGTACAGACATATGTTAAAGCAACCATATAAGTATTATTTAAAATTATAGTTATACATAATATACCATACCCTTTTTGCCAGGGTCATCGTCTTAACTTAACTTGTCATATTTAAAAACAACAACTGTCATTGGCAAGCCTTAATAACATTTTGTTATTTGGCACTCTATATACGTATTGGAACATTTTCTCAGTTAACAAGCATTAATTAGTATGTTTTGCATTGTAACTAGCTTTAAGACATTTATTGAGAAAATGGCAACATAAAAACAGTTAGTTTTCAAGCGAGCTTTCTGACTGTGGTTAGTTTTTCAATGTATACGGCCAGTTCGTTCTTAGGGCCTTTATCTTATATCAAGTTATTTAAATTGTGAAACTGGATAAACAAAAAAGTAATTTTCCAACGCTTGTGAAGGAATTTAAGTCCTGTCGTGCTTACTTTGGTGTTATCCTTTTCTATACCATAGTTTTCTGTCTCTGATTGCACCAAAGAGAAGTGGAAGGGACTTAGGGGTAGAGTACGTAGAAATTTCTTTACGGGTCGGAGGACAGAGTTTAGTTGGGTTTCTTTGGGTCAACTTCTTTCTTAAAATGGAGTTTTATTCAGGGGAAAATACTTTTCCTTTGAATAAATATCTTTTATTTAATTCTTAGTATAACTCAATTTCTATCTTAACATATTTTATTAATTATTTACCATCATTTATTTCTGAATTGAGTTATCGTTTATACCAGTTTATCACTGTTTTAATTAAACATCAAATTACTTTTTTTAAATAAAACTTTCTTGTTGCCAAACATTTTGTATATAATTTTATAATTTCCTTACCTTAAGTACCATACTATAACAGGTACCATCTGAATTAATTAGTTTATAAAAACATTTTTACGTAATGAATTTTATAAAATAATAATTTATTTAAAATATACCTATAAAAAGGTAAATAGAAAGTGTAAAATATTAAGATAAAAATGGTTGCAACCAATCTCAAAAAAAAGAAAATATAGTCCATAAGCAGTGATAATGTCTAGTGTATGAAGAAAAAGAAGATGAAGAACAATTGAACAGGTATGTATATATTTCCTACATTGATTGATTTAAGAACCGTCAAATTCCCTTTCGAGAGTTAAATTAGTCAATCAGTATTTAATCTTTTAATTTACTATTTTTAAGTTGTTGCAAATTTGGTAGCTAACAACATTTAAGCCATGACCACTTTATTTGACAGTATCACTGTCATATACAAAGGCCCCTGTTACAAAGTGGTGCCAGTAGATTTGGGTAAATTAGTTTTTGGAAAATTTGTGAAAATTTTACGTTGCATTTTGAGAAAAACATAGTACTTTAGTTATGTCTAAGCAATTGGTAGTATTTTATAGGAAAAACTAAAGGAAAATTTTAAAATTGTTCGTTTGAAAAGAAAATAGTTTTGCCTAGTTTTGTTTAAAACCAAGACTAATTTGTTGGAAGATGTGCTATAAATGTTATCTTGGTTGTTTAAATTACTAACATTATAATCTGTGTTACAATTATTTTTTGAATTTTTAATATTTTTGTATATCTTTTACTTAAGACAGAAAACACAAGAAAAATTATATTTTTTCTGTTGGATATAAGATCAGTCTTAAACATTAAAAAAAAAAGATAAATTGGTAGAATGTTTTTTATTGAAAAGTTGAGTTTGAATACTATCTGACTCCAGCACGCGATTAGTTAATCATTTTGCCTTATTAAGGCCTAACTAAATTCTAAACTTGAGTGATCACTCTTAACTCGTTGTTGAACACTAAGTCTATCATTATTTATTTTGTATTGTATAGTCAATGTAACTATCTAAACTGTTTAAACTAATTGGACAAAACAGTCCATCATTTTTAATTGTAACACAGTTGTTAAAATAAAGTCTCATTAAGGTTAAGATTTTCTTGTATTGCTATTTAAACTCTATTTGTAGAAACTTGTGGAATCATTTTTTTGCTCTAATTCAAAATTTTAAAGAAATCTTTTATTGAATACACATAAAAATTAAAATACACTGCTGGCTGGAATAATAATTACCAACCCTTTCTCTGACAAACTAGAGATTTTTAAGGACAACCGTCAAGTATAAATAAGAAGATATGATTTTTACTAATTAATTTATCGCATAAAAAAACTGCTATCAAGTTTTTTTTATGGTTCTTCAGTATTGATAGATATTTCTTAAAACCTTGTTAACTAAATATTTAAAAACATATTTGTTTTAATAATACAAAGATGTATTATAAGTCATTTATATCCTTGATTTTTGTATTTTTCTTGGTAGATATCGATTTTTCTACTTTATTATGGTTTTATTGTTTTTAATACCTGTGCCAAGCGAAATGGCAAATAGATTCCGCCAAATAATTTTATCATCATAATGCTCCAAAATGGAAAAAAAAATTCATTAATAAACCTAACCTAACGTAATTTTTCATGAATATTGCATAAATTTAAAAATTATAACTTTAGTTTCTATTTTTTTTTACTACTTTTCATACACAAGTGTGCATAGTAGTACAGTATACCTCTGCTTACATGGTCTATCTGCAACAGAAAGTTGGCAATCATCATTACAATTTCATTTTGCATAAATTCGTGCTACAGGGCTATTGTTAAGTATCTAGTCAAAATAAATTTATTAAACTGACCTGGCTACTAGCTGTACCCTATATAAAATATGAATAAGATGTTTTTTTCTCTATAATCATAGATATATGATTTACTAGATCAACCTATCGGTAAGCATGAGAGGTATTCTATTTTAAAATTTCAAGTTTTATTTTGTTTTACAGATTTTTAAATTTTGTATTTTTGTTAGTGACTGTTTTTCTCAGTAACTATGTTGTCGATTAGAAAAATTTCATGAAGTTTAAGATACACAAACAAATCTTCTAAAATTTTAAGAGCACTATTTAATTAAAACCATAAACTAAGTGAATAAATGTAGCTATAGCTATTCGATTCTATATAATTATCATTAAATTAAGAATTTGCATTTTATGTTACAAGAAAGCTATGTTTCTTTAAAAACAACAAACATATCAAATTATTCTTGCTATATAATTTTATTAAACATATATTATTCTTTATAAAAAACAACTTTATTCTTAGTTCCCAAGTTTTCAGTAAAGGTAAATGTCAAAAAAAGAACCTCTTGTATATTTGTTTTTTTTTTCAGAGAGACTTTATTTTTCTTTAACTAACATGTAGGTAATATCCAAGTAACTTTATTTTTATACTATTTTTAATCAAATTGAAAGATATTGTGTGGATGAACCTTTGTTCAAAGTAAAAAAGTATTTGTTGTCAAGTCGTTTCTGAAAAATGGTATAAATAAATAGTATAAAATTTTAAATTGACGCCACTGCGATACCTTCAGTTTTCTTTGATCCAGGTACTAAGCTCTCCGGACAAAAATTATGTGTTTTGTTCGTTAACCGTCTTAATTATCTTAATTGTCTCTGGTTTAGAAGAAATTATTATGTAGGTAATACCATAATAATTTATAATAAGAACATTTTGGGAAATACCATAGTAAAATTTCTATTAAGAGAAAAATCATTATCTTTGCCTTTAGAGAAATTAGAGCGTCTACGTGCGAAGTAAATAATTATAACTATTTGAGGTAATAAATAACTTATTAATCATAAGTCTCTCATAAATTTTTAACATTTTTTAACATGAAAACTTAAAGCACAGTGTAGATTGTCGCTATGTTTAAACCAACTATTCCAATTAGACCATCAATTTGTATCTAAAAACAATCGAAAAATTAAACTAACAATATTATTTTTAATTTAAAAATCATAATGTATGTTTCTTCATAAATGCTAAAAAAAAAAATCAAAAACTTCATTAAGTCAGCACAAGATGACAGTTATTTCTTTACAAGAAATTCTTACCTATGTCAATACAATCTTATACATTTGGTATGCGTCCAACTTAGTAGATGTATTTTTGTCAAAAACAAATTGAAATTGTTCCCTGGAAAAAGGATATTAATGAATGATAACATATTTTAAATCTTAAAGTAATAAAATAACAACTTTTCGCTAAAAATTTAAACCTTCAAGAGCAAACTAAACCTTAACGGTTTACTAGTTACCGATTTGAAAGAAATAATGTAGCTTATTCAGAGAAAATGCCATCCTATTCGTTTTGTTTAAGGCATGTACTGAACATTGTTAACAATATCTTAGAGGTACTGAAAAACGAAGTTTTCTATAATTTAATTTAAAAAGAAAATCAAAGCACATTTAAACTAAAAAAGTGCTAAATTACCTCTTGGGAAATGCCCAAAAACTTATTGCTTAATACCTATTTTATATAAAAAATATTTTATCTCCTCGTCCTAGTCCTCGTAGGAAGGACTTTATTTTGCCATCGGAAAAAACATACAAGCTGTACATAAACAGTGCTTGAAAAAAACTCTAACTTAGCACCAGTTTTTCTTCATAACTAACCAAGGTGAAGATCTCGTTCCTTTGTGCACAATGTGTGTGATATCAACGAAGTGCCACAAACCACAGTACACGGAAAAAAATTAAACTTATTTTGAGTTTGTCATTTATTTGTTCGATTCAACTGTGATTTAATCAACTCTTGTACTCGCAATTTCATCAATACCTAAAATATTTTTTAAAAAAATGGTGCTATCTATCTATCTATTTAGCCTTCTTCGATCCATCTTTGGATATAGGCGTCCCCCAATATCTTTCACTCTTTTCTGTATGTCGCCGTGTTCATCCATCAGTTCCCGCATGTTTCTTCAAATCGCCCGCCCATCTCATTTGTGGTCGTCCCCTACTTCTTTTATTTTCCCAAGGTCTCCAGTTTACAATACATTTGTTTGACAGAAAGACGATCGATTTAACAAATGTATTGGTGCTATCGACCATGTCTTAAGTGAAATAATATTTTGTAAAGCCACACAGTAGTTTTGGAAAAACATGACCTATCCTAGCATTCTCATAATGCCACAAATAAACACGGTAAAGATTTTTTGATATCCGTTTTTGCTTGTTTTTAAGAAGATTTAACAACCAACTAAAAATTATTTTGATTAATTTGATAAAGCTGAAAATATTTTAATGTCACCTGTGTTACATATCTTTATGACCATCAGTTTCTTTTAAGGGAGAAATTGCACAGTTTACTGTAAAATACATTATTTTTGTAAAATTTTATTTAAGAAGGTACAGACAAAATTAAGAGCAAATTTTAAATAGTTAAAAACATAATTAATTAAAATAAATAAATTTGATAACATCATGCCATGTTTGAAATATGTAGGTATAAACCAACCCAGACCTAATCAGTGATGTGAAATCGAAAAAAAAAAGTAAAAACAATTAAAATTGTTTCTATAACTGAACCAAAGATAATGATATAAATAAATAAATCTATATTTTTTTTTATAATTTGACTTGCTTTTCAAAGTTGTTAAAAGTTTTTGATGTTTTTCCTAAAATAATAACTCACGTATTTTATTTAAGTTTAGTAGGTAATCATTTTATACTTATTCGTCCTAAAAGTTATATTATTTAAACAAATAATTATTGAAATAAATTTAAACAATTTGACCCATTTCACTTTTTACTAATCAAAAGATGCCCATCTTTATTAAAGGAAATGAGATTTGTAGTAAGATATTGACATAATTTAAATTAGGTTCTACGTAACCAATTAGCTAATTAATGAAATTAGATAATAATAGTATAGATAATGTTTAATAAAGTTCTGGATTGCTTAAGAAGAAGCAATAGCTAACACCCTTTGACATAAAAGTTAAAATAAACCAAAGAATTTGGTATTAAATATTTTGTAGATTAGAGACAATTAAATTAATTAGATAAGACATTATTATAGCATAGAGGAATACGTAGTATATATTTCTCTTTGGTTATATTTAACGTTACAAGACAAAGCTTTTTCTTTGCTTAAGATACTGCGCTAACTGCACTAGAAAAATATATTATGAAAAAAAAAATCAATTTATTCAAAATGGGAAAAAATCGTTCAAAATTAAAATGTGTCTACCATCTTCTGAAAGGAACACATTTTTGTCTAAAGTACCCTCTTACAAAAGCATTTTAAGCTTGTTTTGAGAATTTTTAAAACACATGTTTAAATCAGGTACCTATAGACCTTTTTTGTGTAGCAACCAGAGCCTTTTGTAAATCGAGTCACAAGAGCTTTTAAAATGAAACACTATTTGGGAAAAACCCTTCTTTTATAGTAAAAGAAAAGTAACATTTTACCTACAGTATCAATTAATCAATCAATCAATCAATTAAACTAGGTGTAAGTACTCTATACCCTGTTTTTATATTTTTCAAGAAAAAAAAATGTATTTAGAAAAGTGCAGTTGTTTGTTTTGAATTTCATTCAAGTCGGTCAAGTGATTTTTGAGTTGCTCAACGAAAACTTCATACATGCATCAATTTTATATTTTTGATAAATATTTAATAATCTTGATAAATCAGTAACGATCTGCTGGTTAAAGTTTATATAAAATGTCCTATAGGGTGAATTAGAAAGAAACCATAAGATTTTAAAAAACTTCTTACAGTTAGTCAATATATAATATCTTAAGAAAAATATTTAAATGTTGCCACTAAATTAGAACCTAGAATATGGCTATTTGTCAAAATCATGACGGTTTTTACCTCGCCGTCTAAAAACTAAACATTCAGCACTAAGAAAGTAACTCACATTGAGCAGCAAGGCACTCACCCGTTGTTCAAGCGATCTACTGAAATCAGTTCACTTAAATTTGTCTTTATGAATCTAATCAATTAATAGGTATGGATCTATATTTCTTTTTTTTATAAATTATACTATAAAGTTATTAAAGGCCTAGTTAACTATTGAGTTTTGTTTCTATTTTTATTAACTTTAAACGTATTATTTGAATTTTAAACTTAATTTGTCTTTTCTATAAAACAACTACTACAAGTAAAACCTATTGGTCTTTTTGTTTTGTTAAAATCAGAGGTTAAGATTTGGAAAAGTGAATTACTTTATTTTTCTTACGCTTTATCCAATGTTTATTTTAAAATTGATCAATGTTTTTTTTCCTTAAATTTATAAGATCATCTTTGATCATAATAAGCCTTTATCAATTTCAACAGAAAGTAGCCCACAAGTATATCATTGATAAGTCCCTATTGATTTACTTTACTAATTACTTGTATTTATCAAAAAGAAAATAAGCGCCCTTGAAAATGCCTACTTGCCAGGCATAAGGCCTCCATCTTTTTACTCATACTGTATGTTTGAGAAACTACAAATAACAGATGTATTTTTTTTTTAAATTTATTAGTTGTAAATAAAGTTCTATAATTTTTCAATTAATTTTTCTTTGCATAGTCAGACTATTTCACAGTTTTGACTGCAAATTATGTTGGTGTCCAGAGAATTAAACTTTTCTTTCATTTAAGGTATCGTTTTATTTTTCCTTATGTGCCGGGACTGTTTTGGATAAGTACGTCCAGAATATTCTTAGCATACTTAGGGAGCATAACATTTCAAAAGTTTCAAGGTTTATATACAAAGATTCTTTATTGTATTAACCAAGCTTGCGTAAATATCTCAGTAACCGAAAGATTTAACACTCTTTGTACACTTGCTGTTGTTTTATTTTTTTTGTCTTGTTTTTTCTTGTAAATAATAATAATTTTCATGCAATTATTATCAGACCATAGTTTTACATATTCATTCAAAAAGTATTTTTGATGCGTAATTAGTATTTTGTGGTAGTTGAACTAATTCTACATAGTTATTTAAATAAACAATTTTATTTTTCTTAATTTTGAGGTGAACACAAACATCTCAATCATAATCTTTACCAAAAATTTTAGTTTTTTTTAAACAGGTCAACTACCGGACCTTCACCATTTTTGGATAATACGACACATATTTTGAAAATCTCATAAAAATTAGCGATCTTAATATAGGATCTGAAAGTTAAAAGAAAAAAAAATCTTTTCTAAAAAGTTATTTTTGTTGTTCTCATATTTTAAATTTTTATTACTAGGTGTAGTTTTTTTTTCTCCTTGTTGTATGGCTAAATGTTGAGTTACACAAGCAAGCGTATCTATCATCACATAAGAAAATATAATAATATAAATCCATTAAGTAATGACTTTTTGCACTTTAACTTGAATTTTGCGTTTGTAGAACTATTATTGTTTGATTCGCCTAAAATTTTTTTAATTTTTTTTTATACATCTATTACAAGCACTCATTTTAATTTGTCATAAATGTATTTTAATTTTGAGTAAACTACGAAACCGATTTTAATGGAAAATACTAGTGTTATAAACACTGAGTCAACAGCGTAATAAGTTCATGTAATGATATTTTAAAGAAAAAGTTTTGTTATATTTTCTAAACGTTGTAGAAAATAGGTATTTTAACTTCGTTTTCTTTTACAGGTGATGACCACGACAACCACGATGAAGTCTTCTGGATTTTGGACTTCTCTCACATAATATGTTTATATTTTTTTTTTCAGGATTGTATTGTATTTTATTGTTCTGTGTTGTATTGTTTCATATTGAGTTCTATATAGCCAAAATATTAAGTTCAAAGTTTTTAACCACTAATTGTTATAAAATTGTTCAGTAACTTTTGACAGTTTCTGTTTTATATATGAGAAGAGTCTATTTCTATTTTTTGAGCAATTATATATGAGAGAGAGGTATATTGGAGTTAAAGCATCCTAGAATTTTTTTTTTAACGTTTTTTTGATATGATTATATGGTATGGCAAATGTTTGTGCTAGAATTATACATTTATGTATATAGATTGATATAAAACAATAGACCAATAATAATTCGCCAAGTGAACTCGTCGCGTTTCCTTTTTTCTTTTGTTGTTTTTTTTGTAAGACGATGGCGAATTTATTTTTCTCGCTGTTTGAATCATTATAGATTTGATTATTTTATAAAATGTTTTTTTTTTTATGGAATGAGTGTTTTAGCTGGATTTTATACTTCCCAGCAAATTGAGAAGAAAACTGGGAGGTTATTTAGGGAAATTCTTCTCCACTCGAGAGGGTGCTTCAAATGGTATACCTATAATTAAAATGTTTAATTGGTCTATATTTGTTTTGTTTGTTGCCGTGTCTCCTAATATCGTAACTCAATTTTTGAATTACGGTATAGTCAGTTAAATGTTTCAACCAATCTTTATCAAGAAAATTGCTGAATTGGTAACCGTCAAACCATAGCTTATGTGGAGTACAGGTGAACTGACTAAAACAGCGGAAAAATATATGGGTTGGGGTTGTCAAGTAATTTTGTTAAAATGGGTCAAGTCAAATTGTTTTGGGAAAACTATTAGGTAAAGGTAAAACTTTGCCTATGATACGACAATAAATATTTCATCAGGAGAGTTCAATGAAGTCAGTAGACGTCACACCTTGTAGATATCACTAAGAGATATAGGTTATTTTCTATTTCGTCATGTCGGGAACTTATTTTGAGTTATAATGGATAATTAATAGACCGGAAAACTTGTTTAACAAGAAGACTTGAAATTGTTTCTTTCTTCGTTACACACCTGTGTTTTTCTAACTTCGGTGAAGATGGCCACTTCCTGGGAGTGTTGAATCCACAGTGTCTTATGTTTTCTAATTAGGAAGACAAAAGCGTTGTTGTTGAATAAATTTTATTTTATTTTACAATACATATTTCAATTTAAAAATGGTGCGCGTGCCTATATTTTTTTTATGACGAAACATGATTATAGATTTGGTACACGAATGTCACTATACGCTTTGCAAGAACCTGTACTGGAATAATGGGGTTTTGTTTTAAAACAGGTTTTTATAGTAGACAGTTGGGCAATTTTTCTGACTTGGTTATAAAATAGGTCAATTAGATTATATTAAAATTTTAAATGGTAACTAAAAGTTTTACTATGTTTAGTATTTAACGGTATATGTAGTAATAAGTGTAGTTAGGAAAAAACCTAGGAGATACAACCATAACGGCAGACGGCTCTGTATGTCATATCAATAAAATTGTTTGGTTCTCATACGTGATATTTTAAAAACTGTTTAACACAAGGATAGAGATTATAAAAACAGAAAAGAACAGCAGAATAACGTAGTATTTTATTTTCTTTTAATATTTTTGTGACCAACTCATTACTCTTTTTAATTTGAAGAGCTTATTTCAACTCTTTACGACCTTTGATATTATTTAAAATAATAAATTTATATATATTTTATTTATCAAACCTAAAAAAATAATTAAAAAGTCTGTTTTAATAACATCAATGAAGTAAGTAAATTCTAAGTCTATAAATTTTTGGCGCACAGCAAACATTTGTTTTTTCCTCTTTCAGATATTAATACGTAATTAGCATAAAAACAAACTGAGTGCAAAAGCACAAATCTAGTAAGGAAAATTTTAGTAATCCTGTATATCGGTATTCAGCATAACAGCCGTTGGCCTAGAGACAGTGTCTCTGTCGCGTTATGGCTAAAGTTCCATCTTTAAGTGTAAAGAACTTTTTATTGTTTTATTCCTTATACTTTGTTATAAGAGAGATACTATGTTTCTCTTCAGATAATATCTGCATCTATCAGATATCTTTAATATTTTTTTTTACTTAAACAATGAAAATTCAATACCTAACTCTTTTTAATTTTTTTGGTATAGTCATTTGTCTTAATGACTAAGTCATTTTTGATCTTTTGTAAACTTTCAGTTATTTATCCTTTACCTTTACCGTAAAATCGTAAAGTCCATTATTTTAAAAAATAACTTAGTTTTTTTATGATCCTTCTTGCTGAGAACTCTTGTTTTTCTAAGTTCCAGTAAACCAAACAATAACCACGTCATCGATGGTTACTTGTTCGATTTAAACATATTTTTTTAATCACTTTAAAGTAATTTTTTTAAAACTGGATATTATCATAGCAATCGTAACGCTGATAAGATACCTTTTTCTGTTTTTTTTTTGTCATATTGAGAATTGATAACGTCAATATTATCCAGGCTCCAATATAATACCCTTTAAAACTATTTCAAATCTTTTGTTAGTTTATCAATAAAACAATATTTTTTTTTGTATTTTTCCTATAATGAAAATATGTTATAGTACTCTAACTCTATAAGTACTTTTTCTAGATAAAAATCTTAATAACTTTTAAAATCTGAATCTTTCCTTACCTATATGAGAATGAAATTTTTGCACTTTTCATTAGGTAAATATAAAAATTTAATTTAAATTACAAAAATGTTTTATCTTCTTCTAAAAATGTGATGTTTTTTTTAATGTTTGTTTTGTTTGCTCTCCTTGTTTATTATTGATTTAATTTTTTTTTGCATTCTATTATCAGTAATAAAATTATATGCTAGTGCACAGGCTTAAGCACTACATAAGAAAATAAATAACTAAAATATTTTTATTTTTATTGTCATCTTTAAATTATTTTGTTACCAACTAAAACTATGCCTTGATGTTTTTTTTTTTTAATGTGTATTTATGGTAAACAAAACTACCTATATCAATTTTGATGGAAATAAATAAATTCTTTAAGTAACTGAATAATTTTTTTTTTAAAGAAAACTTTATAAAAAAGTTAGTATTTCTAAAATGATTGTTTATTTTTACTAGCAATTTCTTTTTATAACTTAATTTTAAGTCTTGCAGTATCTAACAAACCTGCTGGATTTTTTCTTAATATACGTTTTGTTGTTTTTTTTTAATCAACCTAATAAATTTTGTTTAATGTATTTTAGAGCATAAATAATTTTGTATATTTTGCGGCAGCAAAAGCTCTAAGTTCTTATTTTGTAGTTTAGTAAAAGAGAAGGAATTATTTTCTTCACTCAAGAATTTTTTTTTTACACTCAATAGAGACAATTGAAGCAATTTTCAACTGTAATTTTTGTTTTTTTAATCATTCGCTTCAATTAGATTTTTTTAAAGAACTTTGTTGTTAACTAGGTATATTTTTTTTATTTTGTTTGTTTTGAGTTATTGCAAATCGTCCACCGCCTCGAAAATCGGCAAAAATCTAAATTGGTCAAGTTTAAGTTTAAAAATTTTTTCATTTAAATTTTAAAGTCAAGTATTTTGACTCAAGGATGTCTAATTTATACACAAAGACATCAATTTTAACCTACTTTGTTTTGCTGCTGTTCTTAGTTTTTAGGAAATTGTATAAAATCATCCTACAATTTAAAAGAAAGTTAAATTAAATTAACTGAAAACTATTTAGAAAATGAAAAACCTAACAGATTATTTTAAAAATTATACTAAATCAATTTAAAATAAAAATATGTAACAAGATCTGAGAAATAAAAAGTTTAAATTGGAAAATTTTTGTTTTTTTGCGAAAATTAAAAGAAAATTCGGAAAAATTGTGGAAATATTCTAGGAGGAGTTTTATTCTAAGTAGTATTATTTTTTTTGATGTGTATATACATCTGGCTGGATTTATTCTATTGATATTTGTTCCATTTACTTTTTTCTGTTCTATTTAAATTTGTTCGATTGAATTTGAATCACCATAAAATTAAAAAAAATTTTATAACATTAATATCCTAAGTATGATATAAATTTGTAATAAAGTTTCTTTATTGATGTTTATTGTTTATCTTGGTATATTGGAATTTTTTTTTAAATTTTCTTCTATTCTATCATATGAGTTATTATGATTTGATTTGATATATGTTTTTTTCGGTAGAGTATTCCATGTTTGTTTTAAAGATTGTTGTATTAACCTGGTAGTGTTTTTTATTACAATGAAAACGATAAACCAACTTTCTTTTAAAGTTGTTTTTTATTCAATATCAACTATTTCTTTTTAATTATTATGATAAATGTTTTTTTTACATTTTAAAGTAATTACTAATAAAATATCAATTAGTGTTTGTAATTTCCTACTTTTATTTTTGTTTAGAATTTGTTTTTTATTATATTTTTTTAATACAAACACATTTCTTTGGTTAGACAACCTTTCTTAAGTGTTTGTCGTCTAACAAGTTTTAGTTCATCTAAAACTTATACAAAAACAATGATCATAAAATCTAAAATTTTCAATCTTTATTTTTTTATTTTTGCTTAAATTTATTTATTGTTTTACATAAGGTTGGTTTATTGTTCTTAAAAACATTGTTTTTTCTTGTATTAAAATCACTTTATTTTTAGGTCAGCTACTGCAAAGTATTATCAGCCTGTTTTTTTCTACAAGGCAAAACAGTTCCATCAAACCAGCAAGCCAAGCCGAACCAAACCACTCCACCATTGCGGTCCTTACATCAGCTTAAGCAGCCATCAACGCTATGTCTTTTTACAATCGCTGAGCAAACCTCCAATTGGATATTTCTGCGCAGATTCATTGCAGAATTTGCTGTTCCCGTTTCAACGATGGCCAATGTATAAATTCAGATGTCACTATATACATGGTGTTTTTTCTAAACACTATAGGGGAAACGGTTTGGATTGGAGACTCCCTTCCTTAATTTACCTACAGCAGACTATATATATATACTTTTCGGCAGTAGTTTTCGTACAATTTTTCTTAAAAATATATAGACGTATATATTTGTATATTTTTTTTTTGTCAAGTTTTTTTGCCCTTATTTAGTTTAAGTTATCGTTGTTATTAAGCTATACAGATTTCTGTTCTTGCAGTACTGTTTGGAGTCTACTGATCGTTCACCATGTTTGTTGCTGACTAGCTGATCTAAGATGTTCTACCTAAACCAGTGTTGCTGTCCAGTTTTTCAAGATGTTTGTTCCAGCCAGAATGTTTTGTTGATTGTCGCTAATATCCAGGAGAAGACAAACGAAAACGAAGATAAATTAGATTAATTTGGTTAAATTTGTTTGCACTATTTAATGCTTGTTGTGATAAACCATTTTATTTTGACTAGCGTTGAAAAAAAATTGTTTACACTTAAATCAGGGGGGAGTAATGTAACAATACGGTTTTTGCAGATTTGCTTTAATTTATTTAATATTTATTTTAATATATTTGTCCACTTATTTCTTAAAAGCAATTCAAATATTAACGGTTTCTTGATTTCTTTTCTCAGTGAAACCAAAAACCTAGAGAAAATATATCTGGAAGTAATTATTTTTAATTTATGACTGTTTATGTTATCGCTGGTCTAGACCTAAAAAGCTGTATTCAGTACAGACATATGTTAAAGCAACCATATAAGTATTATTTAAAATTATAGTTATACATAATATACCATACCCGTTTTGCCAGGGTCATCGTCTTAACTTAACTTGTCATATTTAAAAACAACAACTGTCATTGGCAAGCCTTAATAACATTTTGTTATTTGGCACTCTATATACGTATTGGAACATTTTCTCAGTTAACAAGCATTAATTAGTATGTTTTGCATTGTAACTAGCTTTAAGACATTTATTGAGAAAATGGCAACATAAAAACAGTTAGTTTTCAAGCGAGCTTTCTGACTGTGGTTAGTTTTTAAATGTATACGGCCAGTTCGTTCTTAGGGCCTTTATCTTATATCAAGTTATTTAAATTGTGAAACTGGATAAACAAAAAAGTAATGTTCCAACGCTTGTGAAGGAATTTAAGTCCTGTCGTGCTTACTTTGGTGTTATCCTTTTCTATACCATAGTTTTCTGTCTCTGATTGCACCAAAGAGAAGTGGAAGGGACTTAGGGGTAGAGTACGTAGAAATTTCTTTACGGGTCGGAGGACAGAGTTTAGTTGGGTTTCTTTGGGTCAACTTCTTTCTTAAAATGGAGTTTTATTCAGGGGAAAATACTTTTCCTTTGAATAAATATCTTTTATTTAATTCTTAGTATAACTCAATTTCTATCTTAACATATTTTATTAATTATTTACCATCATTTATTTCTGAATTGAGTTATCGTTTATACCAGTTTATCACTGTTTTAATTAAACATCAAATTACTTTTTTTAAATAAAACTTTCTTGTTGCCAAACATTTTGTTTATAATTTTATAATTTCCTTACCTTAAGTACCATACTATAACAGGTACCATCTGAATTAATTAGTTTATAAAAACATTTTTACATAATGAATTTTATAAAATAATAATTTATTTAAAATATACCTATAAAAAGGTAAATAGAAAGTGTAAAATATTAAGATAAAAATGGTTGCAACCAATCTCAAAAAAGAGAAAATATAGTCCATAAGCAGTGATAATGTCTAGTGTATGAAGAAAAAGAAGATGAAGAACAATTGAACAGGTATGTATATATTTCCTACATTGATTGATTTAATTGAGAAAAACACCTATAGCGCACTTCCTTCAAGAACCGTCAAATTCCCTTTCGAGAGTTAAATTAGTCAATCAGTATTTAATCTTTTAATTTACTATTTTTAAGTTGTTGCAAATTTGGTAGCTAACAACATTTAAGCCTTGACCACTTTATTTGACAGTACCACTGTCATATACAAAGGCCCCTGTTACACTATTTAGTAGGATCCCCTCAAAAAAAAATAAACATAATTAACGCAAATGAGCCGGTTTTAAATCTTTAATGTGGATATGTTTCATTCTCTTTCCGTGTTCATCTTTAAGATCAAAAACAACGGGCGAAATAACTCGGACTACGGTGTACGGTCCAGTATATTTAGGAGCAAGTTTTGCTGCAAACCCTTTTGCGGCCGAGGATAACGGATGTTCCTTTTTAAAGACTTTATCCCCTATATGGCATCGCCATTCACGTCTTCTTAAATTATAATAACGGCTTTGCGAAGAATACGCTCGAGCTAGTCTAACACGGGTCAATTCGTACAATTCTTTTAGCTTTTGTACACGGTTCGATACTTGTTCTGGATTAAGGTCAGGTTCTGGTTCAATATGATCTTCCTCAGAGGGTAGGATTCTATGTAATGCATTGGGTATTTCTAACTCACGTCCAAAGTTAAGAAAAGCCGGAGAAAATCCGGTAGCCTCATGTCGGGAGGTATTATACGCAAACTGGAGATCAGACAGGTGCACATCCCATTTGCGGTGTTCATTCTCGGAAAGTTGTGCAAATTGTTTTTATGGAACGATTAGTTCGTTCTACGGATTATCCTGGGGAGTATAAACAGGGCCAACCGGCCAGATGGACTATCTAAAGAAAACAACCAACGGAGAGACTGGTGGTCAGTGACAACGGTAAAGTGGTATAGCTCTAAGTAGGGGCGCATTTTCTCTACTCCCCAAACTATAGCAGCGCACTCTTTCTCTGTCACACTCATTTTACGCTCGGTAGATGTAATAGTTCTACTTGCGTATGCGATTACATGGTCACCATCTTCGTCATGTTGAATTAAGGCCGCGCCTAGTCCGTATTCCGACGCATCAGTCTGTAGGACAAATGGCCTAGAAAAATCTGGACAGGCCAAAACAGGGGCCTCAGTCAGACATTGTTTTAACTTGTCAAATGCGGTTTGTTGAGTTTCAGTCCAAATAAAGGGTTCTCTTTTTTTCAATAACTTGTTTAACGGTGTTGCTATCTGTGAAAAATTTGCAATAAATCGACGGTACCAGGATGCAACTCCCAAAAATCTTCTTAGTGCCCTTTGCTTTGCTGGTGGAGGTATCTGTAAAATACTTTTTACTTTTCCTGGATCGGTGCCGATTCCTTCTGGCGTTATAATGTGACCTAAGTACTTTAAGTCTACGGCCAAACTGACATTTTTCTGGGTTAAGTTTCAGATTTGCGGTCTTTAAACGGCGGAAAACTTCTCGTAAATCTTCTAAATGAGAAGCAAAATCCGAACTTATTACGGCCACATCATCAAGATACGGAAAGGCAAACTCTAGCTCGGGTCCGATTACTATTTGCATTAGTCGTTGAAACGTTGCAGGCGATGCATATAGCCCAAACGGCATAACTTTAAACTGGAAGAGCCCTCTTCCTGGTACAGTAAAGGCAGTGATTGGTTTACTATCTTCGGTAAGTGCTATCTGCCAATATCCTTGCTTTAGATCAATAGTGGAAATGTAGCGGGCTTTACGTAGCTTATCCAAAATGGAGTTTATAAACGGTAAAGGATCCTTATGAGATACATTATTTACTTTCTGACAATCTATACAGAAACGAAACTTCCCGTCTTTCTTTCTGACCATAACAACAGGTGAACTCCACGGGCTTCATGACGGTTCTATAATACCTTCTTCCAACATTCTCTCTACTTCTTCATATATAATGGCCTGCATCTTCGGATTCTGAGAACGGTATCGCTGTTTTATCGGTTCTGTGTTAGGTTTTAATTTAATTTTATGTTTCACAAGCGGCGTTATGCCTACGATTTGCTCAAATCCTGTGAGTTCTCGGTCTAGAAACGCATCTAGACGTTTTTGCTCGTCTTGACTCAATGTCATCTGGTTAGGATTCTCGATAATAGATATCAAATCTACAGGATTATCACTACTTGCAGCAAATTGTATGTTTTTGTTTAAGAAATCTAATTGAACTTTATTTCTGCGCATAAAGTCAACTCCTAATATTAAATCTGTCGTCATGCCAGGTAAATACAACAAAGTTTCATTGTAAATCTTTCCTTTTACCTTAAGTTCTAGCAAGTATGCAATTGTAATCGGTATAACGGCACCATCGGCAACTTTTGCATGGGTAACGGGTGAAGTTTGAGCTTGAATCTGTCTTTCTTGACAATATTGCGCTAGTTTATCTCCACAATATGACCTTTTAGCTCCGGTGTCTAGTAAAGCGGAATATTTCTTATCAAAAATCATTACGTCAACATGAGGTCGACCATCGGAGCATAATGATATTTCATCGGTATGTGAGGCCTGAGTGTCGGGTAGCTGTGTTGGCCTCGGGTTTTGACAGCTCCCATTTAGTTTTCCTGCCTGGAACACCGACAATCTCTGGAAAATATTCCATTCTGGCCACACCTTGAGCAAAACACTTTCGGGGTGCCTCGGCATTGGTTTCTCAGGTGCCCTGTTTCTCCACATCTCCAGCAAACAGCTGGTGTGTTAATTTGTCTGGTAAACGTTCTACCTTCCCCAGAAAACGTTATATGTTGCGTAGGTCGGTTTTCGGATCGACTGGGTCGATTTGGTCTTGTCTGTTGTCTGGGATTAGAACTTCTTTGATCCTGATTATGGTCCATTCTATTTTGGACGGGCGGACTCGATGGACGAGTTTGTGCCAAACCAGAGGTGCTAAAGGTAGGTGGCCTTAAATCTTGCCGAACCCTTAACTGTTGACTTGAATTAGGTGGCGGTCTAACTGGTCGAAAATTTTCTACATTTGTGCGGGTCTGGTTGATTTCTTCTCTAAGTAGCTCGTACTCTCGTACAGCTCTAGTAAATGTCGAAATATCAATAAAATCAGATCTTTTAATCTCTCGTCTATATTCTGGTAATAAATTCCTGTACAACCAGGTTAATTCTTGCGATAAAGGGTACCCTCCGTGTCTGCGGAGAAGCGTCTGTAAATCGGTAATATACTCAGATACCGGCTCATTTGAGTTTTGTATTCTCTTGGCTATCTCAGCCTCGAGATTTTCAAAATAGTTAATCGGAAAGTAGTGATTACGGAATTCATGAACAAAATTTTCCCAGTTTATCCAGTTTCTTATGTTATTGCGACACCAAGCCGCAGCCTCTAACTGAAATAATTCTGGTAATAACGGTATGAAGGACTCTCGGTCAATTTGATGAGCGGTACATTTCTGTTCCAACTGCTCTATAAAAGACGTAGGGTCCCCACGCCCATTAAAACTGATTCTCCACTGACTTACATTAAAATGTTGATTAAACGGATTACTTATCGGATACTGTACACGAGACGGGTATTGAGTACTAGCAGGAATATTTAGACTTTTATCCGGAGAATTTGCATTATTTACATATGACTGATGTAACGTTGCCAGGGTATTTCTAAAGCCGCTTGAATCGCTAGAAAACATAGGATTTGTTACGGGTATCATGAACGTTTCAGCGTTACTGGTGGTTGAGGTCGACGGATTCTCATATTGACATGAGGTACTACTGTAAGGTACGGGTAACTTTTGGTAAGTTCTTATTACCTCAGGTTTGGACTTTACACTTTGACTAAGAATCGTGGACGGTAAACGGTTGTTAGTATTTGGAATTGTTGGATATTTTGGCATTGAATCGTAGGAAAAGGTCGAGATCATGGGAATTTCATTTTGCATAGTTGTATGCGATACTGGGGGATTAAATTTAACGGATGAGCTGGGTATTACTTGTTGGCTGACGTTATTACAAACGGATGTGGTGTTGGAACTAGTCGGTAGAAAATACGGTTTTGCTGGGTAATAAGTTAACGGGTAAGATGGTATATACGGTTCAGTAGTGGTCGGTACGGTGGAGTATTGAAAACTTGTGGTTATCGGTATGACGTTTGCAAGGGTATAATTTGGAATCGTACTCTTTGGTATTATCGGCGGTGCTGGGTATGTAAATCTACCGTTGTCAACTTGCGAACTGGTATTTGGTACTAACTGGCTAATATGAGGTGCTTGGTATACGGAGGTATTGGTTTGGGGTACAGAAGGGGAGCTCAAATTCAAGGGGGTCCTGATTAGGAAAAAATGTAAGTGCTGGGTTTGTGACGGAGGTGATACTCGAGGTCGGAATTTGTACAACGTTGGTAAAGCAGAGAATTTTACTGTTGGTAAATGTTTGATAAGACGAGGTTATGGGCAAATCTAATCAAATCAACGGTACTAACAGAAAAATCTACGGTACTAACAGAAAAGGTAACGGAAGTTTGTTGTGTATTTACAGAGGTTATAGGTTTATTGTAAACCACGGACATCATTGGGTTACTGGTAACTACGGAGAGCTCGTGTACAGTCGGGGTCAACCTCGGGGACTTTCGTTCTTCACGAATATATTCTCTGAGTCTCTTTCTCTTAAGTTCCATGGTTCCTTCCATGGACAAGTCAAAACGCAGGAGAATTTCGTCCATGTCGCTTTTCTTAAGATAATTAATCCAAGCTGATGTTGGCAAAACCTCAAGTTGGGTTCCAAACTCAGCGGAGTCTTCTTTAGATATTGGATTATTTTCGCCCGTTTGCTTTTCAGGCATGTTTCCAAATAGGGGCTCAATATTTAAGTCGGAGCCCGAAACGGAACCGTTGTCACTTTCATGTAAAGACATTTTTTATTAAGTTAGTTTTTTTTAAACTACTTGAAAGTCTACAATAAGGATTTTTAATTAAAGCGTTTTAAACACGTGTTTGTCTAAGTAAAATCGGTAATATTCGTTATTTATCGGTTTATCGTATATCCGAACCGATCCCAGAAAGTAACTCTACTCTAGATGCAATCGGATAGGTTCGGAAAATTTCGGGTATTATCGGAAACTATCGTTTTCCGAAATGTCCCGAAGATAAACACGTGTCCTCAATCGACTAAAGTTGAAAGAATCGGGTTTTATCGGCTATTACTGTTATTCCGAGTAAACCCGAAGCAAAACACGTAGTTGCTTCTCAAAATAAACTAATTTAGAAAACACCTGTGACTCAAACGCAATCGGGTTAAATCGGAAGAGTTCGGGTTTTATCAGTAGCTATAGTTTTCCCGAACTGGCCCCAAGAGAAACACGTGCAGCAATCGGCTATACTCGGAAGTTTTCGGGCTTTGTATGTTATAACGGCGATTACGAGTCAATAGTAGTCAAATAAACGTTTCGAATCGAAATAGTTGGGGTTTTAAGTAAATTGAGGATTTTTTTAAAATTACTTAGCGCAACGCAGAATCCTATTTTATAATCAAACAGACGGACTATTCTTTTTGACAGAATATCAATATATTATGATATGATAACGGCAATGTGTCAAATTAGAAACAGTGTAAAAGTGGTAATAACTTCCAACAAAATTTAACAAAAGGGGAAAAGAAGCAAATGGCCCCACGTTGGGCGCCAAATTTGTAAAGGGACCTAGTTCGGGGTTTTTTATTATTATATTTCACCCTTTCGGACGGAATCTTGGGCGCCACTCTAAGAAATAAGGGAGCTTAGAGTCTCCACCGGCCAGTAATAACTTTCTTACTCTAAACAAATTAAACAGGATTCCCAAAGCACAGGCGGTTTCTTTTTCTTAATTTGACACAATTGAATACCTTTCAAAGTTCCAGCAAAGAACAATTCGATAATGCTTTCATAAAACGGTATATAACGGATTTACATGTCCGTTGGCTATTCTATAACTCAAATAACACTTTTATTACTCGGTTTGGTCCTAGTTAAAATGTAGATTCTTTAGTCCGGGAATATACTTAAAATCAACCCTGTATAAGACGCATGCCTACCTGTATGGCATCCAAGGTAGGGGTCCGGGAAAACAGGGTGATTTGGGGAATTACCAACTTTGAAACCAACCCTAAAGAACGCGTGCCTGCCTGTATGGCATCCAAGACAGGGGTCCGGGATTAGAGTGGTTTGAGTCTAAGAAACGGGTTAAAGATGAAATGTGCAGTTTTGTCTTAACCGGGCAAAATCAGGAAAAAGACGCGTGCCTACCTGTATGGCATCCAAGGTAGGGGTCCGGGAAATATACCAATTTGAAATCAACCCTGGAAGATGCGTGCCTACCTGTATGGCATCCAAGGTAGGGGTCCGGGAAATCAGGGTGATTTGGGAAATAATCGATTTTGAAACCAACTCTAAAGAACGCGTGTCTACCTGTATGGCATCCAAGATAGGGGTCCGGGATTAGAGTGGTTTTAGTTCAAGAAAACGGGTCTTAAAAATCTACAGATTACTTCTCCGTTTCATTGTACGGAGCGGTGGTAAATTGCATCGTTTTCTAACCGGGACTTTAACTTTAAATCAACCCTACAAGACGCGTGCCTACCTGTATGGCATCCAAGGTAGGGGTCCGGGAGTAGGGTGATTTGAGGATTTACCAACTTTGGGACCAACCCTAAAGAACGCGTGCCTACCTGTATGGCATCCAAGGTAGGGGTCCGGGAGTTAGGGTGGTTCGGGATTAGCAAAACGGGTCAAACTGGAAAATACAATTTTCCTTTTGCTCAAGCCTATTTACACCAGCTAGGAAATTGCATTTTCTCTGGACCGGAAAATAACTAAAAATCAACAAGACGCGTGCCTACCTGTATGGCATCCAAGGTAGGGGTCCGGGAAATATACCAATTTGAAATCAACCCTGGAAGACGCGTGCCTACCTGTATGGCATCCAAGGTAGGGGTCCGGGAAATCAGGGTGATTTGGGGGAATCTATCTTTGGAATCAGCTCTAAAGAACGCGTGCCTACCTGTATGGCCTCCAAGGTAGGGGTCCGGGATTAGAGAGATTCGAATTTAACAAAATGGGTTAGAAAAACCGTCTGCAATTTACCCAGCAAAAGAAAAACATTTTTGCATTAAATATAAAGAACAGCGTAAAATAAATACTTAAAAATAGCCTACGCACTTACCTTTTGGCAGTCTCGGTACCGGTGCACTAGAAATATCGCGAGTTTAGTTTTAGCACTTAATCTTGCTACGGCGGGCGATGACGGATAAAAAAAGGGTCGAACACGATGTGTCGATTGCTTAAATAGCCTCTGTTCGGAAGTGCTCGTTTTTCAGAGGTGGGAGGCCAAAGAAAGCCGATCACTTCCGAAAGGCTCCGACTAACCCCCACGAAATCAGGTGGGAGGCCGAAGTAAACCGATCCTTTCCGAATGGCTCCGACTAACCCCACGACATTAAAGGTGTGGAACCGAAGAAAGCCGATTATTTCCGAATGGCTCCGACTAACCCCACGACATTAGAGGTGGGGAACCGAAGGAAGCCGATTATTTCCGAATGGTTCCGACTAACTTCCACGACATTAGAGGTGGGGACCAAAGAAAGCCGATCATTTCCGAATGGCGCCGACTAACCCCACGACATTAGAGGTGGGGAACCGAAGGGAGCCGATTATTTCCGAATAGTTCAGACTAATTTCCACGACATTAGAGGTGGGAACCAAAGAAAGCATCAGCAGAATCATTTCCGAATGATTTCGACTAACCCCCACGAAGTCAGAGTGGGGATCAAAGAAAACCGATCATGTCCGAATGATCCCGACAAACTACAAATATCCCCCACGGCATCTGGAGTCAATAACTTATAATTTCTATTCACGGCCGATGGATTACGACAAATTAGACCTGCCCATGCTTTAGGAGACTTGTAAAACAACTTAACCTAAATTACCCCGACCTAACAAAGATAGAAATTAGTAATTTCGTTACAAACGTAACAAAATAATAAGCAAAAAGTTTGTAGGTTTGAGAAATCTGGTGGCGTTTTAGAACATGTTGTGGAGGACTTTTCAAGTGAGAATTTGGCACATGAAAATAACGAGGGTAAAAAAGACTTTAAATACACAGCACCAGAAACTTCAGCAAAAATTATAATTTTATAGCTTGATTCCTCCTTGTTTTTAAGTTATCTTTAAGCATGTAGATTTAACAAAACAAATATTATACGGTATGAGGTTGTTTTCCAGAAAAAAAAACTTTATTATTATTTTTTTCACGTTAATTTAACGTTGATGTTATTTTTGTGCTATGTGGCTTGATGGATGGATTTATATCATAACTTCAAATTTCAAGTTTTTCAAATATTATAAATAGTTTTGAGAAATGTTGCTCATAAACAGCTTTGCGGCAAAATTGGCGATAAATTTATTGAAGGAAGATGATGATACTCTTAACTGCCCGAAAACCTCATGCAAAAATCCTGGATTACGTCAAGAAAATGGTCGAACATTATAGTTTAAGTGACTTTAAATCCCACTTTCAAATGACCCGAGACGGGGTTCAGGTAGGTCATACAATTCAAAAATTAGGTTAAACGCATCGGGTTTTTCTAACCTCTGTTAGCCTCCTCGCTGATGGCTGTCATAATCATATGTTCCATCGACTGATGGCATTGATGGCAACAATCAGATGGATTTCAGATTAGTTTAAGAATTCTCCCTATCAAAGCAATACATGTTAAATACGGCCGCTGCATGGTAAATTTGCTAAATGAGAAAAAAAATTGTGGACGATAGACCCAAATATTTGGCTTATTTGACTCCTTTAATGTGGATTAAAAACCAAAAAGTCGACGGAAACTCTTATTTGCTATTAGCCCTGTTCGCCGTATTTGGACAAATAAGGCAAATATAGCGAATAGCTTCTCTACTCCTCGTCGTTTCTGGGCAAATAAATCAAATATACGAATACGCTACGCCAAGTGAGTACCAAAATGTAATTTTTTTAGAAATCTAATCCATGCAGTTATAGGATTCCGTACAAACTAGTCTAAAATTTTAGTTTCACCTCGCATGAGGGTTGGTATAGGGGAAAGGCTGGCAAAATGGGATACTTAATTTTATGGGCTTATTTCTCCTATTAAATGATCACCGTTGCGTTCGTCATTTGGAATTAGGTTGGCTAGATATGTTTCTTTAAGCCGGGTACTCATTACCGAGCCACGAGCCTCGAGCCTCGAACAATTCGCAAATGTAGACGTGAACAAGTAATGATCGCAGCGCGCAACAAGCCATTCGCGATGAGCCAATAGGCGGTCGTCGTTCAATGCGCTTCAAATAAAAAAAAAATACCATTGAATGATGAAAAAGTATTGTCTATTTGAAAATTACAGGAATAGACCTGTTATATGGGATCCAAAAAACAAAAACTATTAAAAAACATTTAAAAGAAGATGCGTGGTTTATATGTTACTAGCCTAAAACAAAATGCCTTTGCCAGTAAGCCCGACCAGTGGCGCATCCAGGATGTCCGGAGAGGAGGGGCCAAGGAGGGAAAAAAACACAAAATAATTTTTTTTGCGGGATTTAATAAGAATTAGCTTTAAAGTTTACCACTATGTGCAAATAAAATGTGCCGCAGGCGAAAATTTGAGTGAAATCAGTTAAATTTAATACAAAAAAATTGCGGCTTATGCATTGGTTATTTTTCTTCTGGAATTAAAAACTATAAGTTTTATGTCAATGAGGGGAAGGCCAGGCCCCTCTGCCCCATCCCCCCCTTGATTCGCCACTGAGCCCGACTCGCACAAGCAGCAGCGTAAAAAAAATTGCCTGAACCAGACAAAATAACCCAGAGAACATGTATAAGTATTAGGTCATTATTGAAAAAGGGTACCCCTTTCATGTTACCATCCAAAATTAAATTAGTGTTTAGTATATTAGTTATTTTTCTTGTACAAATAAAATTGCCTCCAATATTACTCTAAAGCACTACATTAAGTTTGATGCTGAAGTTGCTATTTGTTGTGTAAGACTGGCTCAAACGTCATACTCCGTTATCATAACCGGATAGAGGTTTGCAATCACTAAAATAAAAAAACCTAATATATCATACGAATTTCAACATTATATTGCTCTATAAGTCTAGTTTAATGTTTATGTATATATATATATATATATATATATATATATATATATATATAAACATTAAACTAGACTTATAGAGCAATATATATATATATATATATATATACGTCTACATTAGCGAATTGTTCGAGGCTCGAGGCTCGTGGCTCGGTAATGAGTACCCGGCTTAAAGGAACATATCTAGCCAATCTAATTCCAAATGACGAACGCAACGGTGATTATTTAATAGGAGAAATAAGCCTATAAAATTAAGTATCCCATTTTGCCACCCTTTCCCCTATACCAACCCTCATGTGAGGTGAAACTAAAATTTTAGACTAGTTTGTACGGAATCCTATAACTGCATGGATTAAATTTCTAAAAAAATTACATTTTGGTACTCACTTGGCGTAGCGTATTCGTATATTTGATTTATTTGCCCAGAAACGACGAGGAGTAGAGAAGCTATTCGCTATATTTGCCTTATTTGTCCAAATACGGTGAACAGGGCTAATAGCAAATACGAGTTTCCGTCGACTTTTTGGTTTTTAATCCACATCAAAGGAGTCAAATAAGCCAAATATTTGGGTCTATCGTCCACACTTTTTTTTCTCATTTAGCAAATTTACCATGCAGCGGCCGTATTTAACATGTATTGCTTTGATAGGGAGAACTCTTAAACTAATCTGAAATCCATCTGATTGTTACCATCAATGCCATCAGTCGATGGAACATATGATTATGACAGCCATCAGCGAGGAGGCTAACAAAGGTTAGAAAAACCCGATGCGTTTAACCTAATTTTTGAATTGTATGACCTACCTGAACCGCATCTCGGGTCATTTGAAAGTGGGATTTAAAGTCACTTAAACTATAATGTTCCACGTTCCACCATTTTCTTGACATAATCCAGGATTTTTGCATGAGGTTTTCGGGCAGTTAAGAGTATCATCATCTTCCTTCAATAAATTTATCGCCAATTTTGCCGCAAAGCTGTTTATGAGCAACATTTCTCAAAACTATTTATAAAATTTGAAAAACTTGAAATTTGAAGTTATGATATAAATCCATCCATCAAGCCACATAGCACAAAAATAACATCAACGTTAAATTAACGTGAAAAAAAATTATAAAATTGTTTTTTACTAGAAAACAACCTCAAACCGTATAATATTTGTTTTGTTAAATCTACATGCTTAAATATAACTTAAAAACAAGGAGGAATCAAGCTATAAAATTATAATTTTTGCTGAAGTTTCTGGTGCTGTGTATTTAAAGTTTTTTTTACCCTCGTTATTTTCATGTGCCAAATTCTCACTTGAAAAGTCCTCCACAACATGTTGTAAAACGCCACTAGATTAAGACTTCTCAAACCTACAAACTTTTTGCTTATTATTTTGTTACGTTTTTTCTCTATATCTTTTTTTATCAAAAAAATTCGCAAAGGCCTGTTCTAAGCCCTTTAGATAAAGACTTGTTAAAAGTAATAGTTTTCTGCATCTTTTTTGTCACGTTTTTTTAATAAGTTTTTTTTAACTTAAAAGTGACGCGAAAGGAAGTTCTAAAAGTTCACTAGTTTAAGACTATACAACACTTCAAGACAATTTTAAAAGATGGCAAGACAAAAACTTTATACATACATTATGTTTTATTTAAAAGCTAAACAAGAGTTTTCAACAGTGAACACTTTCACACAATATTAATGTGTCTTTATCAGGGTAATAACTGATGCGTCGTGATCCTGAAGGATCAGAAATCAGTCCATCAACTGGAGTTTAGAGGTCAAAGCACTCTCGGATAGATTTCGTCGAAGTGAAAAATGTCGCCAATAGGTGGCGCTGCTTCTAGTAAAATCCAAAAAATATTCCATGCTAGGCGCGTTTTAAAATTCGTGTAGAAAAGGCGCGAACCTAATGTGATTTTGACGTTAATAAAAATCTACATAGAATTCACTTGAGAATAACGTAAAAACATTGCTGTTTTGATTTGATAATGGCGTTATTACAACGCTGTTTTTAGCAACGTTATTTTTTATAACGTTAATGAATGAATGGCTTGTTTTCATATATGAAATAAACGTTTTTTTCTAACAGTTTTTAAAATCAATGTTTTTTTTTCTCACGCGTTGTTTACTTGTTAAACAGGCATCGACTCCACAAACCGATGGCTATTGTAATTAATGAATGTAATAAAAGAACCCGTTTGATTGCATTGCACCTAATAAATCATACGAATTTCAACATTATATTGCTCTATAAGTCTAGTTTAATGTTTATATATATATATATATATATATATATATATATATATATATATATATATATATAAGTATCGCCGTTTGTTAAAAACAAATATTATTTCCTAATTTATTTTTTTTTATAAAATAACATTTTAAACGCGTATCCTGGAAGAGCGTCATTACCGTTATCAGCATAACATTTTTAAACGTGTACCCTGGAAGAGCGTCATTACTGTTATCAATATAACATTTTTAAGCGTGTGCCCTGGAAGAGCGTCATTACCGTTATCAATAATAAATTTTAACATGCGTACTCTGGAAGAGCGTCATTACCATTATCAGTTTGTAATTCCTACATATCTACCGCTGGAGGCGCTTTAAGCGAGCGCGCGCGAATTCTTCTTATTCCTTCAACATCTCTCAATACAGATCGCAACGCCTGAGTAAATCCACATCTGTTCTGTGCAGTTTTTAGCATTAATACGTGCATAGGTTAGCTTGTCCAATCATAAGTGGTAATTACCGTTATCAGTAAAGTGAGGTAAACAAAATATATTTATTTTCCATTTTATACTACAAAATTTATTACTCAGAAAGAAAAAAGCAAAAACTCTTTTTACAAAACAAGCGGAGCGATAAAACATACGTATAATCATTTTCGTTATCATCATCATTATCAATTTTAATTTAAAGTAATATGCTCACAGAAAACGTATACGGGATGCCATTATGAGTATTTAAAGTAAATTTTTGAAAAATTCCTTGGACACATTATTTTTATTTTCTTAAAATATTTATATCTATCGACTCCTAGTTGGGGTAGCTTTGACCTCTTGACTTTAAAGAGGGAAAGTGGGTCAAGTGATACCTGGTTTAAAAGAGTTTTTTCTATTCCTTTACAGCATTGATATTATTTCAAAAATTAATAGATTAGTTTTTGAGATATTCGCAATTTAAGTAAAAAAGTAAGATTGACAGCTTACTATTTTCTTACAAGTAAACTATTACAAATAGATTTAGCAATTTTTTTTAAATGTTTTTTTATTTAAAAAATGTATTTATGTAGGTAAACTTTTTCAAGAGATGTGTATTTATGTCTCAAATTTACTGGGTACTTTCTTTTAATTTAAGGTTTCGATATCGCGCTGCGAGCCCCGAACAATGCCGTCCACATTAGCGAATAGATCGCGTTCGTTGATCGATGCGCGTGGTCCGTTAATGAGCTTAGCTTAGCGAAGCTCAAGGATTATTTTGGCGGAGAATATACATGGGGATGTGTTCCAGATGCTAAGGAATAATAATTATACAGAAATCCAGCTTGCACCTATTTTTTTCCAAATTTCAGGATTTTTGCACCTAATATGACTGGGATATAAGTGTGCATTGAGACCCACAAATGCCGACCATATTCAACTGAATGTTCATTTGAAGTAAATACCCATTCCAGTCGGATTGTGTCGCATGCCTCGGGTCCATGCGTCGCGCAATCGATAGTTGCTTGCCGCGGCCCTGAGGAACGTACTCATTTATATTCTCGTTCGGCATCGCGGCAAGGCATGCGAATTCTGCCTCAAATAAATACGCTACTTAACAACGAAAATGAACTAACGGGTGGACCAAAAAAAAACATTATTACTTTTAAACTATACCATCGATTTTAATAAGACTGCACATTCCAAGAAATTAATCAGTCTTAAAAAAAAAATCTCCATTTTAAGTTTCAAGATGGCAGACAGAAATAAATATGACCCATCAAAATGGCTTGTTTATTCTTATGTTCCGGAAATTTTTTAGAATATTTTTTGGATTCGTAATTTTTGGATTTCAAGTTGTCGGCAAATTTTGATAAATATTTTTAAAGAGCAGTTTTGATCCTTACTATAATGTTTCTTATCTCATTAAAATCGGGTCCGTAAAAATTCGTTGATAAGGAAATTAATGCAGACAATTGAGAAGGCAATCGTATAATTGGTAAAACAATAGTTAATAAAAAAAATTACTTTTCGTTCATGTCCCATTGTGTATCGCAAAAATAGGGCTTTTTACAAGTTTAAAAATTCGAAATATCCGGATCAAGAATAAAAGCCTCCTTGCATGGTTAAGTTTGCTTCTGTCTGCTATTTTGAACAAAACTGACAAAAGGGTATTTTTTCTCAAAAGCTTGATGAATCTCCTGAAAAGTGCAGTTCGTGCCGTTAAAATCGATGGAATAGTTCAAAAGTTATATTGAAAAATATTTCGTCCGGTTTTTTTGCCCACCCAGTATATTGCAAGGTATTTATTAACAAATATATAAATATTAAAAACTATTCTATTTAAGGCAAAAAAATTTGCACTTGCCAGCCTTTGGTATGTACATGTTAAGGTTTACCTTATTAGATGGGTCACCCTGTAGTTTCTCCTGTGTTATTATGTATGTATACCAAAGATTATTAGATGAGGGAGGCTGTGCCATGAAACAATGGAGCACTTTAAAAACAATAAAAGGGCAGGTCGCGGTGTCTTAAAATTACAGAGCTAAACTTGACAGAGTTTGTTTTGGTATTTTTCAAAGAGCTCAAATTTAAATATGTCGACTGACAAAGAAAGGTTACTCATTCATATTTTATACTTGTTTATTAATTTTAGGATTACATCTAATGCTCCAAATTATTTTAGGCAAATAAAGCTTCATAATTGTTTTTTAATTATTTGTAATTCTTGTGTTTTTTATAAATTTTTATCACTTCGTATTTTTAGTCGCTTTTAATAAATGTCCTTAATTTACGGTTAAGTAACCTTATTGTAACAAGGGCGTTTGGACTACGAAAGTTTAAAACAGCTGTTTTTTGTTTTTTAAATGACATGGAGAGTTTAGTACTTTTTAAAAATATTTTTTATATGTAGTGTAAAATTGAACCTATTTAGTTATTGATACTGAAAATACTGACAGAAAGTTTTTGAAAATTATAGTTAGCAAATTTTTAGCCTTTACACGTTGTTTTTTAAAAATATTTTATTTTACGTTATTGACAATTTATAAACTTTTTTAGATCACTTGTTAATGGACCCTTGAAAATGAGCAAAGACTCGAAACCGACTGGGAATTATTTTATGAATTAACCCATTAAGTAATCTTTGGATCGTTTTGTCAAAAATAGAAAGAATTCTCAAAAGTGTGAAGTAAAGGATCTTCCTTCCTTTTCAAAATGTGAGCTTAGGTGTCCATAAATTGGTAGACTATTTTTTCAATGTGTTCTTATATTTTAAGACCCTGTATATTTTAATACTGAATGTTTCCGCTTAATATTCCAATATCAATTATTATTAAATACCCTTCGACGGCCCGCATTGTCGTCGTATCTCAGAAAATATGACTTCATCACACATTACTGTACACAATATTTGAGGTGATCAATCTTAGGACCTGTCAAATACAATGTTACGGGGGTCCAAAGTCTCTAAGTCAAATCGCACCTTCGTCATCGCAGGATAATATCGGTTATTCTTGCCTCCTATAGGTGTATAATAGATTGTGTATTATATGTTGTATCCCGAAGTTTATCATGTATATAACAAAACTTTAGTCTATTTTGGCAAACTAGGTTCATAACTCGATCGTTTAAAAAACTATCGACCTATAACACTCTTCAACATAATTTATAAGCTGTTCACGAAAATACTAACACATAGACTAACAAAATTTGATGGATATCGATAGAATGAAAAAGCAGGTTTCAGAAAAGGTTTCAGTACAGTTGACCACCTATTATTCATGAAAATCCGAATAGAACGAGCCAACGAATACAACATTCCACTATAGATTGCGTTTACAGACTTAGAAAAAGCTTTTGATAGCATTTTGCAGTGGACAGTGAAAGCATCTGTAATGAATAGCCGAATAGCAGTGAAAGTATCTTTAATTAATTGCCAAATAGATCACAGATACACAGAGTTATATATATATATATATATATATATATATATATATATATATATATAGGCAAGCAAAAACAACAATCAAAATCCACGCAGTAACCAAGCTAATCTCCATTAGAAGAGGTGTCACCAGGGTGACACAATATCCCCTAAACTATTTAACCAGGCCCTAGAAAATGTTTTAAAAAACTTAGATTCGGCAGAAATAGCATCAAATTAAGAGGACAATACCTGAACCACCTAAGATATGCTGACGATGTCGCTTTAATAACAGATAAGAAAGAAGTACTGATAAAAATGCTGGAAGAACTAGATACAGCCGTTAAAAATATAGGCTTGAGTATGAACTACACTAAAGGTAAAATCATAACAAACAAAGATGATGATATCACAACCAGAATAAACCAAGAATAAATAGATAAGAGTAGAGGAATATATATCTGGGAGAAATTATTAAATTAAAAAAACTATGAAATCAAGACACGAGTAAAATTGACCTGGGCAGCATTCGGTAAATTAAGCTATATATTAAAAAATAAAAAATATCCCCGGTACCTTAAAAAAAAAGTGTATAACCAATGTATCCTTCCTGTTCACATATGGATCCCAGACCTGGAGACTTTCAAAATCAAACATGGATAAGGTAACAAAAGCCCAAAGATCAATCGAAAGGCAAATGTTACATGTAAAGCTAACAGATAGAAAAAGGAATTAATGGATAAGAAATAAAACAACAGTAAGAGATGTCATAGGAGAGGTAGCAAAATTAAAATGGAAATCTGCCGATCATAATATCAGACAGAACGACGGTCGACGGAACAAATGTATTGTAAACTGGAAACCTTGGGAAAATAAAAGAAGAAGAGGAAGACCCCAAATGAGATGAGCGGACGATTCGAAGAAACATGCGGCTCTAGATGGATGAAAACGGTGACAGACAAAGAAGAAGAAGACTAAATAGATAGATAGATAGGATCATAACTTAAATAAACTTCTTGGTGTTATTATATTATTGGGGATCAGTTATCAAATTTGCCCTAATATTGAACTATGTGAAACGCCAGAATCAGTGGTTTTACAGACATTGTTTTTGTTTGTCTCAAAAAGAGTTCAAATTCAATTAATATAGCTTTGAAACTAATAATAAAATGTCATAGATTATGTTGGCAAAGATTTTGAAAAAGTCTATTAGAATTTTAATTTCCGTTCATCTTTCAAATTAAAAAAAATAGACAATTTTTATTTTGGGGTGCCTATTCATTTGCACTATATAAAATAATTTGAATAAATTTAGACCTCCCAGTTACTCTTTTACATTAAAAAAAATTCATGTGCGGCATCACTAGCTCATTTGTTCATTAAATTCTATCATAGTGATTGTATTCTATTAGTGTTTTAGCCAGAAGATCCACCATTTTTTAGAGCTTATGTTTTATATTGTTTTGCATTGTAGTAGTATTTGTAGTCAATCGTATCTTTAATATTATGACTCAGGATCCATTCAAGATAATATCTTGTTATGTTATTTCTTGTTTTGACAGTTGCCAATCTGCAAATTGTTTTTATTTTTCTTAAGACCGTTTTTGTTATTTGATTATTATAAGAAATTGTTGCTTCATTTACTCATTTTAGAATAAAAAGAAAATATAAAACTTTGGGATCTTGTAAAGTGGACGATTATTTTTACTCCCACATAGCTGATTTCCTATGTATTGTTTTACTTTTGTAATAACCCGTCTGCGTCCGTGCTTCGGACTGATATAACGCAGCTCAAACGTATAATTTAAAAACTTTATACAACCCACACTATATGTATATGTGCGAAAGTTACATGCACAATGGAAAATAATTAATATATGCGGTTTTTGGAATGTTAAATTGAAAACCCCTTATTAAAAAGTTTGAATTTAAAATGGCTTATCTAAATCTAACTCTCAAAACATTTGTATATGTTACGGCTAAAGTTAGAATACTGGTTTAAACTAGTAACTACTCAAAGTTGTGCAAACAAGCTACCCTGGTAACAGTAATTCTCGAGATATTTAAATTTATTTTAGTACATGTTTGAGCCAAATTTAAGACAAACTACTAAACATTTTTAAATTTTGGATTCTTCATCCCTTTTTGAATTATTAGTTATTTCATTACCTAACCTAACGCACTTATTTTAAGTAATTTCAGAAGGTAGTTCATATTATAATGGTGCATTCGAAAGAAGTGAAAGAAATCAAAATTTTGGTTTTCAACTTAAATAAATAAAATCCCAAAACAAACGTCAGGAAAAAAATAAGTGCGATAGATAATTTCGATGACCAATCGGTGGTGCGGTGATACAAAATGGCAAATAATCGTCATTTTATCTATGTCACTCGTGCAATTTGAAATCGGCATTCCAAATAGACTTTTAATCGTTTTTTGAATAGCTTTTTGCGCCACAGTAGAAACACAGTCAAAATACCAGTACATCAAGATAATTTTAGAGGATGGTATACAGTTAATGCTAAGTACTCTTTTCGCTTGATGCTCCAAATTGTGCAGTTTTTGCCATAATTTTTGAAATATGTTATAATCAACCAGTATGTACTTTACGAGCATTATGCTCTGGACAACATATGCAACATTTTGTGTTTTTTTATCAAGTTTTCGTGCTTTTCATTATTTGACTTTTTCTCCAACCGTGTGAGTCTGCTGGAACGGACGAAAAATCGTTAGGCCGTTAATGAGAACTCCGGTTAAGGCACAACATGGCATTATAGGAGTCGTCGAAAACGACCTTACCTGTCTAGCCCATGGGCAGGAAAAAATTCATCAAGACACCTCGTGGCAGCATATAAGGCTACTCAAGGACGATATCACTGGCATGCTGGGCACCAATGTTGAAGAAGAGCTGTACCCATATGCTCAACAAAGCTGACGTACTGCACTTTGTAAAGACAACCGGAAGGGTCAATGAGAAACTTGAACATGAGTAGTGGAAGTGCAGAGAGTGGGTTAAGAAACAGGTCTTGTCGGACCAACGGTCACCGCTCACTACTAAAACGTTTGCTGATTTAAATATTTTTAATTTCTGGAATTTCAAAAATACTTTGGAAGATGGTGTTTATTTTGGGATTCGGCTTCATGATCTGAACTCGCGCTATTTTATTGATATTTATGCGATTCGTGGGTGGCAAAAACGTGACTTTTTACACTTAAATGCACAATTGCATCCGATAAAAATAAAGTGTACCCGAAAGCATTTGTTACTTGAGAGGAAATCGCTTAAAAACAGAACAATAAAAATGAGAACCACCATTATTATCACTAAGCTATTAGTAACATTAAACATAAACATACTGTCACCTTACTCCACCCTCCAGCTAGCGTATCCAAAATTACGAGAATCATGTAAACAAATCTCAAAGTGTTGGTTTTTATGCAATTAGTAATCAAAGCCCTTGGATAGTCTAGAACAACTCCTAAACAAAAAACGTATGCTGGACTAGCTTAAGATTATGCAATTTAAATATTTGGAATAAAAAAATCAGAAAATATGATAAACAAACTGCATACTTGTAATAGACATTTTTAAATCTTATTTAATTCGGGCAGTCAGCTACTTTTTTTGCTGGCCGACTTTAAATCAGCTAGTAAAGCCCTTTTAACTCGGGTTGTTTGCCGATAAAAGGTCGAGTTGAGGACCTTAAGGTCATAGATCCAGACTGTTGGTGGAAGGTTTTTAAACACTCTCCTCACAGGGCTAATTCATAGACTTACTGAACTGTTTGTTTAAGAAAATGACTGAATTAATTTTTGCTAATATAACGCATGCATCCTAGAGTAGATATTATAATATTTTTACTAATACTTATTCTTGCACAGCACATCTTAGTAAGCCTGCTTAAATTTCACATTACTAGCAATGGTAAAGCTGGCAGCGATAAGATGTGAAGCCTTAGAAACCTGCAGCATCCCATGGCACCTATAGCACATACATTAAACATAACGATAAACGGCTACAGAGCCGAGAAGTAACCTAAGAATATAAGGTCTACTGTAGGCATTCCTTTCTTTCAAAATCTAGAAGAACTGAAGCATAAAATGCTCGGCGCCCATGCTAGAATAATAAACCGACGTATAGCTAATTTTATTAGGCACCCAAGCTAAGGACAGCTTAAATCTCTTTAACTTAAATCAGGTATAAACTCCTATCCCGGCATTTTACTAATATATATGTGTCCAAAGTCAAACCCCTAGCCGAAGTGGAGGTATTGATTTTCTTTCAGGCAATTTATGTGAGAAAACTGTGTCGAGACATGCACTTAAGGGGCTGTTTAAGCTTAGCTCACAAGGTATAAAGTATAGCTTGGGCTGTGTCTCGGGGCATTGCTCTTTGGTAAATGTTGTATTTGCCCACTTTTTATTGAGGATGTAAGGAACCTGGCAAATCAGCCTATCAATATCGCACTGTCAAAAAATATTATAAGATTGATCTCTAATATTTTTGTTGAAACAAATTCCTAAGAAAATAATGGAACATGCAATATAGAGGTCTGGATGATGTTTCATGTGGTACTGATTTAAACCTAAACTAAGCATTTAAGCTTCTGTTCAACAAAAGCTCCGTAAGAGCTTGCTCATATAACATAACTTTAGCTAAAAGTGTTGAAAACTATCACCCTCTATCCTGTGCCAGGTTTGTTTTCTTTTATTAGCCATCTCGAAAGGGCGGCCGTTTTTTTCCATGACACCCAAGGGATGAAAAATAAAAGTAAGGGTGGTAAAAAGATAAGGAGAGCGATCGGTCCAAGATTTTCGGGTTAGAGTTAAATTAGGTGCTAGTTTTCGAGAATAAATCCTGCACTGTTAGGCGATATAATTGTGGTTTCGTTGGCTAATAGCTATAAACTAAGAAACTTATTGTTAGTTTAGGTAGGTGTTAACGGCAACGTGCCGAAAAACTTGGAGTATGTTTTGGTTACCTACAAATCTTTTTAGAATTCTAACCTAATTTGTAGTTAATGGTCGTTCTCTTAGGGATAAAACTAAGGTGTTTTTTATTTTTCGCCTGGCATATAAAAAAGGATCCATTTTCGAGCCAAGCCTTATGGCGATTTCTCTTTACAATATGTGATTTGTGAGATAGCTATCTGGTGTAGGAGTAATCCTCGTTTTCTAAGTGCATCATCATCAATTTTTTTTCCAAAATGGATTTGATATTCCTTACTGAGTATTTGGTTCTGCAGTCTTTTGGTTCTTAAATATACCTTCTTCTTGCTCCCAAGTTCGTTCATATCTTTTTTTATTAATATTGTTACAAATTTAAGTTATTTAAATTTTATAATGGGAATTTATTTAGGTTTAGTGTAGTATTAGGTTGATTTATCTTAAGGTTGTATTCTTAATCTAGGTTTTAGTTGCGTTATCTGTGACAAACTGGTATGCGAAAGTCTAGAAAAGGGCTGGAATGATTGCGAATCGAACAAAGATGGAAGGGTTCTCGAATAGTAGGCAGCCCTCATATATAAGGCCGGACGTGCATCAGGGTCAGTCAGTCACAGATAACGTACTGAAGTGGTCGTGAGATATAATAATAATAACACGAAGTTAATAAACCGATTATAGTGGTGAATTATTAGTAAGTTGGAGTGCGTGTTTTTGTACATAATTTGTGGAAATAAATTGACGTATCGTTTTCAACAATTGCGAGTTTTTAATTTGTCGTTGTGAACCCGTAACAATTGGTGTCAGAAGTGGGATTAAAAGAAATAAATAGTGCAAAGACTATCCTTACACAGTACCACCGGCTAGGACAATTAAAAAGAAGAACAGTAAGTGATTTTGCCAGAATATTCGGAACTGAATAGTGCAAAGACTACCCTTACATATTACCACCGGATAGGACAATTGGACAGAAAAACAGTAAGTTATTTTTCCAGAATATTCGAAGAAGTTCAATATTGTTTTATTCAAAAACTAGAAGAGATATACAAATACCGACTTCGACATTAGATTAGTAATTTTAAAAGTAAGAACCAAAAAGAATTTCTAGAAGATTCCATAACATTCTACGACGTTCTATTCAAAAACTAGAAGAGATATACAAATACCGATTTCGACATTAGTTTAGTTATTTCAAAAGTAAGAATTAGAAAGAATTTCTAGAAGATTCCATAACATTCTACGACGTTCTATTCAAAAACTAGAAGAGATATACAAATACCGACTTCGATAGTAGCTTAGTTATTTTAAAAGTAAGAATTATAAATTATTTCTAGAATATTCCATAACATTCTACGACGGTCTATTCGAGAACCAAAAGAGATAATCAAAAAGTGACTTCTACATTTGCCTAGTAGCAGAAAGAGTAGCATTTACCAGTATATTTCAGAACATTCCATTAGGTTCTATTTAAGAATTGGAAGAGACATTGAAAAACTGACTTCGACATTCGCTTTATAGACTTCGACATTCGCTTTGTAGATAAAATAGACGTTTTAAGTGATTTATCACGAAGTTGATGCTTACTAGACAAAGATCGGCCAAGATGGAAGATTTAACTAAAATGATGCAGGCTCTAGCAGCTCAAATGGCTCAAAACCAGAACGATATGAAACACACCATGGACGACATGAAACACACTATTGAACAAAACCAGAACGATATGAGACAGACATTAGATGGCATGCAAGAAAACTTCGATCAGATAAAGAGCAACTCCGAACAGCTGAGAGAAGAGTTCAAAGCAGCAACTGAAGATCTTAAGGAAGAAATAACTTAAAGAATGCAGAATGTAGAAGAAAAGGTACAAAACCAATTGCAGAATGTAGAAGAAACGGTACAAAACAAATTGCAGAATGTTGAAGAAAAAGTGGAGACCAAGCTACAGAATGTAAGAGAAGAAGTTTTTCAAACAGTGGAAGAAAAGCTCCAGGATGTGTCAAGACAGCTTATACAGCTCCAAAAAGAACACAACAAAATGAAAACTCAGGGATGTGTTGTGAATTCCAACCAAAACATTAAGCCTCCAAATTTTGATGGTACGTCTTCCTGGTCTACTTACAAACAACAGTTTGAAGCTGCCGCTGCTGCAAATGGTTGGGATGATGACGAAAAAACTAGAGCTTTGTTAGTAGCTCTGCGAGAACCTGCTCTGGGACTTTTACGGTCCATTCCAGTCGAACAAAAACAGAATTATAACGCTTTAGTGGCAGCGTTAGAAAGAAGGTATGGAGACGAACACTTTACGAAATTTACATTGATCAGAATTAAATATTCGTCAGCAAAGACCAGGAGAGTCATTACAAGAGTATGAAGCGGATATCAGGAGGCTGATGTACTTGGCTTACCCAGAAATGCCAGAAAATTACAGAGATCCCTTCACGGTAGATCGCTTTATTAACGGCTTGCGAGACACGGACTTAGCAAAATTACTTCGTCGAGAACGCTTCCATAACAGCAGTGAAGTGTTGATTCGAGCCCTTGAAATTGAATCATCAAATAATATGTCCAGGCCAAAAGTAAGAGCTGTTTCAATTCAGGAGGGAGAAGAAATGAGCACTGAAGATGAGGTCAACTTAAAAACGCTAAACCAACTGTTTCAATCACTGATAGAGAAGATTGATTCTTTGAAAGAAAGTAGACGATCCCCTCCAAATGTAAAGTGTTTCAGATGCGGACATACAGGGCATATTCAACGCGATTGTCGTGTCCAAATGAGGTCTCGCTCACCATCTAGTGGGACAGAGTACCGAAGAAGAGATCAGGAAAAACTAAAACTAGTCAACGCAGAGGGGCGGGTGTTGGCTAATAGGAATTTAGCCCCCAAAATTTACTCTATCAAGAGCTTAAAACATACTGCTGACAGTCTTAACATCGACGGACTTATTAATGGAAGAAAAGTTAATATAACAGTAGACACTGGTGCTGCCATATCATTGCTTAAGTTCAAAATTGCAACGAGATATAAAATTCGACCAACAGAAAATAAAATAACCCTTAAGACTGTGACTGGAGAATCCGCCGACGTGTTGGGGCAGACAGACATAGACCTACAGCTGGGGAGGTTGAAGATTCGCCACTCGGTATTAGTTGCAGACATAGAAGACGAATTTATTTTGGGAATGGACCTGATAAGTAAACATGGATTTGCGTTTGATAATAAACTTAATACCCTAAGATTTGGGAACGAAGAGTTCATTTTGTCAAATAGTCACATCAATAAAGAACCAATTAAGGTGGTGGCAGTATGCACAACAAGACTAGTCGGTAACAGTGAGACCATAATTTTTGGGAGGCTGGAAAGTAAAACATCAAGCTGCGTCGGACTCATAAGCCAACAAAACACACCCAACACCTACCTCGTTGCAAAATCACTAGTTAAAACCGATAAAGACATCCCGATTAGAGTCGCCAATATTTTCCCAAATAGTGTCAAAATTAATAAGGGGGAGGTGGTAGCATTATTTGAACCAGTACAGAAAGTAACAAGATGTGAAGAGCCAACTTCCGAGGATACAAGCAAGTTACCAATGGAGGTACTACAGCAATTTGAGTCAACTTGGCAACATCTCACTCCAGAAGAATTTAGTAAAGCGAGAGAGTTTATAGAAGAACAAAGTAATATCTTCGAAACTAGGAGTAGTTCGGGACGCACAAACCTTATTCAACATGCTATCAACACTGGCGATGCCCAACCGATAAGACAACCCCCAAGAAGACTACCAATGGCCAAGCAAGAAGAAGTTCACAATCTCATTAATAAAATGCTCAGCGACGGTGTTATTGAAGAGTCATCAAGTCCTTGGTCATCTCCTGTGGTGTTGGTCACTAAAAAGGATGGAAGTACTAGATTTTGTGTAGACTACAGGAAACTTAACGATGTGACCAAGAAAGATAGTTACCCACTGCCAAGAATAGACGACACATTAACAACGTTGGCAGGATCATATTGGTTTTCTACTCTTGACCTGAAAAGTGGGTATTGGCAAGTAGGAATCTTTGAAAGAGATAAAGAGAAGACTGTATTCTCTGCTGGAAGTGGACTTTATCAGTTTAATGTGATGCCATTTAGCCTGTGCAATGCCCCAGCTACATTTGAAAGACTAATGGAAGTCGTTCTACGAGGCCTTACTTGGAAAACCTGCCTAGTCTATTTGGATGATGTCATAGTAATGGGGAAATCATTTCAAGATCATCTAGAAAATTTACGAGAAGTATTCTCAAGAATCAGGAACGCAAATCTTAAATTGAACTCAAAGAAATGTTTTCTGTTCCAAGAAAAAGTTGAGTTCCTGGGTCACGTCGTTTCCCGAGAAGGCATCCATACCGACGAAAAGAAGTTACAAGCAATAAAAGAATGGCCTCAACCTCGTGACAAACATGAATTAAGAAGCTTTTTGGGTCTGTGTACATACTACAGACGATTTGTAGAAGGATTCGCCAAAATAGCGTCTCCATTACATAGACTTACAGAAGATAAAGCTTCTTACAAATGGAATACCGAATGTGACAAAGCATTTAGAAGACTAAAAGCAGCATTATGTTCTAGTCCGATTCTTGCATATCCCATTCCAAAAGGAAAATTCATATTAGATACTGATGCGAGCAACGATGGCATAGGAGCAGTACTCTCCCAAGTACAAGATGGAGAAGAACGGGTCATCGAATTTTTCAGCAAGAAGCTATCCAAACCAGAAAAAAATTATTGTGTTACTAGAAAGGAGCTCCTAGCCATAGTTAAATCCGTAGATCACTTTCACAAATATCTCTACGGACAAGAGTTTCTGATTAGAACGGATCATGCTGCGTTACAGTGGCTCATGAAAATGAAACAACCTGAGGGGCAAGTCGCGAGATGGATAGAAAAGCTACAACAATACCATTATCAAATTAAGCACCGAGCGGGAAGGGTGCATAATAATGCAGATGCATTGTCCAGAAGACCTTGCCCTGAGGATTGTAAACATTGCAGGAAAATTGACCAGAAAGAAGGAATTACCTACGTGCGCCAGATAAAGTTAGAACCAGATGAAGAATGGATGTCGGCTTCGATTAGAACCACACAACTTAACGACACAATGGGATTCACTGATAGTAGAAGAAAACATCCTTAAACGTGCCTGGGAAAGTGCCGATGGCCTTACTGTGATTAATCAAGTAGTGGTTCCTAGGAGCATGGTAGACAATATAATGGCCGAATGCCATGGTGGAAAATCAGGCGCGTACCTAGGCATAAATAAAACCATGGACAAAATTCGAAACCGATTTTATTGGGTCAATTACTTTCAAGATGTGAAAAACTGGTGCCGCCGATGTTCGACTTGTGCAGCCAGCCAAGGTCCCAAAACAAGGTCCAGAGGTCAAATGAAACAATATAACGTAGGTCTGCCATTCGAACGCATTGCTATTGATGTGGCCGGACCATTTCCAGAAACTAAAAAGGGCAACAAATACATCATTGTTGTCATGGATTACTTTAGCAAATGGCCAGAAGTTTTTGCTTTGCCTAACCAAGAGGCCGCTACAGATGCAGAAGTTCTGGTAAATGATGTTTTCAGCCGATTTGGCATTCCTTTGGAACTACATTCAGATCAAGGAAGAAACTTTGATTCAAAGCTCTTCCAGAATCTCTGTGACCTTTTAGGAATACATAAAACACGGACTACTGCTTTACATCCGCAGTCAGATGGCATGGTTGAAAGATTTAATAAAACAATAGAAGAACATCTTTGCAAAGTTGTTGATGAGCACCAAACAGATTGGGACCAATATATTCCATTGTTTTTGATGGCCTATAGAACCGCCATTCACAATACGACAGGAGCTACTCCATCTAGTATCCTGTTTGGTAGAGAACTGCGTTTACCATGTGATATCATGTTTGGTTCACCTGAAGAAGCACACTTAGAAGTTAATGACTATGTCGAACGTTTAAGGCAAAAGCTGCACGATATCCATGAAGTGGTTAGAGAGTGAATAGAAATAGCCAGTGACCGCATGAAAGCGAGATATGACCTGAAAGCAAACTCTTTAGGGTTCAAAGAGAATGATCAAGTCTGGCTATACAATCCTCAACGCAAGAAAGGAAGATCACCTAAGTTGACACCACCATGGGAAGGGCCTTATAAAGTTGTTAAGAGAATTAATGATGTAGTCTACCGAATCCAGAGAAGCCCGAAGTCCAAGATGAAAGTTGTTCATCTAGACAGACTAAAACCTTACCTGGGAAATGTTGATCGAGACGATCAAACCTGAAGAGGAGGATAGTGTTACAAATTTAAGTTATTTAAATTTTATAATGGGAATTTATTTAGGTTTAGTGTAGTATTAGGTTGATTTATCTTAAGGTTGTATTCTTAACCTAGGTTTTAGTTGCGTTATCTGTGACAAACTGGTATGCGAAAGTCTAGAAAAGGGCTGGAATGATTGCGAATCGAACAAAGATGGCAGGGTTCTCGAATAGTAGGCAGCCCTCATATATAAGGCCGGACGTCTTGCATCAGAGTCAGTCAGTCACAGATAACGTACTGAAGTGGTCGTGAGATATAATAATAATAACACGATGTTAATAGACCGATTAAAGTGGTGAAGTATTAAGTTGGATTGCGTGTTTTTTGTACATAATTTGCGGAAATAAATTGACGTATCGTTTTCAACAATTGCGAGTTTTTAATTTGTCGTTGTGAACCCGTAACAATATGTTTGTAAGCGAAGTTTTTGTAACTTGCTTGGTTTAAACTAATTTTATATATTTTTTTTCTCAATATCTTTTTTAAGATCTTCTTGCGACGTTGAATCGATTAACCTATAAAATCCTTGATCATGACTAGGATTATTTGTAGAAACATATGTACGTACATTATTATTTCTAACTAATGCAAGTGTAACAATAAGATTCGGCTCGCATTACACAAATAAGATCCTTGTTAGAGATACTTAGCATAGGCAATATAAATACTGCGGCTCCTACACTATTCTATGTGTATACCATAACTATATAGACGTAGGTTGAAGATAAACAATATGGTAATAATTTTCTTACTTAAGACTCAAAGTATTGCGCCTAATAAAAATACGAAGATTTCGTAATGCTGCTGGTTTATGTTTTTCTGTATTTCTTGAATCAGTTTATGATGCTTTAAATCTGCTTAAAGTTGTTTATTTTCCGAAAGTTTTATTAATATTATGATTCACAATGCTTTTAGTTTATGTTTTTATGCCGATTTTTTTTAAAAGTTTTTTATCAAGACAAATGCTATCAAGAAACCTTTGATTTTAAACATAATAATGGTCTCTCTTTTAGTTTAATCTCTTAAAACATGTTTAAAGGGGCGGTGAACTATTTAAAATTGAGAGCCATCATTAATTTTTCAACAATATTTGGCCTAAGGCTCTGTAATTACGGCCAGTGGATGTGGCTCCATCAGACGGAAGTGTATCCTTCTTCAATTCTGGCAAAACTGTGGAAACTTGAACACCTCATTCTCGTACCAAATGCTGGTGATTTATCATGATATACATTGCTGCCCAATTTTATTGGAATGAAAATGGTATGGTATGGTATGGTATTTCCTCTTGGTATTTTTACGTTTAAAGCAGAATTTTCTACAGTGAACCTCAAAAATAATTTTATAGTTCCAAGATTTTATATCGCGTGTTTAAAATTTAGGTCCAATAAATTAATTAAATTCAAAGATACTAGAGTAGCTACGGCAATGCATTAGCTTTACGGTCACTTGAAACATAAAGTACACGGCATGGGAATACAACTTAAGGACAGATTTACCATATACACACTACAGTTTGTTCACGACCAAGTAATTGTAGCTAATGATAAATAAGACATGGAGTATATGATGAGAAAGTTAACGGAAGAATACCAAAAGTGGGGGTTAATAGTGGACGTGGACAAGACACAGTACTTATGTATTCGAAACGAATCAAGTGAATTAGAAGTAGACAATGAACAAACAATAGCTCCATGCAATGAGTTTGTATACTTGGGTGTCACATTTGATAAGACAGGAACAGACTGTAAAGAACTGAAAAAATAATAGTAAAAGCAAAAAAGGTTATTGGATGTCTTAACAGTATTTTGTGAGCAGAGAGTTAAAAAAGAATGTAAAATTTAACATATTTGAAATAGTAGTGAAATATACGCTATTTTATGGAATAGAGACGCGTAACAGAAAAATACAAAACAAAAATGGAAGGTGTCGAAATGGACGCAATAAGAAAATCAAGAAAGAATGGGAATCAAGGGAATCATGATGACGGATGACATCACTGATATGGTACGGCCATGTACAACGGATGAACGTCGAAAGATTACCAAAGCAGGTCCTAGAATGACAACCAATAGGGCGCAGAAAAATAAGGTGTCCTAAACTAGAATGGCGACAGTCAATCCAAAGATTAATAAGTCAAAAAAACCTGACAGAAGATAATTGTCAGGATCAAAGAAGGTGAAAAATAGGCGTCGGACAACGTAGAAAAACGTTCTAAACCGATATAGTAGTGGTACAATGGTATTTGAAGGAAGCCCTTGAGAGCTGGTACTTACTGGTGTGTTTCGTAGAGAAATGATAAATGTGGATTAACTGTAGAGAAAAATTGCTAACGTCCAGTCTTATTTGCAGAGAAACTCCCGCAACCCTATTAACCAGGGTCCTCCATTTTGCCTTCTCTGGTACGATTTTTCGCCACCTTCTTATCGATGATGTTTTCTTCGACATCGTTTATTCACTTTTTTCATGGCCTCACTTACTCTCTACCTTACAGGTGTTCAGTTCATTATTTTTCTGGGTGTTCTTGTCCCGTTCATTCGCTGTACATGTCCCAACCAAGCTAATCTTCTACTTTTGAGGAATCTTACGATATTTAATGTTCTCGCCAGCTATTAGCTGTTCTAATTCATAATTGACTCGTATCCGCTAAAATCATATTGTGTTTACACTCGTCAAAAGATCTTACAAACCATTTTTTAAATATTTTTCTAGGGAAGAAGCACGTTGTGGAAAAACAAAAAAAAACAAAAAACATTTAAAAAGTTAGAAAGGAAAGGATATTAATTTGTTAAGTTTTCTGTTTGGGTCATGTATGGAGAAAAATAACCAACAATACTTTGAGAGAGTAAGTTGGTATTGCAGAATTTAAAGCTCGAATTACACCAAGTTATATACTTAACTTATTGTAGATCGCTTAGTTAAAAGAGCTAAAAGCACAAGCGCGCAACCAAAAGCCGATCTTCAAGTTTGATAAACTAAAGAAAGCAGCTCACCCGTTATGGTCGTACATGATCCTATCGTCTATCCGCATTAAGTTCTATCAAAACACAAATAATAAATGAATTCTAAGCATGAAGAGCAAATACCTAATACGTTGTACTGGAAGAATGTTGATTTTTTAACTAAAATCTTCTATTAATTGTTGTCTTACAATTACAAAAGTATAGGTTAAAATCCTAAAATCGTTACCGGTAAAGTAAATTAAAAATAGTTATTTTTGTACCAAGGGCGTGAAGAACAAAATTTTTGTCCGAGGCGGACTGTTGATGAACACTCCATGCAATTTCGATATGTGTGCCTTGTTTTGACAATGTTGTTTTTTTAAAACTTGTTTGACATTTTTGACTTTTTTTGACACTTAATATTTTTTGACTTTTTTTTAACCTTTTTGACTTTTTTGACATTTTTTTACTTTTGGACATTTTTCAAACCGCGCGGCTCGTCCGTCTAAAGGTCACTCATCGTCAAGCAAGCTTTACAGGTAGCAAAGCCTAACTCTGATTTTCTATTTTTTGGTTATAATTTTTGACATGTTTTCCTCGGTTTCGCATTGGCGGCTCGTTGTTATTTTAAAAATGTGGTTTTAAGGCGAAGAAGAGCGGACATTCGAGAAACAGCAGCGGGGCATACGTGTGGGACAAAGTAAAAAAAAAGTGTCGAGGAGGCGGCGTTTACCGCCCCCTCAACCTCCCTACAGGTGCCACCAAACCCTTATGTTCTCAGGTCCGGGCCACGATAAACTTACACCCGGGCTAGCGCGAAAGGACATCGTTTAACCCGCCTGTACGTCTCCACCGAATTGTCGAGCGTGCAGCCACGTCTCGCGGCGGTTTCTTTGACAATGCTTACCTACATTTACGTGGCAATATTATATTTTATATTATATTTTCGGGCATAAGAGAAGCGGTCTACTCGGATCTGTTTAATTCGATACCAGTATCTAGGGTATTCGTTTATTGAGTGTATTTGGGTTCGAGAAGTATGGATGAACGAAGAAAAGGAAAAAAATCGAGACTTCGGCTTTATATGCCAAGCGTTAGGTACAAAATATGGAGTTCTATTTGCAAAAGGTCGAACAAAAATGAAATTTGGTGGGATGGTAGACATAGGTCCCCTAATAGTACATCGAAGTTTGCGACCTCCGGGGGTTGCCGCTCGAGGGGGGGGGGGATGAAAACTCTGCATCGCGGCGTTTGGAAACAATAGCTCCGTTGGAGTAGGTGCTATAAAAAAAGTTCGAATAAAATATGTAGAGAACAAAATTGCGCACAACTTTGGTTTTGTGCATTTTTTCGATCCGACCAATAGCTTTTCCTTTACGGCGCGCCAAAGTTGGGGGGTAGTTTGCAAATTTTAACAAAATCAGAGTTTAATCGCGGATTAAAACAAATATGGCTACCAAACAATTCTGGTGTATTTTATTTCTATAAGAGTAAGGTTTTCTAAGTAAACTGATGCTTAGCTCGTTACATTTGACCGTATATTATAAAAGAGATGATTTTTTGAAGTGCGCCTTACATACTTGGATATGGGATGACGGATAAAAAAAATAAAAAATAAAAAAATTTCAAAAACATAAAATCAAGACTAGGCGCAAACGATAGCTATTGAATCCCATTAAACATAGTAAAATTCCCGATCCCATTAAGGAACAGTGTCAAAATGGCGGAGCCATCTTGGATTTTTGACTATTTTTTCCTTAATTAGCCTTTTACTCAAAAGGTACTGATTTTTTTAGAAAGTATATAAAAAGGAATATTAAACCCCAATAAAAGGCCTATCAAACGAGATATCTCCGACCTACGTAAGTACTGCCCTTGCAAAGATACGTTCCCTTTATTTAAACTTAAAAATAATTCTGGTCCTAAACAAAAGGTCACTTTCAATAATTAAGAAAAGTTTTTGTGAAAATCTGTAGCCCTCTTGGAGACAACCGTGTATTTCTAAACCCTTACATTTACACTAGAATATCGGCGGGAATCTGACCCTTAAAAATCTGTGCCATTATATTGATCTAAAAAAATACTCTGCCAATCTATGGGCACCTAAGCTCACACTAGGTACTATAGTTATAGTGTGAGCTAATATTATCAAAAACTGAAATATATTTTATTCAACTCCAGACTCAATTACCTTTCGTTTGATACCACACAAGCCATGTTTTGACTTAAACTCAAATTTTTTTAATCTACCCCCCACCCTTAAAAAAAAACTAAAATGTATTTTGTTTAACTCCAGACTCAATTACCTTTCGTTTGATATCACACACGCCATATTTTCACTTAAACTCTAATTTTTGACATCTACCCCCACCCTTTTTTTAAAAATAAACTAAAATTCATTTTTTTTAATTCCAGACTTAATTACCTTTCGTTTGATATCACACACGCTATATTTTCACATAAACTCTAATTTTTGGAATCTACCCCCACCCTTTTATTTGGCTTGCGTTCGGTGGATTTTGTTCATTTTAAATGGGACCATCACGGCCCAAGACCCAACTTAGGTACCAAATTTCATTAAAATCGGACAAGCGGTTTTTGAGTTATGCGGGTTGGTCGTTACAGACAGACATACAGACAGACAGACAGACAGACAGACAGCAAAACAAAAAAGTTTCAAAATCATCTGAAACGCAAAGATATATAAACATTATATATAACAATCACCATAGCTCACACTACTTATAGTAGTAGTGTGAGCTAAAATTCAAAAGGGTGAATGGAATGATGTACCGGGTGGGCAAAAAAAAACCGGATAATTTTTTTTCATGATAACTTTTGAACTACACTATCGATTTTTATGAGACAAACTGCGCTTGGCAGAGAATGGATCAGAATTTTGACTAAATATATTTTTTTGTCCGCCATCGCAAAATCCAAGATAGAGGACGAAATGAAATGAAATGAAAAGTATCCTTCAAAGATGCTCGTTTATTCTTCTGTTGCGAACATGTTTTCATTACTTTTTTAAATTAGTAGGAAAGCTGCATTCTTGCGACGTACAACAAGGTACGACTCAGCAAAATCGGTTTAGTGGTTCTAAAAAAATATTTTTGTTTCAACCCTTGTTTTGCATATTATACGATTGCCTTGATTTATTTCCTTATAAATTCATTACCACTGAATCGATTTTAATAAAATAAAAATCGTCTTGGTTAGAATTGATTTCTTTTTAAAGATCATGATCAAAGTTTATCGGCATCTTAAAATATAAGATGGTGGACAGAATCATACTTGATTCTTTAAAATGGCGTGTTTATTCTTTTTTTTCTGATAACGTTTTAGTTTTTCTTTAATTTATGAAAAGCGCTACTTTTCCCCCACAAAACGCAGTACAAATTAGTAAAATCGGTGTGATGGTTCTCAAGAAATCTATTTTTTTTTTCAACTTTTGTCTAACAGATTCTACGATTGCATTGCCAATCCTGTCTGCATTAATTTCCTTATAAATTCGTTATTACTAAACCGATTTTAGTGAAACAAAAAAATCATGGTTGGGAATTGATTTTTTAAGATCAATCAGTTTGCACTATGATATTTTTATTTGAGTAAAATTGGTTCAGTAGTAATGAATTTATGAAGAAACAGAATGCAGTCGTATAATTTGTAATAAAAATGGCAGATTTTATGAGAATCACTTTATCGATTTTATTACTTTGTACCTTGTTAAGCGGGACAAAAGTAGTGATTTTCTATAAATAACAGATAAAACTAAATCATTTTCGGAAAATAAAAATAAACGTGATTCTTTGAAGGGTCAAGTATGGTTCTATCCGACATCTTCACTTTTAAGATGGCGGCAAATTTCGATTCTAATCTTTAAAGAACAATCAATTCTCACTATGTTTTTTTTTATTTCACTAAGATCGGTTCAGTAATAATGAGTTTATAAGGAAATTAATGCGGACAGAATTGGCAATGCAATCGTATAATCTGTAAAACAATGGCTAAAACAAAAATAGATTTTTTGAGAACCACCAAACCGATTTTACTAATTTGTACCTCGTTTTTCGGAGGAAAAGTAGTGCTTTTCTATAAAAGAAAATAAATACCTAAACATGTTTAGAAAATAAGAGTAAACACACGATTGTGAAGAATTTAAAAAAAATAATGAAAACATGTTCGCAACACAAGAATAAACGAGCATCTTTGAAGGGTACAATTTCATTTTGTCCGCCATCTTGGATTTTGCGATGGCGGAGAAAAGAATATATTTGGTCAAAACTCTAATCTATTCTCTGTTAAGTGCAGTTTGTTCAATTAAAATCGATGGTATAGTTCAAAAGTTATAATGAAAAAAAAATTGTCCGGTTTTTTTTGGCCCAATTAATGCTAAATAAGCAGCGATTTTTTGTGGGTAATTAAAGTAATTTTATGGGTATTTTGTGGCACCCCTGTACATATTCAGGAAATAGCGTCCAGTAAACAATGTTGGTCTTACTGTTTAAAATTACACATAGAAACCCCTCAAACACGGGTTAAGCATTATAGTCAGAGCATATTATTTTAAAAGGCTTTCCGTTTTCGGTCTAGAAGCAAATCATATTACTTTTTGGCAACAGACAATTCCCCCTAATTTGACCCCGCTGAATCCGAATATCTTTGTTGCCAACTCGAAAAATCGACAGGGACGGAGAAAATCCCCCCCAAACCACAAAAAACCTGTTTTTTTTTTCAGTTTTATGCAATTTTCTCGAAAAACTAACCTTTTTGTCGAAAATTGCAAAGCATAGTTTTTTGTGGAGAATAAAATTCCCTTTCCAACGATGTATTGGTCAATAAGGTTAGGAAAAGCAAATAGCTCTTCCGTGGCGTACGAAAATTTGGATTATTTAGAAAAAACATGTTTATTATAGGTTTTTCAACATTTTCTCAAAAACTACACTTTTTAGGAAAAAATATGTGGTATACTTTATTGTAGAACATAACATTTTCTTTTAAAAAATTATTAAAATGTCGGGTTGTTGCCATATTTAAGACTTCAGGGGCGTACTAATATAAACTTATTTTCAAAAATAACTGAAATAATCAGTTTCTCTTGCATATTTAAATATCTTTTCTAGCTAAGATTTTCAGAAAAAATGTGCCTGTATTCTTTATTGAGGATAAGATAATTTCTTTTTAAATGATATGTTACAAAGTGAGGTTAATGTTATGATAAATGCTTCAAAAAGTTTCGTAATTTATACCTACTAAAATAAAATGTTTCCAAATTAAAATAAACTATTTTTTGATTAGATTGAATATTTTGATCTATCTAAATAAATTCTTTGAAGCAAAAAAACACCGGTGGTTATAAGGGGAGGGGGTATAGGGGCCATGGCCCCCCCCCTAAGCAATGTTTTTGTGCAGAAATTAACAGTAGTAACTTTGACACAGGTGTTTTTGGTTATTTTTTTAAGCATATGGAACTAAAAATAAAGTGGTGAATATTATGCAACGGTTTGGGGGGGGGGGGCATAATCATAATTGAAATTGATGATTTTTGCAATTTACGGACGCCCCTGGAGAGTTTTCTATACTATGGGTCACATTTTGGGACACACTGTTTAAACGGACATTTTATTATCGGGCCCGCCGCCGAAGCCATAAAAGGTCGAAAGTACAAAAGGTCGAAAAAAAATCGACAAATCAAAATATTAAAAATACAAATTTACCGTATCAAGTTGAATTGACCTGTCCAGTCGATGTGGACCCGCGGCCGTACTTTCGATCTTTTGTACTTTCGATCTTTTGTACTTTCGACCTTTTGTACTTTCGACCTTTTGAACTCTCGAACTTTTGTTTTTTGATCTTTTGTACTTTCGACCTTTTGTACTTTCGACCTTTTGTATTTTCGACCTTTTGTACTTTCGACCTTATTTTTTGACCTTTTGTACTTTCGACCTTTTATCCGCCGCTCTTTATTATCCACCGAAAAGCTAATAAGACACAAAATTGATTAGTTTGGATTGATCTTAAATAATTTCTTTAAATTAAGAACACCACTGGAGCGGTAAATATAAAATAACTTCCACTTTGTTATACACCGTTTGGAAGGAAATTTTATTGGCTATGACGATGTATAGAACACATTTTTTGATAAAGAGCTTGATTTTTAAGAAAATTGAATAAAAATTACGAAAAACATGTTTTTTTAAATGATTTGTTGAAATCACCCCCATTGACGGACGTCGCTGGAGAGTTTCCTATAAGTCAAACCTCACCGAGTTTCACATGTTTAAAAAGGAAATTTCCCTGTCTACAAAAAAGTGTAGAACAAGTTTTTTCATGTTAAGCTTAGTTTTTGAGAGAATTAGATAAAACTTGTAACAAAAATCGTTTATTTTCTGTTTTTTCAAATTAATTTAATTTACGGATGCCTTTGAAGTTTTATTTATAAAACCCATTTAATCATGTTATACGTCACTTTGAAGGAAATTTTATTGAGTATACCAAAATGTAATAAATGATTTTCTGTAGATATTAGTTTTTACAAAAATTAAATAAATCTTGGAAAAAACATACGTATTTTTTCAATTTTTTTTAATTACTTCAAATAAGGGACGCCGCTGGAGAGCTTGTTATTAGCCCAACTTTATTAAATTATACCATGTTGAAAAGGGAATTTTATTGTCTACAATAAAGTATATTATACATTTTTCTCTTAGAAGCTTAGTTTTTAAGAAAATTTGAAAAAAACTCAAACTTTCAGATTTCGTGGGGTCTGGGGGGTTTTTGGAGGTTCTTGCAGCCATTAAAAAAAAAATAATATATCATTATTTTTTAGTTATACAAATATATATTTTGAATGCACACCTGTGACAATTTGGCCTTTCCAGCGGCAATTTAAAATTCCGCCGCCATTTTGGCCGCCATCTTGAATATCTTAGCCCCTGTCAATATTTCGAGTTGGCAACAGGGATATTCGGATTCAGCGCGGTCAAAATAGGGGGAAGTGCCCATTTGCCAAAAAGTAATATAAAATACTTCTAGAAAGTGGATTTTCCCGAATCTTGCCTGAACTACTATAGAAACAGCCCTTTTTCGAAAATTTTGTTCGATTTCTGGCTCATTCTCTAGGAGTTAACAATGTTAAGGTGAAAATGTCTAATTAACCTCCCTGTTAAAATATATAAATCAAAAAAAAATCATTGGTACTTATACACGCGCAAATGTTTATATTTTCTTCCAATCACCTACACGCAATTTGTTTGTTTATAGTCCGCACCTATTTTTTAGTGTGTTAAATAAAGACGAAAATGTGCCACTTTCCATACCAAACAACTGAATTCAAAAACAGTGCGGAAAGTACATGCGAATGACAAATACAATTTACCATTTTGATTTGGTAAAACCTCTATCAAGGGGTGACAGGGACTAAAAATTTTAAAGGCTGCCTCGGGCGCCAGAAAAGCCAGCTGCGGCTCTGATGGTTCGGTTTCGTAAAAAACCGAAAAGACATGGATAGTGCTATTGTTTTAAAAATAATTTTTAGCGACCAGCAGAGGGCCCCACTTCATTGATGACAAAAGCGGCAATTGTTGGTCTTGTAAGCGTTTTACAATACACGTTTTCCTACCAGATGACCTGCAGTTTTTGTTATTATTATTTTTTTTTTTATTTAGAAGCCCCTTGTAGGCACGAAATTCTTCCCCGATTAGATCAGATAACAATTTCCTATATAAAAAAATGATATTAAAATGATCGATTTTTGACTATAAATAAGCAAAATTTCATGCTATTTTGGAGATATTTTTTTAACTAAAAAATAATTTTAGTCCTGTACCAAAGATCACTTTAAACGATAAAAAAAAGTTTTTGTTAAAACCTTTAGCCGTCTTCGAGAAAAGCGTGTATTTCCAAACCCTTACACGAAATTATCGGCGCGACTCGGAGCCTTAACACAGTCTAAAGATCTATTTAATAATGATACAGTTTCAAGATAGTTTGCAGCATAACTTTTAATTCTAATTACATAAATATATATAGTTTAGGTACCTTCATACTGTGTAAAACAACATCTTCAAAATAAAGAAAACTGCCAATGCGAAACCGAGGAAAACATGTCAAAAATAATAACCAAAAAATAGAAAGCCTGACGTTAGCTTCGCTTCCTATAAAGCTTGCCTTTACGATGAGTGTCCTTAATCAGCATGAGTTGCAACTAAGGTCACTCATCGTCAAGCAAGCTTTACAGGTAGCGAAGCCTAACTCTGATTTCCTATTTTTTGGTTATAATTTTTGACATGTTTTCCTCGTTTTCGCATTGGCGGCTCGTTGTTATTTTAAAAATGTGATTTTAACACAGTCTAAAGATCTATTTAATAATGATACAGTTTCAAGATAGTTTGCAGCATAACTTTTTAATTCTAATTACAAAAATATATATAGATTAGGTACCTTCATACTGTGTAAAACAACATCTTCAAAATAAAACAGAACCGCCAATGCAAAACCGAGGAAAACATGTCAAAAATAATAACCAAGAAATAGAAAGCCTGTCGTTAGCTTCGCTACCTGTAAAGCTTGCTTGACGATGAGTGACCTTAGTCTAACCACGTGCCTCATCCGTCTAACCGCGCGACTCATCCGTTTTTTGACATTTTTAATATTTTTTAGAGGTAATCCATTTTTGCGTGGCGTTTCAATGCACGAACAAAGAAAGTGCTTTTAAAACCATGAGTAAAAACACGGCATAGTCAAATGTTGCTACAATATAGTTTACACTGGAAAACGGTTAGAGATACTTACTAACCGAAACGTCGTGTTTAAAATAAATAAACACCATGGAAGTCCTATATTTTGTTTCTACTCAATCATTATCTACGAGTTTCAAACAAAGAATTTAAGGGTTTAGAAGCCAATGAGTGTAAGTCAAAAAACTGAATCGAAGAGATGTTTTACCCTTATACGTTCTGACAGTTCTTGAACTGCTATCGCTTCTTCATAGAATAATGACTTACTTGTTATGTCAAATGAAAGTTTAAGTAACATAAAATCACATGCAGTATGTAGTCATTTTCGGGAAAAAATTGATAGATTGGCTTCTGAACCCTCCAATTGTCTCTACTTATATATTTCATTTAAGCAATCAAAAAAGGCACAAACAGAGATTTTTACAAAAAATAAATAAAACGGCGTTATCTACATGTCAATCCATATGTCATCGCATTGGCTGATCTATTGACGTCATCTCAAAATGATCAAAATGATTTTACATCATAAGGTAAAGCTATTTAAAAATAAATTTTACTTAAAACTACGTTAGCCAGCGATATGCGATTTTAAAATGTCTTACATTTCCAATGAAAATTGGTTTTTAGGGTTGCGGTGGACTACAAGGAGATGAAGAGAGGGTTGTATGTACGGATATACGTGCCTGCTGGCCCCAATTTTGTTAAAATATTACCAAATTAACGTATTTGCGACCCTATAGTATCGCAAATAAAGGGAGTGACCCCAAAAGGTGAAAAACGAAATATTAACGTTTTTAATTTTATATTAAGTTTTGTGAATAAATATTGGGATGGATTTTGAAAAAAAAAATAATAATGATAATTCATAAAGCGTCCGTAAAGTTATGAAGAACTAGTAAAAAACTAATTTTTAGTACTTATCTAAACCACAAATTTTGCTAAAAGTGACCACAAATGGCATCTCAATCCTATTTAAATGTTTTTTGAACTTTAATACAAAACGTGTCTATATTAAATTTTCAAACATCCGACAGTGGTTATCTTTAATTTCGGACAATAATATACACTAACTAAACTGATAAGCTCCGAGAGATACAGTAATGTTTATGCCAAGCCGCATTCCAGACTAAACTGAGGTTCAAAATGGCGGCGGTCGTCGCATCTCCCACACATATTGCGATGCCTAATTGTCCAGCTTCTGCATCCTTTGCCAGAGTATTTAATAAAGGGGTAAAGTAAAAACCACTGAAAACTCAACAATAATTAGTTCAGCGCTTATTTTTTTCTGTTGACTCCAGAATGAGGCTAAGTATTTTTTCCCTTCGGTAAAGTAGTAAAGTATTATTATTTCTTAACACTTGTGAGCCATCTTTCCAGTAGAGGTGCTGAAAAAGTAACTATTTGTTACTCGAGTACTCGATCCCAAAATTTAATGATTACTTTCGTTACTTTGATTACAGTAATCACTCGAAAGTCGAAATTCCAAAATCAGAGAGTAACTATGATAACTAACGCATTTAAATTGTATTTTTAAAAGGTAACAATAAGAAAAAGTAGGACGTGACAATCTGGCAATGTTGTTTGTTTAAACGCTTGCAGCCGCTTTCTCGAAATGCTCGGCCTCGGCTCTCGGTTGTCGGTTTTAAATATTATGTGATTCCCAGAAGTACGTATTTCTCTTAGCTCACGCATCCATAATATTAATAACAAAAATATCCCTACAAGTAAATGATTTTCGAATTAACGATAGTCCGAGAATTTTGCACTTATTATATGATTGAATTGAGTACAGTTACAGTAATAAAAGTAACGATAGTAACGAATATATAAAATGATTACTTAGTAGTCGATTAACGATTAGTATCGAGTATTCAAAAGTAACGAAAATCAACACCTCTACTTTCCAGGTCTTCTTCTGGATCTTGCGGTATGTTAGTTTTTTGTTTATTTTTAAACCTAGAAATGTTACGGTTTTTAATCAGGGCTGATTAATAATTCATCCTGGCCCCTCTAGCCTTTTTCGGATCTATAAATGTTTATTCTGTTCAAATTTTTCGCGCGTAATTCTTTAGATCTTTTTTAACACGTTCGCGACGACGACGTGTACCACTGATGTTACACAATCAGGTTTAGGTTAGGCAGCATGTGTCACCAGTGGTACACAAGGAATTTTATAATATGTGATAGACGCAAAAAAGGTTCAAAATAAAAATCAATTAATTTACTAAATTGACAATAAAATGTAAATAATATATTTGCAAATAAGCCAAAGAAAAATAATCGTCGTAATAGCGTTTGTTACCCAAAGTATCTTTTGCTCGTCGTCCGAACGTGTTAAGCATTTTCTATATCTTGCAGCCATATGTGAGGTCAGGATACCATGCTTTCCGTAAATCTTTATTTTGGATTTGTACCCTAATAGTTTAAATAAAAGTAATTTTTACCTTCATAACAGGATAAAATAGTGTTTGAAACTCTAACGAGCTGATTTTCTGGTCAAAATCTATTAGTACTAATAAAAGTTTTTGTCAATAAAACAATTTAAAAAATGCTAACGTTTTAACTGAGCATCGCATCAATATGCGGCTTTCGGAATGTGGTAGATTACATTTTTTGTAATAGTTTGTGGTATAACCAAAAACTATGTGGGAGCTTTAGTTTTTGAAATATAACTGTTTTCAAGGCTAATATATCATGGCTTCACTTGAAGTGTGCTTGCTAGGAAGGTATCAGATTCGTCATGGATCCATTTATTTGTTGATAAAATTGATTGGTTCTCTTTATCGTCGTATTAAAACGTCAACATTAAGTGAGTTACCTTCATTAACTGGTGAACCAGATTCCTGCCCATCACTTGGTTTATTACTAATTCTATTTTTTTTGTGGCTTCACTGCTAATATTTGTGTTTCCTAAACATTGTCCATCTTCCTGTTCGGTCTGCTTAGTTTGCTGTGTTTCTGCCTTTGTTAAACCACTAATTAACATTAATTGACAGTCCCTCATTTTGCAGACATTGGCGGTGCTTGATTATGGTTTATATTGCATGACTGAACAAATCGTCTTTTCTATGGCATATTTGTAATATCTATGGGATTTTCTGGTATTTAATAAGGCGCCGCACAAATTCTGCTTTATTGTTCTTTAGCGCCAATTCCCTTTGCCTAGATTAAAGCTCTTCAACACCCGTTTATACCCCTTGAGGTGGTGGTGGCTTTATAATCCCCTCAACATTGCATGGCATCGTCTCGTTTCATAACCTCACCCCCTCTTCAGACAACCTCTAAAAAATATAAATTATCCGCAATTTAAAAATAGGAATGAGCTGGCTGTTATAGTTAATCGAACCACTAGTTTCTGGAAGTTTCATCTCCGCAAATTTTGCTGCTGCTCTTAACAGTTGCTTTGACGTCATACCATACCAGTTCTAGGACTGCCTTTTCCTGGGCTTTAATTTAATTGAATTTTATTTTTATCCCCACTACATTCTATAGTAGCTTGTTTTTAAGGCTTCTTATTAAGTATATGACTAAAGTATTTCAACTGATTATTTTTCTACTGTAAAATAACTTGTTAATTTTTACCAACGCATTGTTCAATTCCCGATCTAATTTCATGGGACTGATCTACTTTTTCATTTATGCTTGTGCTATTAGTACCCTTTAGCTCTTGTTAAGCTTGGATATTAGGGACCTTTTTCATGTCCCATTTTTCACTTTTTGAGACATTGTTGCTGCGCATATAACGTTATCACAAAATGTAATTTAAACTTAAAATATTTTTGTTACCAGACAATTATTTCATGAGATACAAATGCCGGGTAATCCGCAGATTGTAACGTGTCATTTTTACGTTTAAGACAACGTTACATATTTGTTTATTTAGGTAAATAATCAGGGCTCTTTGATTCGTCTTTCTGTACACAAGTAAGGGTATTTTATAGAGCTAGGTTTGGAGGTTATATAGGGTCTAGGAAGTTACCTTAAAAGGAGGCATTCCATCGAATTACTGTGGACACTACGCACATCGCATTATCTGGACATCGTAATTGGAATTTAAGATCACAGGCTTCGGGAAAAATCACATAAAAATTTTGATTGTTTTGTTTTTATCTGTGGAATTTTGTGATTCACTTGACGTTCATAAAGTTAAACAGCTGTTATGCTGGGGAATGGCGGCGTTGCCGCATCACAAATGGTTTCAGTAACAGGAAGGAAACATTTAGATGAACATTTCATTCCCTTACGTTTGTTCTCGAGGATATTGGGACAATCCGAACCCCATATTCTTCACGGATTAGCTAGTTTTGATAGCACGAAAACATATTTAGGTTCACGGTTTGACCAGTAACAACCGAGGCTCCGCCACTTTGATATCTTTATTAATTTGATAGGGAAAGGATAAAATAAATACGAGTTATGCACTTTTGTAAATGGGAGATAAACGAGGGATAAAAACCAAGACTAAAAGAATAAACGAAATCGTGTGAGTTAACATCTGAACACTCTTGTGCCTTTAAGCAATAGTTCAGTGTGTATTTTTGGGTTCAGGTTCAGAAACAACTTTATTACTGTAGAAACGTTTTACAAAAATGGCGTTAAACCATATGAATATTAGAGAAAACATTTATAAAGAGCGAAGGAAACTTTTGACGAAGACTGTAACTGGAGTGCAACTAAATTCTACACTTAGTATAGCTTTACTCATATGGGAATTGGTTGAATGTTCAAATATTCCTGGGGTTGATACATGCTCGAATCTCCAGTGATTGAATTTACAATTGATGGTTTCAATGCTGAGCTTCTTATAGTCCGTCTGGTTATTCTTCTTCTACTTGATATGTTGGTGGGGGTCCGGTAGGCAAATGTTCGGTCAAATGTATGGAGGGTGTCTCGACGTCCTTGTTATGAAAATTTCAACCGTGGAAATAGATCCGACAACACCTCAAGGTTTGTTTTACGTACTTCCTATCCCCTTGGTCGGTGCTGGCCCCTATATACCTGTATGGAACTATGCGGTATCTCCTCATTGGTTGCTTTGAAAACCCCGGGTTTTTCTTCCAGGCTTGCCACTGAATGTAGAGATTTATTTTTGGCGGAAAAGTTTTTTATGAATAGGTTATTTGAATTTCACCGGGAAGATTAGGTTGGTACTATTGCGTTTTACCGTCCCCACTCCCCACCAAATTTACAAAACGGTTTCCGGCCACTGCATTATTCTGGTATTCTCGACTAAGTGCTTTGTCTCTCTTTGCTAACAAATTTGGTTGGGTCGACAACAGTTTCTGGGATCGCCTTTGTTTTGGTGATTGGCACTACAGCGATTGTAGGAGATATCCCAGAAACTGTGGAAGTGAGTCCGTCGTGTCTAGGCAATCTGGAGTGACGCTCGCACCCTGTTTTGAGGGGAATTTAAGTCGGCCACGCCATTTTGTACGGGGAAAGAGCAGCGCCCTGTCAATTCCAGCGACGGGACAGTTGGGCTGGACGCTGGTGGGAAGCCGGACGGGCCAGTTATAACCCTGGGAGAGGGTTTTACGCTCGGGCAAGAATCCCACAACCCTTTTAAGACCAAAGTGCTGGCCTAACATCATGTGCTAAGCGGGCACGAGGGGAGGCGCGAGCAGAGCAGGAGACCCGGAAGCAGTGGTGAGACAACAGGACAACAGAATTCCAGGTTTACAAAATAAAACATACACAGAATAATCAAGGACCAAGGTAGGAGCAAGCCTTAACTATAATTTTTTCACTCATATATAAATTTTTAATATAATTTAGACGTGATCTTTTCATATATTTCATATATAAGTTTTCACAGTATAGTTTCAACATTTCTTGTAAACGCAAGATAAGGTATGACGTCATAACCCTGGTTTTGCGGCATATTTACTACATTGACTTGTTTTCCTTCCTTTCATTTATTTAAGATAATTTTACTGTCAAATTTAAAGTGCCTTGCTATTTTGGCCCTTGTTTTCATCCATTTCATTTATTTTTTTTTTATGTTTCCGGTAATTTTATCTGATTTTACCCTTAAAATATACAAGATGAACTAAATCTTTGCGTTATTTGTACAACCCAGTGACCAACTTTGCGGAGACAAAAGAGAGATGAGATTATATTTTTTTTTAGCGGTTTCGTTACACATTTTTGCCTCATGGGGTGGATCTCTGACTGGGTTGCTGTCTGTCTCATTCTACCCAGCGTAGAATGATGACAGCAGATATTTGGTCTGGATCTCCCCTATGACAGAATGATTCTGGAAGTGTATTTTTTTTTTTTAACAATCATTCATATAATTGAGTCCTACGCTGCTGACTCGATGTAGGTACCTGACCTGTTAAAGGAGTCCATCTACCTGTAAAGTGCTTCTAGTTTTGTCATCTTAATTCAATCTTTTAGAATTGTATTCTGTTTATTTTTTTTTTGTTATTCTTAATTACACAAATACTCTGGAAGCCTCGGAAGTATAGAATTTCATTGTTTGGCTACAACGTTTGGGTTGGACTGTATTTTATTTAAGATCTTCTTTGTAAAACATTGATATTAAATAATGTGGCGCACTTAAAAGTTTCTTATTTCTGAACCCCCCCTTCTCCACTGTATAAAAGTTACCGGGCATATCAATGTTTTACCTAGCTGGAAAATACAGTTCTGCTTCCAGATATTTGTTTAATTATTCAGTGGGTTTCAGTGTCACAAAATGGCGGCAACGTCTTTAAGCTGCCACAAATGTCACACAACTTTTTTTTTAAAGGCCACAAATTGGCACCCACATTTTTTTTTTACTTTTTTTAAGGCCACAAATAGGCGCCCAACGTGGTTTTTGGCTAGTTTTTTAACATCTGATGTAATTTTTTATTGTTTTTTTTGATTTGAAAAGAAAAAGAAATTTTTTTTTTTGAATTTTCTGAAAATTTTCTAAAACATAAAATTTTTGTGGTACAGCCAAAGCCAGGTTAAAGGCTTTCAGTGGCTGTGGGTGGTTTTGACACTCAATCATTTTTTTTTCATAAAAAACAAGATCATTGGTTTTTGGAAATAACATTTTTTTAAATATTTTTTTAGTAATATTTGAACGTTGATTTGGAACTCGGTTTGTTGTTTTAGTAATCCTCTTAGTTTTTTGTTAGCTTATCTTCACAAGTTTTTTTTCTTGGAAAATAAAATATTCATTTTTATTTATTAAGGAAGATTAAGTGGAAAAAAAACATAGGAGTTTTTATTGAACGGAGTCCAATTCATGTTCTTAATTCTTTAAAGTTTTTTGTAGGAAAAACATATTTTAATTTTTTTTTAAGAAAAATAAATACAACAATGTAAATTTACTCCAATTTTATTTAATTTATAGGTGGATGGATTTCCGGACATGGTCTTTTCAGGTTTTAAATATATGACATAGGTAGTGTGTTTTTCTAACAATTTTTTTTTGCAGGTTCATTTATTTATATGTTATTATTTCCTGCTTTTTATAAGATAGAAATTGTTTCACCGATTATTTTTTAGTGCAGACAATTTATTTGGGTCAACAAGTTATTTTTTTTGGTGATTTTAATTTTTGTGGGATATCACCACTTGGTATTTGGAATATTTTTACAGGGTTTCACACAAATTTTTCTTGGCTAGGTTGTTTTAGGGTAAATATAGCTTAACAGCTGGTAGCTTTGTTTAGTTGAAAGTATTAATTAGTAATAAAGGAAAAGAAAATGAGTTTATTTTGCTTTGTCATTTTCTTTTCTTGTTTTTTTGGTGGTAACTGTTGGATGACAATTAAGATCTTACGTCACTCAGTTACATCGGGTCAGAGGAGGGTACACTACTAGTGTCGGCTCGGGAGGTTAGGAAACACAAGGCTAAAACCCCTAGAGTGACACCTTGGCTGAAGATCAATGCCAAAAGTCCAGTTGACATTTTTTTTTTTGGGGTATTTTTTTTGAAAGACAGTTTTTAGGTCTTTGGTTTAGTTGTCTAGTTGTGTTTCGTGACTGGTCAAATTTTTTTGGTAGAAAATACAGCGTTGGGCTTTGGAGTGCATTTTTTAAAAATGACCTACGGGTATTTCTATCAATTAAAGTTTTCTGGTAGACATTTATTTTTTTTCTGTATTTTTTTTCTGCGTTCAGGTCATAGCTTGGTCATGGCCATTGGAGAGCAAACATTTATGTTTGAGCCTTGAGAAGTTTTGCCTGCTCCAGATTGAATACAGAGAAAATGAATTTGAAGCCCAACTAGATATAATACCACAAAAGAAATGTTTAACTGAGACAGATATAGATATAAGTTTTTTTGATTTTTTTTAGTTCATTTGTAGAGTTCATTTGTAAAGTTCAGTAATTTTTTTAAGTAATGTCATTGTGAGGCCGTGAAATTGGTCAGTGAATTTAAGAGAGACTTTCAACTAAATATAAATGCTAGGCGGTGGTAATTGGTAAAAATATTTCCAAATTTTGCTTCTTTTTTTTAAATAATTTAATTTTTCGCAAAAGATTATTTCCTTTCTGTTAACATAACTTCTCGAATTCTTGTTTTGGTCAAAACGGTTTGTATAGTGGTCGTAGTTTTAAAGGGTGACCAGACAGGTTATATTTTTTAGGGGACCAAACGGGAACTTCTTGAGTTACAAAAAGGTGAATTTTTTTTTTGTCTTAGTTGATCAGGCAGGAATAAATAAATCTTTTTACTCCCGAATCATAATTTTAAATAACAAGATTTATTGGTTAAGTGTTTGGGTCTTATAGAAAAAAAACGTTTTGTTTTTGGAGGATACTGGTATGAGATGAAATTATTTTAATTTCATGCCAAATGTTGTTTGACGGCAGATATGCTAGTCTTCAGTTTTTTTGTTAGTTTGCAGTTCAGGACAGTGGCGTGTACTTAAAGGGGCCTTACATCTGCGCCCATTGTACAGCAACTTCCAACATACTTGCTTAGTTTTCACTTAATCTTCGTTTTGTTGCTTCTGAAATTAAAGCGTTATGTTGGATAACGATGGATGGTGTTAGACTGAAAAAGTACCTAGGTATTTAGGGATGAAAACTTGGACAATTGGGAAATAATTTTTTTTTATTTCATTTTTTCTTTAATTTTAAAATAGTTTCATACTGGTGACCTCAAATAATGAAGCAAATTTTTAAATTAAAATACACTGTTGTGGAATAAATGGGAAAGTGTTCAGGTTAAACAATAAATTTAAGATCTTTGATTTTTGGAAAAGATTTCAACCTAAAAATAAATTTAAAAACAATAGGTTTTCTTTGATGCGACTAAACAATGAAGAGGGCATATATTTTTTTTTGTTATGCATAATATGATAGTAGTACCTTTTGTATTGCAATAATTAGGGGTTTTCCTCCCGCGAGCTGGGTGGAAATGGAAGAAATGTTTGGTTCGGAGTGTAGAAATCGAGGAACGAGGACTTCCTGCTAATCTTTTTAGGATTTCGCAACTTCGGTTTTCGCTAAATTAAAATACATCCAAATTTGGCCTACAGGCTGAATCTCGCATTTTCCAGGACCTTGCAGATTCGCGGAGAAAGACAATTTTTGTGATCTGTTTAGTTATGATAGGAATTAAAATAGTAACATGCACATGAGGGAACTAGATATATTTAGGTTAAAAAGTAGTAAGAACACTGATCTGAACAATTTTCCATAATAGTGTCCTATTTTCACAGGGTGCTTCAAAATATCTTCACCCTTTCTTTGAAATAAGATATTGTTTCGCCTGTGGGTGTTTGACCGTTTAAAAAATATATAGGGTCCAGATGGGATTGGAATGGAAATCACAAGTTTTTGGGTTTTATTGACATTATACTTAGGGAATAGGGGAAATGTCTAATAAAAAGTTTTTGGTTTTAGGCCGAGTTTTGTTGAGATAACAAAAGTTTAATTGGGGCCGGGAGTTTTATTATGCTCTTCTAAAATTAATGTAATAGTTTTGGCTTCTTGATTTTTGTTTTCTGGGTTTTTACGCAGGATTATTCCCAACTGTTTCATTTCAAAATATCATTTGTTGGTGATAGGGTCTCATTAGCCCTTGGACATTTGGTAGTTTTGCTTTGACTGATAGTTGTGGAAAGGGTCCAACTTAATTTTAGATCTCGTGAACACCAGGAATAAAGATCTGAGAATGCATTAAGCAGTAAATTTTTTTTTGAGTAGATGTTGTGTGTAAAGACACTTGAGTAGGCAGATTTAGTTTTACAACGTTCTTAGAGGTGATCCTTGAAATTGTTTCCATATTTGTTTTTTTGAAAGGGCACACGGGATACTTCTTTACGCGGTTGAGTGCAAAGTTTAAAACTTAGGTTCACATTAATATAGGGGTACAGTAAATGAGTACTCACGTTGGTTGTTTCCTTTAGTAATAATTTTAAACAAATATACTAACATCGTTTGTTTTTGTAACATAAACATTTTTTTAAAACTTTTCCTAAACTGATTGGTTTTTTTTTCAATCACGATTTTTATACCTTATGATTCTTAAGTAAATTTAATTTTCAAATTTTTTTTTTATAGTAAATTAATTTTTCTAGCTCATTCACTTTTCACATTCACACAGTTTTGGGAGAGGAAAGGGAATTGACAACTGTTTTTTTTAAAGGAAAAGAACAAAAACTGTTGCATGACAACTCGAATAAGATTTTTCTGGTGCTGGTTCTATTAAATTTTTTTTAAGGTTCACTAATAGGAGCTGCAACCCCACTTAAACATTTTTAATTTTTTTTGAAAATATTTTTTTAATTTTTTTTTTTTAAATTTTTTTTAAGAAAGGAAACTTGATTTTCTTGTTGCAAAATTTTTTTTGGTGCATAGTAAGTACCTTGTCCCTACAATGATTCTACCAGTTTATTTAAATATTTTTTTTCTGAATTAAAATATAATTTTATTTCGAACCCTCACGTTTTAGCAACCTATCATCATTTGTTTTAATTTTTTTTTCTCCCTACTCCAAACCACCTATTAGGGTAGAGTAATATTTTGAACATTGTAGTGAGCCACTATTTAATTTTTTTTATTATTGTGCTACTACTGTGGTCGCCACCAAAAAATTTTTAAAAATTTTTTGCGCACCTTTCGGTACGATCCTAGGGTCTTTTTGACCATGACCATGGTTTGCATCAATTTAGTTAAAATTTTGGGAATTTCATTTTAACAATTATTAGAGAGTTGCAGTCCTACCAAGACGTTATTTGTAAATTTTTTATTACCATCGGTAATTTTTTTAAATTTTCTTTTATTTTTTTTAATTACACACAACATCCTTACTAGTCTAATTCGACGCAATTTCAGCGAGCGGATTTTTTTTTAATTGAGCATATTTTACGATTTCTATAACATGAACATCTGTTCCGACGTTTATTGCGTTCACTTATATATTAAGGGATGATGTGACCTTAAGCAATGCATGTTTCGTGTAAACTCAGAGTAGGTAAGCAGGTTAAAGTGGGTTTTGATTTATTCTTTTTAGAAAAAATCATTGTATACGGCGATTTGGGTTTTTTTGAGGAGTTTATTAGTGGAGCCGTTCTGCAATAGCAGGAGTATACCCTAGCGTTAACTGTGTACAACAGCTTTGGGATTTTTGTTATAGGTAGTCTGTTGTACGTTCCATTTAGGGATAAATTTACCTACTCGGTTGCTGAGGTAAACAAACATCACTTAACTTTAATTTTAATCCAGTTCAGCTAGGATAAGCGCAATTATTTTTTTTTGGTTTTACTCACGCAGGAGTGAGACATAAGACCTAAACACTGCCAAAACTCTTGTCTCTCTTTTATTTTTTTTTAAACTTTTTTTTTTATGGCTACTTGTTAATTCTAATTTAGGATTTAAGTGGTTATTTCTCTCTGCAGGGTTGGACGTCATAGTTGGTTGTACAAATACTTAACATAAATTATGATTACATTTTTAAATGCAAATAAATTTTATTTTCTTACTGCTCCGGTGTTTTTCGGTTTTGTTCGCGTCTGCCCGTATTTAAGTTTTATATTTTCTACAGTTGTGAGAAAATTTATAGTGATTTTCACTAGTGAATTGAAAGTGAACTTTGTGTTTGTTATTGCGTGGTTTAGTTTTTATAATTGGGAGGTATAATTAACAGTTTTAATTAAAGTTTAAAGTTTGAAGATAAAAGGCACTATGGCTATTTCTTTGAGTCGGTTGTCTGACGTAAGGTACTTAGTCAAGGACGAATTAATCTATGAGTTAACATGGAGAGGCATAGCTATTGGAGCGGTGGAAGAGATGAAACAACAGCTTATGTTGATCAAACAAAGAGAAAAGACTGATGCAAGTATGAGATACCCTCCGTATCCTTTTAAATTTGGCCAAGATGCTTTTAGTTGCATGAAGAAGCTTGATAGTCTGATACCGCTGGTAGAGAAGTTCTCTGGTACGAGCAAAGGGGGAGAGTTTAGGAAAATCGCTGTAAGGTTGGAACATGTGTTAGCCAGGATAAATAACATGAATCCGTCTAACTTTGAAGAAAGTCAAACCAAAGGCATACTGGTTGCGGAAACCTTGAGTTTGATTGGGAGGTTGCAGAGCCAAGCAACAGATTTACTAAGAGTTGGCGTTACCTCAGATGATGATGAAGCATCTGAAACCCAATCAACGAGTCGAAGCTCAGATCACTCGACAAATGTTGGCAACATTCCCAGCCAGTCTCAACTACCGCAACCACAGCACTCGAGCACACAACAGCCCACGAACCAACCGTCGGTCATTGCTCCAGTGCAAATGCAAGTGCTAACGAACCCAACTCAGGCACCAATACAGGCACCAGTCCCTATGCCGATTGAGAATTACGGTACATCAGCTTTTCATTATCAACAACCGTCTACCGTTCCTTTGAGTCTAGCTGCCCTCCAAAGTAGCATAGCACCAATTGCTCAGTCACGACCATTTTCATGTTCGTCGCCAGTACCAATGTCAAGTGATCCTGGTACCTCATATCACGTTGCACCTGTACCTCCGCATAAGTGGAACTTAAAGTTTACAGGCGAGAGGGGTACAATCTCCGTCACCGCATTTTTTGAGAGAGTGGACGAGTTGAGTCAGGCTAGAGGAGTCAGCAAAAAGGTTTTACTGAATTCGGGCATTGATCTTTTTGAAAAGTCAGCTTATACTTTTTACAAAGATGTACGTAGAGAAGTCCATACATGGGAACAGCTGGAACAGAGGTTCATGGCAGAATATCTTCCTTCTTCATATGGCGAGAAGCTATTGGAGGAGATTCAAAAACGTAAACAAGGCCCTGGAGAGTCTATAGGGACCTATATTGCTGTCATGAACACATATTTCCAAAGACTTGGCTGTCCTGTTTCCGAAGAGGCGAAATTAGCTATCGTCTTCAGAAATATCGCGGACATCTATAAAAATGGGTTAATTGCTACTGAGGTCAATAGCCTATCACATTTAAAGGATCTGTGTCGTAGAATAGACCAGAGATATGGTTTAGAGGAGGAAAATTTTACACCTAGGAAAAACCAATCTATTGAACCTGACTTGGCCTACGTTGACGTAGAGAGCGACAGTGACGATTTTTCAACAGGGGTTGATGCAATTCAAATATCAGGTGCTGGGACATCGAACCAACAGAATTTAAATCATCCTGCTAATAGATTCGACAGAAATAGGCAGCAGCCAGCAAGCAATTTTGCTGCTAGGGCTGATAGAGATAGACAGCAACCAGCTAGTGGTCAGTCTAGTGTAAATGACAGGGATGTACAACCACAGGGTGTTGGATCTGGTAGGGCGAACAGGGACGTTGTTTGTTACAGATGCAACCAAACAGGGCACATGGCAATCGGGTGCGCACTACCTAGAGGCAAACAGTGCTATTCGTGTGGTCAGGTAGGGGTAACAGTAAGAGAATGTCGAAATTGTAATCGTCAGGGAAACGGACCCAGGCGCTCGTAGGTGGTCGACCTTCGAGTCAGCCTGAACAAGCATCGACCGATAGGCTAACGTACGTTTTAGATTATGTGATAAGTCATGCTCGTAAAGATGAGAGACCTTATTTAGAAGTGGATGTACTCGGAAATAAGTTATTAGGTTTGTTGGATTCCGGGGCTTCACGTACCTTTTTAGGGAATCATGGTTGGTCAATCATCGAGAGGTTTGGTTTTTCACTTGATACGACAAAGAAGACGAGTTGTATTGTGGCAAATGGTCAAAGCACGAGTAGTATTGGGACAGTGCAGCTGCCTATGCGAGTTCAAGATAAATTTAGGTTAATAGAGGTCGTCGTCGTTCCTGAGTTGCCGCACACTCTGATTTTGGGATTAGATTTTTGGATTTCGATGGGGATAGTACCGAACTTAAGTACTAATGAGTGGCACTTTGCCGATAATAAAGATGTGATTTGTTCTTTAGAAACACCAGACCAACAAACTACTCTTTCGCCTTATGAATCAGAACGACTAGAGGAATTGGTCGTTAAATATAAGACTATTATGGGTGACTCACTGGGATGTACCGACAGGGTAGAGCATAAGATTACAACAGATGCAGCACCGATAAGACAGCGTTCATATAAGGTCTCACCGGTCATTCAGAAACTTATTGATGACGAAATCGACGAAATGCTGAAAATGGATGTGATAGAACGTAGTAGTAGTTCATGGGCTTCACCAGTGGTAATGGTACAAAAGAAAAACACAAAGAAATATCGTTTCTGTGTAGACTACCGCAAATTGAACTCAGTGACGGCGCGTGATAGTTATCCTTTACCACTCGTATCCGAGACTCTTGACAAATTGAAAGATGCTAAGTACTTGTCAACTTTAGATATTAAGAGTGCTTATTGGCAAGTACCAATGGAAGAATCATCGAAGCCACTAACAGCATTCATCTGTAGACGAGGTCTCTTCCAATTTAAGCGGTTACCATTTGGTCTTCATAATGCACCTGCAACTTGGCAGAGACTCATAGATAGCATCATAGGAAACGATTTAGACCCCTACGTGTACGTATATCTCGATGACCTCGTAATTGTCACACAGAGCTTTTCTGAACATCTTAGAATTCTTGAGGAAGTCCTACGAAGATTGCAGAATGCAAAGATAACGGTAAGTTGGGAGAAATGCCAACTGTGTAGGCCAGAAATGACGTATTTAGGATTCGTAGTGGACCGTCGAGGCATCCGAGTTGACCCTAATAAAATTAGAGCCATGTTAGAGCTCCAGAGGCCAAGAACTGTCAGAGAAGTTCGTAGAGTTGTAGGTACAATATCCTGGTATAGACGTTTCATAGAGAATTTTTCAGCGATAATAGCTCCAATTACAGCTCTAACTAAGAAAAATCAAAAGTTCGATTGGACTCCAGACTGCGAAAGAGCATTTATTAAGATTAAGGAACTTTTAGTGACTGCACCGATTCTTACATGTCCAGATTATACCAAGGAATTTGTCATTCAAACAGACGCCTCAGGATATGGAATAGGAGCATGTTTAACGCAGCCTTATCCTGAAGGAGACAAAGTCATATGCTATTTGAGTCGATCTTTGACTAAGCAAGAACGTGTTTACACGACCACCGAGCGAGAATGTTTGGCATTGGTTTGGGCGATAGAGAAGCTCCGGCCATATATTGAGGGGATCTCATTTAAGGTCATTACAGATCATTTTAGCTTAAAATGGCTTCATAGCTTGAAAGAGCCCAGTGGAAGACTTGCTCGTTGGTCTGTAAAACTGCAGCAATATGATTTTGAAGTAATCCATCGGAAAGGGAAAGATTTAGTTGTCCCGGACATGTTGTCTCGTGCAGTACCTATGATTGATACAATTTCGCAGCCCAGAGACGTTTCAACAGCAATTAAAGATCGATGGTACCAAAAGATGGTAAAGAGGGTCGTAGAATCACCATTAAAATTTATGAATTGGAGATACACTGATAATAAGTTGTATAAATATGTCAAACAAGAATACCCTCAACTTTCACCATCTAATGAATATTGGAAAGAGGTAGTCCCCAAAGATCATAGGCGTAGAATTATTGGAGAAGCTCACGATCCTCCTACCGCAGGACATATGGGTGTGTATAAAACCTTCCACAGACTGGCAGAAAAATATTATTGGCCAAAAATGCGCCAGGACGTGGCAACTTTTGTAAAGAAATGCTTTGTCTGTGCAGCTCATAAAGGTGATACACAAGGTGTATCTGATCAGATGATATCTCACCCAAAACCAACTCGTCCTTGGGAAATTATTTCGACTGATTTATGTGGACCTCTACCTCGTTCAACAAAGGGTAATTGCTGGATTCTCGTCGTTACGGACTATTTGAGTAAGTTTTCCTTAGTTTTTCCAATGCGAACAGCCCCTACTCAAGCTGTTGTTAAGCATCTTGAGGAGCAAGTATTTATGGTCTTCGGAGTACCCCGTTTGATACTTTGTGATAATGGCCCTCAGTACAAAAGTAATGAGTTTAAGCGTTTTGCTGAGAGTTATCAGGATAAAATACAGTATAATCCGTATTATCACCCCAGAGCAAATCCAACAGAGAGGACGAATCGTACGTTAAAAACCATGTTATGTTGTTATGTGAAAGACAACCACAGGAAGTGGGACGAACAGATACATAAACTTGCCTGCGCGATTCGTACTGCAACCCATGAGACAACCAGGATGTCTCCTTTCTTTGTTAATTTTGGTAGGAATATGTGTTTATCAGGTAAAGATTACTCCAACCCAGTTTTGTTATCTGAAGAGAATGGTGTACAATCCGCAGCTGAAAGTAAGAACGAAGGTTTCCGGAAGCTCTATGCTGATGTTAAGAGAAGGTTAGAGGTGGCTGGAGAGAAGAACGTAGTTCAGTATAATTTGCGTACAAGGGTACCCAACTTTGCTGTGGGTCAGCGTGTTTGGAAGAAAAATTATGTTTTGTCAGATGCTGCGAAGTTTTTCTCGAAGAAGTTAGCACCGAAATTCGTTGGTCCTTATGTGATTAGGAATAAAATTTCTCCATGGATATTTGAGCTTCAGGAACCATCGGGTAAAGTACTGCCAGGAAGTTGGCATGCCAAAGACCTTAAGACGGCAGCGGACCTCTCCGATTAACCTTTTTAGGTTTTAACCTTTTTAGGTTAATCGTCTTGAAGTTGGGGGGGGATTATGTAACGTGTCATTTTTACGTTTAAGACAACGTTACATATTTGTTTATTTAGGTAAATAATCAGGGCTCTTTGATTCGTCTTTCTGTACACAAGTAAGGGTATTTTATAGAGCTAGGTTTGGAGGTTATATAGGGTCTAGGAAGTTACCTTAAAAGGAGGCATTCCATCGAATTACTGTGGACACTACGCACATCGCATTATCTGGACATCGTAATTGGAATTTAAGATCACAGGCTTCGGGAAAAATCACATAAAAATTTTGATTGTTTTGTTTTTATCTGTGGAATTTTGTGATTCACTTGACGTTCATAAAGTTAAACAGCTGTTATGCTGGGGAATGGCGGCGTTGCCGCATCACAAATGGTTTCAGTAACAGGAAGGAAACATTTAGATGAACATTTCATTCCCTTACGTTTGTTCTCGAGGATATTGGGACAATCCGAACCCCATATTCTTCACGGATTAGCTAGTTTTGATAGCACGAAAACATATTTAGGTTCACGGTTTGACCAGTAACAACCGAGGCTCCGCCACTTTGATATCTTTATTAATTTGATAGGGAAAGGATAAAATAAATACGAGTTATGCACTTTTGTAAATGGGAGATAAACGAGGGATAAAAACCAAGACTAAAAGAATAAACGAAATCGTGTGAGTTAACATCTGAACACTCTTGTGCCTTTAAGCAATAGTTCAGTGTGTATTTTTGGGTTCAGGTTCAGAAACAACTTTATTACTGTAGAAACGTTTTACAAAAATGGCGTTAAACCATATGAATATTAGAGAAAACATTTATAAAGAGCGAAGGAAACTTTTGACGAAGACTGTAACTGGAGTGCAACTAAATTCTACACTTAGTATAGCTTTACTCATATGGGAATTGGTTGAATGTTCAAATATTCCTGGGGTTGATACATGCTCGAATCTCCAGTGATTGAATTTACAATTGATGGTTTCAATGCTGAGCTTCTTATAGTCCGTCTGGTTATTCTTCTTCTACTTGATATGTTGGTGGGGGTCCGGTAGGCAAATGTTCGGTCAAATGTATGGAGGGTGTCTCGACGTCCTTGTTATGAAAATTTCAACCGTGGAAATAGATCCGACAACACCTCAAGGTTTGTTTTACGTACTTCCTATCCCCTTGGTCGGTGCTGGCCCCTATATACCTGTATGGAACTATGCGGTATCTCCTCATTGGTTGCTTTGAAAACCCCGGGTTTTTCTTCCAGGCTTGCCACTGAATGTAGAGATTTATTTTTGGCGGAAAAGTTTTTTATGAATAGGTTATTTGAATTTCACCGGGAAGATTAGGTTGGTACTATTGCGTTTTACCGTCCCCACTCCCCACCAAATTTACAAAACGGTTTCCGGCCACTGCATTATTCTGGTATTCTCGACTAAGTGCTTTGTCTCTCTTTGCTAACAAATTTGGTTGGGTCGACAACAGTTTCTGGGATCGCCTTTGTTTTGGTGATTGGCACTACAGCGATTGTAGGAGATATCCCAGAAACTGTGGAAGTGAGTCCGTCGTGTCTAGGCAATCTGGAGTGACGCTCGCACCCTGTTTTGAGGGGAATTTAAGTCGGCCACGCCATTTTGTACGGGGAAAGAGCAGCGCCCTGTCAATTCCAGCGACGGGACAGTTGGGCTGGACGCTGGTGGGAAGCCGGACGGGCCAGTTATAACCCTGGGAGAGGGTTTTACGCTCGGGCAAGAATCCCACAACCCTTTTAAGACCAAAGTGCTGGCCTAACATCATGTGCTAAGCGGGCACGAGGGGAGGCGCGAGCAGAGCAGGAGACCCGGAAGCAGTGGTGAGACAACAGGACAACAGAATTCCAGGTTTACAAAATAAAACATACACAGAATAATCAAGGACCAAGGTAGGAGCAAGCCTTAACTATAATTTTTTCACTCATATATAAATTTTTAATATAATTTAGACGTGATCTTTTCATATATTTCATATATAAGTTTTCACAGTATAGTTTCAACATTTCTTGTAAACGCAAGATAAGGTATGACGTCATAACCCTGGTTTTGCGGCATATTTACTACATTGACTTGTTTTCCTTCCTTTCATTTATTTAAGATAATTTTACTGTCAAATTTAAAGTGCCTTGCTATTTTGGCCCTTGTTTTCATCCATTTCATTTATTTTTTTTTTATGTTTCCGGTAATTTTATCTGATTTTACCCTTAAAATATACAAGATGAACTAAATCTTTGCGTTATTTGTACAACCCAGTGACCAACTTTGCGGAGACAAAAGAGAGATGAGATTATATTTTTTTTTAGCGGTTTCGTTACACATTTTTGCCTCATGGGGTGGATCTCTGACTGGGTTGCTGTCTGTCTCATTCTACCCAGCGTAGAATGATGACAGCAGATATTTGGTCTGGATCTCCCCTATGACAGAATGATTCTGGAAGTGTATTTTTTTTTTTTAACAATCATTCATATAATTGAGTCCTACGCTGCTGACTCGATGTAGGTACCTGACCTGTTAAAGGAGTCCATCTACCTGTAAAGTGCTTCTAGTTTTGTCATCTTAATTCAATCTTTTAGAATTGTATTCTGTTTATTTTTTTTTTGTTATTCTTAATTACACAAATACTCTGGAAGCCTCGGAAGTATAGAATTTCATTGTTTGGCTACAACGTTTGGGTTGGACTGTATTTTATTTAAGATCTTCTTTGTAAAACATTGATATTAAATAATGTGGCGCACTTAAAAGTTTCTTATTTCTGAACCCCCCCTTCTCCACTGTATAAAAGTTACCGGGCATATCAATGTTTTACCTAGCTGGAAAATACAGTTCTGCTTCCAGATATTTGTTTAATTATTCAGTGGGTTTCAGTGTCACAAAATGGCGGCAACGTCTTTAAGCTGCCACAAATGTCACACAACTTTTTTTTTAAAGGCCACAAATTGGCACCCACATTTTTTTTTTACTTTTTTTAAGGCCACAAGATTTAATTTTATGAAAATTATTGAAAATAATTTTTTATAATAACTGGTAGATATGTGTTGTTTGGCAACAGTGTTTACCAACTAACCAAAAGTCATCAACTACACAGTAAGTACAGACCCAATCCTATATTTTCCTGGCGGTTTTTCACTGGTATTGGTTTTTATGAGTTTTTCCCTAATTTTTAATTGATGTTGCCTACAGAACACAAAACAGACTTTTGACAGATAAATAAAGGATAACGAAATAACGTAAATTAAAATTGTGTCTGTAAAAGGTCAAAATTAGACTTCTAAATATCACATGACATCTGTCTCGTTTATAAAGGATAAAGTTAGCTAAAGGAGTGCAGTCAAAAGGTATTGATTACTTTTTTTTGTGTTTGACACTATTTCTAGAAGTAAACTTAACACTGTACAAGAAACGGGCCTCATATTGGTTATAAAATCCTAATTTGTCTTAACTTTTGGCAATGTTTGCTAAAATGTGCTGATTTTAACAACTGTCTCAATTTATCCTATGGTTTTCTGATCACCCATTTACCAAACAACATTTTATTTTTCACTTGATTTTCAGTTTTTTTGTGATAAAAAAGTTAAATTTTTTTTGGCAAAAACATCACGACTTACAGAAATGGCTAAATAATCTTGGATAACCTATCACAGTTGCCTACGAGAAGAAAGGGAACAAAAAAAAAAGAGAAAAACTCGAGAAGAAATTTAAAAAAAAACTAAATGTCTGTAGCAGAAAATATTTTGAAGTGAGGCAATATGTATTTGTGTTAATCTTCTAACATTTTTATTAATAAGGAGGTATATTACAAAAATTACAACTTTTTTAAAGACATTCTGAGTTATGAGACTTAAAGAAAAAAGGAGTAGCAGGCAGTATTTTTTGAAAAGTAAACCATAAAAACCCCATTGCTCTGACGCTTTAGGTCTTTCTTGCACTTCTGGAATGCAAAAAATATTTATTAATAATTATAGCAGTATAATGCGGCGCCACACACATGGATTCTACCGCTTTTTTTCTTATTGTACCAGCAAGAGCTTGCGGTGGAAATAAATGACATTTTCAGAGTTTAAAATTAGATCTGAAGAGTAGTGTCTAGACCGAGACATGTATAATTATTTCAAACGCTTCGTTTAAGCATACTTGAACCGTACTGTGCAAAAAATATTCCCTTCTTTTCAACATTTCATTTAAATCTGTTTTTTTTTTCTTCTATGTGCTTTATGAAAATTTTTTGGTACCTATACTATTATTACGAGGTGCTAATAAGAAGTTTATGCTCTGCACCATGTTGCCAGTTCTAGTTCGTAAGAGAACTATTTAGACCGAGACCTGTTTAATTATTTTAAATGATTTGTTTGAACATACTAGAACCATACCGTGCAAGAAGTAGTTATTTCATTCTAATCTTTCATTTGATTCATTCTGTTTCTCTTCTATGACCTTTATGACTATTTTTTGTTGTTAGCTATTGTTAGTACGATGCCCCGCGCCAATGAGAGCGTTGTGCTATGCACTAAGTTGCCAGGTCTACATGTGGATATAGAATTACAGGATGTAAATGAGTTAATCTTTTGAAAACCCTACAGAGTCGTTGCTCGTATATAACGGATTTTTTTAACTCATGGATTTTATATATTTTTAAGTTGTTTTTATTCACGGATCAAAAATGTGGATTCGAGCTTTTTTATCAAAAACATTGATTTTACAAAACACATTTTTTATAGTTATCTTATTACCAGTGGCGCATCCAGGAATATGTCTTGGGGGGCGAGACCTCTTGGGGGGGCCCGAAGGCTCATGATGTCGAATTTTAAGCTATTTTTTGTGTTTTTTTCTGAAATATGTCGAAAATATGTAAAAAAATCTAAGGCTTGGGGGGCCGCCCCCCGCCCTCCTGGGTGCGCCCATGTTATTACAATACAAATTTTATTATTTTCTTGTCAACTTGTAAAAAGTTAGAACTAAGGATTTATAGAATATTTTTAAGTATCCAAGTTTTCCTTAGATGTGACATATAAAGTTTGAGTAAAATCGTTTTTTTTTCTAAGGGAAGGAAATGCTTCTTACTAACTTTTTCTCCAATACTCAGTTCCTCAGTTTATCTGCTGTTGAACGTAGTTCAAAAAATATCTTTAATTACTTTTGATTTTTGTACAAAGTTGCTCAAATACAGGAAGTTTTGCATAAAATGCCGATTTCAAACAGCGCATGTGCCGAAGGGCCTACATTTTTGTGCAATAATATTATGAAATAGATGTGCAAAACTTGTTTATTTGTCAAATAAAAATTATTCTTAAGACTTTGCTCATAACACAGTAATGCAGATTTTCACCCATACAAGATTTTACCGATTACACTGGAGAAATTATACACATAGTAGTATTAAAATACCATTAAATCGAAAATTTATTGCGCCTGACCATCTTCATTAGTCAGCCTGAAGGATAGCTTAGTTAGTAAGTTTTGGAGAAAGATCTTAAGATAGGTAATTTAGGTAAAATACACTTACTTGAGAATAAGATGCACGTTTTTAGGTTCCGCAGACAAAAAATTATGCATTTTTTACCTTTCCTCCCTGCGCTAACGTTGAGATCTCTTGGGCGTCCATTTTCACATTAAGAGATGTCACTGCTGGCAGCCTATAGTCTATTTATTTAAAACTGAGAATCAGATAAATCACTGAAATATTATTTCACTGAATTTTCCTTAAAAAGGCTGAACCTAGGCAAGCTTTACGCCTTTAAGACGAGTGTCCTTAACGCAAAGCCCTCTGTTCTGCAATTTCAGTAGATAACAATTTTAAGAAAATAATGCCTATTAAAAAATTTACCACTAAAAAATATAAAACAATGCGCGCAACAAAAATAAAACAATTGCTCCAAGCCTTGCGTGTTGGCTGCCTACTATATAAGCAGACGTTACTACGGATCGATTTTAATAGACTAGGTCATGTAGTGTGATTTTCATTAACAGAAGTGATTTGTGTCAGTGAAATACTTCTCTATTCTAGATTAAAACAAAGGATTGTGTTAAGAATATTCTTCTAATATTTTTAATACCCAAAAATTCAAATATTTGTTCCTTTGCAATCTTGTGGTAGGCAAAAAAGTTAATGATTTTTTATGTTTTATTGTGACTAGTCTATTTAGTAAGCTGGTATAGGAGAAGAATTTAGGGGAAGAGAAACACAAAATGGCCGACTGACACATCCACATGGTGTTCCTATAAAATTCGTTTGCGCCATCGTCAAAAAATCTAGAAAATCAGGCTACACTATTATTTTGAAATCATATCACATAAACTGATACCATAATAGTAGTAGTTATAGTGGGGGGGCACATAGGTACAGTAAGTAGGCCAGAGTAGGCTCTTTTTCCTATACCCCACTCCTTGAACCATTCGATATCCAGGTAGCTCATGGGGGCACCTTCTTGTTGCCTGGTGCCCCAGTATACCCCGAAATCCACACTGAAGTGACCCTTTTGCCATCGCTTAGTGTCTCCAGCACGTCTGCGCATTCTTCCACCAAGACGTCAGCAACCTTAGGAGCGCTGAGCGCCTTCAAGGTGGCCTGGCTCTCAGAGCATATATACCGTTAGGGTAAAAGCTATACTGACCATGAAGATTCTGCTTAGACAGGGAAAATCTAATTTAGCAGGTGTAATAAAAATAGATATATAAGGGTGCACCCCGATCGTAGCAAATCGCGACGGTTCATGAACTAAAAGTTAAAAAAGAGGGCGAACACCAGATGAGAAATTATAGACAGGTAGACAAGAGCTGACTAGGTATATCAGGGGAGATCCAACGAGGTCGCATTACGAGATCGAGATTGTCTTTTCTTTTAAATCTGCGAAACAAGAAGGAGGTAAGAATTGCGGTTTTATAAACCTTGCTAATTTCTTTCTCGGGCATTATGCCGGCGTTAAAATTTACTATGGAAGAAAAGATTCAAATGTTTAATTCTCCAGTACCGAAACTCCGCTCGGGAAGTACAAACTTTGTTTATTGCTAAGTATGAGTACCGCTATATTTCTTGCAAACCTACAATTTTGAAAATAATTAACCATTTTGATAAATTTGGGTGCCTTAAGCTCTACAGAAAGTGCAACGACAATGAAGAGATGGATGTGCGAGAAACTGCTGTTTGTGCTACGGCTGAAGTACTCCCTCGTTGTTCAAGTTCAGCCATTGCTAATCAGATACCTGATGATATTCCTCTTAGAACCATTCGAGACATTTTTAAAAGACATGCCTACAAATTAGAAAAATCTCAGGAAATGAATGATGGATCTTGCAAATCAGGATGAAAATTTTGACAGATGTATTTTATTTACTGACAAAAGTGCTTTCTCGCTACACAATGAGCAAAATCCATCAATTACTCGCTACTGGACAATCGAAAATAAACATTTGCCAGTAAATGAGCGAACAAATATTACCCCCAAAAATTAAATGTTTGGTCGGGGGTTCTTGGAGCTTATATCATCGAACCATTTTTTATTAATTGCAACTTGAATGGGGCCGCTTGTTTAAACTTGTTGCAAAATCAAGTGATTCCTGCTATTCAACAATTGCCGGAGGTTTCCCGCACATTACGTTCTACCCGCCAGGGAATTTTTAGACAAAACTTTACCCCGACATTTAATAAGCAGACGCAGTATTACCAAATGGCCTGGATCGTCTGACCTGACTGCATGTGATTTTTTATTTGGCGTTATGTCAAAAATAAGATATTTAAATTTAATCACATTCGAGCTCATAAATTAGCCGAACTTCGAATTAAAATCGACAAGGCTTTTAAATCGATCAAACCTGAAAGGCTAAGCAATGTACGGCGGGAATTTTAGAGCCATTAAGGTTATTGTTTAGCACAACAGGGTGGCAAGTTTAGGCATTTAATTTGATTAATTTGGTAGCTCTTGAAAGGACTTTGTAAGGTTTTTAAATTACATATTTTTACTTTTTATAAGCTGTTGAGTTATCTATGTCGTTCAAATTAGGCAAATAAATATCTTTATCCTTACCAAAAACAATGCAATAAAATTCATTCGACGCGACTTATGGAAGGAGGAGCATGCCTTAAGAGGGAAGGGAAGTTGTTTCTATTTTTATCTAAACACCTGCCTAATTTGTTATTCTCTTTCTAAGCAGAATCTTCATGGTCAGTATTCCGACAATTCCGACATCTTTTATTCTTTTTCGATAATAAGAAAGACACATTTATGCGTTGCAGGCGCAAATTTTGCATTTTTAGTGGAACCTTCTTTTTTATAAATTTTACCCCATTTTTTCATATAATTACAGGACGGAGAATCATATAGTGAATCTTATACGGGTACTGAATATACCAAAAAATCAGAATTTTTTAATGTTATTTTGCAATGTGTTTTGCTTTAAGTCACTTTAGATTATCGTATAAAAGGCGAGGGCAATGATTTTGCACTTCCCAACGCTTACTTCGATGTATTGTATTTCCCTCAAACCGCAAAAGTGGCTAAACAAGGATGGTTTAAGTACCCTCGCTCTAATGTAGGTATTGTTTGAGGCGATAAGATTGATTATATTGATGAGTTTTTCATTATCTGCTCCCTTCTATTATTTAGGTTGGATTGAGGTTTTTCAGCAGCTCAAGTGATGAGATTTTCAAGCTTGTTGTTGTCGAAGAAGATTTAAAGTTTGGCGAGATACTCAAAGACAAGAATATACAATGGATGTCAAGAGGTGGGAGGTAATGTTGGTAACACCATGTCTGAGCAAGGGGTCGCGGTCGGTTGCTATTTGTTATTAACAAATTTTTGACCCAGGAGGGCGTAAACATACAAAATTTTGAGTCGGCTCATTGCACAGTTTAATGATGAAAGTCCACGACTGACACAAAAAAATTTCCCAAAACCAATCCCACAGTTTCACAGTAAAAGTTGTTGTAACGGTTTTTTGGATTTTCAGAGAATTACTGCTGTTTGATTTTTCTTCACTATTGCCGTAGAATTATTGCTGCATACTCCTGCATACAGTGAAACTTGTCTATCGACCAAAAATGTGATATACGTCAATTCGATTTGAGATTCTGCTTCATGAAAACGCTCTGCCACACACAGATGCATTGACTCAAAAAAAATTGCACGAAATGCATTGGGAATTCTAGTATTCCCCACTCGCCTCACAGTCCTAATTGGTCGCTATGTGACTACAACATATTTTGGCCACACAAAGAACATTAATTGGAAAGTTACGATTTTCAGGACGACAACAGTTTTGGTATATGATAAAGGAATTAAAAAAGTTTTTATTCAGTCTGAAAAAAACGTTCATTTATTCAAAGTTTTATTTACTGTACCAATAAAAGTTTTAAACAAAAAAGGATAGTTAATCTATATTAAAATCAAGTACCTAGCTGGCTTTAAAATTGAAGAACAACAGGTATCAAGAAGTAAAACTAGTAAGGGTTATTCGACAAGACTGCATAAAGGGTATAATAATTATTTGTGACGTGTTGAACAACCAACGATATGCCCATAATACTACTAAAACGCAGTATAATAAATATGTAAAAAAAAGAGAGAAATTAACAGAGTTAAGGCTAAAAAAAAATAGTGCCATCAAGCTATTAACACCTAATGCACGAAAATACTAAAAAAAAATGGAAAAGGGACTAGAGAAAGAGTTTTCTCCTTGATTTTCTTGCATTCTGTTATAATCTTTTTTCTCTAAATCCCTAAACTTATTTATTTATCTTTCTTAAAATAGCTTTTCTTTATTGTCATGGTCTTTACCTACATATTTCTTATTTTTCTCTAAGGCTTTCTATCCAGGAGTAAAAATGTAGTTTCAACTAACCATAACTGCTAAGAAAGATGCCCCCTTGTTTTTGTTTTATAGACATCTGACAGCAGAAACACAAAAACGCCTTTTCCCGCATTTTCCTCTAAAAGCAAAAACAGGAAAGAAAATTTATTTAAAATTACATTTTGCCCAGAGATTCGCAAGAAGCCTACGAGTATTTTAGACCCTACATCATTATTTTTTGAAAAAGGATTAGACATTAGACTAGCTTCTTTGGTGAATCAAATTATCTTCTTTGATAAGCTTAACGCTGTCACCATAAGTAGCCTTATTTTTCTTTAATATGTTACTTGAATTAAATAATTTTCTTTTATTGAAAGGTTTTGTTATTAATCATTTCATAATTTTTGAAACAACTTTTATAAAAAATTATTATAAAAATAACCCCTCTGTTATAATATGTGGGTTGATAGATCAACCATCCCACTTTTTTCCAACTATCTTAGGACTTTCTTTTATATGTAGATCGTGTTGATTTTTTTTATCTGAATCATCGAGTTGCTTATTTAGCTAGTTTTATTTTCTTACTTTTATTCTATTTTCAAGGTCTTGTATTTTCTCTTTTTATGCGTTTCTATTTTTAAATTCTGCTCATTCAAGATTTTATCTTTCTGTATAATTTGTGGTATTTTGTGCTTAATTTTTTTTCAGTATTTCTTTGGTAGTTTAGTATGCTTTTGCAGTGTCCCGTGAAAGTTTAACTTTAGTTATGTTTTTGTTATTAGGGACAAATTGTGCTCGGCACTATATTGACAGCTTCGCATTATAAGAACAGCTGTCTTCTTTCAAAATTAGGCGATTGTGTATTATAAGAGCCGGAATTAATAGTGACTCCACTATTAATGGAAAATAAACGACTGGATTTCTAAATTCGACTTTGGTATGTCAATTTTGAAAGATCAACTGTCAGTTTTTAATGCGAAACTGTCAATATAGTGCCCGGCACAATGTGTGGTTTTTTATGGTTTGGTTATTAAGTGAATTACTAGGGTTTTTGGCCTCTATTTTTCAAAGGATTTGTAAAGGTCGGCGAGTTGGGGGAAGTGAGAAATAAATTTTAAGGGAGTGAGGGAATATTGCAAAGTTTGCAAGCGAGTTTTTTGTTATTTGTATTTTCCAGTGATGGGGGAAAGTAAATTGTAAATATTGGGCGCATTTATTGGAAAATATTGTGTGCTGAGCGCGTTCTCGCCTTTCAATGTGCAATATTCAATGTGTATACCCTCTGTTTTGCAACTATAAAAAGGAAAAATAAATGGTGTTTATGCACAAGTCCTTTATTTTATTTGAATCCTCGTTAAAGCACTTTTTTTGAAATAAAAAATAAAACGAGCTCTATTATTCCTGTAATTCCAAAGAGCTATAATCGTAGAAAACAATACTGGGAAAACCACTAAGCTTTATTCAAATAAAATAAAGAAACAAGGAAACAATAGGGATTTATTGGAATAAAGCAATGCAGTTATAGTGCGAAGCACTATCTTTAACAGTTTTACCACCGAATATCAACTAAAGACTAAACTGTGGTTTTACATATATACATTACATATAAAGCGTTTGTTTACTGTAATAACCGGCATAAATACTGCTTTAGTAGCGGTAGTAAGCAAAATAAATAAACGACTTATTTTTAAACTCAACTTTGTTATGTCAATTTTAAAAGTTCAACCATCAGCCTACAATATAAATTTGTAAAATACTGCCTGACACTGCCCGTCGTCCCAACAAGTATCTAGTACTCAACAAGTCCCAACAAGTCTCTAGTACAAATTGTAAAAGGCTTTCGCGGCCATCGTCCAATGGTGGGTGTGCTTTCTGGCTGTTCGGCCGTTGCCGTTGAAAATTTGTTCTCGACGTTTGGCCATCTCGAGTGGATGGCATCTTCAGGAGATGTTGACTGTTGGTCGGCTTCTCGAAGTACTTGATTACAATCATGCTGTTGGAAGTAACCTGCCAGTGTTTGGCACCCTGTATGGCAAATTATTTGTATCAACATAAAGCACTCTACGCTAAATGTCACAATCAGCTGTCCTTTTAGCTCTCTTGTGCATGCGGAATGTAGATAAGCGTTGTTCCTCTTAGTTCAGCCTGAAGACTGGCTAGTTGAATAAGAGATGGTGTTACTAATTTGTTGTATGAGAGAGACAATGTTATCTGAGTCATATATATATATATATATATATATATATATATATATATATATATATGTTAAATTTGTTCGTCACTGGTGGTCGAGCTGATTTTTGTAAACAAAAGTTAGATAGGATATCTCTTTAATGAACAACTAATATTTTGGGATTTTTTTGAAAACCAAGGCCATTTACCAACTGTTTTTTGGCATACCCTTATAAAATAATATTTTTTAGACGTATAGTCGTTAGTTTTTTTACCTCGCTTTATTTTTCTTTACACAAAACTTAAAATACAAGTCATACTGAGTGTGATCGTTTAGTATCAAAGGTAAACTGAGGACTTGGGAAGTAAACAAATGGGTGTAGGTTAGCGGATTACTTTACGAATTTTAATTTTTGTGTAAAGAAAAATTAAGCGTGGTAAAAAAAATTATGACTATACCTCTCAAAAATATTATTTTATAAGGATATACTAGCCTTGGTTTTCAAGAAATTCAAAAAATATTAGTTGTTCATTAAATATATATCCTATCTAAGTTTTGTTTACTAAAACCAGCTGGACCAACAGTGACGGGAAAATTTGACATATATATATTAGATTCATAGACCGGTCAACTCAAGGGAACATGGGGAAAGACTGCTTTCTAAAATAGTACTTATTTTGGTTTCATATGGATCCTTTCCCACTTTTCCAAAACTCAGATTTATATTAGCATTACGCCATTTACCTATAATACAAAATCAGCTGTCGTAGGTGCCCTATTTTATTGTTGTAAAAGTTAAAAATGTCAGTGTATTAAAAATTCGCCCTGTTGCAATGCAGACTAATAAAAGACAACTCGGTCGTCGATAAATTTCGCTAATTTCGGTTATAAAATTTGTTTAAAAGCGTTCCCTATGCCACGCCTGCCTCGAGCAAAATTAAACTCATTATTTGAACTTTCCAACGCTTGCTATGGTATGTTCCATTATTTTCCCAAACTGGTTAACTAATTCTTATAGGTCATTTTCTCTTCTGATCTAACCTTCACTACAAAAAGAGCGAGCTTGTCCGTGGAAGGGTTATTACTGAGAAATGGAAAAAAAAAATTAGTTAGCAAGGTGACATGTTTTTGATGTCATGGAGAAAGATACACATTAATCGTAAATAAAGTGATAAAATATTGAAGTGCTTAATATTCACAGTGTCAGAACCGCTCTAGGTACCCCTTTTTAAAAAAAACATATATTGCTTTTCTGGCTTTAGCAGAGCGCCATACTTTAAAAATAATATAGGGATGATAAAAAACAACCTACAAGATTTTGAGATGTAATTGCTCTATATTTGTCGTGTCAGATCCAACCTTGGTAACATTTATATTAAAAATTGTTTATGCTGCTCTGCTAGCTTTAGTCGAGCAATAGGCACAGAAGAAACGAGAAAGATACAAATTAATCGTAAATAAAGTGATAAATATTTAATTTCTAAACATTCACGGTGTTAGAACCGCTCTAGGTACCCCTTTCTAAAAAAACATATGTTGCTCTGCTGGCTTTTGCAGAGCACAAAACTTTAGAAATAAAAGAGTGATGATGAAAAAACAATCCACAAGATCTCGAGATTTAATTGCTCTATATTTAGCGTGTCAGTACTAACCTTGGCAAAATTTTTATTTAAAAAAATTTATGCTACTCTGATAGCTTTAGTTCAGCAATAGACGCAGAAAAGACCAGTGACGGCTTCTTAACGTCGTAAATTGGTCAATCTAATGACGAATGACCTCTAAAATACGCGTAAGCGCGTTTAATTCCTTGCCTTCTTTACATAGTTGGGCTCATATTTGTAGATTTTAATTCTGTACATGTGCTTCCGGAGTGTACAGTGACGAGTTGTAAGTCCAATCGCCGGTCGGACTTCTTTTCTATTTAGTTTGAGGTTATTGTTGAGTTCCGTTGAGGGGACCTTACCATTCTCTGGCTCAATTATTCCTTGATATTAAACGTCAGTTTGGTTCATGCACTCATCGCTTAATACAGCCACATATCGTATTTGAAAATGATACTCTTCTTGATAGAGAATCTGCATTTTCGTTGCCATGAAACCCGTATGTATCGGAACCCACGCAAGCGTAATCTTGGTTAGAACGGATTATAGAGGGTTCCAAATATTTTTGAGTTTCTTTGTTAGTATGATAGAGTTTTAAGCTGCTTGGCTCTATCAAAAAATGATCATAGTCGATATCAAAGTCGACAAGCCATCAACTAAAGGTTTTTTGGTAAGGTTTTAGGCTTATGAAATATAAGTACTTAAGAATTCCGGCAAACCCCTGTAAGGATGCTCTTTGTCTCCCACAGCACCCCCTAACGGTTACGATTTATAACTTCAAACAGTCTCGCTGGGTGCAATTACCATTTATCAAAAATTATGAATGGCAATACTTGCGGAGAGCCCAGGCTAGGCTATTGACTTTCCCTTTTATTTTATAGCAATTTCTGGAGAATTTTATAGCGGGAGACTATCACTAACAAGTTTATGCTCGTTGATAAATGTGTAAACATCCTTGTTTTCTGAAAAAAGAATACGATACTTTCCCTAAAGTCAAACACTTCTCTTCATACAATTTTTTCCCTTGACACATGCGTTTTTGGGTGTAACCTTCATTCAAAAGTGGGATTTAAAGTCACTTAAACTAGAATGTTCCACCGTTTTGTCGACATAATCAAGGATTTTTGCATGAGGTTTTCGAACACTTAAAATAAGTTCCTCCTCCAAATCTGATAAAGTGGATGAATCAATATCATCCTTCAATAAATTTATTGTCAATTTCGCCGCGAAGCTGTTTATAGGCAACATTTCTCAAAAAGATTTATGAAATTTTAAAACCTTGAAATTTGAGGTTATGATATAAATCCATCCATCAACAGGTCTCGACTCCACGGGTCGATGGCTATTATTGCCAACAATCGATTACATCGGAAATGTAGAACTTGTTTGATGTGAGGTTCATATATCATATTACTTCTAGGAACTTCGTGATATAGTGACCTTAGTTTGATGGCATGTGGATCGCATTATAACTTTTAAAAAACCCGTTTGACTGCATCGATTAGCTCATCGATAAGATTAAGAACTCTCCCTTAAGAAAGTTGTTCAGAGTAGTCCTGAACTAGTATGAATCTATAAGGAAGTTTTTCTTTCAGTACCGCTTGGTTATCCGAGCAGATCCCTTCTCTTATCATGTCTTTTTTAATAGCTCTTACAATAGTAAGTAGTAGGTGATTTTGATGTCGCTGTTCTTTACAGTAGATTTATGTGGAGAGTTAGTGAGTATAATATACAGTGAAGTTCGCATATAGCGAACCCGTGTATAATGAACACTCGCTTATAGCAAACCCCGTTTAAAATACCCCATTTGTTTTTACTTTGGTAGGCTATTGTATACCTGTAATTTTTTTTTAAATATAATAAAATATGTCTTCTTATAGTAAACCTCAGATATTCACTATATCCGGACCTTAGTGTATTTTAAAAAAATGATATAATGAACCTGCGGCTTCTCAGAGGATCTAGTGTTCAGTCTAGAGCCTTATGTAAAACAGATGGAATTTTCGAGTTTCCTTTACTGGGTAAAATCTTGTTTACCTTAGAACTTAAACAATATTCGATATTGGTATACCCACTCATTGCTCGAATAATGTTTGACTTAAAATTTATAAAGCTTCGATCAAAGTTATTTAGAGGTAATTAGCAAATAATCCATAATTTTTTTATTTAAAATAGGCTTTGATAGCGTGCCATTAATAAAAATGTGGTGGCTAGGTTTGTGTAACTTTTCCAGTACGCAATTAAACAAAAAAGGTGCGTAGAAAAAAGTACCACACTTTAGACTGTCACACACTATTTTCAACGCCATTAGGTACGCGACGCGGCAAAAGAATGTAAAGAATAGTAGAATACTCATCAACTGTTGCATATTCAGGTGTTCTTCAGTACACAAGGGAGGACAATTAAATTTTAAGACTGGCACCCGTACTAACAGGTTTTAAATCTCCACGCCTCGGGCGGTCGGAGTTATTCACCTTGGTGTGCGTTCTACTACCACACGCAATCTTGTCGCCTTTCCTCTTACTATTTTGGCAAACGAAAAAATTAACCAACGTATTAATTTAAAGTAAAACTCAAAAAAACGGATACTGAATGCTTTCAAATGCTAAAAGATGTCTGCGGAGAGCAGTGTATGTCTCGTGCAATGATTTTTATGTGGCGCAAAAGCTTTTTCGATAGTCGCGAAGAAGTTAAAGATCGTGAACGAAAAGGGCGCTCCAGCACATCCAAAACAGCGATGCTTATTGTTTTTTTTTTCGATATTAGGGTCAAACAATCAACCAACATTTATATTTGGAAGTATTGGTATAGCTAAGGGGCGGTTAAGGAAAAAGCGTCCAAATTTATGGAAGAACAACGCGTGGCTGCTCTATTAGGACAATGCACAGGCCCACAATGCCCTTTTTATTAAGCAGTTTTTAGCTAATCAGGAGATCCCCATCGTTAACCACCCACCATATTCACCAGACTTAGCCCCTTGCGACTTCTACCTGTTTTCGAAAGGGAAGAAATCCTTAAAAGGAACCCGTGTTGAAATATTAGAAGACGTCAAGGAAAAAACGGCAAGACTTCTTATAAGTCTCTCTTTTGATGATTTCCAAAATGGCTTCCACCAATGGAAAAAAACGCATGCAACCCTGCGTCGATAGATAAGGACTACATTGATGGGGAACATCATTAAGTTGTATTAGTATACCTCGTACTTTCAATTTGTGATGTAAAAGACTTATATATTAAGGCCCGTTTCACAAAGGGCGGATGATCCGCGACGTATGATCCGCAAATTGTGCCTTCACATAGTTGCATACCATCAAACTGGCCCAGTGGTGGTGTTTTCACAGGTCGGAATTGGGCGAAAGTGGCACCAGGGCGAAAAGTTAAAAGGGGCAATAATGAAAAAAAAACTAAAATAAAACTAAAGATTTGATAGCTTTTTGGAATCATACTCTCGTATATTTTGATTAACCCCACAAAACTGTTTAAAACATAAATAAAAATGTTATTTTGGCTGTAAAATTGGATTTATGAAAAGTCTTGATAATAATTTTGATGATTTTTGAAACATGGGAATAGCATATTTTCTAACAAGTACGGAAAGTGTCACTTTTCCGCACGCGATTGCAGTTGGCCGACCGACGTATAGCGGAGTTTAGCCAGCAATCAAGTGCGACAAAGAAACTTTCCGCAAAATATAGAAACACTATTTTTTCCTCGAGCATGCGGAAAAAATGAAGAAACAAAAATTATAAAAAAACCTTTAAAATTCATAGGTTTTATATGCCTAATTATCCACGCCATATCACAAACCTTATGACTGCACACTTTATTTCCAGATCGTTCCCATGTGTATAGAGTATTAAAACCTTGACAACTATTTGAAAGTTGGGTTGTAAAGGACGCCTAAAAAAATAAACAATAAGGTACAGATTCTTAGATTTTTAAAAGCGTGCGGAAAAATAAAAGTGGCACTTTCCGCACCCTCGTAGAAAAAAAAATACTGCTTCAGACTACCAAATTGATAAGGGAACGGCCAACAACAGGAATACTTGTTACAGAGGTAAGAATATTTTCGGGTTTTTAGAAAAATTGTATTGTCATGGTGAGGAAATTACAACAAGGCACATAAAGTTAAACATATAAGATCTAACGACTATTTGTTTTAGGGACGTGCGCAATATAGACATTTTTTGATTCAAAGTGGTCCTGAAGGCATAAGTAAAAAACTAAATACATTAACTTCTTAAAATACAACGTGTGCTCAAAATTTTCATGTAATTGGTTATGAAGTTTCGAGCAAGTAGAAATTTAAGGTACTTGGGAGTAAACATAAACAAAAAACTATTACAGAGGATATAAACCAGAGATTAATCAACGGAATATAATAGTTTATTTATAGTGATACTTTACCGCACGCATCGGCGTTTGTACGAACCACGCGCCAGAGCAGTTCGGACAAGCTGTAAGTGCGTTAAAAGTCCTCTCCGCACGAGTTAGAAATAATATTTTTTGTATTGCCCTATTTAAAATTAAAAAATAGTCAAAACTACGAAATTTTTGTGTTTTATATAACGAAACTTGAACAAGTATGAAAAAAATTAGCTTGTTTTTATTAACTACAATAAATAATAATAATTAATTAAATTATAGCGTCGTTTACTTTGTTGGCATCGCAACCATTATAGAAACTCAATAGACATACAAAGGGTGATGAGCCGTAGGATAAGTCTTTTACACTCATTAAAAAAGTCAAAGATTCTAAATCAGACCCAAAATCTACACTAAAATAACTAGACCGGTAGTGACATATGGGTGTGAATTATGGACAATTACAAAAACGAAACAGCGAAACAGCCAATAACGCAAATATTGTGAGATTCAACAAAAGTAGAAGTTAGCTTAGTTGGGACATGTACAAAGAATGGATGAGACAAGAACAGCAAGAAAAATAATGAACTGGAGATCTGCAGGAAGGACAATAAGAGGAAGGCCCCAAAAAAGGTGGAGGAGACAATATCAAAGATGACATTAAGAATAAGGTGGCTATAAATCGTACCCGAAAGGGCAGAATGGAGGGCTCTGGTTAATCAAGTTAAAACTCATCAGCGGTTGTAATGCCAACAAACAAGAATTGGAGGGAGGATGGTCGAAATGGTTCTGTTCGACAACGGGCGAAAGAAGTCTTAAGCGCCCCCGAGACGATCAATTAAATTGACAATCAAATTGACAATCGCCAGCAGCGTAGCGTGCCTGAAGGGGCGGGGGGGGGGGGGGGGCCGACAGCAAACAGGGCGCTCCTCAACAATCTGGCGACCAAAAAAAAAAAAGTCATCATATCTTTCGTTTCCTTTCCCGCCCTCAAAAATCTGGCGACCAAAAAATTTTCCGCCCTCTCAATGTGCCGTTGGCAACCCTGCTCCTTAATACCTTAATGCAGCATGAGGCGCTTCGGCCACCCGTGGGGCACCAGTACCCTCGGGGCGGGGAGGGGGGGGGGAGGTGGTGACGAACCCCCGCGCCCCCCCCCCCCCCCACGCTACGCCGCTGACAATCGCGATTGATGGGGCTTCAATGAACACTTTAATGTTTTATCAATCGTCAGTTTAGTGAATTTCTCGAGTCGTTTATTTTTGTGAACGGTATGGTTTCCAATGACGATTTGGGCTTTTTCGCCTTAACTTTGGCAGTATACAGCCAAAAAAAAGCCAAGACAAAAGAAAGAGTGGTATAAATTGAGAAGCCGCTTTACCCATGAATATTTACTAAAAGTTCTGCGAGATACCAGATGATTACAAAAATTTTCTCCGAATGGATCATAACAATGATACATTATTAGCATTAATATCCGCGATGTTTTCGGAGTCCGCGGGGCTCAACGAGGTATACATTCTCGTGGCTGTCAAGCAACTGGCCGAACGATTGTCAATCGCTCAATTAGACGATCAATTGCGAGCGTTAATCAAACCCGTCAATGTGCTTCAATCAAAAATCCTTCAATCGTCGTCAATCGATTGATCAATCGCATCAATCGTTTCCGACACGATCAATCAGTGCATCAATGAGACCGATTGTCAATCGCGATTGTCAATTTAATTAATCGTCTCGGGGGCACCTTAGTTCGCCCCGTAACAAGTTTAAAGGTACATCAAGCAACATTCGGTTTCTGATGTATGCAGGCGACTAAACAACACTGTTTATGTTGAAACAAATGTTGCTCGGTTTGGAGGTCAGAAACGAGAACTGTGACTTACAAAGGCCAACATTAGAAAGGATTGATTGCCAAACAATATAAAACTTTAGTCTACTTCACGGGGGTCCAAGGTCTAATGGACACCTAATAAGTGGTGACAGTTGACTGTTTCATCCTTATGGGACTCTTCAGACCACTGCTTGATCAATGTGACACCCTTGCTAAGTTAGGTCTACGGTTTGTCTCTTACCTTACGTTTCTAATGAGAAAACAGAATCATGGACTCTGCAAGACGCGCCATCTACCGAAGTACGAAGGAAAGTAAAACAGCAGCAGGCGAGTAAAACTGCTATATCAACGATCAATGAAAATATCGATTGAAAGAGAGAATCCATTACGTGACCTACCACACACATTGTCTTTTAGGTTAGATCAACGCTGATTGCGCTTATTCCGCCAATAAGACTTCGGCATCACTTCTGCCAATGGAGTTTAAAGCCAAATACTAAAAAACGTAAAATCTAGTACCAGTAAATTAAAAATTAAACAAGTGTTCGTGGCTATTTTTACCCGATTAGATTAGAAAACTTGTTTGATTTTTAATTTACGGGTACTAAATTTTACGTTCTTTAGTCTACTGTCGTTTAGTATCTCTGGCTGCCGCAAAAGAAGTTCAACTGAGTGAAGTAATCTGGTTCTGTTAATGTGTATCGCCTTATAAGTCCATCACACGGAGGCCCAGAAGGTATGTTCGACCGTCTTAGTGTTTGTATGTCTGTTGCCGTAATGGATTTTATCAATCCTTCTGGTTGGATCAAGTACGTACGCTGGAAGTTTACAAGTAGTTGAAGTTTTTTTCTAAAGCCATTTTAAGTAATTTGGTTGACTGTAAAGTAATTAATTTAGTTCATTTAGGTTTGTTTAAGTAATTAGTTTGATGTTCCTGTTTTTCAAACAGTTTTATTAGAACAAAATGCTTTTTCTTCTATTCAGTTTTTTTATACCACTATATTTACAAGCTATTTCAAATTACTTAGTATACATACTGGTAAAATTCATTGAGAAAAGATGGCATAATGAAAAAAGAATATGTAACATTTACAAATAAAAAATTAAGTTTCAATATAGAATTGGTGTTTTAATGGATCGACTAGATTGAAATACAATTTCGTAAGAACCATTTAAATTGTATTTTAAATTTCATATATCATCCTTATTTTGTTTTATAAGATAATTCCACAAAAACTTGTTTGTTTATTATAAATGGGTCAATGACCGATTTATACGTTAGCCCATTAGCACACTCCAAGTGAACTCCATGCCATATCAGCCTTGAAAACAGTTTTTTGTAAATATCTCAGATATAATAAGGCTCATAAGAAATGTTTGGTTATAACACAAAATATTGAGAAAATCGCAAACAGAGGGGAAGTTTTTTTTCCACCAAACAACAATCCATCAAGTTCTTAAATTTTTCAGGTAGAATCCACCATTCATAAATCAAGTTACTGTATTTTTCTGATGGATTTCCGATGCCATCAAATAATGCCATCTACTGCAACCTGGTCTAGGAGTCGGTGGAACGGGTTTTGATGGAATACATCATATTCGCACATTTTTTTCGTTAAGAGACGAGTTATAAAACCAGCATGATTGCAATACATAGGGCTGCGGCCAAAATTACGCTAAACCTTTTGGAGAGTAGTAGTTCCTTTATCTGAAGATTCAGACGAGGAACGTTCACATCTAAAATAGAGAATATTATATATATATATATATATATATATATATATATATATATATATATATATATTCTTTATTTAGTCAAGACTAATAAAATCATTAATACAAAAATGGTTACAACTGTTAAATGTTACATACAAAAACAATTTCCAAGAACACCTAAAAAATTACAAAACAAAATTAAACATATTATTATGTAGTAATTAGTTTCAATAATATAACAAACACAAATAAAAACAAACATCAAAATATAAAGATATAACTTCTAAATTATTATTACAATATTGTTTTAATTGACACATAGGTAGTTTTTAATTTTAAAATTTTAACATTTCAATAGTATTAGACAAGCCATTAAGTAAAATACTATTGCTAGAATATTTATAATCCAAGCAAGGAGTTTGGTAACCATAGATAATAAAACAATATAATAAAAAACAGAAACACATACACTTAATCATTATCAGCCAGGAGTTTTGCCCTTAATAATGACTTAAAACTATTAATATTCTGACATATTTTAATGTTTTCAGGTAAGGTATTGTAACTATTTAACCCTTTAAAAAATAGTGAGTTTTGAGACCTAGACTGTTCAACTCTAGGAATATGGAAATTATTTCTAGATCTAGTATTGTATGCATGAATGCTAAGGTTATATGAAGCTCTGTCTGTTAGGTATTTCGGTGCCAAGCCTAGTTTAATCTTATGAACAAAAACGAGAGTGTTAAACAGAAAAAGATAGCCACTGTAAAGTTTTGAGCATATCCTTAATATGTGTGAGTCTGGGTTTTTTAAGAATAATTCTCATTGCACGATTCTGTAGTTTTTGAAGTCTGTCTTTCTCATTCTTGTTCAGAAGAAACAAGATGGTAGAACAGTAATTAAAATGCGGTAATATTATACTATTAAATATTGTTTTTTTTACTTAAAAATTACATATAAGGAGAACACCGAGAGAGATAACTTATTTTAAATGCAATTGTTTTGATAATCTTAGACGCATGACATTTAAAGCTCAACTGTCTGTCTATCCAGAATCCCAAGTATTTAATTTTCTCAACCCTATCAATTTCAATATTTCCGACTCAAATTGTAAATCCTTTATTAACAAACTCTCTATAATTAATCTCTCTGCCAATTATTATATATTTCGTTTTAGACTCATTCATTTTTAATTTATTCAGGTTACACCATTGATAAATGCTTTCAATTGTGCCATTTAAAGTATTTGAGAGTGCTTCTAAATTATCTGTGGCAAAATAGAAAAGAGCATCATCAGCAAATAGGTGGACTGAACAATTTTTAACTGCTGAAATAATGTCATTTACATAGATAATAAATAGGAGTGGACCTAACACACTACCCTGAGGAACTCCATTTTCCACTGTTAAATCTTCGGATAAGATGTTATTTACTTTTAAGTTCAGTTTTCTTTCTTTGAGATAACTAGTAAACCATTCCAGAACAGTACCTTCTAGCCCTATATTCTTTAATTTACCAACTAATCTATGTCTATTAACAGTTTCAAACGCGTGCCTCAGATCGAGAAAAACCGCACTAACCGATAATTTTTTGTCTAAACTAACCCTCGATTATACGTATATTGTATCGGCTTGCCTCTTACAATACTTTTTCATTCGTTAAAATGATTTTGAGTTTATTGAAGAAGAACAAGAGAATATGAACTTCTTAGATTAAATTTTTGACCATGATCAACTTTTTGAAACAGAAAATTATTGCCGAAGTAGATGAGAATGAAAAACGAAACCAAATAATGCAAAATCTTTAAATCTTTAATTTTTATATTAGATACCTCAAGGGCTTTAACGAAATTCTTGACGATGATCAACTTTTTAAAGGAGATATTGCCTAAGTAGATAAAAATGAAAAAGAAACCAAATAATGAAGAATTTTTGAAAGTTGCCCAATAAAACTTGAAGAATTCAGGCAGAATCTCAATTTCATATCAGGTACCTCAAGAACTATCACAATTTCTTTTTTGTCAGATATGTTTGTCTTCGGAAAGCTAAAGGTGAAAAACGATGGTGAAAAAAAAAAAAAAAGTTGGGTTATGTCTCTTTTCTCTCTTGTCACTTGTAGGCGTCATGCCATTGGGGTTTTATTTCAACTGATACTTTCAACTGATGTCTTCTTCTGATGCAATAAGCAATAATGTCAGATTGATGACATCATGTCAGGTGTCAACCAACTGTTGGCATCGCAAATCCACCGATGGACAAAAATAGATGGAAAAAAACTTCCCCACACACAACGACAGACGTCTCCTCAAGATCGCTAAGATAGGTCCAAATGCACACAAATAATATATTTTCGGCGTTATTTCAACAAAAACGAGAGTGTTAAACAGAAAAAGATAGCCACTGTAAAGTTTTGAGCATATCCTTAATATGTGTGAGTCTGGGTTTTTTAAGAATAATTCTCATTGCACGATTCTGTAGTTTTTGAAGTCTGTCTTTCTCATTCTTGTTCAGAAGAAACAAGATGGTAGAACAGTAATTAAAATGCGGTAATATTATACTATTAAATATTGTTTTTTTTACTTAAAAATTACATATAAGGAGAACACCGAGAGAGATAACTTATTTTAAATGCAATTGTTTTGATAATCTTAGACGCATGACATTTAAAGCTCAACTGTCTGTCTATCCAGAATCCCAAGTATTTAATTTTCTCAACCCTATCAATTTCAATATTTCCGACTCAAATTGTAAATCCTTTATTAACAAACTCTCTATAATTAATCTCTCTGCCAATTATTATATATTTCGTTTTAGACTCATTCATTTTTAATTTATTCAGGTTACACCATTGATAAATGCTTTCAATTGTGCCATTTAAAGTATTTGAGAGTGCTTCTAAATTATCTGTGGCAAAATAGAAAAGAGCATCATCAGCAAATAGGTGGACTGAACAATTTTTAACTGCTGAAATAATGTCATTTACATAGATAATAAATAGGAGTGGACCTAACACACTACCCTGAGGAACTCCATTTTCCACTGTTAAATCTTCGGATAAGATGTTATTTACTTTTAAGTTCAGTTTTCTTTCTTTGAGATAACTAGTAAACCATTCCAGAACAGTACCTTCTAGCCCTATATTCTTTAATTTACCAACTAATCTATGTCTATTAACAGTTTCCAACGCGTGCCTCAGATCGAGAAAAACCGCACTAACCGATAATTTTTTGTCTAAACTAACCCTCCATTATACGTATATTGTATCGGCTTGCGTCTTACAATACTTTTTCATTCGTTAAAATGATTTTGAGTTTATTGAAGAAGAACAAGAGAATATGAACTTCTTAGATTAAATTTTTGACAATGATCAACTTTTTGAAAGAGAAAATTATTGCCGAAGTAGATGAGAATGAAAAACGAAACCAAATAATGCAAAATCTTTAAATCTTTAATTTTTATATTAGATACCTCAAGGGCTTTAACGAAATTCTTGACGATGATCAACTTTTTAAAGGAGATATTGCCTAAGTAGATAAAAATGAAAAAGAAACCAAATAATGAAGAATTTTTGAAAGTTGCCCAATAAAACTTGAAGAATTCAGGCAGAATCTCAATTTCATATCAGGTACCTCAAGAACTATCACAATTTCTTTTTTGTCAGATATGTTTGTCTTCGGAAAGCTAAAGGTGAAAAACGATGGTGAAAAAAAAAAAAAGTTGGGTTATGTCTCTTTTCTCTCTTGTCACTTGTAGGCGTCATGCCATTGGGGTTTTATTTCAACTGATACTTTCAACTGATGTCTTCTTCTGATGCAATAAGCAATAATGTCAGATTGATGACATCATGTCAGGTGTCAACCAACTGTTGGCATCGCAAATCCACCGATGGACAAAAATAGATGGAAAAAAAACTTCCCCACACACAACGACAGACGTCCCCTCAAGATCGCTAAGATAGGTCCAAATGCACACAAATAATATATTTTCGGCGTTATTTCATTTTTTTCATGGAAACCAATACCTTCTCTAGATATTGCTGTGCGGCTTAGGAAGGTAAAAATTATAAGTCAATTAAAAAGTTTTTTTTTCCTAAAAACTCAAAAACTCGATGATTATTTAGTTTTTTCTCTTTTGTGTTGACGGACGTTAAAAATGCTATTAGTTTCACTGCTAGCTTACCCATTTAAACAATTTCGTATCTTATTTAGTAACAAAGCTGGACAATTAATTTGGAACAGCCTGTATATCTATTATTATTAAAATTCTAACACCTCTACCTACATGCCCCAATTTAAAAAAGATTACATCTGTAATTATTCCAAAAAATCGCTTCAAATAAAAATAAATTGCCCTTTCATTTATTTAAATAATCTCTGAAATGACCATTATTTAAATAAGCCCAATTTATTAGTAAGTAAAATTCTATTCTAAATGTGCGTCGAATGGAAAAAAATTACCGAAACTATTCGAAAACCAAAAAAAAAAGAGTATTGTCCTCCGCATTAGAGACCCTGTATGCACGGATCACCAAATGGTGATCCGTGTTGTATATATGACAAATTTTAAAGAAATAGAGACGCAACAGACTTATTAAAGTCCAATTTATTTAAGTCAAAATCAAAGGAGGGAAATATATACTCTATACTCTAGCCTTATTTAGAGAGAGGCACCTTTCGTCCTTTTTAACTTATATGCGTCGAAAAATAAAAATAAACGATTTTTGACAAACATTTGTAGGGGGTGACGGACACTCTCATCGCTGACAACAAAAATTATTTTAGTGAAACGCCAGTGAACTTGGTAAGAAAATAACATAACCAAAAATGTTAATTTAAGTAACTTTGATGGATTTGTCGCGTCTCTATTTCTTTAAAATATGTCATACATACAGGGTCTCAAATCTGCATTTACTTGAGTGTCATCTAAGGTTAACAAATGCGAAAGAAGAGATCTGTCGGCGGGCAAATTCTGAGAAGAAGATATCTTAATAAGGATATTACAATACTCTTAGATAGCCAAACAGAAATCAGCGCTTTATTATATGTCAGTAAATGAGTAGTAGTTTGGAAACTTCTTAAAGTAGTTTCTAACCAATGTCAAAATATAACAAGACAGCCCTTGCATGATTTCACTAAAAGACTGACATGATCGCGAGTTGATTTATGCCGAGCGTTGGACTAAGAGAACTGTTATCGCCAACCGAACTTACAGAAACTTTCGCTTAGTATTATGTTATAAGTATATAGTTATTATGTTATAAGTATATAGTTGTTATGTTATAAATATATAGCAAAACGATAAACATAACCAACCAAAAGGACATAACCAAACCAAAAGAACATAACTAAACCAATAGAATATAACCAAATCAAAAGTAGTTAATATTCGATAACTTGTTTTGTTTTGCACTTAACATTGTTTGCGATCGCAGTTCGGCTTAAAACCCGAAACTTTGTTTGAGATCACGTATGGCAGAGGATCGAAAAAACCATTCATAGTTTCAAAACCTGTATTTAGAATCCCAAAAGCATGGATACTTGGCTATATTAACAGATGGGAAAATGAAGAACATTCAAAGACTAACATCCTAAGGTAAAATGAAAGACAGATAATGGTGATATATCCCTTCAAAATTAATCACCTGTGAACTTCTCAAGCGAAACGGAAAACAAATCAGACAGATACGAGGCTCAAAACCAGTCACTGCACACTAAGCAAAAACCTGCACAGAAACTGGCCCAGTTGCAGAATATAATAATAAAGTCGACGAATCAGCGGCTCACGTCATATCTGATTGCCCAGGTTTCACTTTCTGCAGATCCAGAGAGTTCCTGAAGGAAGACCCCTCCAAGAAGGCAGACTATCAGAAAAGCCTCCTGAATTAGGAAAAAAAACACAGCAAACACAGCAAGCTTAACAGCTGGAATCTCAAGATCTACAAAACTCAGTGTTGCTGTTGAAATCAATCAATTAATTAATTCGGGCTAATCCATTCGGGCGAATTTTTTCGACTAAGTAAACGGTAAGTCATGAGTTTGGATTTATCGCGATAGGATCTACAGTACTTTGTTTAGTGTTTTTATATCAAAAGAGGAATGCACTGCAAGCATGTTTCAATGTCCATTTAAGCTTAGGTTAACTGGTGTTATCTAACATAAAATAAAAACTTGTTAATTCTCCATAAAAATATGTTGATGGAGGATTCAGATAAGACGACAGAAATTCTGAAAAACCGTCACTCTTTAAGTCGATGACCATGGTTTAGTTTATTTAACAACTTTTTATTATATTATATCTACAATTTATGTCGTATCAACAAGTTGTCATAAATTATACTTTTTTGTTGCATTCGTCTCTATGTTGACTAAAAAAAATTTGTTTCGACTTTTTCCGCGCACCAGTCTCTTAAATTCTTATGCCAAGATATTTGTTTCTCTTTTATCATTTTTTTTTCATTTTTTTCTCCAATATATTTTGCAGTAGTATTTCTAATTTTTCTTTGTAAGTATCAGAAATTCATTTTAAATTCACTGCATCAGTTTTTCATTCATAAATTTGTTAGTCCATCAAATTCTTAGCATTAGTTGATAGCACTTAAATGGTAACAATATCATGAACTGACAAAGTTAAGAATCAAGAATTGATGCAGAAAATTTAAAAGGAAAAATAAATTATTCTGACTGATTATGACAGACCTCGAATACAATCTACTCCAGAATAAAATGCAGGAAAACGTTTAACGCAAAGAAAGTTAAGTAAGACGAGACACGTCCAATAAATTTTTTAGAGCAGGACCAAAGGCTGATAAAAATTCATGCATCTTTGGCAGGACCAAATAAAATTAGAATCATCATAATTATTTCCGCTAGGGGTTGAAACATCTAGGAGAAGCAGGAGCAAAGTGCACCAAAAATGCTTTTATGGGTTCAACGCAAACAGTTTTTTTTTAACGATCCTATCTCTCTGACAGGTTTTTACTTATTTAGAGATTCATCTTAATGTAATATTGATTTTCAATCTAAACATCTTTTAATTTTCTTTGGCTCATAATTTGATCTTGCTTGTTGATAGATAAAAGCTTGTTTGTGTTTGAAGTAATGGATCTCTTTAAGAACTAATATATGTAGATTTATATTTTAGATATTATGCTTTTACAGGTTGTCCCGCACAAGCTCCAATTATCTTGTTCCTTAATAATGATTTTCTCTCTCTTTCCAAACCCTAATTGTTACAAAAAAATTTCTTGTCATTTCAATTATTGATCCTAATTCGTGAGATTGATCTACACTTAGTCTTGGTGTTTTATCGATATTAGTGTGGCATTCTGAGTTTAGTACCTCTAATAATGTTTTGAGACCTCGTAGTTTTTCAGCTAGAATAAATTTATCATCGGCATATCATTATGTTGTTTTTATAAACTTGGTCATTAACAGTTATTCCATCGTCGCAGTCACTCAAAGATTTAATAAATTTTGATTTAGTGTAGGGGAGTGGGGAGAGTATGAGGCCTTAACTGATACTCTTTATGATTTTCGCTGTTATCAATTTTGACTTTATCTCTATCATTTATGTAAGTATTTACTAGAAATAGGCAATTTTGATCTCTCTGTTATATTTACATTCTTTTCTTAATCCGAATATCGAGTTTTCCTTGTCGAGTAGAAATAAGTACACACAAAACATGTCGATAGTGAAAGCTAGAAAAATTTGAATTCAGGAATTAATTTGATTTGGCAAAACCAAATGCATTTTTGGGATAAAGATGGAATGAAACATTTATTTCTCAGGTATTCGTTTGAGCTTTCGGAAATGATTATGGATTAAATGAAAAATAAATGAAGAATAAAAACAAAAAGAAGATTAGTGGGCGACTGCAGTACCGACTTTAGCAGTCAGGGATTCTGAAGCCATAATAGGCTAAAAATGCATCTTAATATTTGACCGTATCAGTATTAGTACCTAACAGCGCATGTGTAATTAGATGTAAAAATTTGCATATAACTTAATTTTCATTCTTTTGTAGTTACTGGCATTTTGTTTTGGAAGGCAAAATTGGCTTTTTAATTGTTTTTAACTAAAGCAAATCCGAACTTGCTACGGATGCTGAGAATGATAAGTGTGTAAAAGAATTGTGCAGATTTTTGATTCTAGTATTAGCTCACACGTATACTATAACTATAGTAGTGTGGGTGTCAAAAATAAGAAAAAATATGGCTCCGATTTAAAAAACAATTATATTACTTTACGTTATAGATGATTTTGAAACATTTTTTCTCACGCCCTCTATCTTATTTTTATTATTTAGTTACCTCTTTATTTTAAGTTAATTTCCTAATTTATTTATGTCTATATGTAACGACCAATGCGCATAACTCAAAAACAGCTAGCCCGATTTTAATGAAATTTGGTATCTAGGTTAGGTTTCGGCTGTAGATTGTCCCTTTTAAAAATGTATAAAATCCACCAGACGGATGCCAAAAGAAAGGGTGATGGCCTGTTAGGACGAGTTGTTATAGAGAAATTCCCGATTGAATAGTTCAACCCTTTTTTTTAACCCCCTGATGGCATATCCGAATAAAAGCAAGGTTGTTAAAATTTAGAAAATATTGCAACCATTAACGTATTAACCGGAGGAGACTAGGAAATAAACAAAAAAATCGGCCGTCTAGATAAACAATTTGTTTTAAAAAAACGTGCTTCTGCAGAAAAGATTTCATCGACTAGTTTTGTTTGGTCCATAGAAAACTCTATTTCCTTTCTCTTTAAGAATCACCAAAATTATCCGATCTTTCCTTTACTTATATTTCTTTTTTAAACCAATGCAACGGAAAAAGACGAAAGTGTTCTTCTTACAAACCCTTACCAGTTTACTTATACTGGTAACCAAATATGGATATATAACAAGCGGTGATCACTTTAACTTGTGCTTCCAGCATTTATTTTGCTATTCCTTCGTTTTCCTTTATTAAACCAGTGCGAGAGAAAAAAACAAAACTATTCTCGATTACAGTCCCTACTAAAACAAAGGAATTAGAAACATGCCGCAATCGTCTAGGCCCTCGTAAAGTATCTTATTTTGTTCCTCTTTTGTTAAACCGATGCGAGAAAAAGGGACAAAACTATTCTTGATTAGAAGGTAGTCCCTTTGGACCCATTAGTATTTTGTAAAGGGTCAAATGCGACGTTTTTGACCTGTCTCTTTACGGTTCGGAATTGTTTTCGTGTTTTTTCTTAAAATATATTTTTGATCTGGACTCAAAATTATTCTTAAAAGACTTTTAAATGGTGTGGGAGTGTATTTTGTGCTAAAATCTCGACCATCTTAATCCAGAAGTTTCGTTTTACAAGTAAGTTAAATAACTTGTTTGACCTTCAAAACAAAACAAAGACCAGTGCCGTAGAAATCAATATAAAATATTAGGCTATTATATAAATAATTATTTATTTGTTAAAAGTGTTTAAACATAAGTTTAGTTAAAAATGTACAGGGTGTCCCAAGTTTTCGGCTTTTGATACTTTTAGCTGAACTACGAGCCTTGATTTTCAACAGATAAGGTCAAAAAGGTATCTTATAAATATGGAAAATAATTTTTTTACGTATACCTTTTTTATTTAACCGTTTTTTTTGTGTAAACAGTTTTTTTAGATTTGGATCGAGGCAATTTTTTAGATTGGGTTAGTCCTTTTTACCTACTCTGAATTTTTAAGGTTGTCTAACCTAAAATAAAATACACCAAGCTGAAAGCATCCTAATCAAACATCTAAAAAGTGTAAAGACGAGGTCTCTACATGCAGATTAAAAACAAATCTGACAAATCTGACAAATGAACCGAACCGAACCGAACCGAACCCTATAAAATGTCAGCAAAATTTTATAACCAAAAAATTTGAAAACAATAAACTATAGTTACCTACTTATTATTTTTTTCATTGTTAAAATCCATTTCTAAGGATGATTGTTATAACCCAAAAATTGATTGCAATTTATTTAAAAACGAAAAGTAAATTTCGGCCCTGGTATCTAATTAACCCTATTTTTTAGATCATTTATAAAATATTTTTTGTTCCTTATTTTTAACTATAAGCGAGACGATATAAATATACGTTTTTTTTAAATAAAAAAAGTTATTTTTCAAAATACTATCAGCATTAAGTGATGTGTCAAAAAATAAAACTGGCAAATAAAATTACTTTTTTAAACGAAAATGATATTTTGTTCAAATTGCATTGTAAAAATATTCTGTTTAAAAGACAATTTGATTTGACATTTTGTTCAAAAATTACTTTTTTAAATTTCATTTTGTTCAAATGGCGTTTTGATTCAAAACAGTTTGTTTTAAAACATCTTTTTGAAAAACATTTTGTTCAAACATCCACCTGATAAAAAAAACTTTTGGTTTGTTGAAAAATTAGTTTTTCGAATGACATTTTGTCGAATGGGGTTTTCTTTCGAAAACATTTTTTTAAAAACATAATATTTTCGAATGACTTTTTTTTCAAACATTTTGTTTGAATGTCAATCTGATTGAAAACATTTTGTTAAAAAATATCTTTTCTACATGACATTTTGTTCGAAAGCAGTGGGTTTGTATGACATTTTGCTCAAATGGCAGAAAGCATTGAGTTTAAATAATATAATGTCCAAATTTTTTAGTTTCAAAAATATTTTGTTCCAATGGTACACTTTTTATGAAAATATCTTTTTTATATTATATTTTTTTGAAAAACATTTTGTTCAGTGACATTTTGTTCAACATTTTTAAATGAGAATCTGTTCAAAAACATGTTCAACTGTGTTTTTAAAACATTTTGTTCAAATGATAATCTGACCGAAACCATTTTGTTCGAAAACATCTTTTTTAAGTGACATTTTGTTCAAGTTGCATTTTTTTCGAAAACATTTTGTTTGAAAATCTGATTGGCATTTTTTTCGGAAACATTGTGATCGATATTATGTTCAAATGATCTCTTTTTTGAAAACATTTTTAATTTCTTGAAATGGATACATTTGCGATCAATTGATGAGTTCAGTGTGGTTAGGTTAACAGGTTAGGATCAATTGATAAAGCTACCACCGATTGCGACCTCCCAAAAAGACACACACAGGAGCTAGTTTTTCGAAGAGCTTTCTGTTTGAAGAAAATGTTTTTGAACCAAACGTTATTCAAACAAAATGTCATTCAAAAAAGATGTTTTTGAACAAATTGTTAAAAAAAAATGTCAATTGAACAAAACATCATTCGAAAAAGATGTTTTTGAAAAACTATAATAAAGCAATTACCACAGAACAGAAATTGATATGTTGCACTTTTTTCCAGTTTCTTTTCTAATGAAACTGCTGATGAAAATCGAGATGGTAGTACGACGGAATAAGTGTCGCATTAACTTTTCTCAAAATAACTTGTAGGTTTTTGTAGACACAACTTTAATCTTACTAAAAGGGACAAAACCACCGTCGTAGGAGGCAGTAAATACAAATATATTTGCAAGAAATTTTAAATTCAGGGAAAATTGAAAAATGTAGAGTAGCATAACCAAAAGAACTATTTTAGTTCTGGCCATGGTTACTATTCTAATTAAAACCAATGGATAAAAGTAACCCCACTAATGAGGTGCATCTTAATAAATCCCCAAAGTAAGCAAATTGTCTCCCCATCAAAGCAATAAATCGAGGGCTTTTTCAAAAAAAGTCCAAAATATCCTTATCCAAATAGAGCTCCGTTACTTTTTTAAAATATTATTACCAATTTTTCATAAAAAAAGGAACTAAAATTATATTTACTTTTTTATATACAAAAGAAAAGTAGGCACTACACATAGTATCTAGCTTTAAAATTGTAATAATGGGGGTGATCTAATTGTCGCTAGGAAAAAGAGAACCTTTAATACCGTTTTCGGCTGCTGGAGACGACTTCACAATTCTCGGTGAGTGCCCCGGTTCGAAAATCAAGTGGGCTCTCAAGTTTTTATTAGAGCCTGACTCCTATTTTTAATGTACGACTTCTGTATTTGAGAACATAATCTCAACAATGCTATTAATGTAAATTTTTATTGTCAATGGGTATCTATTCAGCTGTAAACTAAATTAAATTGCTTGTTTTAATAAGTTAGGTATTTACTTTTAATAAATAAATATTTTGCCGCCGTCACTGGTAAATCGATCGACCATAAAGAATAAACATACCTGCTGTGTGTCGCACAGCGTTGCCATCGTCTTTCCAAAAAATATTTATATTCTTTTCCAACTTATTGAAGCATCTAGGGGTCAAATCGAATTGTTTTGATGAATGAATTTTTGCCGCGGTTCCTGGTCTCCTCCGGTTAATACGTTAATGATTGCACCCTATTTTTAGCCCCCTGACCGCATAACCCAATAAACAAAAGGTAGCTTGGAAAAATTTCAGCCTGTTAGGACAAGCCGTTTTTGAGAAATTCGCGATTGAATATTTCAACCACTATTTTTAACTCCCTGACGGCACATCTGAATAAACAAAAGGTAGTTTAGGTTTGCAAATGACCTGCATTGTGGTATAGATTTTTGCCTGTTGGGACGAGCCGTTTTTGAGAAATTCGCGATTGAATAATTCAACCCTTATTTTTAACGCCCTTACGAATACGAATAAACGAAATGTAAACAACAAGTGAAATTAAAGAAAGACAAAAAACTTTTTTCTTATTTTTTCTTTTTCTTAATTTCATTTGCTGTTTATAGTTTTAGGTCCTTTCATTATCTGCAATTTGGTATTTGCGAATTATATTGGCAATCGCCCATTGCGATCAGAAATTTTAACACACGAAAAGGTGATCTCATGCTTTCAGACGTTGATTCTTTACGTCTAATTTGAGTTATCATACCTTTTATGACTTGGTCGAGTTAATACCCTCAGAATTTCTCGTTCCTGTATGTATTGAGACCCCGCGCATCTGCATAGATGGAAGTTTTCCGAAAATTTATGTTTGTTCTTTGGTAGTTCAATGCTTAGAACGTTTGCGTACAGAGCAAGAGGTTCTGGGTTCGAGACCCGGCCGAAGACAGAAAAACTCTTTTCTTATTTTTCTTTCTTTCAGTTGTTGTTCATGGTTTTAGGTCCTTGCATTATTTGCAATTTGGTATTTGAGTAACGAAATGTAGTGGGGTAAAAATTTCAGCCTGTTACCCCTGATTTATAAGTTGCCATACACGTTTCACAGTTCGTAGACGGATTTTAGCATTTATAGGCTGCCCTCTTCCGTTCGTAACCGTTCGGTAATATTCTTTTAAAAAAAAGTTTTTTTCATAGTTTTTTTTTTAATTTGCTTTTATGACTTAGCTTTTGTCATAAAGAAAAAATAAATGGATCCAGTCAGCCTTAAAAAGAGTTTTTCCAAATATCTCGGAAACTAAAGCTCCTACGAAGTTTTTGGTATAACCCAATTATTGTGCAAAACATAGTCTACTATATTCCGAAAACCGCATATTGAAGTGATGCTCCGTTAAAAGGTTAGCATTTTTTAAATTGTTTAATTGTCAAAAAACTGTCATTAGCATTACTGGATTTTGACCAAAATCTAATCAGCTCGTAAGAGTGTCGAACACTATTTTATCTAAAAATTTTATGAAAATCGGTTTAGCGGTTTAGGAGCTATCGTCTTACGAACAGAAAAAGAATACACACGAACACACATACACACACACACACACAGACAGACATCATGACGATATTGCTAAAATAGGTCAAAATACACCCAAATAAAACATTTTCAGCGTTATCTCAAAAAAAAAAAAAAATACGTTGAAAACAATACCTTCTCTAGCCATATAAAAGAATAAACCGACTAAGTGTGACATACGTGGCCGACTACGAATCTCTAACGGCGAAAGATAAAGATGAATTATTTCCAACTTTTGCGAACGGCAAGGCCGAACTTTAACGAACGGCAACTTATAAAGCAAAAATGGCAGTTAAATATTGCAATCCCTATATTTAACCCCCTGCGGCAAATCCGAATAGAGGACCAGTGGTAGCTTGAGGTCACAAATAATCTGCTACGTGTAAAAATTGAAGCCTGTTAGGACGAGCCCTTTTCGAGAAAATCGCAATTATATATTTTAACCCCTATGCCCTACTTTTAACCCATTTTCAGCCCCCTGATGATAACCGCAAAACCAACTATACCTTTAAGAAGGTTAAGATGGTAGCAATTGCAGCAATTTTATTCTGCTGTATTATTTTAGAAAATGTTGAGCTTTGATATTTTAACCTGTATTGTATGTATTGTACGACACAAACAAAAGCATAACCCGAGTAAACCAAAAATAATTTATTTCTGACGCCACTGGTTATTCGGGCGTCTTCGGAAAATGTAGAGATTATCCTCCGAGGCCATTTTTACACCGGTTTTTCTGAAAGGAGGGATTAGGCACGTATCAATAGATTAGTTATGATTGATAATTTATCTTAAATACATTAGGAATACCTAGTCGTGTTTAAAAGACTGCAATGTTTCCCAAAAAGTAAAAATCATTTTACTCCTGGAAGTCCTAAAATTGTTCTCACGATAAGGGTAGCGCGTGCCTCTTTTATGACCCTTTTTTATACGGTAAATTTAAATAAAGAGACTTTACCTTATAAGCTTTTTCTAAATAAGTAACGCATTCTCCCAGAGTAAGGGCCGGTTTATCAATGGAGGGTTACCCCTCGAGCTAGAGATAGCCCTGGGTTAAAGTTGTCAAAAGTGTTTATCCATCCAAGGTTAAATGCAAACTCGAGGGTTAACCCTAGGCTAACTTGATTCGCGCTCGAACGGCAGGGTAGCGTATTTAGCTCTGGGTTAACGTCAAAATTTCCAATTAGCTTGTCTAACGAACTGTCACGGTCAGCTGTTTTTCGATCCAAGATGGTTGCCATAGGACAAACAAAGCGTTTTCCCATAAGCCGCAATGTTAACAAAAACGTAATTTAAAAAAAAAGTGAAAGGATTTAATTTACAACAAAGATGCTGTTTTAAGTATTGACCCTTTGTACACATGGGAAAAATGCGTTTTTCTTAAAAAAAATCAATTAAAGCCAGGAAATCTCAAATAAAAGGGACCATGTTTTGTTCAAAAAGTCAGGTTATGTTTTTATTTACTTTTGTTTTTTTAAACTTTTTTTTCTAGTTTTTTACTCAGTTTGAATAATTATTATTAGTTTATGTGCTGTTATGAATTGTGGCAGCTGGGGAGATCTTGATAATGTTAGTTTTGATGGAATGCCAAGTATATTGACCTTAAAAAATCATCTTGATTTAAATGAACTAGGTATCAGTTCAAAGAAGGGAACAGAAAGTGGATAAGTGCTCTATTACCTGACTTAACAGAGGATAAATTGAAATATTCGAAAGTTTCTTGTCAGGTTTGTTTTGGATAAATATGTAACTGCCATTTTGGCAACATTTTCTATTGGGATCTTTTTTTGTGCTCGAGTGGACCTTTTGCAGAAGTGTAACATAGAATTGTGTTAAACTGTAAGAAATACTTCACTATGATTTTTTTACTATTCTAGGCAAGCAACTTTCAAAACTAGAATACAGCAATGATCCTGACTGGGTCCCTCCTGAATGGATTAATGTTTCAAAACGGTTGAAAAATTAAAAAAATTATGGTTGAAAAAAGGGTCTAGAGAAGAAAGAAATGGAAAACAATATGAGGTTAAAGTGTGGGTAATGAGCTGAACCAAATTTGTACACCATCCTACAGAAGTCTCAAATAAACTCTTGGTAGTGTAGCATTCTGTATAGTGTCCAGTGGAGTCCTGTATCATCAAAGTTTCTTTTTCTTTAATAAATATTTATTTTACAGACCTCAAAACAGTTTAGAATAAACTGGTGAATTTGACAATCTCCCTAACTCAAACCTCTTTTTATCTTAAACTATTTTAGTGCAAATTTTCCTTTATTTCCATGCTTTTTGACACCTGAAACTTGTACACCATAAAATTTGTATAGCATCTGAGTGAACCTACTATGAGTCCTGTTGTGAAATTTCTACGGTACTGTTCTGAGCTTATTACCAAAAAAAAATTTTTATGGCATCACAAAATAGATGGAAAAAAAATCATTTTTGTTGACTTTGATGACCACAAGAAAAACAAATAAGTTCTCTCAGATTTTTTTCAATTTCTCTCAAAAAAACTTGGGTCCTAATGGGTCATATGCTGTTACACCCAATTGTAGAGTAGAGTATATATTTATTTGCATAAACTTTTAGATACATAATTGAGCAAATATTGTTACAAAAAAACAGTAATAAAAGTAATAGTAGTAATACAACAGCGAATATTGTACTGTTGTAAAATTTTAACAGTACTGTTGTGAGCTGATGAACCATAGGTTTGACTGTACTTAGGCCCTATGTATTATAGTTCATGCAAAATCATATGGTGATGTACAGTTTGTGAGGCCAATGACAAGGAAAAACTGTATTTTAATTTTGCAAGTTTTTTTTTTATATTATGTTTACTTATATTTTTTTAAATCAACATATTTTGTAAAGTACTTATTAGAAGTTTGCTTGACCAACCTCGGTTGGAACTCATATGTGTATATTGATCTGTTGGACTGACCTACCTATAAGTTGTGCCTCTTTTTCATGTCACTACTGGAGGGTTAACACGATTAAACTTTGTCTAAACCGAAAAATCATAGTGAAATATTTTGCACAGTTTAACGCTATAGAAGGCCTATTACTTAGCAAAAGGTGTAGTCAAGTACAACAAAAGATCCTAATAGAAAACCTGAATCTGATGAGAAAAGTTTAGTCTATTTCAATTTTGTCTCTGTTAAGTGAGCCTTGAAGTGAGCTCTTTGAATAGAACTACTTATCCACTTTCCCCTACCTTGGGCTGATAGTTCATTGATTCATTGGTCAAAAAACTTCAAATTCAATGAAAACTAACATTATCATTATTTCCTCTGCTGCCACAATTCACAACAGCAAAAAAACTTGACATAATAATCAGTGGTGCACCCAGAAATATGTCTTGGGGGGACCCGAAACCTTTGGGGGCCCGATATCTTTGGGGGCCCCCAGAGGTCCCATGATGTTGTACTTGCTGATGCTATTTTTTCTGTTTATTCATGAAATATATGGAAAATATCTAAAAAAATATGTGGTTTGGGGGGTCCGGGCCCCTAGCCCCCCCGCCCTCTTGGTGCGCCCATGTAATAATTCAAAATAAGTAAAAAAACTAGAAAAAAAGTTAAAAAAAACAAAATAAACAAAAACATAACCTACTTTTTTGAAGAAAACATGGTCCCTTTTATTTCAGATTTTCTCGCTTTAGTTTAATATTTTTAAGAAAAACGCATTTTTCCCATATGCACAAAGGACCCGTTCTTAAAACTGATTAATTTTTGAGACTAAAGCTCTTGTCGTTTTTGTGAAATTTACGTTTTTGTTAACATTACGGCTTATAGGAGATCGGTTTGTTTGTCCTATGGAAGACATCTTGGATTTGATCATATGTTTTGTTAGACAGCCCTATTATTTTGAAGTGTTTTGTTTTTTTTTTTTGGTTGATTTTTCTCAAAACCATAACATTCAACTTGTGTACTTCAATTTTAGTGTTAAATAGGATGCTCCGAAAAGTTTAAAACACCAGCGGTGATACTTTTTATGGTGTGAGGCTGAGATGACGGAATTCTCCACAGACATGGAGATTTTTGTCATGGGAGCAGTCTAACAAGCAAGCCAAAAATAAATATTTTTTTTCTATGAGCAAGATCATGTTTAATAGAAAAGCACCCAATAAATATCCCACCTGCCAACTAGAGCTATACCTAATATGTGTAGGTACCGAGTCACAATATAGACCCACTGGCGGTCGCAGCGGAAGGGCTGCAAGGCCCACTCACATATGTCTTCCTCAATATGTGTACCAGTTTTATTATAATTACTAATTTATGTATATAATTTTAAAACTTTTAATATATATTTAAAAATGCAAAATAAAAAGTGAATGTATATTTTACACACTAAGTTTTTAAAATTTTTATTTGGCGGCCCCTGAAAAATTACTATTAAGTTCTTTTGTTATACAACAGCATTTTAGGAATCAGAAATAATCCACAATTGAGTTTATATATATAGTATGTAACATCAAAATAAAATACTTAAATTATTGCAACATGCTAGAGCACTTTTATATTTCAAAAAATATGCTACAGAATAAATAATATATCATATTAAGGTTTTTAAACACTTTTTGGTCACCCAGGAAGCCTCTGCTTGCTCTGCACAGGGGGGTGTCAGTAATTCCGGGATAACATGTTGATGTGTCAGAAACTAGTACCATTATTTCTTGTTGATGTGCCTTATTGATATTTCTTTATTAAAATGTAGAAGTTTGTTTGGTTTCCTTGTAAAGACATGACCTGTAACAAAAATAAAATAGGTGTATTAGTTTCAAAATAAACTTAAAAAATGCAGAATTATGAAAGACATTAATCCATTTGCTTTTAACTTATTTTATCTCTTAAATTATCTAGCTTTAATAGGTAGATAGGTACCTATAGATGCATTTTTATTTTAGAGTATAGTTAGTAGTTAAGTACAACAGAAATAATTTACAAAGTTGGAACTACATGCTAATTTTAATGTAGCTAAATTATTTTCATCATACATATAGTAGATACTTACTGGCTAGAGTACAATAACTGAAGAAACTGAATAAGTTTTTTCCAAATAATATTTTTTAACAAAACACCCGAAACCAACAATACAAAAAACATATGATTATAACCACAAAATGTCAAAAATTCCACAGACTATTCAATAGGAAGGGAAAACTTAGATGGTGGATTGTTACCAGCATTGCCAACCTGCGAGTTTCGGAGCTCTGGGTTAAAATCGCGTGGATAAACACTTTTCTCTTTAACTCGAGGGTTACCCCAAGGTCAGAGTTGGCCCAGGGCTAGCTAACACGAAGAGATACCCCGCCATTGATAAACCGGCCCTAAGAGTGTTAGACCAAGCCCAGCCCTGGTCGAAAAACCCATTACCGAATCACATGTTTCGAAGAGCTCACCGATTTGTAAGTTACCATCAGCCATCCCGCTTTGGTATACCTTTAACGCGATTAATCATACTGACACGACCTACGTACTTCTGCTGCAGTAGCGTAGCATATCGCAAAATGCGTACGCAAGTACTACACATTCTTGAATACCTTATGACCAGTGTTTTGCATTTTTTTAAAGTGCTTGTAAACTTCTTTAGGCGCGTTTAGCAGTTTTTGTGGGTAGTGAATTCAACTGAGCCGTCAGGCTCGGCTATGTAACGCTCATTCGGGTGAAATCGGCTCGAGTCGACTGTGAGAAACATTCAGCGAGCGATATGATGATGCAGATGAAGGCCAGTACACAGAAGAGTTCGGTTCGGTCCGCTTTGCAGAATATGTTATGGGCCAGTATTATTAATTTCGCCTTGTTGAAGTTTACACTTCTGCCGTGTGGTCTTAAGCACCCACAATTTTTTTCATTTTTAAAGTTAGTTTTTGCTTTTCAGTATGGAGTTACAGTACTTAACTTTGAAGCTGTATTAATAAAGAGACTAACATACTACATGTATAAAGACTTTAAATTAAAGGAACCCTTGGTGCACTTAAAACAAATTACCTTCATCGGGAAGTAAACATTAAAACTCTCAGACACTATAAAAATGTATGTAGCAACCAAATACGTTAGAGCCAAAAACATTCAACTAAAGGTAGACCCCGTATAGAAATCCTAAACTTCATCAGACACAAAAAGTATTACACTGGGGATTTCTTTCAAATTCGCAACATTGTTGCCAGTACTTTTATAACTTCTAATTTTGATGTAGGTACATAAGTAAAATGGTAACTAATAAAAATCAAAAAAATATTTTGTTTTTGAATTCGGCTTACGTTTTGGATTGCTATACATGTATCTGTAATAGAATATGTTTACCATCCTATGTGAGAAAAGTATTGTTTTGATTGATTTTTTTTTTGAGATCTTATCATTAATAACGTTTTTCTATACAATTTAATTCTAGGTTGTAAGTATAACCTCTAGATATGTATGTATGCATGTCTGTCTGTGTGCCTATATGCACATATGTATACAAATGTTTGAAAAAAAGTTTTTTTTTTAAGTTAGAATATGTTATCCAATAATCAATCGGTAAATTTTTGTTTGCATAGGTACCTAAACTTAATAAAAATCATAAAACATTTGCTTTTAAGTTCCTGTTGTTATAGATCTATGTGGCGGTTTAAATCCTTATCTATTTTGAATTAAAAGGAAAGTATAAATTAGAAATAATCAGCTAAAGTTGGTTTTTTTCGAAGATTGTTGATTGTCGATTTTTATAGAACGTACAACGATTAGCACAAAATTGCAATTTTTGTGCAAACCAACTTGAGCTTGTTTTTTGCAGGAACACAAAATAACTAGCGGCGATATCCTGTAATGGAAACCATTTTTTTAAACTGCACATGCGCACCTCTCTCTTTCTGATCACTTAAAATTATCTTCCTCTTACTAACTTCACACATGCTCGACTACAGCTGAGAGGGAGATATTTTATGTGAGAAGAAAAAGTACGGTAGCGAATGCGCAGTTTAAAATATTGATTTGGTTTTCGGTTTTCTCAAAAAAACGGGACTCCATTTAAGTGTGAAAAACGTTCAACTGAAAGTAAGTTTAATTAAATTTCTTTGGTGTGAGGTTAGAGTTCATAAATAGTTTATTAGTTTTGTCTTCCTAGGTGGTATTTAAAAAGTTATTAAAACTAGATGACTAAACTGCACTTTTAACTATTAATTATTGTTCTCACTACAAATGTTTTCGGTATAAAAATAACTCTTGCTTTTAGTCCAAATAAATTTAAGTTAAATGTTTTGATCACGAAAGTTGAAAAAACCTTTTCTTTATATAATATATATATATATGTATATATATATATATATATATATATATAAAAATTAGTCTGCAACCCTCTCCTGGGCAACGTCGCAGAGAAAACCTTTGTTGACAAAAAAAATTGTGTGTGCTTAAGACCACATGGCAGAAGTGTAAACTTTAACAAGGCGAAATTAATAATACTGGCCTTCATCTGCATCATCATATTGCTCGCTGAATGTTCCTCTCACAGTTAGTCGACTCGAGCCGACTTCACCCGAATGAGCGTTACATAGCCGAGTCTGACGGCTCAGTTCAATTCAGTACCCACAAAAACTACTAAACGCGCCTAAAGAAGTTTACACTTCAAAAATTCCTTTACAATTTTTCTTAAAGGTTATAGCTCTAGACTTAAAGGGCTTGTTTCTTGTTCAAATATATTTTTTTATTATTATATCGTTGACAAATTAATTAATTTAAGATTTTGAGAGAAAATATAAATAAATAGCTTGAAAACGATTGTAGATTGGCAATCGAAACGTAGCGTATTCAAATTCAATTAAAAGATAAGTGGTTTAGGTTTTACTAGGCAATTATTTATTTTTATAGAAATCCACTGACAATTTAGTGATTTTTATTTTTCTAGGAGAAACGCAGTGGTTTTTTAATTTTTTAAAATAATTTTTCCTTACTAGTGGCGTAATACCCAGAAAAAGTTGTGTTTGTAAGATTTTTTTTTGTATAACCCGTTTTCACCCACTCCTCTTTAAAAATCCTATATCTTAAAAACAGATGAATGTTGACCCCATGATATATAAACTTTTTTCTTGGAAATATCCTCCTCTATCACCTGCTGCACTACGGCGCCTAAGTTATGGGACACCCTGTATAATAATCACTTAATTATAAATAATATTTTTTCATTTTTATTTTATTTGGTAAATACAAATTAAAAAGATTTTTTTATGGAAATCAAAAGTATTTTGTTGATAAAACTGAATAAGTCATATTTTTTAACATTTGCAAATGTAAAAAAACACAGACTCATACCAAATATTTTCTAAAAAAACTAATTGCTACAGTTTAATAAACTAATGAATGGATTTTGGTAAAATAAACCAATGAGTGCTTTTTATTTCGAGGCAAGAGTTTTGCTGATAAAATATAACAAAAAATCTATATTATAAATATAGGCTGTCCCATTTTATCATTTGGGTGGTTTCGGGAACTTCTAGAGAAGATTGAAGAAAAAACGACTACACCTTAGTGTGCTTTAATTTGAAGAGAATAATGATGGTAAACATCGCATATCAATATTATAAACATAGAAACCGAAAACACCCAAAAGTGTTGAAAATGCACCCTGTACACTAGGGGATCAAATAGACTCTTTGAATCCTGATTCAAAAATTTTGATAAATATCTCAAGGTCTGAGTATATAATTCGGAGTTTTTGACTTTTTTTAACAGAACAAATCTACTTACTGTAAAAAATTTACTAAGAGCAATGTATTACCAAGGTGAAAGAGTAAAAAGCTAAAAAAACACCTTTGACAATTTGAAATAAAAAGAAACACTTTTACCTGTGTTTTAAATTTTAGGGATTAAAGTAACACTTTTTTATATCCAGAAAAAAATAATATAAAGTAGATTTCTTATCTTTAGGGAAAAATAATAAAAATCAAAACTACGGATATTACCAGCTGTAAATAAGTTATTGATTTCTAATATTATAAATCGATAAAAAAATTAATTCTGTAAAAATAGAATGGCTGTCAAAGCTGTACCGGTAATATTTTACACTTATTTAAATTTTATATTTTGGGTGCAAAAATTTTATAGGAAAATGTCTATAATATATTTATTTTATTTTCAACAAAATCTGCACGCCCATGGTTTTTCATCGATTTCTCTTTTATACCTCTTACAGTGTTGCCTGCGAGGATTCGGCGAAATTTTCGGAGATTTCATGCATGATGAATGAATTTGCGTATTAAATAATGGGGATGCGTCTTCAAGGGTTCCTTGAATTTCTTTGGTTAGAGCATATGTAAATACATGTTCAAAACATCGAAAAATTAAGCACTTATAGCTTGCTTTGGAAACAATGGCAAATTTAAATTCGCAGACACAAATTTTTAGGTGCGCATGCGTGGGTTTCGTCACGTTGACACACAGCTTCTGTGTGGGTTGACGCCATATTTGTTGTTTATTTGGATTCTGTTGTGTTTTGCGTTTGTCGTGTAAAATTATGTTTTTTTCAGTGAAAAATTAAAAATAATATACGTAAAACATGTGCGGTTTGCAAAAAAATGTCCGGGAGAAGTAAGGGAGTGCCATTTCATAGGTAAGTACAGTGAAACCTCTCCTTGCGGACACCTCTACAGAGCGGACACTCCCTTTAAACGGACAAATTTGTTGGAACCAAGCTTTTCCCTATTTCATTACCTATAAAATTCACTCCTATAACTGGACACTCTAATAACCGGACGCTGACAATTTTTTTTTGACAAAAAATTCTGAAACCTCCTTTAACCGGACGCGAACCTCTGACAACGAGACGGAGCGCTACACCTCATGGGCATAAATTTTATGTAGTATGTTGGCAACAATGCACTCTGCAGCCAGGGAATTACCTCTTTCCGTTTTAATACGGAGACTAAATACTTCTCTCGTATTTACAACATATTTTATTCGGCGGGACTGTGTGTTTGATTTTTATTGTTCAGTTGGGTAGTAATAGATCTCTGTGAAGTGGCGCCTAGTAAAAAACTTCTTAGTTTACGTGAAAAATGGAAGTTGTTAACGTTTCGGAGAAGAAACATCTATCAGCACGAAAGATCGCTGAAAAATTTAATATCAAAAAAACTCAAGCAGGGGAAATTGTTAATAAATATATATTAAAATTTCGCAGTTCCCTCTCATAAGCGGACACCTCCAATAAGCGGACAAAATCGACGGAACCGTGTGTGTCCGCTTATAGGAGGTTTCACTGTACCTGTACTTTTCTTTATAATTTGTTACTAAAGTTATGAGCTCATGGTGTCTACAATAAATCTGCAATTAATTTGCATTTAGAGAGGATGCCAAACTTTTTGAAGTGTAAACTTCTATAGGCGCGTTTAGCAGTTTTTGTGGGTAGTAAATTGAACTGAGCCGTCAGGCTCGGCCATGTAACGCTCATTCGGGTGAAGTCGGCTCGAGTCAACTAACTGTGAGAGGAACAGTCAGCGAGCGATATGATGATGCAGATGAAGGCCAGTATTATATTAATTTCGTCTTGTTGAAGTTTACACGTCGGCCGTGTGGTCTTAAGCATACACAATTTTTTTTTATTTATGAAAATTAGGTTTTATTGTAAATTGCTTTTTTATAATTTTTTTTAATAAAGTCAAATTAAGTTTTATCTGTCACTTTTAGTTTTTGAGATATTAAAGTTGGTATTTTTGTTATAGAATGACCCCCTTTTTATTTGGTTTTTTAAATCAACGTGAAATTTTCTTTCAAAAAACATCACACCTTATATATATTTTTTTAAATTTTTTAATATTTTTTTAAATATTTTATTATATAACCTTATTTTAAATTAATTTCTTTTTTTAATAATGTAGGAATTTGTTAAACTCATTAAAAAAATTTAAATACAAAATATAAATAAATAATACAAAAACAATATAAAAAATAATAGGGTCATTCCAGAAAGAAATAATAAATTAATGTAATATCTCAAAAACTAAAAGTGACAGATGAAATTGAATTCAACAGGATAATAAAAAGATCCATAAAAAATATTTGACAATATAAAATGAATTTTTTATAAATAAAAGGTTAGAAGCCTCATCTTTTTAAAAATCCGCTGTAGCTTAAAAATGATTTGCTGCAGTCTACAAATGCTTGAAAAGCATTTTATTGATTTTTCTATTTCTATGGGGAACACCCTGTAAGTAACGCCTCTGAATAACTCTTTCTCCGCAACTTCTCTTTCGCAAGCAATTCAATATGATTGTATTTCCATTTGTGAGTTGCCGATGATCGACTGTTGTAGCTCACGATATTGGGTTTCAATTTATCTTGAGCTTATTGCTTTTCCAACTGTATATTCCTACGTTTATACCTATGTTTGTCTTTGTTTCTGTCTCTGGTGTGCGCCAGCAGCGACTTTAATAAACATAACTACTGATTTTAGATACCGTCAATACTGTTTTGTCAAGCACACCCGAACAAATATAGTTTATAACTTATAACAATAACTTTTTAATTTGGTCTTACTCATCGATCATAATTATGTCAAGATTTGAACAAATTTTTTGCATAAATACAGGGTGGAAAATTAAAAAGGATCCACCTGGGTTTTCTCGAAAATTATCAGGAAATTAAAAAAAAACGCCGAAACACGTCGTTTGTTGTTATTTATTACCGAAATAATAGCTGTGCTAGACCTACTGCACGAATTTTCAACGCAAATTATCCAGAATCAAATGTTGGACATTGCTATGTTGGTAGGTTGATTCAAAAATTTTAAGAGATAGGGTATCATGGCACTTTCCAAGGCGAATATCTTGGAAACTGACAGTCAGATTTTGAAAAAAATTGCAGATATATAAAGGGATCTCAAATACCTCTCGAACAAAGTACCACTCGATTCAAGTTTTAAAGGTGAAACTCACCCCGGGAATGGGGTGCAATCTAGGAAAATTTTGAAATAGCTAAAATGTATTTCCCTTGCAAAAAAAATTGACGTGTTTCGGCGTTTTTTTTAATTTTCCGATAATTTTCGAGAAAATCCAGTTGGATCCTTTTTAATTTTCCACCCTATATATAGTTTGGAACCTGGCTGACTATGACAAAAAGAAAATTGTTTATGTCTTACATTTTAAACATGCAATTTCAATGCAACTTTAAATTTTATCAATTACGAATATAAGTTGTCACGCTGTTAGTGCCGTATCTTCGTCACAATAGCTTTAACTTTAAAAGGTAAGCGTCAGGTGGCGGTATCTGCACATAAAATAGGTGTAATTTTGTTACCATGAGTCAGTTCACTCGATTGAAGCCTTGAGTTGGGACATGACCTTGTTTTTTTGTAAGATTTTTAATAAAAACTGGTGTTTTACACCTTTTTTTTCTCTTCGTGTTACCGTCCTATAGGATATTTTTTGTAACAACAAATAGCGTTTTTATTTAATTATCGGTAGAAAGTACACATTGGCAACTTTTCAAATTCCTATCCTCATTTTTAATATATAGCACGCACGTGAAGTCAATCATAATCATATCACGTATATATATATATTCGTCAGGATAGTTTTGTTTCTTGACATTATAACAAAAATTATGCGATTCATTGGTCCGAAAATCGCTACTTACATCAAAAAAGGTTAGTATAATAATTGTAGAAGTAAGAGCGACAAGACTAAAAAAGGAAAATAATATTTCGTATTTCCGTTATATTTTCGTATCTTCGTTACTATTTTAATTTCCGTCACTCCATATTAAAGTCAAATTGTAATCCTACTAGGGCACTTGGAATAATTTTTTTAATTTATCGTACACTGTTTAAGCTATTCAACTGATTTTTGCAATTTTAATGAGCTAGTTTAGATGTTTTGACTAAAAAAAAAAAAACGATTTTTTTGTTTGTGTTTTTTTAAATTTGCACGCTTTCTCTAATGACAACTACTTTTGTGGTCCTATCACATTTTGTAATGTATTTTTTAAAGATGACGGGACGCGCTTTATAAACACAATGTAACAATGATAATTTAAAAGTAATTGAATTTTGGTTTTGCAATTTCGGATGCGTAACGTAACCTTAAACCACATATTTATAAATTTATGTAGGTAGGATTTTCAAAATAACTTATAGTTCAAACTAAAATGTTAATTGAAACGACCCATAACTCCCGATAATTTAACACGCTTAAGTCTAAGGGCTGATTATGAAGAAATAGGGGTTAATTATTTTTTTATATACAGGTTTCATAATTGCCGACATAGCGAGAGGACGGCCGTCAGAGGTCACCCTGGAATTAATTATAAAGTGAGGATACGGGAATAAACATGATTTTTTTTTCAAAAATTATGTGACAAGGTAAAGTTCTGACAATTTGCAAGAAAGAAAATAATTTTTTTTAGAAGTATGGACGGCAGTAAATAGCCGCGAGAAGTCGCTTATGTTGCATAAAAATTGGCAATTTAAATGACACTAGGTAAACTTTTGAAAATATTTATACTTACTCAGTAGTTCAAAATGAAATTATTTACAAATCGTTTGAAGGCTAGGTGAAAGCGTGACGGAGATATTATCGAAAGTTCGTTTATGTTAACATATGTTTAATCCCCACATCTTCGTCACGCTTCCACCTAGCCTAAAGTTAAGCTAGTTACGTATTTATTGCCAATTTTTTCGCAGCATTAGTGCCTCATTCTGGCCGCCATGTTGCTTAGTACCATATATTCAAAACGTTGAACCACTAATACAGTCAATTTAATAATTTTTGAAGTAACTTTTTCACAGTTATCAGTTATAATAATAACATAGGCCAAACAAAAAAAAACTGTCTCATAAATTATGAAATGAACTGTATGTTACTCTCTTTAGTATAACTTCTAAGTTTAATAACTTGAAAGCAGTACTTGTTAATGTAATAGTTAAATTAGACTTTCAATAAGCCAGTCCTACATTTTTTTAGAAAGTAATAATTTCAGAAAGTTCCCCCTGAATATTAGAATCAAGAGAGGTATTCAGATAATTCTAAAAACAATTTACCAGTTTTTTGTAAAGATTGGTGCCCCTACTTATGATACTTTTTTTGGAATGGTAATTTTAGGTGAAAAATGATTTAGTAGTTTTTTTCTAGAGCTTTGAATTACCTTTTCACCGATGTGCCCTTTTGTTAGGTTCCTAGAGGATGTCCTAAGGTATAAAAAATAGTCGGGAAAACATTTGTACAAAATCGTGAGTCGGCCATATTTAAACCTTCATATTTGACAGAATATAAACTACAAAAAATAAAAAATTAGCTTACATTATTAAAAATGGTAGAGCCTTTTAATTTTTGAAGCATTCTTACCACTTTTGTAACTTTCATAAAAAAGTAAAATTTGGGTATCTAGGGGTACCCTTAGTCCAATTTCGTAATTTGAGTTTGAGCATAACTTGAAAAGGTTTTAAGTTATGGTAAAAATGAAACCCATTGTGAATAAAATTTGTCAATGCACACCTTTATTGTGTCCAATGATTTTTTTGTAAAACCAGCAGTTTCTTTAAAAAAAGCAAAAAAAGGCACAGAAAGATCAAAAATAAAAGTGATTAATACTTTTTATAAAAGTACACTATTACTCAAAGAAAATAAAATCAGTTTGAAAAACATCGGTTACAAAATAAAAAATTTGTGAATTTTCCAAAAATCTTCTGTTTTTCATTTTTGAACCGCTATATTTTATTTGGCATGAGTTTGACAGATCTCCAATAAGTAGAATTTTGTTGTCAAAGCGTAGGGCTTTCGACCCCTGGGGTGGCTATTCTGGGTCTTGAACGATGTGACCATCCACATCACACGCTTTGACAAATAGCAAACTCTAAGCGGTCGCCTGTTGTTCGAAATGACTTGTCTCGACCAATGGCATAGTCGCCTACTCTTTTAAGTTAGTGAATTTTATGCGTTTGAAGTGAAATCTGTTCTCCTGTCCCGGGACCGACTGAAAGATCCTCGGTCGGATCGTAGGAGAAGCTTGCGCAATGGAGGTCTTTTCGCATAGCACGTGACGGCTCGGAGCTAATTTAAAGCCTTGGTCAAAGCATGTAATGGGAACTATCACATCGTTGAAGACCCAGAATACCTACCCTGGAGTCAACTTTGCATTAACACGAAAAGTGCAAAAAGGCCTCTAAGCGAATAGAGTATAACTTTACACTGGCGTTTCTTTTTTTAAATTTATAGCATTAGTTTCCAAGGTGTGATTCAAAATATTTTTTATGAGTTTTAGAATTTGAAACAGTAGTTTTTGAGAATAAATAAAAATTAAACCCCTTGGAAAAAATTAATGAACCTATTTAGTTTAAAAAAGGAACTTTGCGCATTCTAAGAAAACTCGCATTATACTCTTTAACTTGTAACGATCAAACTTTTGTTTTTGCTCTTGTTAGTCGCGTTTTTTGACACGGCGGCAAGACCGCACCAAATTTATGGCTCCTGCTTCCTTTAATTATCGTATTTTATTACCCGAATGGCATTTTAGGGGTGTTGCATTACTAATGGGGGGGATGGACTCGCGACACGGCGCTATTTTTGGGGGCTTAATTGCGAACCCATTCGTTTTGCGGCGGTTATTCACAAAGGAATTTTCGGTAGTTTGGTTAATGTTGGAAAATCGGCTATTTTGGGGGACAGAAATAGGAAATAAAATTCTGCGAAATCACTCTGTTCCCAAATGGCATTACTAGGATCCTTTTCAAGAACTTTTTAATATGCGCTATAGTTAGTTACATCCTTAAAATACTTGGTTTAGTTGAATATGTTTAACGCTTGGTTACAAAGATAATATAATACATATTATCTTAGTTATCAAAAATATTGGTAATTTTTTTTTATAAAAAGGATACACATATCTTCTGTATTTTAAGATTTCCGCCACGCATACAAAATTGCAAAAAAAAATTAAAAACTTTTAAGTTCATTATTTTTACGGTGTTTTTCTAAATTGTGTACCATCATCTTTCCGAAACAAGCGAAGCGTGCAAACTTGTAAAAATACTAGTAACTATGTCGGTTTAGAACGTTCTTCTACGTTGTCCGACGCCTATTATCCACCTACTTCGATCCTGACAATATCTTCTGTCAGGTTTTTTTGACTGATTGATCTTTGAATTGACTGTTACCAGCGCCCTATTGGCTGCCATTCTAGGACCTACCTTGATAATTTTTAATCGTTTATCCGTTGTACATGGCCGTACCATATCAGCTGTCTTTTAGTGATGTCATCCGTTATGCTATCCTCGATTCCCATTCTTTCTTTTATGATCTCATTTTTTATATGATCTGTTCTTGATATTCTCATTGATTGTTTTATTGCATCCATTTCGACACTTTCCATTTTTGTTTTGTATTTTCCTGTTTCGCGACAAGTCTCTATTCCACACTACAGCGTGCTTCTCACCATTGTTTCATATATGTTAAATTTTACATTATTTTTTATCTCTCTGCTTTATAAAATACTATTAAGACATCCAATAATCTTTTTTGCTTTTACTATTCTTATTTCCATTTCTTTACAGTCTGTTTCTGCCAATGACAGCCATGTATACATACTCATTGCATGGAGATATTGTTTGTCCATTGTTTAGTTTTAATTCACTTAATTTGTTTCCAATACATAAGTACTGTGTCTTGTCCATGTTCACTGTTAACCCCAAACTGTAGTGTGTATATGGTAAATCGGCCGTTGTTGTGTAGTTGTATTTCCATGCCATGTGCTTTAGGTTTCCAGTTTTTTAGAGCTACTGCGATATATATTTTAAGAAGAGTTAGAGAGATACAACATCCCTGTCTTAAGCCTTTCGTTACCCGGAATTCTTCTGAAAGTCGATTTCCAATTTTAATTTTGAGATTTTAACCCTTAGATGTATGTTAGATTTATATTAGTTTGCTGAAACATTGCTGTCCATAATTTTTCTACTGGAACGCATCATCATATTATGCTTGTTGTGGGTCCGCAAAGGTAACATGAAGCTATATATTTTTGGCACTCCTTTTCTCAATTACTTGTTTAAGATAAAAAACATTATCACTACTTGTAAAAATACTCTGCCAATATATGGGCCCCTAAGCTCACACTAGGTACTATAGTTGTAGTGTACGTGTGAGCTAATATAGCTAAAAACTGAAATATATTTTATTCAACTCCGGAATAAATTTCCTTTTGTTTGATACCACACAAGCCATGTTTTCACTTAAACTCAAATTTTTAAAATCTACCGCCACCCTTAAAAAAAACAAAAAACTAAAATGTATTTTGTTAAACTCCGGACTCAATTACCTTTCGTTTGATATCACACACGCCATATTTTCACTTAAACTCTAATTTTTAAAATATACCCCCACCAATTTTTTAAAAATAAATTAAAATGTATTTTGTTTAACTGCAGACTCAATTACCTTTCGTTTGATATCACACACGCCATATTTTCACATAAACTCTAATTTTTGAAATCTACCCCCACCCTTTTATTTGGTTTGTGTTTGGTGGATTTTGTTCATTTTTAAATGGGACCATCTCGACCCAAGACCCAGCCTAGGCCAAGCGCTTTTTGTCGACAGACATACAGACATACAGACAGACAGAGAGACAGACAGACAGACAGACAGACAGACATACAGACAGACAGACAGACAGACAGACAGACGGCGCAACAAAAAAGTTTCAAAATCATCTGAAACGCAAAGATCTATAAAAAATTTTGAAATCGGAGCAACTTTTTTTTTTTTTTTTTAAATTAGGATCACCATAGCTCACACTACTATAGTATAGTTTATGTGTGAGCTAATACAAACAAAAAATCGATTTTTATTTTTCCTGCATTGCATAACTCTAAAAAGGTACATTAAATTAAAAACGTTTAGCTCTATGTGTCCTAGTAGAACTAAAATATGACTTTATTATGGAGTGACGGAAATTGAAAGAGTGATAGAGGTATGAAAATGCGACGGAAATATTAAAAACTTTAAAAATATATATTATTTTACTTTTTTAATCCTGACGTTATTGTTTAAAATCTGTTTTTAATGTAAGTCGCGCTTTTCGGATCACTATATAGCACTGTTTAAGATTATTGTGACAAGAAACAAAGCCAACGTGATGGATATACGACGTGATAGTAATAAAAAAGTAAGTGAGGAATTCAAATATTGGTCTACCGATATTTAACGGAAAAACGCTATTTGTTGTTATAAAAGAAATATTCCATGGAACAGAAATATGAAGAGAAAATCCTTACCAACTTATATTAAAAGTAGCACAGAAAAATAACGTTTAAGCTCAACTTACACGAATGCACCGACACCCGACAAAAAAATCTCACCTATTTTATGCGCAGATACCGCCAGTTTTTTCACCCTAATGCTGTGACGAAGATACGATAAACACAGCGTGACTATAGTTAATTATTGATTTTGTGTTGCTATTTCTCCTTATATTGGTCGGGCAGCAAAACGCTATTTTCGTCAATTTTTGGGGGATTTTGATAATTGGCACGTTTATACATCGACCCAAGAAAAGTAAAAAACTTAAAATTTTTGGTCGGTTTGTCTCTCTAAGCTGCGTATCAGTGCCCTGAATTTTCTGATTTGCACCTTTCCACTTTTTTCAAAATATCTCAAAATAAAAAACGAACTAAATTTTTATTGGGTGAAACCACCAGAAACAACTACTCCGAGGGAAAATACCCCTAACGGCATTGAATTATACTGATGGTTTGAGGCTTTCGTTGGGAACTTGTTAAAACTGTTTGGTTTTCACTTTCTCCAACGTCGATTACGAGGATACGAGTGATCCCCGTCTGGAACACGTCCTGATAGTCAGGAACAAATGTTCCATGCCAATCCACGACCGGACCGGTTTCGACCTTTTGGGCCATCCTCAGGTGAATGTAGGCTATAGCTCCGTGTAGAGCATAAGTTGTGTGAAACCACCAGAAACAACTACTCCGAGGGAAAATACCCCTACCGGCATTGAATTATACTGATGGTTTGAGGCTTTCGTTGGGAACTTGTTAAAACTGTTTGGTTTTCACTTTCTCCAATGTCGATTACGAGGATACGAGTGATCCCCGTCTGGAACACGTCCTGATAGTCAGGAACAAATGTTCCATGCCAATCCACGACCGGACCGGTTTCGACCTTTTGGGCCATCCTCAGGTGAATGTAGGCTATAGCTCCGTGTAGAGCATAAGTTGTGTATGCTATGCTATGGGCCCGTGTCCCTCAAATTTTAGAAATATTTATCGAATTAAAAAAAAAATCATGTCAAAGTCAATACTTTGACGTATTTACCAAAGTAGTGATTTTTTAAAACTTGAATTTTTGGACCCTGTCAAGAAATTTCTGAGGCGGATTTTATCTGACATACTTTTTTTTCTTCCTTTTGAGTCTCGCTATACTAAACTTGTCAAAACATTAAAAAATATTGCAGGGAAAATCTGTAGCAGAACCACAAATACCCAGCTGTCGCGTTTTTCGCAAAATTCAAAGACTTTGGACTGCTGATACGAATCAATTTTTCGAAACTTTATTTGAAAAAACATAAAAGAGTATTTACTGGTTCTAATAAAAAACTAAATAAAAAATTTAAACCTCTAAAAAAAAAATTATAAATATAATCCAAATTATTCAAAAATTTACCGCGAACATGGAAAAGTCACTAGCTCAAAATATAGGTTTTTTAAGTAAAAATCACACGTTTGAAGATAAACGGCTGGGGATTTTTTAGTTTACGTTTAATTTTGGGTCCCCCAAAAACCTTTGTTCTACTATAGACAGGCTTTTAGGTGGTGTGATTTTTTTTTCAAAATATACGTGGTAAGTGGTAGCAAAAAAGCGTTTAGAGTTGGATATTTTTCAGTTTTTTTTTAAACTATCCAAATCGTATACTGGTCGGTCAGTTAGCCGCCATTTTCGCCAATTTTTGGGGGATTTTCATAAAAATTGACAAGTTTGTACATTGACCTTAGAGAAGTAAAAAATAAAAAAAGTTGGTTGGTACTCCCCTCTAAGCTAACGTTTCAGTGACCTTAACTATCATTTTTGCACCTTCTCACTTTTATCAAAATAACTCAAAATCAAAAAGAGACAAAATTTTTTTTATCGGTCCGTCCAACAAAACTTTTAGAAATATTGTTTTTATATAAGAAAAATAATTTCAAATTAAAAAATTTGCTAAAGTAGTAATTTTTTAATGAGGATTTTATCTAACGTACTTTTTTCCCCTTTTAAGTCTGCCTATAATTTTCTATCTAAGATTTTAAAAAATATTGCAGGAAAAATCTGTAGCAGAATCACAAATAACAAGCAGTTGCGTTATTCGCAAAATTCAAAGATTTTAGACAGTTCTCACATAACCACTTTTTATACTTTATTTGACCATAATTTAATAGCGAATTTACCGTTTTTAATTAAAAAAAAACTAAATATCAAATTCACCTGCATAAAAAAATATCCAAAATGTTCAAAAATTTACGGCAAACAAGAAATAATGGCTGGGTCAAAATAACGGTTGTGTAAGCGAAAATTACGCGTTTGGAGATAAACCGCTGGGGATTTTTTGAATTGTGTTTGTTTCTTTTTGGATTCCCAAAAATATTTATTTTACTACAGACAAGTTTTAAAACGATGTAATTTTTTAAAAGTATACTTGGAAGTGAGAGCAAAAAAGCATCTAAATTTGGATATTTTTTAGTTTTTATCACTAAAAAAAATACTATGCCAATATATGAGCACCTAAGCTTTAGCTACTATAGTTATAGTGTACGTGTGAGCTAATATAACTAAAAACTGAAATATATTTTATTCAACTCCAGGCTCAATTACCTTTCGTTTGATACCACACAAGCCATGTCTTGACTTAAACTCTACTTTTTGAAATCTACCCCCACCCTTTTACTAAAAAAAAACAAAAATGTATTTTGTTTAACTCCAGACTCATTACCTTTCGTTTGATATCACACATGTAATATTTTCACTTAAACTCTAATTTTTAGAATTTACCCCCACCCTTTTTTTAATATAATCTAAAATGTATTTTGTTTAACTCCAGACTCAATTACCTTTCGTTTGATGTCACACACGCCATATTTTCGCATAAACTCTAATTTTTGAAATCTACCCCCACCCTTTAATTTAGCTTGTGTTCGGTGGGTTTTGTTCATTTTTAAATGGGATCATCTCGACCCAAGACTCAGCCTAGATACCAAATTTCATTCAAATCGGGCAGGTGGCTTTTGAGTTATACGGGTTGGTTGTTACAGACATACAGACGGCGCGACAAAAAACTTTCAAAATCATCTAAAACGCAAAGATATATAAAAATTTAGAAATCGGATCAACTTTTTTTTTTCGAAAAAATTAGGATCACCATAGCTCACACTACTATTATAGTATAGTATCTACTACTATTATAGTATAGTATGAAATTAATTCTTTTTAAAGCAAAGCGAAACTGAAATGTTTGGTAATTTTTTATATTGCAGGTAAATTTGGGTCTCCGGAATTTTTTTTTAATATAGACTGGCTTTTAAATGATATAAAAAAATCAACATATAGTTGGTAACTGATAGTAATGAGATGTTTAAAGTTACTAATACTATACTAAAATAGTATAAGTTCTTAATATAATTTAGAACCCTGTTAATAAGGATGCTAACTCTATTTTATTTTATTTTTAACAAAACTCAAAAATATTTATAATTTTCGAAAAGAGTGATATTTTAAGCTCTTAATAAATACAAAAGATAAAAAAAAAACAGAATTATTTGCCTGTAATGGTCAGCCATAAGACAAACAAAAAAATCCTGCTAAATTTAACATTTATTAAAAAACTTCCTATTTTAATTATTTTGTTTTTAAAAATATAAAAACACAATATCTTTCAAAACATTAAGCTTGTTTAGTACGTAGGTGTAATTATACCTTATACTACAGAAATTTATGATTATAAAATAATTACCTCCGATTTAAAATCGCCCCGGTCTTTTTCGTAGGATAGAAAACGCAGTATCTACCTATAATTTTTCTTAATTTTGGCTTGTAGAAAATAAATATAGGGTTAGAACCAAATGCTTATTTTCTTATAACTTTTAAGCATCAGTATTTCGATAGGCTGCATAATTGCAGTAAATTTTTTAAGAAAATTAATTTTATGTATAATTTTATATTAAAAACGTAAAATTTTTTCCTGGTCAAATAAAGTTTATAAAAGTGGTTATGTATGAGTAGTTCAAAATCTCTGAATTTAGCGGATAACGCACCTGCTTTGTATTTTTGATCCTGCTACAGATTTTTCCTGCAATATTTTTTAATATTTTGAAAAGCAAACTATAGGCAGACTTAAAAGAAATAAAAAAAGTATGTCAGATGTAAACCTCAACAGAAATTTCTTGACGGAGTTAAAAAATTCAAGTTTGAAAAAAAATCCTACTTTGGAAAATATATCTAATAGTTGTGTTAGGCGGACCGAGAGAGACATGTCTCACATAATTAAAAACCGTAATAAAAAGTGTATTGACTCTTTTCGATTTTGAGTTATTTTGATAAAAGTAAGAAGGTGCAAACTGAAAAGTTAAGGGCACTGAAACTCAGCTTAGATTGGACTACCAACCAACTTTTTTTACTTCTCCTAAGTCAATGTAGAAATTTGCCAAAATCCCGCAAAAATTGACGAAAATGGCGAACTAACCGACCAGTATACAATTTGGATATTTTTTTAAAAACTGAAAAATATCCAAATATAAACGCTTTTTTGCTACCACTTCCCATGTATATTTTGAAAAAAATTTACATCGTGTGAAAACTTGTCCATATTAAAACAAAATATTTCAAATAAGAAATCACCAGCTGTTTATCTTCAAACATGTAATTTTTATTTAAAAAACCATTATTTTGAACCAGTGCTTTTTCCACGTTTGCGGTAAATTTTTTAATATTTTGTAACATATTTATCTTTTTTTTTTAGAAAGTAAATTTTGCATATAGTTCTCTATTAGAACCACTAAATAGTCTTTTGAGTTTTGTTCAAATAATATTTAAAAAAAGTGATTTGTATAAATAGTCCGTCTCTAAATTTTGCGAAAAACGCGACAGACAGCGATTCTGCTACAGATTTTTCCTGCAAAATTTTTTAATATTTAAAAAAATGAGGTACAGCCGGACTCAAAAGAAAGAAAAAAAAGTATGTCAGATAAAATCCGCCTCAGAAATTTCTTGACAGGGTCCAAAAATTCAAGTTTTAAAAAAATCACTACTTTGGTAAATTTGTCAAAGTTTTGAATTTGACATTATTTTTCCTGAAATCGATAAATATTTCTAGATCTTGTGGTACGTAGGCCTATAGAGATAGGTATTACCTTATCAAAACTGAAATAAAAAAATAATTGACTTTTTTGATTTTGAGATATTTTGAAAAAAGTGGAAAGGTGCAAAACAGAAAGTTAAGGGCACTGATACGCAACTTATAGTGGAGTGTCAACCACTTTTTTTATAGTATTTACTTTACTTGAGTCGGTCTACAATCATGCCAATTGTTGTCAATATCCCCAAAAATTGACGAAAATGGCGGTTTAGTGCCCGACCAGTATACGATTTGAATATCTATTAATAAAAACTGAAAAATATCAACTTTAAACGCTTTTCTGCTACCACTTACCAAGTATATTTTTAAAAAAAATTACACCGCTTAAAAGCCTGTTTATAGTAGAATAAAGGTTTTCTGGGGACCCAAAATTAAACGTAAAATAAAAAAGCCGTTTAACTCAAAAAGTGTAATTTTTGCGTAAAAAACCGTCCTTTTGAACCAATGATTTTTTCATGTTTGCGGTAAATTTTTTAATATTTTGGATCATATTTATAATTCGTTTTTTAAAAGAGTAAATCTAGAATTAAGTTCTCTATAAGAGCCGGTAAAAAGTCTTTTAAGTTTTAGTCAAATAAGATTTTAAAAAATTGTTTTGTATAAGCAGTCTAAAATCTTTGAATTTTGCGAAAAACGCGACAGCTGGGTATTTGTCATTGTGCTACAGATTTTCCCTGCAATATTTTTTTAAATTTTAAAAGGTGTGATATAGACAGACTCAAAAGAAAGAAAAAAAAGTATGTGAGATAAAATCCGCCTCAAAAAGTTTTTGACAGGGTTGAAAAATTCAAGTTTAAAAAAAATCACAACTTTTGCAAATTTTCAGTTTTGACTTTAACGTTATTTTTCTTAATACTAAAAAAATATTTTTAAAAGTTGCGTTACACAGGCTTATAGAGACGGGTCTTGCCTAACAAATACTGTCAGAAAAAATATTTTAGCTGTTTTGCATTTTGAGATATTGGAAAAAAATGGGGTGGTGCCAATTTGAAATTTAAGGACACTGATACGCTGTTACGAGTAGAGTACCGACTACTAACCTTGAGTTGATCTTCGAACGTACAAAGTTTTATAAAAACCACCAAAAATTGTGTTTTGCTGCCCGACCATATTGAACGTACGAAATTAATAGCATGACGTGCGACGGAGGTATGAACAAATTTTTTGCAAGCATTTCTGAGGTCCAAATTCTATGCAAGTCGCTGAGTACGCCCAATTTAAAAAGTTCCTAAAAATGACCCATTAAATTTAAGGTGCGTATTCATATATCTATCGTAATTTGGAAATTAATATAAAAAAACACAAAAGAAACAGGGACCACCCACAAACAGGTGTTAGTGTATGGGTATAACAAACAAAACAAATTAGTTTTACACCCATCCCCTAAAAAATATAATTATATTTTACCCTTTCATTTTATGTAAGTAATTGTTTTAGGCCCTACTAGTTAATGATAGGGTTAACAGATGTACTTATATAACTTGTGTTTTGAAAATTAATATAAAAGAGGGAAGGATCAAATAACTCATAAAATAAAATTTCTAAAAATTATTATTTATTAAAAAAATTTATGTTCGAAGACAAAAACTAATATTTGTGGAAATAAGGTCGTGGTTCAGACATAGAGAGATATAATGATAATATTTTGCGAGTTCTAATTCTAGTAGAATACGCGATGTATTGGTGGCACTTGGTGTTTTTGGGAACGATGAAAAACAAGTGAATGCAATGATTCTTTTGTTTGTTGCCATTCTTTAGCATCTTAATATTATCGAAAGTATATCTAAAGCTACGTTTCAATTGAAGCAACATTAAGTATCCTTTTTGTGACCGTTACCTGTTTTCAAAAATTTTTCTTAAAGTTGCTGAATTTCGCTCTACGTTTCGGAAACTAAGGCTTTTTGCTGCTTGTTGTTGTCGGTTTCCAATTTGGGCGTTAAACACGACAAAACAAAAACAGTTTGACATTTTGTTGCGGTGGAAATAAAAATATATGATTCTTTCTGAGAGTTTCATGTTTACAGCGACAAGAAGAAACAAATCATAAAATAAATTCGCTCAATCTGCTGCATATACAACTGGAACAAAACAGTATTTGAAGACCTTTGAAGACTTTATTGTTTCTCAAAGTATTCTCCACGAAAATCAATGCACCTTTGCATGCGCTTAAACCAGTTATCAAAGCTGTAATTCCACGCATTCCATCCTTGATTTTCTGAAAAGTATAGAAATCGTTGGGACTTAGGTCGGGAATGTCTGGAGGATAGTCCAACAATTCAACAAAGTGTCTTGTGCTTTGTGCAAACTTGCATTGTCCTGGTGGAGGATGATTCGTCGTTCGCGGTTCGTTTTTCGAAGCTCAGCGATGACTTTTGGAAAACAAATGGTGATGTACCATTCGGCAAAAACAGTCCTTTGATCTTGCAGAGAATGTCACGACCATCTTTTTGGATACACTTCGGGAACGGTTGACTTTTGTTGGCATTTTTTCATGTAGGAACGCCAAGACAGACGACTGACTTTTATTTTCGGGTTCATAAAAGTAAATCCAATTCGCCACCACTGACAATGCTGTACACGTTTTTCATGTTTCCTACCTCAAGCGGTCTAGAGTTTTCTGTCACCAATAGCTACTGTTTGTTGTTCAATTGAATATTTTTTGAATTGAGGTCTTTGAAATCATCAATAAAGCGTCAATCTCGCGATATGTCACATGTCGACTTTCCGTGATGAGCATGCGCACAGCCTCGATGTTTTGCTGGGTCACGGCCCTTTTTGGTACACCTGGCCTTGGATCGTCGCTAAGGCTAAATAGCGTCCACGCTTGAATTCTCCATACCAACGAGAAACCGTCGACTTATATGATGCTTCATTACCGTAAACAGAAATCAACTCGGCAAGCCATACTTGTTGAGATAATTTTCTTCGAAAATGTTCTTAGTTTAATTCAATTTTTTGACTGATATGTTAACTTAAAAAATTCATTGTAGCTATAAAACTAAATGTATTGCAATGGCGTTTTAAATCTAGGTTAGGTTTTGGATCAGCAACACACGATGTTTTCCCGGGGACAGGCGTTTTTGGTGCACCTGGCCTTGGATCGTCACTAAGGCTAATTATGTCCACGCTTGAATTCTCTTTTCATTAGCAAAACAGGAAATCAACTCGGCAAGGCATTCTTGTTGAGATAATTTTCTGCGAAAATGTTCTTGGTTTAACTCAATTGTTAATTTAAAAAATTCATTGTAGCTACAAAACTAAATGTATTGCAATGACGTTTTAAATTTAGGTTAGGCAAAGATTGAGGTTAAATTTTAGTGACGACGTTCGATTAGTGTCGCTCTCTATGTTCCTATACGCCAAAATATAAAAGACAGCCCTCTAGTGGATAAACCACGAACGAATGATTTTTGGACCAGTGCAAGCAGAAGATTAGCAGAATTCTGAATTAGAATAATTAACAGGTGGCGCAAACATCGTGAGATTCGACAAAAGTATGGATGGATGAGACAAGAACACTAAGAAAAATTATGAACTGGAGACTTGCAGGAAGGAGAGTAAGATGTAGGCCACGAAAAAGGAGGATAGGTGATGTCGACGATGACATCACGAATATAGGAATAAGAAGATGGAGGAGAAGCTGGAGAAGAATCGTAACAGGCAGTGGCGTATATACGGGAGGGCTGGAGGGCCTGGGGGGCCCGGGCCCCCCTTGAAGCTAACATTTTTTTGGATATTTTCTACATATTTCATGAATACAATCATAAAATAGCATAAAATACAGCCGTATGGGTCTCGGGCCCCCCCAAAACTGTCTCGGGCACACCCCGAAACTTTTTTCTATATACGCCACTGGTAACAGGCCTTGTAATACCTTTTGAAGAAGAAGATGTCTCATGTTTACGGTAATCTTTGATTGTTTAAAATGGGCTATACAGGTTGCATTGAAAGACGCTTTAATTGTATTTCAGGACCGCTCTTCTTTAGATGAACAACACACAAGCCGACCGCCTTTTTGAGAAAAGACGTTCAACAGACAAAATCGAAGTTTGGTTTTGTTTGATTAGTGCCAATTTTTTTTGACCGCTGGTGTTTCGATGAATGACGTTTTTAATAAACCGTTTGACTGTTATGCCATTTTCTTTCAGATCTTAGTTAGTTTTTTTGTACTTTATGACGATGGATAGGGATTCTTTGAAGAATGCAAAACGAAATAAATGTGTTAAACATTAACACTGAAATTGTAGCTCATCCATTATAAACGTCGAACAATAAGATGAGGCAGTGCCGACCGGCAACTGCACTACACTACATCATTATTTTACAACATTATTGTGTACAGTTATATTTTTAGAAAAGCCTCTGGTTGATGAGCGACAAGAACAAATTAGTTCTTCGCCTCTGAGATTAAGATTGACTCTTATTTCACAGAGGCCTTATTGCTCGTTAAACTTTTGTTTTTTTTATTTTTGTCACTCCATTTCTATAACGCACTAATGTAACGAAACGGGATTTGAAGATAAATGGGTTTTAGCCATTTATAAATTTTTATACTTTTCGATTTTAATTTTATTTTCGGGATCAACAGGCATCGTTTACATGCAAGACCAGTAGTTCAGGCCCTACGTGATCGATACTGCGTTTAATAATAGAAGCAACACACTTGGTATGGATAGACATAAGACTCGCCCGAACATTTTACGAAAGGGAACCACCCCCCACCCCTGGCAAGGGGGTGGTTCCCCCCCTTAAACGTGCTTTTTGACAGTTTTTTGCTAATAACTCGAAAACAGTGAACTTTTCCAAAAATCTTCTAGAGATCGTTTTTCAAGCGGATACAATTTCCTTTTCAGCGATGTATCTTAGTACCCTCTGACGGCAGTGGTGCACATTCCATTAGCGTACGAAAAAAGGGGAAAATATTTAAAATATTTTTTAAATCTTTTTTGTGGTTTTTTTATCCTTAACATTGCTTTTTTCTCAAAAAAATATTTTTGGTTAAAAGCCCTTGTATACAGTTAAATAGTTATTAAGCTAGACATATTATTTTTTTAATAGCCGCCTTGAAATAAAAATAAATGTGTTTGTAGATATCCTTAAATCAAACAAAAATTTTGAACATTCATATTTGTAACTGAGTAAATAAAAATGAGAGTGAGTAAAAACTATTTTTGGTTAGTAATAACTTAATACTGACTTTTTCTAGTTACCTTTCTTTAAAGTGGGGGTGGGGGCATCCCCCGTCTCAGCCCCCTCAAAAGTGGTCTCTTACAGTATTTTCCCAATTATTTGCAAACTTTTTACTTGGCAAAAAACAACTAAGTAAAAATTATTGAGGCTGATGAAAAGGCCTCTCTAACAATGTACAAAACGCCCCCCTTACATCAGTGGCGAACCTTTTATAGGCATTTAAATAAAAGAGAGGTGTGGAGAAAACTTGTTTTTTTTTTAATTTTTTTAAATTTCACTGTCCCACATATCTGGTTTTAAAACTTACTTTTAAAGCTGAAGAAATTTCCTTTCCAATGATGTATATTACTCCTCACTGAAGGGATCGGTAGATTCAGCATAGACGCACCAAAAATGGTCAAATTTGATATACCAAATAATAAAAAATGGCGAAAAAACATTTAGGGGGGAAACCACCCCCGCACAAACAGTGGGGGATAATTCTCCCACGTTATAGTTTTGGGGCAGTATACTGTATATCCATACCAAGTGTGTTGCTTCTCTCATTGAAGCAGTGTGTGTATTAATACTGTTCCAACATGGTTGTCTTAAATGAAGATTCAAGTGTATACCAAATTTGACCATTTTTGGTGCGTGTATGCTGAATCTACCGCTGCCTTGAGGGGGGAGTAATATACATCGTTCAAAAGGAAATTTCTTTTGCTTAAAAAAAAGTTTTAAAACCAGATATGAAGGACAGCAAAATTTTAGAGAATTAAAAAAAAAATTCTACACCTTTCATTTATTTAAATGCCTATAAAAGGTGCGCCACTGATGCAGGGGGGGCGTGTTTTACATCGTTAGAGAGGACTTTTCATTAGTCTCAATAATTGTTAGTTAGTTGTTTTTTCCCAAGTTAAAAGTTTGCAAATAATTGGGAAAATACTGTAAAAGACCACTTTTGAGGGGGGTGAGAGAAATGATGCCCCCCATCCCCACTTTAAAGAAGGGTAACTAGAAAAAGTCAGTATTAAGTTATTACTAACCAAAAATAGTTTTTTACTCACTCCCATTTTTATTTACTCAGTTACAAAATGAATGTTCAAAATGTTTGCTTAATTTAAGGATATCTACAAACACATTTATTTTTATTTCTAGGCGGCTATTAAAAAAAAATATGTCTAGCTTAATAAGTGTTTAACTGTATACAATTGGCTTTTAACCAAAAATATTTTTTTGAAAAAAAAAATAGTGTTAAGGATAAAAAATACCATAAAAAAATATTTAAAAAATATTTTCAAAAGTTTTCCCTTTTTCGTACGCTAATGGAATGTGCACCACTGCCGTCAGAGGGTACTAAGATACATCGTTGAAAATGAAATTGTTTCCGCTTGATAAATGATCTCCAGAAGATTTTTGTAAAAGTTGACTGTTTTCGAGTTATTAGCAAAAAACTATCAAAGAGCACGTTTAAGGGGGGGGGAACCACCCCCCTGCCAGAGGTGGGGGGGTGGTTCCCTTTTGTAAAATGTTTGGGCGAATCTTATGTCTATCCATACCAAGTGTGTTGCTTCTATCATTAAACGCAGCATATGGCTTGAATCTCGGATGTAGGGCCCGAACTACAGGCTAAGAAGAAAGAAAATATATGGAAACCAGAGACTTGCTTTTAGTCAGATTTTCAGGTTCGCTGTATGTTAATAAAAGTTCTATTCGGGTTATCTGTCCTTTAAAAACACCATAGTGTTGTATGTGTCTTTGTCTAGAGTGTTTAAAGCACAGTTTCTGTTTTTTTCCCTCAAAGACTGTGGCTTTAGAGTCTAAGACAATTAACGGCAAGCTGAAAACCGCTGGAAGTCGGAATTTAGTCTTTATGGAGAATTTTTTGGTTTATTTCGTTTGATTGTAAAGGGAAATGTTAATTTTGGACTTATATAAATTAAATGTTTTTTTTTCTTTTAAAATATTTTCTTCTTAACTACTTTCTAAGTTAACTTTAGTTTTGATTTTAAAGCTTTTTTATTTGATTATTGTTTTTCAATGATTTTGGTCATTGTTTATTTTTCTGTTTTTATTAATATAAAGCATTTTCCAGAGCTGAACATTTCGGCGAACATTGAGCCGCGCAACGAGCCGAATGTTCTATTAATTTTTGGTCAAAAGTTTGTGTTAAGTGGTTTTATCGAATGATCAAATTTAGAAAGTTTAGGAACAAATATATAAAGAAATATACCTTACCTTAAATATAAACTTTCTAAAATGTTATATTTATACATTTTAGGGAGGTTGTAGAATGATTAAAATGTTGACAACTTTGACAGCCATTGATCTTTTAATCATAGCGACAACCACGGGCCGCTTTTCTTAGAGTATTTGGAACACGTGTAAAAATGTCAATTGTAAAAGTAAAAATATTAAAACCTAAACGTTCCTTTTAGCCTTCATTTTAAATAATAAATGTTTCTGGAAATTTAGGATTTTTAATACAAGACGCAAAGAAAATCTACAAAAAAGACAATAAAAAATTACCACTACCACAACGAAAGAACTGCGTAGCTGATGAAGCTAGTGTGTTGTAGATACCCTGTATATATGACAATAAAGAAACAGAGGCGCGATAAACCCATCAGTCACTGAAACTCACATATTTTAGTTACGTTATTTTCTTGTCAAGTTCATTGGCGTTTTACTGGGGCTGACACTAAAATAATTTAAGTTGTCAGCAGTGAGTATCATGTAACATATAAACAGACAGGTTGGAACGTCACTCCCGGAATATGTTTTGTCAAAAATCGTTTATTTCTATTCTTCGACGCTTATGCATTATAACAAGGACCAGTGGCGGCTGGTGACGTTATAAATTGGTGCGGCAGAAATTTAAATTGCATGAAAAATGAGATAAAAAACGAAACAATTTTATTTTAGTGTTTTGCAAACAAGCAGCTTGGTGTAGTTTTTAGTTTATTTGTTTATAGATAAAGTCCATTCGGCTTTCTTTTTTATGGCCCCTTAGAGCAACCTCAAAAATCCCACAGAATTTTAAACAGTCTATTAACCTACTAAGTCTATTTTTTTGCCCATTTGGCACTATTCAATTGGCATATCAGTCTTGCCTAGCATAGAAAATTCTATGTGGTTATTTAAATGAATACTTTGTGTCTTTTTAACTTTTTACAAAAGTGCATATCACACATTCCCTTTGCCACCCACGCAGGATCACTTCGTGGATTGTTCATAATAAGACAAATAAAGCAAAAAAGGAATTCTTTTTTCACAAACCACAAAAACAGTTTTCAGCATCGTATAATTTTTTATTAAGTTTTCTATTATAAGTTGTTGTGGAACACCCCTCGGCATTACTTACACTAAAATTTTGGTTAATTTTTAGGTCCGGTCTATGAAGCTCCAAAGATTTTATTTGTAATGGAAGTTCATATGTCAACGTATTTAAATTTGTACAGTTAATTATGTAATCGACGGTATTTATTTCCATTTTATAAACAAACGATAAGAAAAACAAACAATGACACGCGACCGGCAAGGCTTTTTACTACTGACATAAGGATAGAACCGGCAACACACAGAAAGGGCAACGAACGTTTTCGCACGATGAATATGGCCAGCATAAACTAAAACAAACATTCCTCCCGCCCCCGCGTGAGAACACCCACCCATACACCGCTGAAAAACGGGTGAAATTGAAACCTTGCCCCGCGCGGCGCTGCCGGCTTGTAATTATTTACGCTTAAAAAGTTCACCCAATTAATCGCTTGTTGTTAACCACAGATAATAAAAAGAACTAGACAATCATGTCGTAAGGAAAGATTTAACTTTTTTTAAATAAATCCATTAAAAATACTGTTTGTTGTCTAGTTTTGGGAGGCCACTGCGTCTCTCTCTAAACAATGCTAGAGCATAGAGGACCGATATTCCCCTTCTTTGATTTTGACTTAAATATATTTGACTTTGATAAGTTTGTCGCGTCTCTATTTGGAACGTTCTTAAACTAATCTAAAATCCATCTGATTGTTGCCATCGATGCCATCAGTCGATGAAATATATGATGATGCAAGCCATCAGCGATGAAGCCAACAAAAATTAGAAGAACCCGATGCATTTAACGTAGTTTTTAATGCTGTGTAAATTTTATGACCTACCTCAATTGCGTCTCGTGTCATTCGAAAATGGAATTTAAAGACACTTAAGCTATAATATTCGACCGTTTTCTGGACATAATTCAGGATTTTCGTACACTTTAAAAAAAGTTCCTCGTCCGAATCTGATGAATTGATGGATCACCATCATCCTTCAATAAATTTATTGTCAATTTCGTCGCAAAGGTGTCTATAGGCAACATTTCTCAAAAATATTTATGAAAATTTTAAAAACTTGAAATTTGAGGTTATGATATCAACAGGCATCGACTGCACGGGCCGATGGCTATTGATGCCAACTCGATTACATCGGAAATGCTGCAGAAGAACTTGTTTAATGGCATGTGGTTCGTATTAGAACTTTTCAAGAACCCGTTTGATTGCATCGAATGGCCCATCGATGAGATTAAGAACTCTCCCTTTCCTTATAATATGTCATAATTGCAGGGTCTCTAGGGTGTAAAGGCAGTGGTACACTACCACAACGAAGTTTGAAATAAGTAAGTGTTTCAAAGCTCCCTATTATATCCCACTTACCAAATTCGTTCAAAATGTGGACTCTGGAGAAACTTACCTAAAAAAAAAGAAAACTTTATCAGTATATTTTATGTTCATTCAGTTTTAAGGCAAAAAACAATATTTTGGCAAGATTAAAGGTTCATACACTATTAGAAGCAATAAATCTACTCTATTTAAAAATATCCACTATGCATACATTTTACCAAAACGTTTTTTTAATAGCGCCCGACTACAAAGTGTGTGTTATATTATTTTAATAGCCTTATAAATTTTCCCAAACAATCCTTTTAATTAAAAACCGCGAGTTTTATTAGCATAGGCGCTATTTAAGTTTAAAAATAGGTTTTGAAAACAAAAACTTGAAAGAAACTGGGTAAACGAAAACACTTACACGCTATTAATTACCACGTTTTCATGTAGAACTAAATGCGGTTTCAATTAGATTCACTTTTTACACGCTTTCAATTACATTTTTTATACGGACCTATTTAAGCGCTTTTATATAAGGATGGTTTGAAAATGTTGCCGTATAAACACTATAAAAACCTCTAGAACCGGTGTTATATTAAACTGCCTTCAGGCACGTATAAACGTAGTAAATGCGATTCCAGCTGGCTGCTTCACAGTATTTTGGTATAATTTTTAATGATTTGTTTCTTGTTTGTTTGTTATTTGGAATATGTTTTTCCTACGACCACATTACAAACATTTGCGCCAAAGATTATAGATTATAATATATATTTGCGCTATTTTCTATTTTGAAGAGGTGCATATTTCAGGTATGGCCTTGTCAATGCCAATGTCAACCAAATAGTCAGAGCAAAAAATCTGAAAACGTTCTCCGTTTTCGGTCTAGAAGCATCTCGTATCACTTTTTTGGCAACCGATCATTTCTCCCTAAGTTGCCAACTCGAAATATCGAATCCCTCCCAAACCCCAAAAACTGTTTCTTTTCAGTTTTAGTAAATTTTTTCGAAAACTAACCTCTTCGAAAAATGCAAAACACAGTTTTTTGTGGAGAACAAAATTTCCTTTCCAACAATGAATTGGTCGATAAGGTTAGGAAAAGCAAGTAGCTCTTTAGTGGCGTTCGTAAATTGGGATTATTTCGAGAAAACATGTTTATTATAGGTTTTATAAAATTTTCTCAAAAACTACACTTCTTGGGAAAAAATGTGTAGTACACTTTATTGTAGAAAATATACTTTTCTTTTAAAAGCTGTAATATAATGTGCGGTTTATATCAGGCGTAAGCCTCCAGGGGCGTACTTATAAAAAAAAAATAAAATAACCGAAAGAATCAATTTTTGTTACATATTTAATCTATTTAAAAAAAAAAATAAGCTTCTTTAGGAAAAAAACTAACGTTTTACCTTAATCTATTCTACTGAAATTCGTTTTTAAGAAAATTTTACAAAAATGTTTTTTGGTAATTTTTGAGAGTGATCTTAATATACGGACGTCCCTGGAGAGTTAGCCATAAAGTCCATCACATTTTGTGATACACCGTTTAAAAGAAAATTTTATTATAAAACGAAAAGTTAAAAAGACGTTTTGTCGTAGAAAGCTTAGTTTTTAGGAAAATTGGATAATACCTGTACAAAAATTGATTAGCGTCTAAACAACATGTTTTTTTATGATTTTTTTTAATCAAAACTATTTAGGGAACGTTCTTAAATTACGTAACGCAACAACTTGGAAATTTTGCCCCCCCCCTTCCCCCTCGCATTTTCAAGAAAAAACACATTAAACTTTCAGATTTTGTGGGTCTGAGGGAGCTTATTTGAATATATTTTGACCTATATTAGTAATATCCTCATGACGTCATCTTTGTGTGTATTTTTCTGTATGTGTGTGTATGTAGGTCTATCCGGCCCACGATAACTCTTAAACCGCTGAACAGGTTTTCATGAAATTTTCTGCTAAAATAGTGTACAATATTGATTAGATTTTGATGGTCAAAATCCATTAATGCTAATGACTTTTTAACAGAAGAACGCATCAATATGCGTTTTGGTTTCGTAATATAGTAGAACACAGTTTTACTTCGTAGGAGCTTCCATTTCTAAGATATTTGCAAAAACTGTTTTAAAGGCTGATATAGCGTGGAGTTCAGTTGGACTGTCCTTATGGGCTAGGAAGGTATCAGATCCATCGTGAATCCGTTTGTTTTATAGTAGAAGGTTTGAGATATAAACTAGATAAAAATCAGTGACGCACTCAGAAATATGTCTTAGGTCCATTTAAAAATCATGAGCTTTTGAAAATTCCTTACAATGCAACATTCGTACGCTCTCTCCCAAACTTTTTTTATCACTTTGGTAATTTTTGAGGCAAATATCTCAAAAAGACTTTTAGACAGGGTATTACTCAACCACAGCTGTCAAGTACTTCAGGTACAGTGCTTGAAATTGTACTTCAAGGACTTACAAATACTTTAAGTTCTGTACTTAAAGTACATCTACAAATCGGTAATTGTACTTGGTACTTGAATTACTTCTAACAATGTACTTGGAAATGTAGTAGATTTTGTCAAGTAAAGTACTTCAAGTACATTATAAGTACTTCAAGTACATTCAATGTACTTCAAGTACATTCAAATTACTTCAAGTACATTTAAAGTACTTCAAGTACATTCGAAGTACTTCAAGTACATTAAAAGTACTTCAAGTACAATAAAATATTCTTGAAGTAGAGGTGATATATTACTTTAAAATGCGCCGAAGACAAGTGTTAACCTCAGGGTTACCACCTGTGCGGTTTTTTTATCAACTTGGCAGGAAAGTCCGGTATTTTAGCAACCTTGATAGGTACTTCTTAACTAATCGCCCAAAAAATCATAATATTAGGTACACACATATCCAAAGAATAATGCCTATAGGCTTAATTATTTGCACGCACCTTCATTATTTCGTGGAACGTGAAATTCAAGTTCAGTATGAAAAACTACTACAGCAGTCATGTAATTTTTTTATCAACTTGGCAGGAAAGTCCGGTATTTTAGCAACCTTGATAGGTACTTCATAATTAATCGCCCAAAAAAATCGCACTTATCCAAAGAATAATGCCTATAGCCTTGCAGCAGACTCAATTTCTACGTTTGATGGAGCGGAGGTTGGTTTAAAGAACCCGAAAATTTATTTAGTCTGACTAGATACACCTCAAAAAATTCCTTGGATATTTACGTTTGTTCTGCTTATTAATTTAGTTTGATTTAAATAAGTTTTTAAGCAATTTTGTGGGCTATTATAAAAATAGTACTTTCTATGAGTGATTTAGAAATTATTAACGGTAAGAACAGTGCCCCAAGTGCTCCACCAAAAAAGAAATAAGGCAAGGTAGTGTACGTGCATCCCGGTTTTACAAGAGTTTTTGTAGGTCTCATTACATAGTCAAATAAATTTGGATTTACACAAATGTGATCTATTTAGAACAACCCTATGCAATTTGAGACAGAAAAACATAATATATTTAAAAAAATTTGTCTTTTGCGGTAGGTCTCATTTACCCCGGAGTTCGCGGTAACTGTGACACCCCTATTGCAAAACTATAAAACGTCAAAACCATTTTGATGCGACTGGGTCAATTTTGCAGCTTATTGTGTAATAAAATTATCTCTTCCCATTACCATCTATGGCATTTTTATAAAATGATGAGTTCAGAAAAAATAAATAAATGCATTTTAGGTATATAAGTAGAACCTATTTAGATACAATAATATTCCAAAAAATAAATCCTTTCAGATTGAAAATTTTGTAAACATTTTTGACATATTTTACATTTTTTTACAGTTTTGAATTTTTTTATATTTTTGACGTTTTTTGAAATTTTTAGAAATTTTTGATTTTTTTTTTATATTTTAGGCATTTTTTGACATATTTAAAGTACTTGAAGTACTTTTAATGTAAAAGTAAAAGACTTGGGGAAAATCAAGTACTTTATAATGTACTTGGTACTTGAAGTACATTTGAAAAATAAATGTACTAAATGTACTTAAGTACTACTTCAAGTACTTTTACAAATATTAATGTACTTGGTACTTGCACTTAGTTACTTACTTACTTTACTTTATTGTTCCTTTAAGAAATATCTTATGAACAAGAGTTCTAGTTACAAAATTATTATAAATGTAAAGAAAACCCTGTAATAAAAAAAAAGAAAAAGAAAGCCTATCACTACAAAGTCCAACTAACAAATGCATTAAAATTCCGGCAAAATTAACTAAAAAAATACAAACTTCCTGCCTCTAATGTATAGTATAAAATAAAGAAAGAAAAGTTAAAAATGGAACAGAACTACCCACTGATCATTAACACTCGTTTCGCAAAAACGACCTAAGTCGCAAGATTTGCGAAAATGTGTTACAGATCTCCTTGGCCTTGTTTAAAACTAAGTTTTTTCTAAATTTGCTCAGAGCGTTCGGTCACTCCAATCAGGCGGACGAAGATGTCTGTACAAAGGACATATAAAAAAAACATGGTAAAACGTCTCGTCCTCGTGCAGGTTACAGACGGAACAAATAACTTCCGGATCAAATTGATAAGTAATATTCTTTATATTGAATTTGCAGAGGTGTTTCTTACTGGTTCGAATTTGGGTGATTAAGCGTATAAGAGAAATATCATATGGTACTTGTACTTGAAGTACTTTCATAATGTACTTGTGACAGCTCTGTACTCAACACACTTTCTCTATTCAAAATATAGGAGTAAGGTTTAATTCTCGAAGGAGGTAGATAAAAAAAAATTAAACGAAAAAATGTCTCCCTCGTAAACAAAATCAACTTGTTCTAGGATTCTTCCAAAAACGTACGAAAAACCCTTTTAAAAAGCACCCTGTATAATAAACTCAAATTTTAACCTACTGCTAAAATTCATGATAAATAAAAATGGAGTAATTATATTCCAAACAAGCAATTTGGATTAAAAACCTCCTACTCCTACTAACCCCAATTATTTTCAGAATAAAGCAATTGAAAAAGCCTGCTTGAACTTTTTATCCAAGAAAGAAAATAAAATAAGCAACAAACGCTCACACTCTATTCCGGGTGGCGAGGCAACGGAAATATTTATTTTTTTAACCCCATGTCGTGCAAGAAAATTAAAAATAACCAAATAAGAGATGCTGGATTCTAATAATTACTTCGATTTTATAAAAACTAGTTGCTTAAAATATTGGTTCACAATTCTTTGTTTTTTTTAATATTAATTTTCGCTTTATTTTCAGTAGTAACCAGCGCATTAAAAATTATTGGTAATTTTTGGAAAATTTGCTCGATACATTTTAAGTTCACAACTTTGTTTTTTTTTTATTAAAAAAAATGTCTAAAATCTAAAATTTTATAAATCAAGTTTTAAAATCTTTCAACGCATAACGGGTTGGGTGACCTTAGAATGACTAAATAGGTAAAACTCAAGTTCCCATGCTGTTTCGTTATCATTAGGTACATTCGCGAAATTTTATCGTTGGTGTTTTTTCTTTGAAAGTTTCCGGGTCATCTCGTTTTTTATTGCGGTCTGTAATGAGTTTTTCTTTTTCTTCAATTAGTTTTTCATTTAACTTTTCATAAAGAATTAAAAAATATTTTATGGCCGGAAATATAGTTGCTTGTTAAAATTTTGTCAACATCGATATTAAATTGAGCGGAATGTATCGTATGGTTGTTGGTAAGTATGGCGAATTATTACTATTACCTCTATTGTCATTTTCATGACAGTTTAGCTATTCAAACAAAAAAAAGACAGTTTTCTCGTTTTTTGCGATTTTATCACGGATTTTGTTGCGAAGTGGCCCAAGTTTACGGTTAACACTTAATTGGCATCCATAAATTGGGATTATTTTTTAGAATCACAACAAAAATGTTTTTTAGATTTTATTCAGTTTTCAAAAAAACTAAGCATGCTTTATTTAATTTTCTTAAAAACTAAGCTTTCTGAAAAATTTTATTTTACTTTGTTTTGTTGAAAATAAAATTATCTTTAAAACGATATGTATCGAGTGGGTTTTTGATAACGGAAAATACTTAAAGAATATCACTAAACATGTGTATTGAGTGTTCCTCGTTAACGAAAACCCACTAGATACATATCGTTTTAAAGATAATTTTATTTTTTACTATATAAATTTGTTAGAAAACTTATTTTTGAGAAAATTAAATAAAATAAATAAAAAATTTTAAAAAAATTAATAATAATTAATCTCAATATGCGGACGCCCCTAGAGTGTCTATAATAACTTTAACACAACTTTGTGATACGCCATTTGAAAGCACAGTTTATTTTCTATAAAAAAGGTATTTTAACGTTTTTCTCTATAATGCTTAGTTTTTTCGAAAACTGAATAAAACCTAAAAATCATTTTTTTTTTCGTGATCTTAAAAAATAACCCCAATTTATGGATGCCAATTAAGTGTTAACCGTAGACTTGGCCCACTTCTCGGTAATACATCGTTTAAAAGGTAATTTAATTTTCTATAAGAAACTTAGTTTAGATTTTATAGGCCATTAGTTGGCCTTTATTTCAAGTTATTTTTTCAAAAATAAGCAGTTTCAAAGTTAAAGGTCACTAAAAAAAAATAAAAAAATTGGTTAAAATCCAAAATGGCGGCGATATGTTTAGCGTCATAACTCTAAAATCATTTGTCTGACAAAAAAAAGCCTTTTTGTAGGGAATTTTATTGTCTTCAACTTCTGTCAATTTTTTTTTTCTAAAATGTACAGGAACCATATAATTTAACAAAAACCTTTTTGTGCACACTTAATCCAAGATAGCGGAGGGAGCCGCCCCCCCCCAAGGTCGAAAACTCATTTTTTTTAGGACTCCAATGTGAACAAAATCGCCACCACCGCCTTTTGCAAGCTGGGGGTCTTTTTTTCCTCTCCAATGACTGGCCTAACTCTACGGGTGCAGCAGCAGTCCGTTCCACATATGATATTAGAATTCCTGTAACGATTCTGCACACGCGCAGGTCGATACTTATAAGGGCAAAAAAAATGACTTTTTACCATATTATTATCGAGCGAATACGTTTTGTATATTTGATATAATTTTTTTTCTGTGCAGAAGGGAATTCGTCTGCTGCAAGTTAGACCTAACCCAACAACTATTATCACGAAATTCCTGCAGGCATGGAAACTACTATAATTCGCAGCCAAGCTTTGTTATTAAGTCGCACGCGATCAGCTCTTAAGAAGCCATTTTATTCTACAACTATTTAAAGTGCTTTATTGTGGAAAAAATTATACACCTTTTGAGCTCAATAATAAAAGTTATTGAAATCAAACAGCAATATATAACTGAACACTTGGTCCCAGGGCAGTGTCTACCCAAAAAACAATCGGGGGATAATAAAAACATTCAATAAAAGTATGCGTAGGGGTGGGCGGGGTGAATTGGGACAGGGGGAGACTGTGGACCGTCGTTTTTCTCAGAGATGCGAAGGGATTTTCGGTAACTCTCAGCAAAAATCAGATTACACCATTTTTGAGGACTCAAAAAAACAGCATGGTAAGGTGCAATCAGAAAAGCGATATCTTTTAAAATAACCGAGTTTCCCATTCAAAAATGGGACACGCTGTACTGTAGTACTGTATAAGCAACTTTAGAATATAATAAAGGAAAATATTAGGCAAGGAAGAAGAAAAATATCTTGTCTTAAAAAATTAAAATACTGTTTAGTACGGCAAACCAGATGCCTTCAAGATTATTTTTTTTCAGATTTAAATAAAATTGTCATATAGTTTGATTTGTCACACTTTGCTCCAATTTATGCCCAAAAAACTAGCCATTAGTAAAAGAGGTAAAGTTAATAAGCACCTAAGCAGGCCTAAGAGGCTAATTATTTTTAATATGAAAGCATAACGACCGCCTTTCTTGTAACAAATGATTGTTCTTAAGAACTTTTTTAAATTAACTTCAGATAAATAATTGAATGAAAAATGCCTTAGCTGTCTTAATGATTCGAAGTCTTTGTGTGTATTATAAAAATTAAAAATTTATTGTTATAACGCCTTTATTGGTCAAGATAAGACCAATAAAGAGTAATTTATTTATTGAAAAAGAATTTTAAAAAAATCAATTGAAGTTATTTTAAGTCGATGACCTTACAACAAACAAAAACGATCCCAACTTTGACAACAATAAACAAAAAATTAAAAAGGAGGGGTATTCAGGGTGTACGCACCAAACTTTAAGAGTTGGTGCAAAACTGAAGCCCAACTAGGCGGGCCATTTTAGGGGGAAAATAAATATTGATTAAACAACATACACGGTGTTTCACGAACATCGAAACAAAGGCCTTTATGGATATTTAGAGTGCGAATTTGAAGAAACGCTCGGACATGTCGATTTTTGACACTTTTTGACTCTTAAAATCTTAAAATTTTTGTAGCACGAACCCCCCAAAAAGTGTCCCCCTCGCAAATAAAATCGACGTGTCCGAGCGTTTCTCGAAATCCGCACTCTAAATACCCAAAAAGGCCTCTGTTTCGATGTTCATGAAACATTGTGTATATATAGCACAGTAAATATGTTCACAAGCGATGAATTGAGGGGGGTAACGGGGTAATTACCCCAACACCAGTAAAAAAAATATGCACTTTTTCCTAATCATTAAAGGGAAAACAGGAGAATAAACTAGAAAAAAAAATTACTCCCCTCTCCTAAATTTTGACCCAGATTCGAGCTTGTTTGTTCATTAAGAGCAACTACGTATGTACTGGGCGTAATTAAACCATTATAGTATACTTGACAGATCTGATCTTTTGCGTAATAATTTTAGGATTTTTTTGGTGAGAAAAACACATTGTTTACACAACAACTATTTTTCTAGGTGTCTCAAACATAAAATTTTCTGGAACTGAGAACATTAGGAGAAACTTAAAACCAGAATAGGTGCAAGAACAAGAAATACCAATTCCGGCGCATATTCGTACTTTAGACTGGTTCATCCTTCTCTACCTCGGGGTTGGTCTAAATTTAATAGTTACGTAATTTATTTTAAATGCTTAAGTCTCTTGAGGTTCGGTCCGGTTCGGTTCCCATTCCTACTTATAACTGAAGAATTGGTGTTGCCGGCTCAACAAAGTTTAAGTCAAGTAATTACATATTCATTAGAATAAACCAAGAAAAAATAGAACAAGTAGAGGAATCTGGGACAATAAAATAAGACATAAGACAACAGTAAGGGATGCCAAAGAAGAGGTAGCAAAATGAAAATGAAAATTAGAAAGACGATCGATGAAACAAATGTATTGTAAACTGGAGACCTTGGAAAAATAAAAGAAGTAGGGGAAGCCCCAAATGAGATGGGCGGACGATTTGAAGGAACAAGCGAGAACTGGATGGACACGGCGACAGACAGAGAAGAGTGGAAGATATTGGGGAAGGCCTATGTCCAAAGATGGATCGAATGAAGCTAAATAAATAGATTATATATAATAATTTATATATATAATAATTTATATATTAGTTAAATCAAACAGACTACTTTACTTCCTATGACATAAATATACATGTCTTAAGTAAATCTTAATTGATTCCCATTTAATAAATTATGTGGCAAGTAGATGATTCACTTGGCTGCAACAGGCGATTTTTTTCTGTATAAGTAATGTTAGCCCTTCTCAAGATAAAGGAAAAAATTGTAATATAAAAAAACCAAGGAAAAATTTTATGAGAAAAATCGTTGTGCAGAAAATTTAAATATAAAAATGGTGCCGCAGAATAAATATTTTGCAATAAAAAACGGGAAAATTATAAAAAGAATTAAGTAACTACTAAATAGCGCCGCAGAAATTTGTTTGTAGATAATAAAGACAAAAACGGCGCCACAGACGAAAATTTTAGAAAAATTATGTGTTTTTTGGCTAACATGGCGACAGACTGAAAAGTTTTTAATAAAAACAAAAAAAAATTGTGGGGAAAATGTTACCAAACCTTGGTTACTTTTAAAAGTCAGGGGCGCACCCAGGGGGGGAGCTCGGACCCGCCCCCAAGCCTAAATTTTTTAAAGCATTTTTTGACACATTCTCGAATAAAAATATTAAATAATACGGCATCATGGGGTTTTTTTCATTTCTTTTCATCTGTTGACCTTCCCCACCACCTTTTAATGTTTGGATTAGTGCATCTGGAGAGATATATGTTGTATCTCTCCAACTCTTTTTAAAATATATATCGCAGTGGCTCTAAAAAACTGGAAACGTAAAGTGCACGGCATGGGAATACAACTTAACGACCGATTTTACACACTACAGTTTGCTGACGACCAAGTAATTGTAGCTAATGATAGAGAAGACATGGAGTATATGATGAGAAAGTAAACGGAAGAATACCAAAAATGGGAACTAACAGTGAACGTGGACAAGACACAGTACTTATGTATTGGAAACGAATCCAGTGAGTTAGAACTAGACAATGGACAAACAATATCTCCATGCAATGAGTATGTATACTTGGGTGTCACATTTGATAAGACAGGAACAGACTGTAAAGAATTGGAAAAAAGAATAGTAAAAGCAAAAAAGGTTATTGGATGTCTTAACAGTATTTTATGGAGCAGAGAGATAAGAAAGAATGTAAAATTTAACATATATGAAACAATGGTAAAAAGCACGCTGTTGTATGGAATAGAGACTTGTCGCGTAACAGAAAAATACAAAACAAAAATGGAAAGTGTCGAAATGGATGCAATAAGAAGATCAATGAGAATATCTAGATTAGATCACATAAGAAATGAGATCATAAAAGAAAGAATGGGAATCGAGGGAAGCATAACGGATGACATCACTAAAAGGCAACTGATATGGTACGGCCATGTACAACGGATGAACGACGAAAGATTACCAAAACAGGTCCTAGAATGGCAACCAGTAGGGCGCAGAAAAAGAGGACGTCCTAAACTAGAATGGCAACAGTCAATCCAAAGATCAATGAGTCAAAAGAATCTGACAGAAGATGATTGTCAGGATCGAAGGAGGTGGAGAATAGGCGTCGGACAACGTAGAAAAACGTTCTAAACCGACATAGTAGTATTAGTGCATCTGTCATGATACACTCTGTATTTTAGACTTAATTTAGAAATGTCAGGAGATTTAGCAGCAGCAAGAAATTTTTTTTCGCTAATAAATAGGTCATTTAGCGTGCTTAATTGCTGGTGCGGTTTCTGCTGTCGTTTTGGCGTCGCTGTCGCCGGCAGGGCCCAAATCGTTGAAAATTAACATTCAAAGCTGCTAAACTCGTTAGTAAATTTTACAAGCTGTGCCGTACTGTATTTGCATTTTAAACAGTCCAGTTCCACCAGCAGGGACGGACTTGACGACCAGTTTACTGGCCCACCCCAAGTAGTATTAGTCGTGAAAGTTATGAAAACTGCTGTTCTGAAAATATTAGTAGACGTGCAGCCGAACCATATTCTTAATTCTTTTAACCAAGAGTTTTGTCGTCTTCCAACTGATCTTCTGCCTGGTATCTTTCCCTCAATTATCAGCCTCATTATATGCCCAATGTATCAGGTCTTTTTTTCTTTAATTGTAGTGAGAAGTTCAAATGGTTTGTGCATTCGGTCAAGTACAGCTTCTTCTTTGTACCCACAATTTCTTCAGCATGCGTCGATACAAGTAGGTACATCTCAAACGTCTCATAGACCAGGCAAACATTTAGGATTTCCAAACAATCGTCCTTCTTTACCAAATTTCGTACACATACAATACCCTTCCGCGGCTCCAAGAACATACTTCGTTAAGTTTTTGTTAACTTTTCTGTGGCGCAGAGGCCATTTATTTATTATAGATTCGTAAAAACATAATTTTCTTATTTATTAAATTTCTTCACAACCGGGACCACTCTGTATATCCTGGATCTATTTTTTAAAAGCTGTTAAGATTTCTATTAAAATGATGTAATACAGTAAGATATTTTTTTTTAATTATGGAAAAATATGAGCAAGTATTTGGTTTTTCTAAAAAATGTGCGATTTTATTAAAAATTATTTTTTTGTTTTTTAATTCTCAAAAGCAGAAAACAGGAAACAAATAATACGGTTTACCACAAAAAGTTTTTGGGATCTCTCTACTACTAAAAAATCATTAAAAAAATACGATAAGTTTTTATGATGACAAAAACAGAGCAAAATCGCATTTTCTTGAAGATATTGTATTGACTAGGATTAATCAATTTTTTTTAATTTGCACATGAATTTAATTAGTCCTAAATATCTTCATTTTTAACAAAACAAACATCGTGCGGAAAAGTAACTTTTCAGCACTAGTGCGAAAATGTTTTACTTTTCCACAACATTTTTTTATGCACGGGAAAATAATGAAACAGGATTTTTTGATCATGTTATATTAATAAGAAACTTTATGTAAAGTACATTTAATTAACACTAACGAAAAAGTTAACGATGGTAAATATTGAAATTGAAAGTGCACTTTGTGTTTGTTGCATGCTGCAATATAGCATATGCCGCAACATTTTGAAGAACGTCGTTTTTTTTAATTTGATTGGTTGGTGTTTGGCCCACTACAGAAATGCCATGATCAGTTTGCTCCTGAGAATTATTAGTGTAGTGAATGGAGGAAGGTATATTGGTCTGTACAGGCTGTAACACATAGGATTCTTCCTTCGGTGCTTCTGGTAGCATCGGTACAGCAGCACTTCTTGAAAATGAAACTTGTGTGTAGGAGGACCGGTTTTCATTTGGAAACGATTGTGAACATGAGGATTCTTGCATTTTGGCCGTGAGGAAAAAAATCGTGCGCATAAGTAAAAATGGTGCGGAAAAGTAAAATCGTGCGGAAAAGTACATCTTTCCAAACGAAAAATCGTGCGGAAATGTTACTTTTCCGCATACTCGTAAGAAAATAACTATTCCGCACTTTTGCGAATTTTGGTGCGGCAAAGTAGAACTTTCTGCACTTGAAATAGTATAGTGAACCACATTTTCCACATGCTCGTAATTTTTTTTTTGCCAGTCCACCCCTGCCCACCTCACGTCATCGTAAAACGATGATTTGATTATCAATGTGCAGCAAAATGTGTGGACGGGTCACTTTAAAATGGGTAGTGAATAATTTATTTACGTTCATTTTAATCGCATTTCGTAAGACTATACACAGAAAAAAGTTGACCTCTGTTGGCCAAACAAATCATTTACTTGCCATATTATTTCTGAACTCAAGCACTACAAGTTTAATATATTGTTTATATTTTAACAAAAACATTTCATGTAAAAAAAAAGCCAAGTACGTGAAAATGGTATTCCGTAAAAAGAATTGAGATAAAAGTAAAGCCAAGTTCTCCAATACAAATTTTAAAATGATAGGTTCTTACTAGTTTGAAAATGTTTTTTTAAACTTTGCTATTGCAGCCAAACTTCTTTATGTTCAATTTAGCACTGTCTAAGAGTCATTTGCAGTTCTTACTAGTTTAGGAAAACATTTCCAAACTAGTAAGAACCTTTCATTTTGAGATTTGTATTGAAGAACTTGGCTTTACTTTTGTGTCAATTCTTTTTACGGAATACCATTTTCGCGTACGTGGCTTTTTTACATGAAATGTTTTTGTTATGATTTCACTTCCTTTTTAAAGGAATTCGATAATATTTAACTTTTAAAGTAGTAAATTATGCGGAATATTGTTCAAAACTTTTGCAATGCCTTATTTAAAATTTTGAGGTTTTTTAATTTTTCCCCATGGTTTTATCATAGTTCCTATCAGCCTTCTAAAGCTCAGCTCTCTAGCGTTTCTGGAAGTGGACAATGTTACTTTTACATAACTTTACATGTATTGGGGAGGGAAGTAAATTAAAATATTGATGTTTTAAAATTATTTCCTAGAGTTTTATCATAGTTCCGATCAGTCTTCCAAAGCTCAGCTCTCTAGCGTGTCTGGAAATGGGCAATCTTACTTTTACATTACTTTACATTTATTGGGGGAGAGAGTAAATTAATATTTTGAGGTTTTTTTATTTTTTTCCCATGGTTCTATCATAGTTCCAATCAGCCTACCAAAGCTCAACTCTCTAGCGTTTCTGGAAGTGGGCAATGCTACTTTTATATAAATTTACATTTATAGGAGAGGGAAGTAGACTAAAATGTTGCCTTACATTATAGGATAGGGAAGTAGACTAAAATGTTGCCTTTCAGTCTTAAAAAGCTCAGCTCTCTAGCGTCTCTGAAAGTGGGCAATGTTACTATTACATAACTTTACATGTATAGGGGACGGGAGTAAATTAGAATTTTGTGGTTTTTTGATTTTTCCAGGGGTTTGGTCATAATTTCTATCAGTCTGCCATATTTCAGCTTTGTAGCATGTCTGGAAGTACAGTAGAATTTTGATGATCTATACATGAGTGAGTGAGTAGTAAGTGAGTGGCAATTTCGATGTTTTTTGAAATTTCGTAACTACTTTACTACTTTATCGAAGTCCATGAAACTTGGAGGGGTTGTTAACTCTACGAGGATCTACGACTGCGCAAAGTTTGAGATTCGTAGCCTACTCCAAAGTAGAGTTTTAGATAGCTCAAATATGGGCCGAAATGTTTTCAAGAAAAGATGGTACAGCAGTTGCGCACTGCCGTGCCCTCAGATACTTTTCCAAAAATTAAGATTGGACTGCGCGGTCAAAGATTTTAGTTGCCAGAGGAATGCAATGCAATTTTGACAGTACCAACAAACGAGTGGAATTACAGCTTTGAAAACTGGTTTGAATACATGCAAAAGTGCATTAATTTTCGTGGAGAATACTTCGATAAACAATAAAGTCTTTAAAAGTTACAGTGAGACCTCCTATAAGCGGACACTCACGGTTCCGTCAATTTTGTCCGCTTATTGGAGGTGTCCGGTAAAGAGAGGGAACTGCGAAGTTTTAATATATTTATTATTAAACGTACATGGTGGTATTACTTATAATAAAACAGGACAACACAAACGGAAAACTAAACAACACTTATAAATAGAAAACCGGTAAAAAATCAGGTAAACTAAACGTTTTTTACTAGGCGCCATTTCAAAGAGAACCCAACTGAACAATACAAATAAAACACAGCAGTCCCGCCAAATAAAATATATTGTAAATACGACAGAAATATTTAGTCTGCGCATTAAAACGGACAGAGGTAATTCCTCGGCCGCAGATTGCGTTGTTGCCAACATACTACATAATATTTATGCCCATGTCGTGCAGCGCTCCGTCCCGTTGTCAGAGGTTCCCGTCCGGTTAAGGGATGTTTCAGAATTTTTTAACCAAAAAAAATAGTCCGCGTCCGGTCATTAGAGTGTCCGGTTATAGGAGTGAATTTTACATGAAAAGAAATAGGCAAAAGCTTGGTGCCAAGAAATTTTTCCGGCTAAAGTGAGTGTCCGCTTGATAGAGGTGTCCGCAAGGAGAGGTTTCACTGTATCTACTGTTTTATTCCAGTCGCCTTAATGCAGAACTATTGTAAGTCACAAAATTAAGTTTTTACAGGAGTGTATTTTTTTAGTTTGACTTAGCGTGAGTAGAGATATCGCCTCGGGTATCGCCGCTTAAGTTGGTGGGGTGGATGCTGGGGACGTTTCATCACTTAGACATCCAATATAGCACGCTTAGAGCTATACGTTTGCGCAAAAAAACATTCTGCATTAAGGCGACGATATGCAAAACTTAAAAGACAACAATCATAACTATCGATAATATGGTCTGAAATCTTAGAACATTAAACTAGCTGCCATTAGAGTCCCTGTATGTTGACATATTTGGATATATTTTATCCAAATATGTCAACATACAGGGACTCTAGCTGCCATTAATAGTATGTGAAAAATTTGTACTTTGTCAGTAATTTTTTTTTTAATCAGCTGCATGTTATGTTTTAACTCCTGCCTAAACAAAAACAAAACAAAGTGGCTGTCCAATTTAGACCAATTTTAAACTGTTTCTGATCCCCACTAACCCCGTCTGCACCTTATTTTATTTTTCGGGGGCGTTTTTTACGCTTAACAGGGGTAGAAAAAGATTGATGAACTCTGGGCATGATATTCAATCATAATCCAAAGTATTGTATTAAGCATAGTTTTGGGTTATTACGTTGTTGAACCTCACTCTCATTAGTACGTATTCCATGTCCTTGTTTCAATTACCATTCTTGTCTTGTAGGCATAGGTGCAAGGTTCTCACCCGTGAATTCACGGGTACTAAATTTCACGTTTGTTAGTATTATTTGGCTTAAAAATTCCGCTGATTGACGCTCACGTGTCTGATGGCGGCAAAAACGCTAATCAGCGTTGATCTGGCCTGAAAGACAGAAGAGCTGTCGTAGGTGACGGATGGTTTGTTTCTTTTTATTTGCAATCGATCTGTTCATTGATGGATATGTATAGCAGTTTATTTTCGCCTGTTCTTGTTTTAGTTTCTCCCGTATCTTGGTAGATGGCGCTTCTCGCGAGAGTTTTCTCACGATTTACATAGGATTAGAGACAAAATCGTCTAATTAACTTCGCAAGGGTCACATATTGACCAAACAGTGTTCTAAGGAGTCCCATAAGGACAAAAGAGTTAACTCTCAAAACTTATTAGGTGTTATATGAACCGAACCGAACCGAAACTTATTAGGTGTCCATTAGATCTTGGACCCCCGTGAGGTTAAGCTTTTAAACAACCCACGGAAAAATATCAGAGAAACAACAAACTCCTTTTTACCCGATTGTTTGGTTTTTAAATATGTATCTTTTTTGTATGATTACTCCTAAAAACTGTTTTTCGGAACCTAAACCGATTTTTACATATTTTCTTAACACAAAAAAGGCAAATCCGAGTGACGTGTTGATATATTACGTTACTTCTCAATTGCGTCGATAAGGAGGGCCCACCAATCACAAAAACATTTTAATAACGTTAAAGTAATGTTTAATTTAAAAACATTGGGTTGGATGTTAGTTCTAACGTCATCTTCATAGTGAAAGAGAAGCTTAATAACCCGTTTTCTGACGTTAGAAAAATAATCTTATGTTTTTCTAACATTAAAAATAAAATGTTTTTCCAACATCATAAAACGAATGTTTTTTAAAAATGTTTTTCAAAATTTAAAAAAATACTGAATTTTAACAGTGAAAAGGAAATGTTTTTCGAACGTTGAAAAATAAAGGTTTTTTTTTCAAATATCTTCAAAGATAAGGTAACTTAAATAACGTAAATAAATTTCTTCTATTTTGGAAACGCAGAGGAGCAAGAGTTCGTTGAGGTTTTCATAAACTCAACACTCAGTGAAGGAAATTTGGCTCCGTAGCTTTTAAAAATTAAATTTACAATCTATTTAAAGAATAATTTTGTAGTAAGTGCCTCGCTGCGAGGCCAAACGAATGCCTCAACTGAATGCACTTTTGAAGTTCCCACTCTGATCGGATGGTTCGGCATGCCACGGGTCCATGCATGTTGCTGCTAGCCACGCCTTTAAAGCACGTACATATACATATATATTTGCGCGATCGGCCTCGCAGGTGGGCAACATTCTTATGCCTTGCTGCTAGGCCGAACGTGTTTATGTATGTGTACGTGCCGTAAAGTCCAACGGCTGATCGGCCGCGGTGGATTGTCACATTCCCTGTCTGATTACATATAATGTTGGTATGCGATATTCCAAATAAAACTATTTTTTTTTAATTTAGTTTACTTTTCTTACCTTATTTTGTGGTGCTTAATTTAAAACATTGCATACCTATTCGTCGTTTTTTAACTATACAATCTTTCCCACACATCTGTCGTATATACCGACCCAAATATGTATCCACTCTCATTATTAATATTTGTGCTTTTAATTTCCCACGTTTGTTTTTACAAATAGCAAATATTTTAACCAAAATAACACAAAGCCTCTTAGTGGAACTAAAGCAGCGCAATCTATAGTTTTCTTTTTTTTAATGTTAAAAAAATAAAATGTTTATAAGCTTAATATATCTTAGATTCAACGTTAGAAATGAGATCTAGGAAAAACATTATTAAAATGACCATATATTGATGATATAATTTTTAATGTTATAGAATTATGGTTTTTTAAATGTTGGCTTCTTAACGTTATTAATAAATATATTTTTGGTAATGCTCTTACATGAAATTTTAGTTAGGAGTTCCTACATGTTTTTTTAATGTCAAAAGCTGACTTAATTTAAACACAAATTTGTTTTTGAAAAAAAACGTTTTTTTTTTTCAACATTTATTTAACGTTTTTTATGATTTGGTGCTTAGTGGGGAGGGGCGTAAATGGGGGTAATTAGCCCCTCTAAGAATAAATATATGTAAATTTTGGTACTATATTACAGCATGCAAAAAGCCCCTACAAGAAATACAATTATCCTTGCCAAGAAAAAAATTGTCAGTGCCCCTGTTGCTTCTTCAGGTTTACTGGAATCGGTGTCGATATTTTTATTTTTTAAAGAACGAAATTTTTCCCTGCAGTTTTAGTATCGTGAGTTTTTTTTAGAATGAATGATGGAGTTTGGCACCTGGGAACTGTTTTTTAGTAAAAAACGTTTGCCAAGGTTTACCCTAAAATAAATGTTTTTTGGATGGATTAAAGCGTTATGCCGATGTTTCCTAAAGCTGCCCTAGAACTCTTAATCGTGAAAGGGGGAACCTAATTCAGTTAAAATATTAAATAGGTAATTTATAATATGTTCTATTAATTAATAAGCTAATATTTAAAGAGGTAATTCTTGGGATCATTTTGAGAACAAAAACCTAATATGAACTTCTGAGGGGCGTGTTAAACTTTTTAAAAAAACATATTTTTATTAAGACGAGGGCTGTCTTTTATTTTTTGCATATAGGAACACAGAAGGCGACACTGATCGAATGCCGTTACTAAAACTTGACCTTAATCTTTACCAACCCTAAGTTCAAAACGTCAGTGCGTTTCATATAGTTTTATAGCTACAGTGATTAAAAATTTTAAAAATTTAATGCTTTGCGGGAAAAATATTTAAAATTAAGGAAAATGATAAGAGCTTTTTCAAATGTCGCTTTTTGGGTAATAAGCTAACACACTAACACAAATATCAGCATTGAAAATTATTGAAACACTAATGTTAACTATTAAATTATTTTGGTTTAAACTTTACTTTTCTTGTCAAGTAACAGAATTTTGGACCTAGTATTGTTTGAAAATAGGAATTGCCAAGTTGAGCAGGCGGTTGAACTTTTGACTCATGAAGTTCAACACCATAGGGCATTATCAATAAACTTATTTTGTCTTGAAAAATCTATGACTATGGAAGATTCTATTACGTTCAACCTTCAAAATAAATATAACTTTAGGAAAGCAAATTTAAATCTGTTATACAATCAAATTTTAGAAATAGACTGGTCTTTTTTATCTGACAAATGCTCTCTCGATTCAGCATGTCAATCATTTTATAATAAACTGTATGAAACTTTTGACTTCTGTGTGCCTCGTCATAAACCTAAGCAGTCATCAAAATATCCCCCTTGGTTTACGCAGCAAATCATAAAAGACATCAAGAAAAAACTAGACTTCATGAATCATACAAAAAAACTCACAATATTGAACATCTTAATCATTTCAAAATTATCCGATCCAAGTTGAAAAAAGACATTGAGAATTCACGTAAGAGTTTCATTCATAGATCAGAAAATCAAATAAGTTCTGATCCTAAACAGTTCTGGTCATATGTTAATAGCAAAAAGGCATACCAAAAAATATGACTTATAATGGGAAAGAACTTAGTACTCCTAGTGACATTTTGGGTGCCTTCGCTAACTTTTTTCAGCAATCATTTTCACCTCCAAACTTACCCGGATCTGTAAGTAGTACGATCGAGGACCCATTTAATAATAATAATATAAATTATAAGAAAGTTGTCGGAAAAGGATGTTGAAATTGCGCTTAAAAAGATAAAACCAAAACTGACTTCGGGGCCTGATCAAATACCAGCATTTCTTATTCGTGACTGTTATCCCGTGGTTGTCAAACCTTTGATGCTATTGTTTAATTTATGCTTAGAATGTAAAATGTTTCCTACAGGCTGGAAGACTTCCAGAGTTTGTCCAGTTTTTAAAAAGGGCCAAAAGGCTGATGTCACGAATTATAGACCGGTGTCCATTATGAACAACTTTGCTAAAGTCTTTGAGATAGCTCTATACAACGTTATCTACCCTCTGGTGTCTGGTCAGCTTATTCCAAATCAACATGGTTTTGTAAAAAATCGCTCCACGGTCACTAATCTGTTAGTGATCACACAAAATATTGCTAGGTTGACGTTGTATATATAGATTTTTCAAAAGCATTTGACCGGCTTGACCATGCGATTCTTATAAATAAACTTAAGTTTTTCGGTTTCGATAATCAGTACTTACAACTATTCACATCATACTTAGAAAATAGAAAACAATACGTCGAGTCGTGTGGTCATAGGTCGGTTATTTGCCCAGTAAGCTCAGGAGTACCGCAAGGCTCTGTTTTGGGGCCTCTCTTTTTCGATTTATTTATAAATGACATTGGAGGAAATCTGGATATAAGCTTTTTACTTTATTGTGACGACTTTAAGACTTGGTTTCCCATAAAGTCTATAGAAGACTGTCAAAGATTGCAATATAATTTACAGGAATTACATGGGTGGTGTGTCAGTAATCGTCTAGATTTAAATATTAATAAGTGTCAAATTATGACCTATACTACTAAAACAAAAAATGTTATTCACTATGACTACCAAATCAATAATGTTATTCTAGACAGGCCACCTAATTTTAAAGACCTAGGTGTCATCTTTGACAGCAAATTGACTTTTGGTGATCATATCGAATCGATTTCGGCCAAAGCTTTTAAAATGTATGGGTTTCTGGTGAGGTGCACTCAGGAGTTCAGTAATGTGCAAGCTGTCAAAACACTATATACACCCTTATAAGATCTCATTTAGAGTATGCTGGAATTATTTGGTCTCCAATATATGCTGTTCACAAAGAAAACCTTGAGAACATCCAAAGAAAATTTTTAAAATACTTGCACCTAAAATCTGATCATGTTTATCCTAGACAAGGCTTTCCACAGATTGAACTTTTGAGAAAATTTAATATTCATTCATTAGAGACAAGGCGAAATAACTCATTTTTAATTATTCTACACAAAATTTTGCATAATAAAATAGACTGCCCTGATATTTTAAGTCGTATGTCATTTATAGTCCCTCGAACTTCAACCCGTCAAATTAGTACGTTTTATCTTCCAAATGCAAGGACTAATACCATGAAATTGTCTCCGGTGTTTAAAATATGTAATATGTGTAACTCACTTAACGTCGACTACTTCCATATCTCGCTGAACGGTTTAAAAAAGTGTTATCAGAGATATAAATATTTTTTTGTTGCTATTTGGTGTTTACACTTTTAGTTGTTTATTTACTTTTTTTTTGGTACTGCATTATATTTAGTAAATACTGAAAGGATAAATTGTTTTTTCTAATTTTATGCGATCATCATTTTATAGAATTTAGGTTTACTAGTTTATAGTTTTCTCAGTAGATATAGTTTTGTAGTATAGTATTTTTCTATTCTATACTGTAATTGGGCTTTTGCCTGTTGTATAGAATTAAATAAATAAAATAAAATAAAATAAAATAAATAAAAGTTTCTGACGAATGATTCCTTTATGCTTAAAAATTTCGAAAATTTCGTAGTACATCAAACGTACAAATTATTGTTAAAAGTTCTCCATTTTATTGTCGTCAAAATAAGGTACATTATTTCAGAATTGGCTTTTTGTTTTATTATTAAATAAATTATTTATTTCTAAGAGTAACGGTTTTATTTTCGCATTTATAAGACATAAGATACACTGTAACACTATTTTGCACAAATCTGCAGAATTGGACTTTGCGCGCTGGATCACTTTCGTCTAGTCCTTGCACAGGAGTGTAATGGAACGGGTGAAGACCATTTTGTTAAACGAACCAGACCTTCCATTGGGAGACACCCAGCTGTCGGGAAATTTGTCTGGTGCTTGTTGTTGGATCTTCTTCAAGTAGTCCTAAAATTTCACCATCAATATTGGCGTCTGCAGCAGGTGCTTCTACACGTTCAGCTGGTCGAAGATTGCCAAACACTCACATGCGGAATGCGCCTATTTGGGAAGCGATGTACATACTCTCGCTGAGCTTCAGCTGCATTTCCATTTGAAAAACCATAAATAAATAAAATATCAGCATATTCGGGAAAACTAAACATTGCCATTTTAGATACCGTGAATAAACCCCAAAGATCTAAAGCAGAACTGTTTAAATAGACGATAAATTGAAACTAAATTTTGTTATTGTTTATAATTAAAAAATAAATGCGTACGGTGTATTGATAAATACCAACTTTCTTGACGAGCATCATACCAAATTGCAATAAGAAAAGAATGCAAAATAGTGTTACAGTGTAACTTATTTTTTATAAATGCGAAAATAAAACCGTTACTGTAAAAAATAAATAATATTTTTAATAATAAAACAAAAAGGCAATTCTGAAATAATATACCTTATTTTGACAACAACAAAATGGAGAATTTTTAACAATAATTTGTACGTTTGATGTACTTTGAAATTTTCGAAATTTTTAAGCATAAAGGAACCATTAGTCAGAAATTTGACAAGAAAAGTAAAGTTTAAACCGAAACAATCTAACAGTTAACATTAGTGTTTCAATAATTTTCAATGCTGATATTTGTGTTAGTGTGTTAGCTTATAATTCAAAAAGCGACATTTGAAAAAGCTTAATTTTAAATATTTGTTCCGCAAAGCATTAAATTTTTTAAATTTTGTAAAAAATTAAATATTTCGAAAACCGTTAAGAATGGTATAGAGGAGAATATTGTTAATTCGGTAGCAAATAGTCTCTACTTTCACCTCCTCAAAGGAATACGTCTACTTACCAGTCACCCTGTATATTAATAAATTTTAGTCTCGAAGGAAATTATCTCAACAAGAATTTCGGTAATGAAGCACCACATCAGTCGACAGTTTCTCGTTGGTATGGAGTATTCAAGCATGGATGGATTAGCCTTGGCGATGATCCAAGGCCATGGGGCATTAAAAACGGGTGTCACCCTGCAAAACATAGAAGCTGTGTGCATGCTCATCACCGAAGATCGACATGTGACATATCACAAGATTGGGGTTCATTGGGAATTTTAAAGACCACATTTCAAAAAAAATTGCATGAGGAAATAAGGGTAAGAAAATTAGTTTCCCGCTAGATACCGCATCTGTTAACCGAAGAACATAAAGAAGCTAGGGTCAGTTGATGTTACAAAACTCTAGAGCGCTTTGAGGCAGGAAACTCATAAAACTTGTACAGCATTGTCAGTGGTGATGCATCGTGGATTTACTCATATGAACCCGAAAGTAAACGTTAGTCGTCTAGTTAGGTGTTCCAAGATGAAGAAAAACCAACAAAAGTCATCAGTTCTCGAAGTGTATCCAAAAAGATGATCGCGACATTTGTCTCAAAAGTGGGTCATGTAGCAACGATGCAGAAAAACGCCCGTGTGTACCGGCGCCACCGACCGCAATTGCAGTAATGCTGCGGCACCGCGGCGGCACCGCTCTGCAGAAAAACGCGTATGTGTACCGGCGCTAAGGAAAACAAGCGTCTTAGGATTTAAAAAAAGGGGGCAGGCCGTCACACCTCGCTGCATACAAAGTAGTTTAGGTAGGTGCCTGTAGACTGAATTGTTTAGTTTACACCTGAAAATGGTTAGAGATACTTAATAACCGAAACGTCGTGTTTAAAATAAAAATAAATAAAGACAATGAAAGTCCGAAATTTCATTTCTACTCAATCATTGTCTACGAGTGTCAAACAAAGTTAGACATTTTATTACATTTAGACCACTTAAAACTGATCAACCGCGCGGTTGAACCGCACGAACTATTGTTAAAATGATCACATTCACAATCATGTGCGACAAAACGTCGACCGATTGACGAAACCGCGCGGGCGTCCGTCGGGCCCTCGACGCGACGGCTGCGTTTCATCCGTTGAACTACGGGCCATTACGTAAACAGAGGTATTCACCTGCAGGCGGTCGGTCGGTCGCGTTTCTAGTGCAGCATTGCCTATTTGCGAAATGGGCGTAACAGCAGAAAAATTTTAAATTGCGTTATTAGCATATTTGAAATTTTATTTCATTTATAAGTGTTGCATTTTACCATTACTGCAGAATCATAAATTTACTCAACTATTTGACCGTATTTCCTCACAGCTATCAAATGCGCAGTTACTGCCTCATGAATTACATAGGTATGCAACTAAAATAAATGGATCCATGACGGCCGTAGTTTCAGTTTGTCATTTTGACATGTGTTTTGAGTCTCAATAAACTAAGCAATTTATTATTTTTTATCAGAAAAAAAATCAATGAATGAACCGACATGTATTAATTTTGCAGTTTTGGACAGAATCAACATTTAAGGTCAAAAGGTCCGCCATTTTAGTTATATTAGCGACCTTAAACAGCAATAATTGCATTGTATTTTTACTTGTTATGTTATAAATAAATAAATAAATAAACATCCGAAGTTCTAAATTTGATATTCACCGGTTTATCAAAGAAAAATGTCAACATTCGTGTAGAAGAGTCGACAGCGAAAACTGTAATTCTTTATAAATTTTGTAAATACTAAATTTAATTTTCATAAATGTATTTTTTATTACAACTTTTTATTTTTTAAATAAATATTTTAAACTTGGTTAGTATTTTAATAAATAAAAGTTGTCTTACAAAAATATTGATTCTAAATTACACAATTGCCCCGCCCGTTTTGCAATATATAGGTATCCTATTTTACCCCATATTATGCGGAATGTCAACTTTCGCTTAAACTGAAAATTAAACCAGAAAGATAACATATCTAGCCAGCTTAATTTCAAATGACGAACGCAATGGTGATCATTTAGTAGAAGAAATAAGCTTATGAAATTAAGTATCCCATTTTGCCCCCCTTTCCCTTATTTCCGTATAGGTATATATTCTTCAAACTAGAGAAAAAATAAAACTCTCCCTCGAATACAGACACCTGATTGGTTGAAGCAATTCATTTCTCTACCTATTTGCACTCATGGCTTTCGATGCATGTTGTTATATTGGTCGTAATAGAAATAAAAACAAAAATGATGTCATTAGTATCAGAAGGCAGTGAAATGACATGCATAGGCCAATCCGATGCGTTTATTTCAGGTAGAATTCTTGTTTTTCCCTAGTTTGAAGAATAAAGCTGCTGGAATAAGTCTTAATCCGTTTAATTTTGATTTTATTTCATGATACAAACTTGCTCAGAAGGGGTACTGCCCCCCAGTACCCCCCTTATCTGCGTGCCTGGCTTAGGTTTTGTTTTTAATTTTTCTTGCGGAAAATTGTAAAACTAACAAACAATTACCTACGGCTTGAAGTTAAAACTGCTAAAAACTGGGTCTCAATTTTCTTGTTCAAAGTTATTTTTGAAGGCTGCAACGAAAAACCTACCTCTAACGTTAATCTTCAAGATAAAATTAGAAACGCAAATTAACAAAGTTTTCAACTTTTAAAAAAAATTAGAGCATAAAACGTTGTTTTTATTCTTTAGCTCCTTAGTCAGGAAAAAGTAGAGATTTTTGAAATACCGAACAATTTATTACAAGACGGGATAACCAGTTTTTATGTTTTCCTCCTAATTTATTTGTTGTTTTTCTAATCTAACCTTAAAAGGGTAGACGTATTTATAGGGTAAACCAAATTGGGCACTTTTTGGATGTTCACGCTAGTTCCAGGGAAGATATAGGGAACTGGCCCCCTTTACAATCGAATTTTAAGGGAATTTAAAAAAAAATTGCAGTTTTGGTTTTTAACTCTAAATAAAACTAGATAAAAAAAACGTCATTTCGGTAACACTATTTACATATAAACATTTTAAATAATTCTGAATAGCAATTAGTTTAAATATGCTTGAAAATATGGTCATTAAATTCTACTTACTAAAAAGTAAGAAATTTCTACAAATATTCCAATGAAAAATAAATTTTATATAAGATATTTAACAAATTATGAAAACTACAATTTAGACATATTTTTTAAAATAAAACTTTACCTGGTCATATTAATTTTAATTTTGTGAGTCTAATTGTATCTTAACTTTCTATCTAGGATTTTAAATGGCGGCAAATCATTTTTAAAGAGCAATCGATCCTTTATTTCATAAAAATCGGTGTAGTAAGAATTCCTTTATGAGGAGATAAATGCAGACAAAATAGAGAACGCAATCGTATACTTAACTAGTAATACAATGTTTGAAAAATTGTGTTTTTTGGGGAACCACTGAACCGATTTTAATAATTCATACCTTCATACCCCTTGTGGGTAGCTAAAATGGGCTTTTTTACAAATTTAAAAAACTTTTTAAAAAATTTCCGGAATGTAAGAAGAAACGAGCCTCCTTGCATTTAATATTACGGGCAAAAAATATTTTTGGTTAAAAGCCTGATCTTACAATGTGCATGTTTATCTCATTAAAATCGATGGAATATTTTAAAAGTTATAATAAATAAAAAATTAGCCGTTTTTTGGCCCACCCGGTAGGTACGTATATCTTTGATTTTATGCGACCTAAAATCCAGCACTAGAAAGGCCAATAAAATAATTGTTTTACTTTAAATGCTTGACTGCCTCTTTGCACGAATTTCCAAGCTAAACGAATGAGAAAAAAACAAATTCCGAGTTCTATATTTGACCGATATCTTTGTTTCGTGAAACACGCCATTTAGGCAAGGTTGAGGAAGGCGCAAAAAAAAACTAGCGCGCTTTTTTTGATTTTGTTTTAGCGGCCTCCATAATACAGGGTTCCGAAGCCTAGATCTTGCAAGGGAAACGCTGAGCGTTGAAGTATAGACAGAAAAACCTTTGTGCGGGTCAACGAAAAACAGACATATTGCACATTGCTGCCAGTTCTTTACTCCTAATTGTGTCAAAAATAATGTACTTACTCGGCTGTACAGCCCAGTGTTTCCAGACTTTTCTGACGACTTTTCTTCAACTAAGTGACAAAAACCCTTCATATCCTTCATAACAGTAACGGGTGCGTGGTCCACACCAAATACCAAAAAAAAACTTGAAATATGTTTTTAATAAAAATGGAAGAAAAAGCCAAACAAATAAAACATTTATAACTAAAATCATAAATTGTTGATAAATAAATTAATTATAAAAACCAGAATTAAAAATAAAGTATTCAAATTTACCTACATAAGATAACTTTGGTAAAATTATTGGGATATTTGCAAAATATATAACTTTGCCTCAAAATAGTCAAAATCCTTCAAACTCAGATAAAAACCTTCAATAACAGTCAAATTTTTTGTCCAAAACACTTCATATTGAAGGAAAACCTTCAAATCTGGCAACACTGGCACATCCCGACTGTTTATAACGTTAACTTCATCGATTAGGTATTTTTTGTTTTTTCCTTGCCAGAGTTCGATCAGTTTCGATGTCGTTTATAAGAAAACGCAAGATTTTTATTCTTAAAAACTTTATAAAAAGTGATAATAGGGAAGAAATAATACTTCTAGCGACGAATAACCCAGAACTGATCGTATTAGTATTATAAAAAAAAAGGTGAATATGCCTACAAATACCACTTTTGAACTGTAGTAGCAACATCGGTCTATGCCCAGTTCTGTTTTCTTATTTTATTTTTTGTCTGTGTATACCAGAGACATGGAAGGAAAATAGATTACCCTTCCTCTCTACCCTTACGTTGAAATTTATTTGGCGTCCATTTTCCTACACTTTTTATATAATTCAGAAAAAACACTTATAGTATTCCCGTATTCCCTCCAAGAACCGCCAAATTCCCGTTCGAGATCATATCAATAATGAATTTAGTAACGTGTTAGTCATTTATTTTGTTGCACAAATTTCTAGCTTGCAACATTCTTTGTTAGGTGATCCGTGATTTAAGCCTGTAAGATATCATCGTCTGCTTCGGCCAAAATAGCACGCAGCAAATCTTTTATTTTTATTATTTGCTTAAAAATATGACGAACACAACTATAAACATATAACATAACACAAAAAAACAAGCAAGCCCCTTTTCGGAATTTCCAATGTCTCTATTATCTGATTTTTTCTTGCCTTATTTAAAGATTTCTCGGGACCCTTAACTGGCCGCAATATCCAGCTCTACAATAAAGCTTAGCTATAACAGGATAGCTGTAGCTAGTTCTATCGCCCTCTAATTGTTAAGGGAGTCCAAAATGGCCTTAAATCTTGAAATCCAGAGCTCCTGCGGGAAAAGCCTGCAAGAGAGGAGTTGTATGGACTGGGAAGTTCAATTACTGGTCAAGAAATTTAAGATAACGAAACCTGGTTCTTTAAAAAATAACATTAAATTAGGTTAGATTTTATTTAATTTAGTTAAGCTTTTTTCGCCTAAATACGAGACATCTCAGATAAAAGTAACTATTTGTGGATTTCAGAAACGGTAAGAGATACCATTTTGTTTAACTGAAAAATAAAATAAATAAAAATTATTTTTTAAGCTAAAGCATTTTAATAAAAAAATTACACTAAAAAGTAAAAAATATTTTGCCAGATTTCTGTTTACGACAGACTAGGTTTAACAATAGCGTTAATGGCACATTATATATTATTAAGTTCGATATAAAATCGTGGCACGATTATTAAAGATACCTATCAAGTGGAGATGTATAGGACCAGGATTTTATATCGTAAGTATTAACGGCCAGGATTTTATATCGTAAGTATTAACTACCCTCAAGGATCTTAGCAACATATAAAAAATTATATATTTAAATATTAGGAATGTTAGCAACAGTGGACACTATGCAACAGCCTGTATAAAATAAAGTTAAGTGACGCATTGTCATTGAAAAATACCTCTTTTTCAGTATGTACAGCTATAAAATTTTACTAGTATTTCTTCTCTATCTTGTTGAGATCGCCTAATGAGTTTATTTTATCAAGCTTCGATCTTTTTATCTTTACGATCGTTAAATAAAATCAATTTTTACATTTTTCCTTATCTAAACATAGGCCTATTATTATACCTAGCATAACAATTTTACCAATCAATATAACCCAGTTTCAAAAGAATACTATTTCTTCTTTTTTTGTGTTTATAAGAGTTTTGTGTATCATTTCTCTTCTTCTAGTCGTCTAAAAAGCAACTTGTAATACGATTTTTTAATTCAGGAAATGTCCTATTTGTTTTTCTTCAAATAATAACTAGAAAAAGGAAATACAGTGTGTTCTAGTAACCATTTGCAATGAGCAAAAAATACAGCTGCTAGGAATATAGTTGAAATTTACCTATATTACTTCATTATCGCGCCATGATAACTTTGCAGGCAAGTATCTCAAAAGCGAGTCCATTGAATATAGAATTTAAGAGGCCTCAAAAAAAGTATCAGTCGACCTAGACAGAAAAAAAATAGGCCTACTTAATATTTCTTTTCAATTTTGTTTCGTTAAATAATTATAGATAAAATAGCATAAAATATTTTAAATGAAGCAAAGCCATTTTTTAGATATTTTCGAATATTTATTAAATTTGTTTTTGTAAAAGGTTTGAAATGGTTGTTTAAAGCATTAGAATTAATTACTAATTCTATAGATCCTTAATTTAATCACTTGTGTATTTCACGGAAATTTCGTTTTTCTTTTAACTCAACTAAAGGAGCATAAAGAACTAAAAGAAAAAATTATCCCAAACAACTGTAAAGAATCAGTCACGATTAATCTACATATGAAATGCGATAGCGAACCTAAAAAACTATCAACTTATAAGTCAATCAAGCTTTTTACGAAAATATTAACAGATAGACTAACAACAAAATTTGACGGATATCAATCAAAAGAACAAGCAGGCTTCATAAAAGGTTTCAGTGCAGTTGACCAACTATTTATCATGAAAATCCTAATAACATTGAACACTGGGCAGTGAAAGCATTTTTAACTAGTAGCAGAATAGATACACCGACTTAATAGCTAGTGTATTTAGCGAAGCAACAACATCAAACAAAATTTTCGAAGGAACCAAGCCAATCCTGTTAAGAAGAGGTGTCAGCCAAGGAGACACATTATCCCGTAAACTATTTAACCAGAGCCTAAAAGGTGTTTCTAAAAACTTAGATTGAGAAGAAATAAGCATCAAAGTAAGCGGACAATACTTGAAGCCCCTAAGATATGCTGACGATAACACCTTAATAACAGATAAGAAAGAAGAACTGATAAAAATGCTGAAAGAAATAGATACAGCATTAAAAATATAGGCTTGAGTAAAACTAAAACTACACTAAAACTAAAATCATAACAAATACAGATAAAGATATCACGATCAGAATAAACCAAGAATTCTGGGAAATTATTAAACTAAAAAAAGAAAACCAAACGGCTGAAATCAAGAGACGTGTAAGATTGGCTTTGGCAGCATTCGGTGAATTAAGCTACATACATATTAAAAAATAAAAAATATCTTTAGTACCTCAAAACTTACAAAATCAAACATGGATAAGGTAACACAGCCCAAAAATCAATGTTACATGTAAAACACATGACAAAAAGGAATGAATGGATAAGAAATTAAACAAAAGTGTGGGAGGCCAGCTGAGAGGTAGCAAAATTAAAATGAAAATTTGCCTGTCATAATATCAGACAGAAAGATGATCGACGGCAAAAATGCATTGTAAACTGGAGATGTTGGGAAAATTAAAGAAGTAGGGAAACCCTAGATGAGATGGGCGGACGATTTAAAGAAACCTGCCGGGAGTAGATGGATGAACACGACGACAGACAGAGAAGAGTGGAAGATATTGGGGGAGGTCTATGTCCAAAGATGGATCGAAGAAGGCTAAATAGATAGATAGAAAGGAGCAGCAAGGAACTAAATATGCTGTTTCCAAACATTTAACAACATAATATGGCATTAGATCAAACTAAATGGCGTATCAATCTACATTTCGATGGCATTTTAGAAACTTAAATAAAATTTTTGAAACTTAAATAAAATCCCTAAATTTTCAAGACATACCTAGAAAGCTTGAGGAATAGAGATGGAAAATCAACTCTATAAAGGAAGGATGTGCCGAAATAGGTATTTCTTGAACTTGTATGACTTGCGCCTGTTCTATGCGCCCACAGGACGCGGCACGGCAGGTGCAAAAAAGATACATTCGGTCATTGTAAAACCAGTTTTGGGAAAACGCCCTGTATATAGGAGGGAGAGTGAGAGGTGGGCGTGTAACTTTTGAAGTTGTATACAGAAGTTTTTGAAGTTCATTGGTACGTAAAAAGATCCCTTTCAAGTTGTGTCCACGTGTATACTCTAGGATACAAAGACTGTAGACGGTCCGGCTGATTCTTATACATAAAATTTTAGTAAATACGACCCTGCCCATTAGCGCACATTAAATTTAGCCCGATTAAAGAAGGAATTAGCTCGAATACCAGGTGCATATTTTGTCAAAGGGCCAATGTCACCTCGACCAAATGTGTCACGCTAATTTTGTGACAGGGGGTGACTCGGCGAGATGTCGCGCCACAAAAATGGCGTCTCTAATAAGATGTCACGAAGTCATACGCCTAAATACATCACATTGGACGTTTGCGAGTAGTTTGAATAAATAAAATATGCCTGGCAGGCCAAAGTAAGAAAGGCAACGTCGAACCATGTCACTCTAGTTAATAAATGCCCTTTTTATAGACGTTAATTTTTGTGAGCTTAAGACTTAAGCCCTTGGCAAAACTCTTGCTTTAAAAGGAATAAAAATACAAGAACAAAGTGCTTGTATTTTATATATAAAGAGCCAACTGTATTTTGTAGTAAATTGCCAAAATATCCCTGAATAAATATGTAAATTAATAAAAAATGGCTAATGGTCCCCAAATTACGCTTTTTGGTACCTAATAATGACGGTGGGCAAAGCCCCCTCACAGACTACAGAATTAGCTTAAAAAACGACGCCTGAGATTATCGTCGATAGGGTCTTTTATACACGGTCAACTTCTTTGGAACCTAATAGGAGTATTCCTGTCCTTCGAGCTGAACTTTACCTTCGGAAGGATCTCCTTTTCAGGCTGTAACTCCTAAACCTAAGGCCTGACCCTTGTTCAGGGTCAGGCCTTAGGTTTAGTGTTGGACCCCTTGTTCAGGGTGAAAACCAAAAGACAGTGTGACAATATTATATTATTAATAATGGGCAAAAACTTTCAGGTTAAAGGCTTTTAAAATTATTAGCTGTAGAATAAAAACTAGAAAATAGAGACTTATTGGAATAAAACCTGACTTTATTCTAGACTCGACTTTATTCTGACACATTTGCACAGAAAACTAACAGCTGACCTCTCAAAATTGACATATCAAAGCCAAATTTAATATTACAGTCGCTAACTTCCATTTAATAACTACCGACACTAATAAATCCGGTTTTTAAATACACAAAGGCCGAATTTTGAAGCAGAGCAGCTGCTTTTTATATGCAAATCTGTCACCATAGGGTCGATGTTTAAATAAGGTCAGGTTTTATTCCAATAAGTCCCTAATAAATAGAACAAACCTGACTTTTGAGACAGAAACAAAAACTTTTTTTTTACATACCCCTTATTGCATATTTTTTCTGAATTAAGAAATTTCGCCATTTTGGAAAAATAAGAAAGTCGGCCATTTTAATTTTTTTGTAACAAATATTGCTAGAGAGCTGTCTCCAAATTTGTAGCAAATAATAAATATACAGGGTCAAGGTAAATAAAACCGTTTAATAAAAATATAACTGTATAATCGCTCTCTAACGAAATAGCGCCTATCAAAATAACGCGTATTAAAAGAGCGCGTGTTCAGAATAGCACGTGTTCAAAATACCACATATCAAAACAGCGCGTGTTCAAAATAACACGTATCAAAAAAGCGCGTGTTCAGAATGGCGCATATAAAAATTGCGCGTATCAAAATAGCGCGTGTACGAAATGGTGCGTATCAGATCAGTTTAGGAAAGGTCTGTTAAGGTATAATTCCTAACCGTTAAATAAACCGATAGCGTGCCATACTTAACACAACTCATATAGTTTGACTAAGAGGTCTCTTTTTCGAACATATCTGTTCAAACCTAAAAAACTTCTTTCCCGGGATCCTAGAGAGTGGGTAACCAACCCGAACCGAACCTAACCAAACCAAACCAAAACTGTCCTCCATTTGGGGGGTGGAAATTGGTATTTTCCCAGCCTTTACCAATTGATCGCAATCCTAACCCGTCCAGATATACCCTGTCCTTTTTCTACCAAAAAAAAATGTCCCCAAGTCAAAGATTAGGATACGTTTGCGCTCAATTAACAAAGGTTAGAATAACACCGATTTCAACCTGTTAAAATAAGGACCGGAAAGCTAATTTAGGGAAATAATTTTTCGAAAATATGTGTCGGTTTGGCTCGGTTCAGTTCGGTTCGGTTTGGTTTGATTCGGTTTGGTTTCACACACTTTAGGATCCCGGGCAAGAAGTCAGGAAAGTTTTTTTTTAGCTCACACTACTACTATACTATAGTAGCGTGAGCTATGGTGATCCTAATTTTTTCGAGAAAAAGAGAGATGCTCCGATTTCAAAATTTTTTATATATCTTTGCATTTCAGTTGATTTTGAAACTATTTTGTCTTGCCGTCTGTCTGTCTGTCTGTTTGTCTGTATGTCTGTCTGTCTGTCTGTCTGTCTGTCTGTCTGTCTGTCTGTCTGTCTGTCTGTCTGTCTGTCTGTCTGTCTGTCTGTCTGTCTGTCTGTATGTCTGTCTGTAACGACCAACCCGCATAACTCAAAAACCGCTTGTCCGATTTAAATGAAATTTGGTACCTAGGCTGGGTCTTGGGCCGTGGTGGTCCCATTTAAAAATGAACGAAATCCACCAAACGCAAGCTAAATAAAAGGGTGGGGGTAGATTTAAAAAATGTGAGTTTATGTGAAAATATGGCGTGTGTGATATCAAACGAAAGGTAATTAAGTCTGAAGTTTAAAAAAAATAATTTTAAGTTATTTAAAAAAAAAAAGGGTGGGGGTAGATGTCAAAAATTAGAGTTTAAGTGAAAATATGGCGTGCGTGATATCAAACGAAAACGGTAAATGAGTCTGGAATTAAACAAAATACATTTTAGTTTTTAAAAAAAGGGTGGGGGTAGATTTTAAAAATTAGAGTTTAAGTCAAAACATGGCTTGTGTGGTATCAAACGAAAGGTAATTGAGTCTGGAGTTGAATAAAATATATTTCAGTTTTTAGTTATATTAGCTCACACGTACACTACAACTATAGTACCTAGTGTGAGCTTAGGTGCCCATAGATTGGCAGAGTATTTTAAAGATATGTTAGAAAGAGACCCCTTAGGCGAAATATTTTTGTAACTACGACGTTTTTAAACACGCGCTATTTTTGGACGCGCTAATATGATACGCGTTGTTTTGAACACGCGCTATTTTCATAGACGCTATTTTGAACATGCGTCATTTTGATACGCACTGTTTTGTGAACACGTGCCAAATGAGCACGCTATTTTGAAAGGCACTATTTTGATAAGCGCTATTTCGTTACAGTGCCCTGCATAATAGCTATAGTAAAACATTTTAAACAATTCTTCTATTGGGGACTTATTGCAATAGTGCCTGGCACTAATTGTATCGGGCACTATTCTGACAGATTAGTATTGAAAACTGACAGTTGATCTTTCAAAATTGACATACCAAAGTCGAATTTATAAATCCAGATGTTTATTTTCTATTAATAGTGGTGGCACTATTAATTTTGGCTCTTCTAATACACAAAGGCCTAATTTTGAAAGAAGACAGCTGTTCGTATAATGCGAAAATGTCAGAATAGTGCGCGGCACAATTATTGCCTGGCTTTATTGGAATAGGTCCCTATTATATCAAAAAGAAGGATTTAGCCTTACGTCATACTTAAATGCATACGTTTTTATAGTCTCTTCTACAGTTTCGATTTTTAGGTTATTTCGAACGTACCACAATATTTCTTAGCACTACTTTGAATTATTTGCATACTTAGATCAGAATTTTAAGATTGCATGTATTGATTGTTTGGCCGATTTATCATTAATTTATTGCTTTGTTTTGTACCACTATCCAGAGTAAAACGTATCAAAAACAATCATTTTCGAGTATTTGACCTCAGCCCCTCTCTGCTTGGCGTCACTGGAACTTGGTATTTTCCAGCGATTTTCCACTCACTGGCACACACCGAGCAGAGAGGTAACTTTGGGCAAAATTTATCCGTTTTCGAGAAACTTTCTGGGAGCCCTCAAAAGGGATAATCTTAAGTGTTCGATTTCTGGGGGCCTTAGACAAACTACTGAATATCCAAAAGTTTTCTATCCTCTAAAACCGCATCAGACTCTCCACAGTGGAAAAATGCTCGGATTCGGCTAAGGAGTTTGAATTTAAAGTAAATTTTTTCTACTCATTTCCATCGTTTGGGATTGACTATATTACTACTACGACGAAAACTCCAATTCGTACTTTTGGGTGATGATGAGGTCAGGCCTTCTGTAGAAAATAAAATATACCGAAGGACCACTCGAGATAGCTCGAGAAAAACGTGTGGGAGTTAAGAGGGACTGTATCTTTCCACAGGGCTCCGACAGGGAAAAAAGAGCCTAAAAACTTAAATACTAAAAAATAGCGTAGCAATGAAAAATTATCAAGAAACGACTTACCATTAGATGTCTTTCGTAGCTACTTGGCTGGCCAGCCCGATTATACGCGAAGTACCAGACTCTCCATTGTTCTATAGTTCAAAATGTTCCAAACACTAGTATCTAATAAACTAAAGCGTAAAATTAATAGTTTCCACAATTTTAATATAAAATAATAGCGGTGCGGTGACTTTAGTTGCACGTGGCGCGTGGTTGAGTTGTTCTCGCAGACAATCGGCGTTTTCGTCTGCTAGGCCGAATTTAGCCGCTTATCTCAAATCCTTCATTGCTGGAAGAAGCGCGCGAAGTTTAAATTTAAAATATGGAAAGATATAGCGTAAAGTAAATCAAAATAATATTCTAGAAACGCTTGTAAGCGTAGAAAATGTAACCCAAAAATATTTAAAAACTAAGAGAGATAGCTTCTCTAATTTTAAGTGAAAATTAGAGAATATGATTATTTACAAAAATAAAAACAAGTTGGGAAACTTGTTCAGGTGAGGTCCTATTCAGATCCTTCTACTTAAAATGATTATTCTTATTGTTATTCTGCTGAAGTTTTGTTCGACATTTTTTTAAAGGACTAGTCTGAGAACGCAAAAATACCTTGATGCGACTGATGGGATTGTATAGGTTATGTTGCTAACGTTTTTATCCTTTTTACCTCAAGTTTCAATCTTGTTATCTTTTATTATAAGGATATTATTCTAGTGCTCTTGTTATTTACCTTTTAGATGCCATGTATGTATTTTTCTTTAGTAAGAACAAACGTTGCCCTGCAGCTTTAATATTCTACAAACTTGTTTAAAAATTATAGAATTTTAGCTTGCAAAAATGTAGTCGCGATTTTGACATATTTTGTTGACATTGGAGTCCTAAAAACAAATTTGAGTTTTCGACGTTGGAGGGGCGGCTCCACCCGCCATCTTGGATTAAGTGTGAAAAAAGGGTTAATTTTTAAATTACTTGGTTTAATAAAAATATGAAAAAAAATTACCTCAAAATGCGGACGCCCCTGGAGTGTCAATAATAGCCTTTAGAAAACTTTGGGACACGCCGTGTGAAAGAACATTTTATTTTCTCTAAAAAAGTGTAATAACATTTTTCCCTAAAATGCTTTTTTGTTTTTTTGAAAACTGAATAAAAACTAAAAAAACATTATTTTTTTGTGGTCTTAAAAAATAACCCCATGGATCCCTAATAAATGCTAACCGTGGACTTGGCACACTTCGGTAATACATCGTTCAAAAGACAATGTAATTTTCTATAAAGAAAATTACATAAAACTGAATAATTTCGGGTGTACTGCTAACAATTCAGGGATCGTATTTTAGGAGTGGTACTACTAAGAGAAATCAGTGATATCTCATTTTATAGGCTATTAGTTTTTATTTTATATTATCAAAGATTTTCTCAAAAAGAAGCAGTTTCAAAGTTTAAGGCCACTAAATAAAAAAAATGGTCAAAATCCAAAATGGCGGCGAAATGTTTACCGTCATAACTCAAAAACCATTCGTCTGACAAAAAAACCTGTAACAACGTTTTTGTAGGAATTTTTATTGTCTTCAACTTGTGTCTAAAAACTTTTTTCTCTAAAATGTACAGTAAGTAATTAAAAAAACTCTTTCGTGTACGCTAAATCCAAGATGTAGGGGGGAGCCGGTCCCCCCCAAGGACGAAAACTTAAAAAAAAATTTAGGACCCCAATGTGATCAACATGTCAATGCTTTGGGGCTTTTTTTCGATCTAATGACTGGCCTACAAAAAGTTATTGAGCCTTTATCACAACGCGATTTAATAAGATGGGCCTTAAATTTTATACCGTTTAGTAATTGCTGGACATTATAATAGTCCACAGTACATCGGTCTATTCTTTAAATGATAAGTAACAAGCTGAATTTTTGTACATAGCTTTATTTTCCCGAGACGAACTTTTTGCTCTGCGAAAATTCTTGAAAGTAGTTTCTAGCAGAGTGCGCGGGCGCGAAAATCTTTCCGGCTTCGGACTGACTAACCCAAGCATGCACTTTTGAGGTCGATGTTGTCATTTACACATTAACACATTTTTTAAGCTACAGAAAAAAAAATACCGGTTACTAATTCTTTACTGTTGCTTTTTTAATTTTCGAATCCTAATTAATTATGAGAAGAAAAAACTAACATTAAAATTTTGTAACGTTCATTTTTGGAAATCTAGTCCTGAACGGTGGTTGAAAGTTCGAAAAACTATAGAAAAAAATTCTATACAAAAATTTGCAAAGCTAAATAATAAATAAATAACTTAAAACTGTCTCTGTAAATGCATTACCGTATTAAATACGCATTAATATTTCAATATTCTTAAAAGCGAAAGATATAATATTAGAATCCGCTTTCATTAACACATCTACAAAAACAATTGAAAAAAAATCATCGCTAACTTGTCTAATGGTAGGTTTGGTATTTGCATCCGATTAAATTTATTAAAAATAGAGTTCTAGAAAGTTACTTTGGCTCTATTAACGTATTTTAAAAAGAGGAGCTTTACATTCCACACTATTCAACCGGCAATCCCTCTGAGCCCTGGCTGGACATGAAGTTAATGAATTTTTCTTTGTTCCTGTCACACACGGGTATTTAGCTGATGTAAAATTCTTTTTATCCAGCGTTTTTCATTATTTTTTTGCGTCTAAAGGGGGATTATCCAATCCTCTGGATAATTTATAAAAAGTAGGGAACGTTTTCATAAATAATGTAGAGAAATCCTTTTTCGTAGATAAAAATCTAAACAGACCTAATAACCCTTCTGTAACTGTTGTGTTTTGTTCTCTATTTTTTGTTTTCGGGACCATTTAAGGGCCATTTTCGACCTAACTTTCAATACTTCATTCCTATCCTTATTTTGTCGGCTCTTTCTTAGTTAAAAATGACAGTACTGGGGTAAACCAGGGTAGGACAATGGGGGGTTATAAAAAGATTTATTATTTTAAAAAAAAGTAGGTGGTTTGAAAAATTCACACTGCAATGGTCTAACCCAATAGAAAAATTTTGCTCATTAAGAAAAACTTTTACAGCTCTATGCTTAATATATTTTTTCTAAAATCTAAGTATGCGTATAAAGGAAAAATAAATAGTTAAATATCCACAAAACTGTAATTGTTATTTTTCAACTAGTGCGCAAGTGAGGATAGACTTTGCTACACACTTGTTCAGTTGGTATGCCATTTAAAGTACAAAAGGACCGGATAAAAAATAATCGGTATGCGATTACCAAGGTGGTCGATGATCCAAGAATATATCCATGTAACTTACATGGTACGAAGGTTTTGTTTCTCGAAGTATTCTCCACGATAATTAATGCACTTTTGCATGTGCTCAAACGAGTTGTCAAAGCTGTAATTCGACTTGTTTGTTGGTAGTACTATCAAAACTGTATTCCTGAACCAGTGCTTCCTCTGGCGACTGAAATCTTTAACCACGCAGTCCATTCTTAATTTTCGGAAAAGTATAGAAATCGTTGGAAATTAGATCGGGACTGTATGGAGGATGGTCCAACAATTCGACGTTTTATTAAATTAAAAATTCAATTTTTTTTGTGCTTTGTTCGAACTTGCATTGTCTTGGTGGAGGATGATTCGTCGTTTGGGGTTTGTTTTTCGAAGTTCAGCCATGACTTTTGGCAAACAAATGGTGATGAACCAATCGGCAGTAACAGTGCTTTAATCTTCCAAAGGAATTGTTGCTGCATGACCTGCTTTTCAGAGATCGCGATCATCTTTTTGGATACATATCGAGAACAGATGACTTTTGTTGGCTTTTGTTCATCTTGGAACACCCAAACACCATTTATCACCACTGAAAAAGCTGTACACATTTTTCGAGTTTGCTGCCTCAAAGCGGATTAGTTTTCTGACACCAATTGACCCTAGCTTCTCTCTGTTCTTCGGTTAACAGATACGGTATCAAGCGAAAAACTATTGTAATGTTGTATTGAAGAAAAACAACTCCTACACTAATGCCACTGGATATATAACCTTGTCTTTTTTTTGATAGCCTAGATCTAAAGTGGCTAATAATTTTGTTTTATTCTTATCAAGATACAAAACTGAACGCCATTGAGCCGGAGAAAAAAAAAAGGAAATAATTAAATAAAAACAAAATTGTAACGATTTCCACTAAGGAAAGATAAACAATTAAAGATATACGGTACACAACAAAACGAAGATACTACAGTGTGTCCCAAATTTGATGTTTTTAGGGGGTTTTGGGTATTCCCCCCCCCCTTGTAGGGGGGGGCAACATCCCATAATGCCTTAGTTTATGTTATTTTATTTTTTATCGAATTTATGAAATATGTATAAAAATGCTTTTAAAATTTAGGCCTGGGGGGGCCTGCCTCCGCGCACAATGAAAAACGTCTAGGTGCCGTCTACCACACAGCATGTGGTTGATGCGAGAAAAGCTACTGAAAAGTTAAGAGTAGAGAGAGGGTTTTATCTTCAACGTACTTGGTTATGAAAAAACTGTTAAATAAGAAAGTGTTGTCCATAAAATGCTATTTTATCTCTGTTTTCGTTTAGGTTTTCATATTTAAGTTTCTCTTGAAAATCGAGCCTCGCAAGTGATGGGTCAGTTTTTTCTATCTTCTCTTGAAATACACGAAACTTCCAAAAAACATCGAATTTGGAACACACTGTATATAAAGAGTTAGAATAAACATTTGCTGAACAAGCTAGAAAATTTTAGTTAATCCTTTAAAAAAATTAAAAGTCAAATAGTTACTAATTGAAAAAAATTGTCTTATCAAGAAATAAACATAAGCATGATGATACTGACAATGTTTTGCCTGAAATTCCTATACCCATTCCATCTTCTTTCCTTAATGCTATTAAGCAATAAAAGGGACACACACTTTGCCCATTACCCGTATCTCCACCTTTTCCAATAATTTCGTTTCTCCAAGATTAATTATTTCGTTAACGCTCTGTAAGTGTGTTCATCTATTTTGTTAAGAAAAACTATAAAAGCGCAGTAAAAGTCACTTTTTGAGAACCTGGTTAGGTTAGTTATAGGGCACCCTACACAGAAAAAAATAAATGGATCTATGACAGATCTGATAACTTCCTAGCTAGCCTATTGTTCAGGTGAAGCCATGATATTGTCGGGTACGATTTTATTTTAAATCGAGCCCTTAAACGAGGGTACCATAGTAGATCTCTTGTGTGTATAAAATAAATATAAAACCGTTTTAAAAACGTTACAAACTTTAATGAATACAAAATAAAACTCTGTTGCCATTTACAAATTGTTACAAGATTTTTCTTAAGACCTATAAAACAAACAAGACCCAAAATATTAAAATAAAAACTTTAGCTTACCATAACAACAAAATGCAAAATATTCTTCAAATAGAAAAATCTTTTGTTTCTTTACTGACAATTAGTTTAGAGGTTTTTAGTTTAAGTTCAACAAAACTTAGAATGTGACTTCCGACGTGTCTCCTCAAAGTTTGGGTTTTTATAAACGGTAGGTTGGAATAATCCATTATCCCCTCTTTGAAGAGCTTGAAGGAACCAGGCCAGTGGCGTTGCTGATAATCCTAAAATTTACTTTACATTCTAGCTAATGAGCTAAACAAGTAAAGCTAAACAGAAACAGGGATAAAATGACATTTTATAGACAACACTTTCTAATCTCACAGTTTTTCTTTAGCCAATCATTTTGAAGGGAAAACCCTCTCTCTATTTGATGTATCCCCACGCTTAACCATTACAACTCCCACTCTTCACTTTTCAGTAGTTTTTCACGCATCAACCACCTGCTGTGTGGTAGGTGGCAACCAAATGTTTACCATTTTGGAGGGAGGCGGAACCACTTTCTTATCTCTGCAAAGCCATGTTCTACGCTTTTCGTTTTTCTAAGATGGTTTCTTACAGTGGCACGGTCAAGGGTAATTTACATTCCTGACAATATATCAGCCTTGAAAATAGTTTTCGTAAATATCTTAGAAACTAAAGGTCCTACAAAGTTTCTGTTTTCTTCCCAAATAAATCGAATTTGGGACACCCTGTATAGTATCGTCGAGTGTCATAAAAGTGCGGGAATAGGTACCTAGTGTAATTAGAAAAATGTTGGTAGCCGATAAGGTTTTAAACATTGGAAGGCCAAGGCCCGTCTTGGCCCTTCAATGTGACGCCGCTGATGTCATATGCAAGGGGGGAGTTGTCAAAATGAAAAAAAAAGATTTCTTCCTTAAAGCAAAACAACTTTTTTTAATAAAGTAATATTGATTCGGTTCGGTTCGGTCAGTAAGACTGCTTGCTTGCCCATATACATAATAAGTACGGCCCAGGCCTCCGCGCACAAAAGAATTTTTCTTTTTGTTATTTATACTTCTCGGCTTACTCTAAAATTTTTAAAGGCAATAGACAAAATATTTTTTCAATCGGTATATATTGAGAAATCACAAAATAATTTTTTATTAAAATCAAAATTTTTAAGTGCAAAAGGTGGCCGGGTTGATATGGAAAGCCATATGCAAAGACACTTTGTGTCATTCTTACATTCATTTGTCAACCAAAAAAGCAGGTGAGATTTGTAAACTAGGAGATTCCTTGAAGAAGAGGAAATATGAGGAGCTCTTTCGCTTTAATTTTGTGCCTTTTTCCATTGAAACCGTAGGTCCTTTGGGACCGGAGTCCAAAAATTTGATCGGCAAAATCGGTCAACTGATAAAGGACGTATTAGGAGGCGATTCAAGGACTAAGTTATTTATAACTTCGGACTTATTTGCCTCCTGGTGAAAGAGGTATGGACAAAATGTTTTATTTTTCATTCACTTTTAATTTTATGTTTTTGGTTCGTTTTTTTACTAGCTTATGTTATATTTTTTTATAAAGTAATTTTTACTTTTTGCCAATTGCAGAGTTTGGTTTTATAAAAACATTAGATAATTGTTAGGACTAGATCAAAATAAATGCAAAACTCCATTTACTGAAATCAAAATTTCTTAATTAAAACAAAACATTTATTGTCTTAAAAGGAGAATAAAAATGTCTCACGGAAGAGAGTTTTTTTTAGAAATAAACTAGTGTGATTTCCTTGGAACGAAACAATTTTTTTCTAATCAATTACTTCTTTTGAAGCGGATATTGCTTTGGTACAATATTTTTTTTTTCTGTGAACAATTGATAAAAACAGTAAATTCCTAGTTTTGTTTAAACAATTTTTTTATAAATTTGCTTAACGAAATGGATGAAATTTATGTAGGGCATATTCTTTCTGTTTTTCTTTTCGTTAGAGCTTTTTTGCGGAAAATTACATTTTGAGGCAGTCACTGATGATCATATCTTGTCTTCTTGATAAGATTTTTCATTAAGAAAGACTTTATTTATACGAGGTGGTTTAGTAGGTAGATAAAAATAAAAGAAATCGCTTCATTAAAGTTATGGTTAGTGAAGTCGGGTTGGTTAAAACAAAGTCATTTAACATTCAGGAGTATGTTTTTTAGAAAAACAGGTCGATTTGTATTTATTACTACAAATTTTTTATAATAGACCCATGTACACAGTGGCGCCTCGTGAGGTAGTGCCACGGAGCTATGTCACTACCTTATTTTTCCACAAAAATACGTTTTTTTTATTTTTTAAATATCTTAATATGTTATTTTATGAATCTTTTTTTAAATTTATATAAATATGATAAACCCTGTGCAATGCAGTGAATCACACTCCGAATCGATAATGCGCGACGCCTGACTGGTCCGCTTCCTGCCGTTGAAACGCAGAGTAAGTGGGGGGTGGAATGTGTGCCGCTTTTCTGCTGGCGCCGTCGAACAGAGAGATATTTTTACCAGTGGCCTATATGAGCGACAGAGTTGGACAATTTTTACATTGTTTAATGAAAAGAATCATCTTAAATTTTTGCCAGGCATGCCAGCCAGTTAGTGTGGAGTTAGTCGGCTTGTTCTTGTTGCTTGAAGCATTTAAGTATGTTACCATGTGTTACCTAGGTATTAAGTCAACGGCTACCGAGAAATCGACGATTAATTCCTTTTAAAATTTGCACTTATCCGATTCCGAAAGGCTAAAGTCGTCCCTGTTCTCGGCTAAACAAATGATAACTTAAGATAAACAATAATTATGGAAAACGGCACCTTAAGTTTTAAAAGCTCCTTTAATTCTTAGCAGAAGCTTTTACCCCTTCAAAAATATGTCAACTGGCAAATTTAATAATCCAAAAATTAGGAAGAAAAGCTAAATTTATTTGAAAAGTTTTAATTTTAATCCCAAACAATGTAAAGAACGCTAAGTAGAGTTAAAATAGTGCCAAGGAAGCGCCTGATAAAATGGTAAAGGTCAAAGAAATTAAAATATTATAAGTTTTAAAACTTTTCAGTTTTGAGTCGTGTTCTTTGCAATATAGAGATTAGAATGCTCTACCAAATTAAAGGATATTTGCATCATTTTTTCCTGCCATTTAATTATTATCAGTGGCGACTCATGCTCATACAATATGGTAGTGCCAGAATTTCGATAGATCCATGACGGATCTGATACCTTCCTAGCCCATTAGCACACTCCACGTTATATCAACCTTGAAAACAGTTTTTTGAATAAATCTCCGAAATTAAAGCTCCTACGAACTTTTTGGTTATAACACAAATTTTATCAAAAATCGCGCGGTACTATAATCCGAAAATGAACCGCATATTCATGGGATGCTTCGTTAAAAAGTTAGCATTTTTTAAACGTTTTTTATGAATTTTGACTAAAATCTAATCTGCTCATTGCAGTATCGAGTACTATTTTACCTGATAATTTAAATAATAATGTAAATCGGTTCAGCGGTTTAGGAGCTATCGCGTTACGGACAGATATACACATACACACACACACACACACACAAACACACACACACACACACACACACCACACACTCAAACACACACACACACACACACACACACACACACACACAGAGACACACACACACACAGACACACACAGACACACACACAGACACACACACACACACACACATACACACACACACACACATACACACACACACACACACACAATCACACACACACACACACACACACACACACACACACACACACACACACACACACACAATGAACCGAACCACCCAAATAACACATTTTCGGAGTTTTCTCAAAAAAATTTTTTCGTCGAAAACTATTGCTGTGCGGGCTACGAAGGTAAAAATTGGGGGAGCTGCGTTACATTTTTGTCCAAAATTCGTTAAAAAACATGCCTCAATGATTTTTTTTACTGGCGAGAAATCAAGGGCGCATACTTTTGTATTTTTAGGATTTATAACTTTAGTTTTTTAAAGAAACTAACCCAGATCTACTCAAATTAAACCATGATATGACTCAAATTTTATCAAAAAATCTGCTGAATTAATTTATATAAAAACTTAACTTAAGGTATAGTTCGTCATAGATTATTCATGGGGAGTCTTTAGGTAGAGGTATTTACCAAACAGTTTATTTGTTTCCTGGCAACCACAATTATTTTTATCATAAATAGTTTTATTAAATTTACGACAACCCGATTTTTGTCCACTTGCACTTTGCTTTCCAATTTTTAAATCTGGTAGTGGCCGGCCTAGTTCTTTTTAGTGTTCCTCTAGCGAAAAACCACTAAAAGAGTTGTTCAAGACGCTAATTTTATTAATTTTCATGTCAAAAATAGAACAATATGCAGACTATATAGGTATCTTTTTTGTTGCGTAATTTATAGGGCGTAAATTAAAGCATACATGCTCCACGCGCAAGAACAAGACGACTAACTGCCTGGTCAAAGAAGGGCAGCATTTTTTTTCAATTCCATTTATTTTCAAGTCAACATGTTACAATATTTTACATATACAGGGTGTCCCACAACGTAGGGGCCATAGTGCAGCAGGTGACAGAGGAGGTTATTTCCGAAAAAAAGTTGATTGAGAAAGAAGCGGGCAGGCTGCCAGCGTGCCCGGCACATATTAATAATAATAATAATAATAATAATAATAATACCGTTTATTTTCAATAATTATATTTTATACATTTACAATATCAATTTAAAGTACTAAAGATAAATTAACGTTAAAAAAGTTTTTTTTTCTTTTTCTCATTTGATAACCGTGACTCTTTCGCCGGCACTAAGGCCGCCATTTCGGAACGCCTAATTGCACGGATCATCGGCCACTTTTGGAACCCCAGACCAGGTATGTTTTTTATCCGGTCGTTTTGTCCCTTAGAATGGCCTACCGGCTTAAGGAGTGTGTAACAAATGAAGGGGTAGGACAATAGAGACTTATTGCAATAAATCCAGGCAGTGATTGTGCCGGGCACTATTCTGACAGTTTCGCATTATAAGAACAGCTGTCTTCTATCAAAATTAGGCATTTGTGTATTATAAATAAGCCGGAATTAATAGAGCCGCCACTATTAATGGAAAATAAACGACTGGATTTATAAATTCGACTTTGGAATGTCAATTTGGAACGATTAACTGTCAGAATAGTGCCCGGTACCATTATTACCTGGCTTTATTGCAATGGGTCTCTAATATTACATTTTACACTCCCCAGGATTCCTATTATGTCTGCCGCACCAGACCTTGGCAACCGACGGGAATCGAACCCGCCACTGTAGCAAGCGAGATTCCCTAACTCACTTGTGTTCGATGCGCGAACGCACCGAGCCACCAAGACTACCGTTAAAAGAGTTCTAAAAGCAAAACAAGTGTTTGTTAACTTAACCTAACCTTGATAATTACAAATCATTTTAAAATTGTTTTTTTTTAGAAAACAAAGATAATAATTTGTTTGTTCAGATTCACTTTTTAGAAAAAAAAGAAAAACTTATGTTACAGGTGACGACTACAGAATTATATAGCGAATTTTTATTAATTATTTTAACTATTTAGTGCTCTTAATTACTTAATTTTACAAAATTATTAATGTTTAATTACCTCATATATTTTAAGTTTATCAGGGCGTTACTACATTTCTCTTTTAAAAATATAAAATTTTAAAATATTTCTGATAGGACTTGGTAAAAACTTAAATATTCTGGGAGCAACATATTGTACAGTTCCCTGTGTTATTGTTTTTGAATTGAAAGTGTTTTCGAATTTTTCATAATTCCTTGTTTTATAGTTCTTGTGTTTTTCCTTTAATTCTATTTTAACTTTGTGGATATTTTTTTAAATTTCTAAGCAATATAATTGGCGTATATCCAAAAGTTTTGTTTCTTGGAAAACTTGATCCGAGGGACAGCGGCGTAGCGTGGGGGGGGGGGGGGCGGGGGGTTCGTCGCCCCCCCCCCCCCGCCCCGAGGGTAGTGGCGCCCCATAGGTGGCCGAAGCGCCCTCAGCTTTATTAAGTCGGGTGGGTGGCAAAGGAAAACTAACGACATGAAGACCTTTTTTTGTTTTTTTTTTTGTTTGCAAGATTCGTGAGAGGCGCCCTTGTGACTTATCGGCCGCCCCCTCACACTTGATGACTTTTGTTTGTTTTTTTTTTTGGTCGCAAGATTCCTGAGGCCGCCCCCTCACACATGATGACCTTTTTTTTTTTTTTTGTGGTCGCAAGATTTGTGAGAGGCGCCTTTTTGACCTTTTTGTTTTTTTTTGTCACAAGATTTTTCATCAGTTTTCAGAGGCGCCCTTTTTAGCTGTCGCCCCCCCCCCCCCGCCCTTTCGGGCACGCTACGCCGCTGCCGAGGGATATGTTCTCTGTTTCCCGAAATTTATTTTCAAAACCATTTGAATGTTATTAAGGGCACCAAGATGACACTCAGCTACTCCCCCCCCCCAAAATCCTATATGAAAAATGAGATTAAACAAGGGAAAGGTAAAGCAGCTTAAGCGATTCCTGGTCCAAATAGTCCTTCAGATATCTAAATTTTGTAAATAACGCTCTAATTTTTTTAATAATATTTTTTATTTGACAATCCCACTTCGTTGCTTCCTTTAATTAAAATAATTTAAACATTGCCCAACTCGGTCGCTCATATAGGCTACTGGTAAAAATCTCTCTCTGTTCGACGGCACACATTCCACCCCCACACACTCTGCGTTTCAACGGCAGCCAGCGAACCCGGCAAGACACGTCGTGCATTATCGATTCGGAATGTGATCCACTGCATTGCACAGGGTTTACCATATTTTATATAAAAAAGAAATGCATAAAATAAACATATTAAGATCTTTTAAAAATAAAAAAATGTATTTTTGTAGAAAACTAAGGTAGTGCCATGGCTCCATGGCACTACCCCACGAGCCTACACTGATTTATAATATACATAGAAAGAAAAATATATCATCAAATCAAAGCAAGTTGCATCGGTTCAAATAAAAACTGTTTTCCTATGGACCAAAGAAATAGCCGCTTCGAAAGAATATTATTTTTTTTTGGTATATTTTATTCACTAAAGGCATATTTGTTTTATTCCAAGAAAATTATATTGGCTTATTTGTGGAAAAAAGAAGTCTCTTGCATGATGGCATTTTGATTGTCTTTTCAAAACAATGTTTTGTTTTATTAAGGAAATTCGATTTAAAATAACAAAGATTATAATTATTAATATTTAATTACATAATTGTTATACGTAATCCTACTCGAACATAACGACAATAAACTTATTACTAAACCTTAAACTATTACCTATCATACTTAAACTATTCATATCACAGATTAACACCAACTTGTATTTGAACTTATTTTCGGTCGGAACGTGTGAGCATAATGTTTAAATGTAAAGCGCAGTCTATGCTCTCTGTACCATACTTTTGGTTTTTAATTAGATTTCGGCAAGACTAAGTAAGTGTATACGCAACGTGGGGAATGGCAAATTTAGTGGACTCTAGCGACAGTTACGCTACGCTACATATGTAGGGAAAGGGTACGAAAAAAATTATTTATCCACATAGAGTCGTCCCTTAAATTAAAATGAGAAACGAACCGAACCTGATTTTTTTCTGCAGCTTGTCTCGGGGTATACTACGTTTCAAAATATTATTTACATAGGTAATTAAAATTAAAAATGTCGGCTTACATTTTAAAATACCTTTAAGCCCATTAAATCATAAACGCACCTAAAAAACAAGATTTAAGTTTTTAATTTTCACGCTTTTTTAATTCTGGCCTGTCATTAAGCGACTAATTATTCTTTTTATGATGTTTTTAATCGACAGGTCTTTTGATACAACATCACTCTTAATGCTCTTATTAAGGTCCTTACAACACCACCTTAGATGTATAGAATGCAACGATATAGCTACTAAAAACAAGTATTGAATAATATAGCTATTACTGGATCTTTTTTTTGAAGAAATGTGCGCTTATTATATGCATATGAATAACGTAGTTAGCAGAAGCACCCACTAAGGTTCGAGCGTTTGATTTGACGCCCCAAAGCGCTCGGCCGCTCTTCTTCTTTTTTTGAATGGGTTACATTGACATATCTTGACCTCTTTAAACTTACCAGTATCACTTAAGAATAATATATTCGCAATATTTGCAGCGGTAAAATTTGAGACAATACAAGCATTTTTTTTTCAACTTACTTATTTGTCCCTATTTATCTTTTCATTAAAAATTTAAAAATAAAACTTTTTGTTAAAATGTTAGCCGTTAGAATATACTTTATCGAAACCAAAGCCTCTTGCTGGCAGGCCTTTGTCAAACGCGTATGTGCATATTCGAACAGACTGCTTATTTTAAGGCTAAATGGCACGCACAGTCTCGCATTGGGCTTGCATGCATTGACGTCCCACTAACATAAAGCCGATCACACACAAAAATTGCATAGCGCATAGCGTGGCCCATAGAAGTTCAACCTTATGGACTTCTCTTATGCAAAACCAATATGGCCGCTGCTATTCGATCGTTGATTGGTTGAAAGCCCCATGCCACGCGTTATGCACCATCCTACGGAGGTGTGTGTGAAGGCCTTAACGAGAAAAGCAATTATTTTATCTGCCGCGTAGTTAGGAGCTGACGGTTGTCGCGAAAGCAACGCTGCTCTGTGTCAGTCTTCTTGAAATCTCTCCGGAGAATACTTCCTCATAATCGGGTGAAGGTCAAACAACGCATGCGATGTCACTTGATTTCCGCAACTCTATTGGTCCTCGCTCGAATTTCGAGGAGTACTCGCTCGGGGAGATTTCAAGAATAAAGACACTGGGGTCAAATCGAGACCGACAGTCAATGAATTCTTATTCGTTTACGCGTACGATAAAGACAATTGCTTACATTGTTGTCTTTTCTTATACGCCCTTCTATTATGTACAAATAAGTATATAACATAAGAGACCCCTTTTCTATTACATAGGTACGCCCAAAATATATTGCTTTTGATACAGTCTTACCGCTCCTAGAGGACTCGCGCTAATTTTCTTAACGGAAGTTTGAATGAATGAATCACAACAAATTTACGAGAAATCGTAGTATATTTCCTAACAATCGAATTTCATAAATTATTAGTTTTTAGATGTTTTAAGTAGTACTGTAGGTTGAGTCTTTGTAGAAAAACGTATTTTTTTTTTCTTTTACGAAAATTAATTAAGTAGTAATGCTAAGTTTAAGGACTTTAAGGAGGTTGATTCTCGGTTCGGTAAAAGAAAAGATTTTTATGAAACTGGGTATGTGTTATAATTGACAAGTTTCAAACAAGTAAAATCTGAAACTAGATTGTAATGACAATAAAAATGTATGTGTCGAAAATTCCCATGTATGCTTTTAGTCTGTAAGAATCAGTAGAACAATTTTCATCGAAAATAATGTCACTGTGTCAAAACTGAGAGAAATTAGTTGCAAATGTCAATCAGAAGTGTGTCTTTAAGGGAGATGTTTTATCTTTCCATTTGAAAAATAACTATACAGGAGTTACGTATAATAAGCCTATGAGAAAAAAAACAATTCCTTGTTTTTGTTTATGTATCAAAGTAAAGGCCAATTAATTAATAATCAAAAACCGACGAAGAAACCTTTTGATGAGACTTGTCTTCGATGATGAAAAGCGGTGTACAGCAAAGAAGAAGGCTTATGCTTCTTATAAGAGATAGTAGATACGCTAATCACTTCTTGTGTTACTGTTAAAGGTCTTCTTAAGAAGTGTTTTTTTTTTAATCTTTGTAGAAAGTGTGACGAATTCTGATTGAAATTTGAAAGAAATTAGCTAGTTCAATTAGTGGGCGTGTTACATTAAAAAAATACTCTGCCAATATATGGGCACCTAAGCTCACACTAGGTACTATAGTTATAGTGTACGTGTGAGCTAATATAACTAAAAACTGAAATATATTTTATTCAACTCCAGACTAAATTACCTTTTGTTTGATACCACACAAGCCATGTTTTGACTTAAACTAAAATTTTTGAAATCTACCCCCACCCTTACAAAAAAACAAAAACTAAAATGTATTTTGTTAAAGTCCGGACTCAATTACCTTTCGTTTGATATCACACACGCCATATTTTCACTTAAACTCTAATTTTTAAAATATGCCCCCACCCTTTTTTTTTAAATAAATTAAAATGTATTTTGTTTAACTGCAGACTCAATTACCTTTCGTTTAATATCACACACGCCATATTTTCACATAAACTCTAATTTTTGAAATCTACCCCCACCCTTTTATTTGGTTTGTGTTCGGTGGATTTTGTTCATTTTTAAATGGGACCATCTCGACCCAAGACCGAGCCTAGGTACCAAATTTCATTAAAATTGGCCAAGCGGTTTTTGAGTTATGCGCGTTGGTCGTTACAGACAGACATACAGACACACAGACAGACAGACAGACAGACAGACAGACAGACAGACAGACAGACAGACAGACAGACAGACAGACAGACAGACAGACAGACAGACAGACAGACAGACAGACAGACAGACAGACAGACAGACAGACAGACAGACAGATAGACAGACAGACAGACAGACAGACAGACAGACAGACAGACAGACAGACAGACAGACAGACAGACAGACAGACAGACAGACAGACAGACAGACAGACAGACAGACAGACAGACAGACAGACAGACAGACAGACAGACAGACAGACAGACAGACAGACAGACAGACAGACAGACAGACAGACAGACAGACAGACAGACAGACAGACAGACAGACAGACAGACAGACAGACAGACAGACAGACAGACAGACAGACAGACAGACAGACAGACAGACAGACAGACAGACAGACAGACAGACAGACAGACAGACAGACAGACAGACAGACAGACAGACAGACAGACAGACAGACAGACAGACAGACAGACAGACAGACAGACAGACAGACAGACAGACAGACAGACAGACAGACAGACAGACAGACAGACAGACAGACAGACAGACAGACAGACAGACAGACAGACAGACATACATACAGACAGACAGACAGACAGACAGACAGACGGCGCAACAAAAAAGTTTCAAAATCATCTGAAACGCAAAGATATATAAAATTTTTTGAAATCGGAGCAACTTTTTTTTTCGCTAAAAAATTAGGATCACCATAGCTCACACTACTATAGTATTGTATATGTGTGAGCTAAAATAATACAAGGGTTGTCTTTTAGGTTTTGGATACACGGTGTTTCACGAACATCGAAACAGGGGCCTTCTTGGCTATTTAGAGTACGAATTTGGAGAAAAGCTCGGACACGTCGATTTTGTTTGCGAGGGGACACTTTTTGGCTATCTTGAAATTTTTGTAGCACGCACCATCTTTGAGGGGTATACTTTACCCCTATACTTTAAATAAGGAAAGTGGGTCTAGTGATACCATGTTTTGAAGCTCTCTTAAATATATTTACGACCGTGTAAAAATTTCGAAAATCCATTGATCAGTTTTTGAGATATTTGATTTCAAATGTTCAAATTTACCATAGAATGATAAAATAAAAATTAAATCCGAAAAATAATAAAATTTTAATTAAATTTTTATTTTATCAGTCCATGTTAAATTTAAAAGTTTTAAGGCAATTATCTCAAAAACTAGTCGATAGATTTTTGAAATTTTTACACGGTTGTAAGGACATTCAAAAGGCCTTCAAAACAGGTCATCACTAGACCCACTTTCCCTATTCAAAATATAGGGGTAAAGTATAATCCACGAAGGGGGTTCGTGCTACAAAAATTTCAAGATAGCCAAATAGTGTCCCCTCGCATTTAAAATCGACGTGTCCGAGCGTTTCTCCAAATTCGCACTCTAAATACCCAAAAAGGCCTCTGTTCGATGTTCATGAAACAACGTGAGATTGAATACATTTTTTGATACTAATCATACTCTACAAAAGTAATGCGCCCGAAACTTATTCCTGTTACATAAACATCTTAGGCACTTAACACTAAGCGAAGAAAGTTAATTTAATTATTCGTTATTAAAAAATACTTTGCCAATTTATGGGCACCTAAACTCACAAGATTAATGTTTAATGTAATTTTTACCCTTTTTGGTGCGCGAAAACAAACCCCCTATCCGCCACCCAAGAACGGGTCCGATAAGTGATTCTGCCCCCAGTGTAAGAAAACATATATATATATATATATATATATATATATATATATATATATATATATATATATATATTTATCGGTTTCTCAACGTTCTACGTCTTCCGATACCTAATCTCCACTCGTTTCTGTTTGCCCATAATTCATCATCTAGGCCTCTTATTCTTATTTTACTGTCTATTCCTTCTCTCCAGCTTCTCCTTCGCCGTCCTCGTTTTCTTCGGCCAGTTGGTTTCCATTGTAGTATTTGTTTAGGTAGTCTTTCATCATTCATTCTTTGTACATGTCCGTACCACACTAGTTGTTTTGTTCTTATATCATCCACTAAAGTACGTTCACCCACTGTCATAATTTCTCTTATTCTTTGATTTCTAACTCTTTCTCTTTTTGATTTCCCTGCTGCTCTTCTCCAATAGTCCATCTCCGTAGCGGAAAGCATTTTTTCTGTTCTATCCTTGATTGGCCATACTTCTGAGGCGTATGTAATAATACCTTTCACAATGGTGTTATATATAAGCTTTTTGTTATGTTTTGATATACTTTGGTCCCAAATTATTCCATTTAATAAAGTTAATGCTTTTCTTCCATGTACGTTTCGATCTTTTATAGCTTTGTCTAGTGTTCCGTCAGCTGTAATTTTTAGACCTAAGTATTTATACTCATCACAGGACTGAATTCGCTGCCCGGTATTTAAGATTAGATCCTGTTTCATTCCGCCGATACACATATACTCTGTCTTATTGAGATTAACCTCTAGTCCCCACTTATTGTACTCTTCTAATAGTTTTCGTGTCATATATTCGAGGTCGTCATAATCCTGAGCCACTACTATCTGATCATCGGCGAAACATAAAGTATACAAGGTGGTTTCGTACAACGGAATTCCCATGTTTTGGCATTTTCTCTTCCATACTTTAAGGACTTGTTCCAAGTATATCTTGAAGAGCGTAGGCGAGATACAGCAACCTTGTTTAAGACCTTTATTTACTTAAAAGCCTTTGGTTAGTTTTACTTTTATGTTAACTTTTGCCTTACTATTGCGGTATAACTCTTTGATGGCCTTAATTAGTTGTACGCTTATGTTCGTGTTTTCCAACGCTTTCCAAAGTAGATTTAGTGGTATACTATCATATGCCTTTTGCAAATCGACGTAAAGCAGATGCAGCTCTTGCCCGTATGCCATTTTCTTTTCAATAACTTATACAAAAGAGATGATCTGAAGTCGATCTACCCGCCCTGAAACCAGCTTGTTCTTCTGCCTCCATGTCTTTATATTCGCTTTCCACTTTATTTCTTATTATTTTACCGTATATTCTGCTTAGCGTACTGGTCACAGATATACCTCTATAATTGTCACATATATCTTTCCTTCCTTTTTTGTGTATTGTGGATATATATGACGTTTTCCACTCAGTTGGTACTACAGTTCCATTTAAATATTTTTGGAAAAGATTCCGTAATCTCCAAAACAGTTCTTCAGTGCCATATTTAATAAGTTCGGCTGGGATATTTCCGGGTCCGGCATATTTACCGCTTTTTAAGGTTGTGCACACGTTTTTGATCTCAGAGATTGTGAGGGGTACTGGAAATCCCATCGTTCTAATTATATTGTCTCTTGCGTCTTCCTTGAATTATGCTCTATCTTCAGTTAAAAGTTTTTTAAAATGCTCATCCCATTCTTTGTCTGGTATTGGTGAAATGATATCTCTGCATGTTTCTTTTTTAATCAATCTTATAGTTTTCCAGCTTTCGGTACTTCTCCTACCTCCTAAGTAAGAATCTATTTTCTGACACTTTTGCGTCCACGAATGATTTTTCTTATCACTATCATTCTTCTCATCTTTGATTGCGCGATTTTGTATTTTTGTCTGCTTCTATCTGTCTTTTGGGATTAGTAGGTGTGATATATTTTCCTTTTTTCCTCTATTTCTCTTTCAATCTCAGCATCCCACCAGTATGGTTTTCTTCTTTTAGAAGTTTCTTCCACTAATCCTACTGCTTCTTTTGCAGCTTGGTGGATGCTTAATGTAATTCTCATCTGGGGTTTCACCTGAACTTGTATCAAGTTTCTCGTTCAGTCTCTTTTTGTATAAGTTTTTTACGCTGTCATGTTCTAGGCTTAGTAGATTATATTTACAGTGATCAATTTCTTCATTCACTGTATCATCAAGATGCTGTTGATGCAGGCTACGGCCTTGATAAGGAAAGAGGATTTTGGACTCCAGAAAATAGTGATCACTTCCGCATGTTGATCCACGCTTTGTTCTGACATCTTGCATTTTTAGTTTTGTCGTTTGTTTAGTGATAAGATAATCAATGACGAATTTCAGGTTTTGTGAGGGTTTGGTCCAGGTATATTTGTGTATTTCCTTATGTTGAAAAAAACCGTTTTGGATTTTTAGGTCTAATTGCTCACATACTGTAATTAGCCGGTTTCCATTGTCATTAACAACATTTTCTCCATATTGGCCAACTGTCAGATCATTAACTCTGTTACCAGTTCTACTATTTAAATCTCCCAATATGACAATTTCTCTAGATGTACTAACTGCTGATATTTCATTGTGTATTTCTTCAAAAAATTTGTCTTTCACGGCTACATTTGCATCGTCGTTAGACGCATAGATTCCAAAAATCGTAAGTCTCATTCCTTTTATTGTTATATTCATTTTAATTAGCCTTTCATTGACTGCTTCCCAGTTGGTGATAAATTTTCTAAATCTTTTGTGGACCAAAATAGATACTCCTTGTTGAGCATGTTTTTCTTTTGCCACTCCGCTATAGAAATGGTCATATTGTCCTAGGTTTTCAGATCATTTTCCTTTCTTTTTCGTTTCTGTTAGTACAGCAAGGTCTACCTTCATTCTGCTGCACTCATGTACTATTTCATTTACTTTTCGACCCATTCCTTGCACGTGCCATGTACCAAAACAAAAAACTAAATTAAAAAAAAAGAATCACTAACATTTTTGCAATAATACAAATAATTTTTGTAACGAGTTTGGTAAGGTGGGGTATGACCAGAGACAAAATAAAAAGAGACTGCCGAAAAGATAGGTCTGCGCAGCCAACAAGTTCCAGTAGCGCACAGCGCTGCAATCGCAGACTATGTTTCTATTTGTATTTAAAACTGATTTTATTCTGTTCGATTGGGGCCGTTTATAAATTACGTAAAACTTTGAGAAAATTGTCTATACCATAACACCTAGTATTTTCTTAATGCCATTTTTTGTTAGAAATGGTTCACTATGTTGAATTGAATAAATCTTTATTAGCAAATCATGCTATTTCAAATTACAAACATAAATATAAAAAATACATTTAAACGTTAATACATACACCAGTATTTCTATAACATAACAAATCCAAACTTATAAAACTAATAACTATTTACTTCTTATTATTACATAATGGATAATTATTGAAATAAAGCCTGGTTCAATAACAGCAATTTTTATTTAAATAGTATAAATACTGAATTAGGATATACGTCATTGTTTTATAAAGGAATCAGATTGTATAACAAATTACCATTAGACATAAAAAATTGCAAATAAAATAAAATGTTTAAGAGAAAACTTAAGAAGTACTTGTTGCCTAGTCAGCCTGTAAGCCTGATTGTTTATGTAAACCCTTGGTACCATATTATATTATATTATTTTGTTATTTTAGTCTCCATATAATTTTTTTGGTGTGTTTTAGTATACTAACCTTTTCTCATAAAGAAATATGGTATCAATGTTTTTTTTTAGGATAGGCTGTAACACATTCTACAGTACAGTGTAAGTACTTGATAAAGCTGTGTGTTACTAGATTATTCTTTTAGTAGGTAGGTATAGTTAGTTCTGTTGGGAATGATACAGGAATGCTTGTATCGGTATTATTAGAGAATTATTTGAATATAGCCACGCTATAATTGTGCCAGGCAAAATTTTGACACCTTCACATTGTAATATCAGCTGTGATCTTTCAACACATGGCCTTTGTTTACTATATGAACCGGAATAAATAGTGCCTTCTTTTATTAATTGAAAATAAACGACAATAGTTTTAAATTCGACTTTGGTGTGAATTTTGAAGGATTAACTATCAGTTTTCAATGTGAATGTGTCAAAATAGTGCCTGGCACAATTATAGCCTGGCTATATTTCTCTAATAATACCGAAACACCATTATAAGCATTCCTGTATCATTCCCAACAGAACTAACTATACCTACCTACTAAAAGAATAATCTAGTAACACACAGCTTTATTAAGTACTTACACTGTACTGTAATAGTTATTTAAACAACAAGGTTTGAAAACGACTCTTTGCACACGATTGAGACAGTCTGGTGGACCGAGCCGAAGGCGAGGTCTACAAGTCGAGGGAGTGTGCAAAGAGGTTTTCAAACGAGTTTTTTAAAATATTTTTTATACGACTGCTAATAAAGAAAGAAAAATCAAATTTTAATTTAACTTGTTTTTATTTCCGACATTTTTACAACAAAACTTTAAAAATTCAACAATTTTTTGACGTATCTAATCAACAAAACATACGAGCAGTGACGGTTGCTACGGAACTAAGCCAACTTATATTGATGGGTGACAACAACAAAAATCACAATGACGGGAGACCCGTATGCAGAAATGACATAGGCGTGCGCAAAAATGACATAAGCGTGTGCAAAACGTTTTGCACACAGCGTGCGCAAAATGCCATTTTCAGATCGTGTTCTCTATGCGCAAAACCCCCTTTTACAAGACAGTCGTATAAAAATGTTTTTAATCCTATCCTAAAAAAAACATTGCCACCATATTTTTTTATGAGAAAAGGTTACTATACTAAAACACACAAAGAAAATAATATGGAGACTAAAATAACAAAATATAATATAATATAATATAATATGGTACCAAGGGTTTACTTAAACAATCAGGCTGACTAGGCAACAAGTACTTCTTAAGTTTTCTCTTAAACATATTATTTGATTTGCAATTTTTAATGTCTAATGGTAATTTGTTATATAATCTGGTTCCTTTATAAAACAATGACTTATATCCTAATTCAGTATTTATACTATTTAAATAAAAATTGCTGTTATTACTTGTTGCATAGGTATGAACATCTGTAACATTCATCAATCAATGTTAATAGAAGTTGCAACCAAAAAAATAAATAAATAATACAAGTATTCTACCCATATTACAAATTGCAAGTCATTTTTAAAAGCAAGTTACAAGTATATTGTAAACGCAGTCGAGTCAGACCTAACCTCAAATTCTTGGTATGTTTTTCTGGAATTTTCGGATGCAAAAATTTTGCTACGAAATAACTTTTTCACTACAAAGAAGATCTGTCTTGTGTTAAAGCGTGTGTTATTAGACAAAACTATTCTTGTTTTGTGACTAGACAAGGTAAGAAAGATAATCTATGTTATTGAAGTTAGGGTCGATTTATATACTTGTTATTCTAAAAGTTTATTCATGTTTTTCAAGAAGATTTTCGGGTATTCCCTTTAATCATTTTGTTTCTCATTTTTAAGGCTGATTTCTTTGCCATTGATAGTCATAAGTTCTGCTTTAATGCTTCTTAATAAAAAAACAGATGTTTTTAAGGCTTCTTAATTCTTTTATCCTTTGGGGCCAGGCAAATATATACAGATTGACACTGAACACATACATTGGTTTGAGATAAAATGTGTCAACTTAGTATTGGTGCATTGTAAGCCTTTTTCCTCCCAGTAACCAGGTAACCTGGTCACTCATTTTAGGTTTTTCCTCGCTGAGTAACACTAAACATGACATCACAAGTAACCACACAGGCTCACCAGCTTAGCAGAAGTGGTTGCTTTAAAATTTTAAGGTTAAGTGCGTTTGTTTATATTTCAATATTGGTAATTCCAAAATCTTTAAAATTGAAGTGTATTTTACAATGAATTTAGAGAAAAATCATGTTACTGACCGGTGATGTCATACAACTGGTCACTTCAAGTAACTGTGATGTCATTTCGAGTTACTTATTATAGGAGTGACTAGTAACACACTTGATTAATTTAATCACTCCAAAAATTGTCTTATTCTTTTCAACATATTACTAAAAAAAGATATAAGATGATTTAGTTCGTTAAACTACGAAAAAAACTGCAACTGACAGAATTTTATATATATATATATATATATATATATATATATATATATATATATATATATATATATATATATATATATATATAGACAGGATTAATGCCAGTTTGTACCAACAAGACGCTTGCCCTACCAAGTCCAATTCCGTCCAATTCCAATCCCTGACTTCACATGCGTAGACTACCAATATTATTTACCTCATATATTAGAATAGATGTACAGGGTGATTTTAACTTGAATGATTTTAACTATCTGATTACGAATCTGCAATTAGTTTTTCGTTATCTCAAATTATCTAATTGAAGCCATTTTACAAAATTAAAGAAATGCAGACCTCACTTCAAAAAATCAATACATCCCTATTCAACGAGATAACGTAGTTTTGGAAACAGAATTAGAAATTCTCACCTAAAAAATTATAAATTTGATTATAAATAATAAAAAAATAAATACTTACAATCACAGCAGCGTTGTGTGTTAGGGAGGGGTGATCATCTGTCCACAGTAGGTATACAAATTTTTTTAACAGGACTGAATAGGACTCCACAGGACACTAAAATACACTACAGGGCCAAGAATTTATTTGAGTCCTGTAGGATGGTGTACAAATTTTGTTCAGCTGTTCACCCCTCAGTTATGGCAGGGGTGGATTTAGGAACTTTATTTAGGGGGGGGTAGATATCATAATGAATATTGCATAAAACTGTTTTGCATAGTGACCAGGATGTGTATTCTGTATGTAAAAACTTAATATAGTTTGAGATTTGGGGGGGGGGGGGGAATTTCCCCTCCCGTAGATCCGCACCTTCTTATGGGTCATTGTCCATATAATTTTATTATTATTGATGTATTGCCTTTTCAGCATTTTCCATTTTTAGTTTTAGTAGATATTTTAGTCAGTAGTGCACCCAAGAATAGGTCTTGGGGGGACCCGAGACTCAGTTATGTCATATCTTCACCTATTTAATTTTTTTATTCATGAAATATGAGGAGAATGTCTAAAAATCCTTAGGCTTCTGTCTTTTAGTTTAGTATTTGAACATAATTCTAGCTATTGCTTTTACATTTTAGGTACACAAACATTATGGATTTGTATGGATCATTACATCACATTAAGTACACACTGCTTGGTTGCAAATGTTTTTTCATTTAGGTAAGTAATAGAGAAATATTGGTTAATAAGTTTTGTCTCTTTCCACACCCATACTAGGGCCTATTCCCAAAATACATAATGCCATTTAACATATAATTATATGTTCAAAAGTAATGATCAAAGGGGGAGCAGGGTTTGGCCTTGTATTACACATAACTTTTTTTTTATGTATTTTGTTTCTTGAAAATTCTGTACAGGAGGAGGTGGGTCCACTACATAATTTAAGAATAGGCCCAAAGTGTACTTAGGGCAGAGCTTCAAGAGCTAAGCTCCCCCTTAAAAATTTGGTTAGCCCCTGAAATTATATTACATATAAACACATATTTCAGACAGAGTCGACACGAAGGCTTATTGGGGTTGGGGAGGCAACAGCCACCTTTCCTAACTAATATTTTTTTTTTAAACTATCCTATTTTTTTTTAGTTTTTGTCCAAAAACTGTTTACTCAATTTTTTTTGGTTTTACAGAGAAAAAGTTAATAACAGAAAAAAAGGGTCCTCACTCAATTTTATTTTTATTTTGCCTCGAAAAATCTTTCTACCTAAAATTTTATTTGTGATTTTCTACTTTTGCTAAAATTTAATATTGTGGGGAGGGACTCCCTCCCATCCCCCCTTAGCGACGCCCATGTTCAGAAAAGAAATTAGAAAGCAAAATTAATTTTTTTAGGGATTTTCAGAAAAAAAACTAAATAAACATGGTTCCGCAAATGCTTTTGCGATGTTTTGCTCAAATTTGGAACGTGTGTTTAGCTGCAAGGCATACATCATTAAGCTTGCCAAATATCAGGAAAAAACTACAGGGTGATATTTTTTTAGGAATCATGCCCCCTTTTCCCCTAGAATTTTTTGCAATAAGGTAGATTCAAATAGATTCTTTGTTTTACTCAGAAACTTTTTGATTTTCTGCAATTTTTTATAACTCTAACTGTTTCCAAGAAAAGACAAAAAAGGAAAATTTGTACGCTGCATTATTTTAGTTTTATGTGAGTTTTATGTAATTTCTAAATAGCAATTGAAGATACAAGTTATTTTATTTTGTTTTTTTTTTCTGAAAAATGTTTAGAGATAAAAATATTGCAGATCAAAAAATTTCTGAATAAAATAAGGAATTAATTTTACATTTTTGAATCTGCCAGTGACTTACTGCAAAAAAGTATTGGGAAAAAAAAGGGGCATAACCGCGGAAAAATTATTACCCTGTAGTTTTTTCCTAATATTTGACATGCTTAATGATGTATGCCTTGTAACAATGTTCCAGATTTGTATAAAGTATGCAGCCAAACTTCAGAGGATTATCTTGAGTGATTTTTTTAGTCATCCAATGCAACAATCAACAATGGGATAACATCATTATGTGGCCACCTTTATTATTAAAAAACTAAAAAATGGATTTTGTGAAGAATATATGAAAATTACATTACAACATTTGAGCAATTCCAGATGAACCTAGAAATTAGAAAATTGAAGACTGTAAAAGTGTGTTCTTATTTTTTTTAAATATTGGTTTTATTAAGGATTATTAGGTGTTACATGTTTAACTATTTTTAAGTTTTCTAAAAATCCACAGTTTTTTGTAATATAAATACTTAGTTTATACATTTAAGAAAAAACATTATATTTGTATATTTTTAGAATTTTCTAAAACAATTCTCATTTTTTAAAAAATAAATATTACGTTTTTTATAAAACATTGTTTTTTATTTAAGTATTACATTTCCGAGGTCATGCAAATTTTTACGTATGCGGAAAAAGTTTGGATATCTTACAGGTTGACATGACTAAAATTAATATATTTTTGATATCCAAATTCTTTTCGTATACATGAAATTAGCATGACTTCAAAAATAGCAGCTTTACTAAGAAAAAAATATATTTAAAAAGCCCGCCGAGCCCGCCCGCGCATTCTTAATTCTTCCAGTAGCCAAGGGTGGCGCTAGCGTAAACTTGTTGCCGCTTTTGAACCATAGAATTAAGCACTCTTTTATTATTTTCTCTATGGGTATGACACACCCCAGTGCACTTTGTCGCTCTCGTCCTCAACCTGGACAAAACTCAGCTTAAAACAGGGCTTTGCGCGCTACAAATAAGACTGTAGTTTGAGGGTACTGAGAACTGGGAAAACCTAAGAATACTACGGAAGAAGTAGAAACAGATCAAAAACGGTTGGGGTACGTGACACCTTACCAGCAGAGGGTTAAGTATGGAATTGTAAAAATCTTGACCAAATTTTAAGTGTAGAGCTGGCTAAGTACTACGCTGAACTTGCCAAGTTGCTTAACTTGGCATATACTTGGCAGGTCCAAGTCTCTTTCAAGTAAATTGTACACAGTCACACTACGTGCCTACTTAATCCTCTATTAGGCGGGTGGATTCTACTTACGCGGTTAGGCGGGTGGGTAAGGTAATCCAATTTTTTTAGACCCTGCTAGGTTTTCCTTTAAAAATTTATATACTTAGGTCTAATATATATTTATTTATGTAATTTTATATACACAAAATACATCTAAACATATATTTTAGCTAAAATTTATAATAGGTAAATTAAAAGAGTACACGTGTTTTTTTTAAGGCGTTTATTAGTAAGTTCGTTACAAATAGTGGCAAAACCAAAAATTACTAGAAAAAAAAACAAAATTCCATTTTTTATGGTTGAATATAAACTTATACTTAAGATAAACTCAACAGTAAAAATATATACAAATTTATAAACAAATAAATACAAAAATGCACTACGCAAACAATGTTTAGTAATAATGCGCGTGGATTACCATGGTAGTCCATTCGTAGTTAGAACAACATGCACTTTGCCTATTAATTTTAATCTGGGGGGATACCTGAACGTATGATCATCGGCTACTCAAGCAGGCGATCCCACCCACAAGCCAGGTTTTAAACAGTCACTGCTGAAAAGGTCGTGGATTTCATATATAATCCACCCGCCTAATGGAGGGTTAAAAGTATCACTTTATTCCCTTGGACTTGCACGTACCTTGCACGTATTTGGCCAGTAGCGCTTATTGGGTTGCGGCATTTAAAGCTACTTCATTTAACCGTATTTTAGATAATAACATTATTTTAGGCATAGCAGTCTCGATCTCAAGAGCTAGAGTAAGCCTACACATATAAACTAAATTCAGAAATTAGTAGCTATTGATCCTGCCTTGATAAAGTAAACATTAGTCTTAGTTAATGAGTAATGCCTTTGGATAGAAGTTGTCTCTAGTATATATGCGTTGAGTGCATCTTTACATCAATATGAGACAAACAATGAGTTAAAATTGTAAAGAATCCCTATCCATCGTTATAAAGGACAAAGAAAAATCGTCCATGATCTAATCTAATCTAAAGAGGAAAATTGAATAACAGTTCAATTTCAAAAACGGAATTATTAATAACCGGACATTGGAAAAATGTCACTCATCATCCGCGAGGATGCATTGTTTCGCTGTCAAATGTCTTTTTTCTGTAATCTTGTGAACAGTTTTAGAAACCACCCTCTTTAAGGCGAACTACAATAAAATGAGCATGGGTATTATTTTAATCCTTTTGCGAGCGGAAATACTAATAATCTTGGTATATCTCAAAAACTTCTTAATTTAACAAAAAATGTGTAATGACAAATTTGATTTAAAGAGGGAGTAAAAAAAACTTTAATAAATTAAAATCGGACCAATACGTACGGAGATACACTTAAACAAAAATGTCTATCAATTTGGCGGCCATTTACAAAGATGGCGGCCAAACAACCATGAGTTCAACCCCGAGACAGAAACTTTTTTTATATACCTAAGGGTGCTTAAGAAAGCCTCGCAGTGAAACTGAGCACACATATTAGGTCACACGTGAAAGGAGCCAGCGCCTAGACCAGTGGGTCCCAAACTATTTTCTATGGTGCCCCCTTTTTAAAATCTTCAATTGGTCACTTCCCCATTTCTCTGAATAAAGAAAAAAAACTAATATTTTAATTTACTTAATCTAGTTCTGATCTAGTGCGAAGGGTGCTGCTGCGTGACGTAACGTCTGTCCGGGCGTATGTGTCTGTCGGGCCCTCGGTAGCTCCGGAAACACTGAACCGATTTTCATGCGACTTTCAGAAAAACTAGTGTTCGACACTGTAACGATCTGAAAGACGTTTGTTTGAAATCCATTAATGTTAATGACAGTTTTCTGACAGTTAAAAAATTGTTACTTTTTAACGGAACATCGCATCAATATGCGGTTTCTGGAATACTGTAGAACTCATTTTTCTCAAATATTTGTGTTATAACCAATGACTTCGTAAGAGCTTTCATTTCGGATATATTTATAAAAAACTGTTTTCAAGACTGGTATATGCTAATGAACTAGGAAAGTATCAGATCCGTCACAACCAACATTAGATATTTGGAACAACCAAAATTTATTAAAAAATTCATATTTTCTTATTAATTACTCCAATTTTCAACGCCGCTAATTTTATATTTTTCGTTTCATTGAAAAGAAATCAGCCCAAGCTACGTTTATACAATAAATTTTATCATAATTGGATAGTTTTATAAATTTTATTACCCTAAATATTTCGAAATCCTTGCAATCGGTATATAAAAAGCTCAATTGTCTCTAATTAATATTTCTGGCAAAAAACAATATCTAAGAAAAACATATTAATTATTAGTTAAACATAAACCAAACATAAAAAACTAGTGAAAACATCAACGTATCAACGTAAAAGCAAATATAGTTAATATAATCCTCCTTGGTAAAACTTTAACTAAACTGATTTTTTAATAATTAAACAGGAGACAGGACAGTATATGGCTGATCACATGTTAGGCACTAACAATGCTTTGTCAACCACTGGCCTTGACCAACAAGAAAAATTTCAAAAATTTCGAGAAGAGGATCAGCTAGGATATATATGAATATGGCTCTGAAGTTAGGAAAGGGTCCATATTCAAAATGTGCAGTTAGTTTTTGGAACGATTTTTATGTAACCCATACCTCATTCAGGCACACTGTGTTATCTCAAAATAGGGCTTCATCAAAAAACCCAAAATCATAAAATGGCTTGTATATTGGCGACCTAAAGAAAAGCGGTCCTGATACTGCTGTCCTGATAACCAAAGCGGAGCGGATTTGGTCTTGGGTTTCAATGAAGATGTGTGTTTCAACTTAAGTTAACAAAAAATTTCTAGTGGTCGATGAAGTCTAAAATATATATTTTTTTAGAAACTGCTGCTAAAACTACATCTACACACCAAATTTCACCGTGATTGCATGAATAGTTTATTAGTTATACACGATTGTATGATTGTAATATGTCTTGTAATTCTTTGGACATAGGTGTTTTGCATGGATTATTGTACATTAGATACCAAAGTAAAAGAGGTAAATCCAAAATGGTCAGTCCTTTTTACCCAACTGCAGCACGGCGAAAGGAAGGGTAATGCTTTTCGACTGTTGTACGTATGTAAGTAATGTTTGTGTCACGCTAGAGGCTAAACGGCTCCACCGATTTTGACAAAAAATGTGTCGTTGTTTAAACAGGAATCAACATAGCGGTCTTCAGACGCCATTTTGTCACCTGATGTAGGCTTTAAAGCATACAAATTATCTTAATTTCAGGCCATTTTATTGAAATTCTTATGATTACCCATTGTAAATGTCCTCTAATTTTCTGTTACTTTGTAGTCCTCTCTGCCCCCTTCTGTCATTCCCCCCCACCCTAATCAAAAACCATATTCGCATAATTTTATCAAATATAGAGCGATTTCAAAAATTCTTTCTGCGTATGCTTTAAGATTTTTTTTCCAACACCATTTTACTGGTCCCCCCTTGCCTCTCCCTCTCTCCTCCCCGCCATCCTTATTAGTAATAGTTATAGCTATAACTTTCACAAATATAAAGCGATTTGTTTCTGCACACGCTTGAAGACTTTTTCCCACATCTTTTTACTAGTTTCCCCCTCCCTCTCTTCTTCTTTCCCTCCTTATTAGTAATAGTTGTAGCTATATCTTTCACAAATATAGAGCGATTTCAAAAATTCTTTCTGCACACGCTTTGAGACTTTTTTTCCAACATCATTTTAATAGTTTCTCCCTTCCTCTTTCTCTCTTTTCCCCACCCTCCTTATTAGTAATAGTTGTAGCTTTACCTTTCACAAATTTGGAGCGATTTCAAAAATTCTTTCTTTTTTTCGACACCATTTTACTAGTGTCCTCCTCTTTCTCTCCTCCCCCACCATCACTCAATGGAAGGTAACACTGTTTGCGGCCGTAGAAAATCTATATATACTTTTTGGGTAAAGCTAAATGAATTGTAAATGCATAGTGTTTTTTATAAGGCTGAATAATAAAATTCAATAAAAAAAACACCCAACTGCTAAATTTACTTGTAACTACTAGTCGCAGTTGGGTACAAAATTACCCAATAACCTGATTCATGAAAATACAAAACTGTATAATTTCGTTAGATTATATTCTCTGGTGTCTTAAGGCAAATTATTGTAGTCAATAAAACACATTTAATTCAAATGTGTGAACTGATTTAATGAGTGCACTCATGTTTGATATGACTGCATTTTTTTGTATTTACCCAATAGCTGATTTGGCTTAAGTAGACAAACTCATTTGGTCCAAGACGTATTGACATAATGTTTTTAGTTTGTAAAAAAAATTTAAATTTTAAAAGCGTTCAGCAAATCCGTTTGGTAAAGGCCTCTATAAACTGGATTAATACAATATTAAATCTATCGAGCTGTTATTTCATTTTATTTTTGTAAACACGGAAAAATGGAATCGAACACAACCAGGATTCATTTATATCGGAGAAAATCAAATAAAATTACATTATTGAAAGGGCTGAAAGGGCCAACGCACGCAACGCTGGCTTTTTCAATTTGGTAATGCGCCATTTTCATTTTTCTGTAAACTTTTCTGCTAAAAATTAGACGCCCCTAATTTTAAAAACATTACTAACCTAGTTCGCAAATATACTATATAAAAATTTCCTAAAAAACTGGCAAATAGCAGTTGATAAAAATATTATAAAATATTAAAGGATTCAGATCGCGTTGCCTATCTTACAATCAAAATTAAAAGAGCATCACTTAAAGTAATTCAGCCCCACCTTTACCTACGATGACGAGCATATCGAAGCATTCTACGAACACATCTCAAAATCCATTGAAGAAAACAAAACCCACCTGACACCAGTAATTAAAAAAGATGATGAATATCGAAGAGACTAAAATAGGAGATTTTGGATATGGAGAAAGGAATGACAGAGGCACAACCTAATGAATTTTCTAGAGGAAAAACAGCTTTATGCAATGAATTCGTTCTATAGAAAGAAACCGCAACGAAAGTGGACATGGCTCAGCCCTAATGGAATAACGAAAAACGAAATTGATTACATACTGACTACTGATAAAAATATCGTTAGAGATGCAACAGTCCTAAACAGCTTTACAACAGGCAGTGATCACAGGATGGTCAGAATAAAAATCTGTATTGATAGCAATTTCGAAATGAAAGAAAAATTAATAACAACAATGAACAACTTGACATGAATAAACTTACACAAAAAAAGCTATATACAAAGAAAGGCTAAAGGAACAGCTAACCCAAGACTTAATAGTAATATAGATGAAATAAATGATACGCTGACAAGAGCTATGACCAAAGTAGGAAAAGACAATGCACAAAAAGATAAAAATAGGGAAAATTGTATATCAGAAGAAATAAAGAGGCTGATGGAAAAAAGGCGGACCCTCGAGAGAGAAGGAAAAGGAACATCTATAGAGTACACAGAAATAAATAAAACTATAAAAAGAATGATATTAGAGAATGAAAGAAGGAGCCAAGAAATTAAAGTTGAGAGAGCTATAGAAAATAACAGAAATATGACATGTCTTAAGCCGACTCTAGATAGATATGAAATAATTAAAATAAAGAATATTAACGGCATAGAAACTAACGTTAAAGAGGATATCATAAATATCACACAACTATTATATACAGAATTATACCAAACAAAAAGAGAACCATCATGAGAGACCATGAAGAAACTCTAAACAAAAATAAAGAACATAAACTGAGTGCCACAACCTGAAATAAGCAAATCGGAAAGAAAGAGAGCATTAAAGAAAATGAAAAATAACAAATCACCTGGAAAAGACGGAGTAACGACAGAAATGCTCAAGTATGGTGGTAAAGCTGTAGTTAATACCCTCCATATTTTCCTGAATAAAATACTACAAGAAAAAATAATCCCAAACAACTGGAAAGAATCCATAACCATTATTCTACACAAGAAAGGCGATAGAGCAGACCCAAAAAACTATCGACCTATAATACATCTCAATGTAATTTATAAGCTTTTCACAAAAATATTAACAGATAGACTAACAACAAAATTTGACGGATATCAATCAAAGAAACAAGCAGGCTTTAGAAAAGGTTTCACTACAGTTGACTACTTATTATCCATGAAAATCCTAATTGAACGAGCCAACGAATATAACATTCCACTATATATTGCGTTTATAGACTTCGATAGCATTAAGCACTGGGCAGTAAAAGCATCTTTAATTAATAGCCCAATAGATCACAGATATACAGCCTTAATAGCCAATATATATATGGCGAAGCAACAACATCAATCAAAATCCACGAAGGAACCAAGCTAATCCTCATAAGAAGACGTGTCAGAAGGGTGACACAATATCCCCTAAATTATTTAACCAGGCCCTAGAAGATGTTTTTAAAAGCTAAGATTGGGAACAAATAGGCATTAAAGTAAACGGACAATTCTTGAACCACCTAAGATATGCTGATGATATCGCCTTAATAACAGACAAGAAAGAAGAACTGACAAAAATGCTGGAAGAACTGGATACAGCAGCTAAAAATATAGGCTTAAGTATGAACTACACTAAAACTAAAATCATAAAAAACACAGATGAAGATATTACGGTCAGAATAAACCAAAATAAAATAGAACAAGTAGAGGAATATATATACCTGGGACAAATTATTAAACTAAAAACAGAAAACCAAACAGCTGAAATCAAGAGACGAGTAAGATTGGCCTGGGCAGCTTTCGGCAAATTAAGCTACATACTAAGAAATAAAAAATATCCTCAGTATCTCAAAACGAAAGTGTATAACCAATGTATCCTTCCTGTACTTACCTATGGACCCCAGACCTGGATACTTAAAAAATCAAACATGGATAAGGTAACAAAAGCCCAAAGATCAATGGAAAGACAAATGTTAAATGCAAACAGATAGAAAAAGAAAAGAATGGATAAGAGATAAAACAAAAGTAAGGGATGTCAGAGGAGAAGTAGCAAAATTAAAATGGAAATTTGCCGGTCATAATATCAGACAGAAAGATGATCAATGGAACAAATTTATTGTAAACTGGAGACCTTGGGAAAATAAAAGTAGTAGTGGTAGTAGTAGTAGTAGGGGAAGACCCCAAATGAGATGGGCGGACGATTTGAAGAAATATGTATTTTCTCTTGGTTTATTCTCTTCGTCTGTGTTTGTTATTATTTTAGTTTTAGTGTCGTTCATATTCAGGCCTATATTTTTAGCTGCGGTATCTAGTCTTTTTAGAATTTTTATCAGTTCTTCTTTCTTATCTGTTAATAAGGCGATATCATCAGCATATCTTGGGTGGTTCTAAAATTACCCGTTTACTTTTTTTAGGGGATATGATATCACTGACTGACACCTCCTCTTATGTGGATTGGCTTGGTTCCTTCGCGGATTTGGATTGTTGTTGTTGCTTCGCTATATATATTAGCTATTAACTGTTTCAAAGTCTATAAACGCAATATATATATATATAAATATATAAATATATATAAATATATAAATATATATACATATATATATATATATATATATATATATATTAAGTGGAATGTTGTAATCGTTGGCTCGTTCTATTTTGACTTTACCAGGTGGTCAACTGTACTGAAACCTTTTCTGAAGCCTTATCATTTCCGTTACTAATGGCTATTTTAACTAAATACAAAACCAACATTCTTATTTTACAGGACCTTTAGGAAAAATTATGGTTATGCCATTTTAACACTTCGAAGCAATTTTTGACGCTCAAACCCAATTAACATTATTACCACTCAAGGTTTTATTAGTTTGGTTCCGAGGTTATTTAGAGGGTGCTGTTATGGCTTTTAGGATCAATTCTTAGTAAAGGTAATTTATATTGCCAATTACCTAAAGAGGTGTTATACAACCAAAAAGTGATTTATAAAGGGAGTATAATAAAACTACTATTCCTTCTGTTCCTTTCAGTTCAGTTCAGTTTTATTGATTTCTGATTTATAAAGATGGTCTTATAAAACCCTGTTACTTAAAGCTTTTAAAAATAAATAAATATAAACTTTGGTCATTTAGTTCATTACTTTAGGTCATAACAAAAGTGTTTTATAAGAGGGCTAGAAGGTTACCTTATATCCTTTTGTTTTTATAGTTACCAGTAGTTTAATAGTAAATATAATTATATAGGCAGCCATATAAAACCTAGTTTCTTTAAGGTTTTTAAGAGTAAACTTTAGACTTTTGGTTTTTGCCATTACTTTTAGGCATTTTACAAAGGCTTTATAGGAAGGCTTAAAGGTAAACTTAATTCTTTTGTATTTATAGTTACCCATAGCTGCATATTAAATATTATTTAAATAGGTGGCCATATAAAACCTTGTTTCCTTAAGGGTTCTAACAGAAGTAAATAAATACTTTCGTGTTTTAGTTTATTTAGGTACTGGTATGGTAAAAATAATAGATATACCTAGGTACAGATTGGTACCTACCTATTGCAAGATTGATTATTTAAAGCACTAAATTTAATAATTGTTGAGCTTTTGTCCTCCTGGATAGGGCACAGATAAGGCCGGTTTAAACGGCCAATATAAAAGGTTTCCCTCCAACCTTCAGGCACTGGCCCTCTTGATTGTGTGCAAATTGCACGATAAAAACATTTAAAACTGTTGAATTATACGCTTTTAACACTTTAGAAAACAAATACAAAAAAATTAAGTGAGGCTATGTTGACTATGTTTACCTTCCCTTTTTTTTATTGGTTTCATAAGGGCACTCAAAAATCTTTGTTGCGATAGAGTAACAAATAAAACCAAGTGACCACTATAAAATGATAATGGCGTATATAAATTTATTTCAAAAATATTGTAAACAGAAAATATTTATCTAGTCGTTTTAGCAGTGTGTTTTAACAATAATTTTACTTTAATTTTGATTTTTGTAATTTTTTTTATTTTAAATATTTGTTATTTTGTTATCAAAAAACGATTAAAAAGCATTTTTGTGAGGGCGCGCTTGTTTTGAGAGCTTTTTAGATACGATTTTATCAGAAAAATAAGTCTGGCAGGCAATTTGCTGATCAACAAAACGACAAACTTCTCATACTTATATAGGTATATTTTTATGTGATAAAATAATTTTGGGACTCTGACATTTTTGGCAATTTTGTGACCTAAATTATTATATATAGCCATTGTGAATCTAAAATATCGTTAAAGCTTTTATAGGAAAATTTCTTTACTCTAAAGGTATTATGGTATTCAACAGAATCGCCAGGATACCAAATTACCAAATCTAGTTTTATAAAAGGTTCTATACTGGTGGAACCGCTAGAGGGCGAAGCTAGAGTTTATTTCTTATGGTTTTATAGTGAGTTTAATACATAGGTTGCCACTACCAATTGGGGAGTCCCATTTAGGATGTCTAAGGGATATATAAGGGTAATGTGAACGTGCTAGCGACCAATCATTGAAACTAATGGTTTCAAGGAATGGCGCTGGCAACCTTTTAGCTTCTGCTATAAATAAAGAAATGTTACTTGGGAATAGTGATCCTTTATGGCATGCAGCTCAGGCAGTAGATGTTTAATAGTGATTTACTTTTCATGGAAATAAATGAGAATAAGCTTTGTTCGTTAAATCAGGTTAACCTCCAGCACATATTGGTGACTAGATTACAGTGAAAAGAAGCTTCAGGCAGCCCTAATTTGATTTCCATCCGTTCGGGACCCGATAGACCCTAATTCTAAAGTATGTCAACACAATTATACAAGAATTGAGCCGGCATCACTCCATATATGACCTATCCTATACGCTCACTTTGATGTGGTTGCCACTAGAATATCATGGAATATTCATAGGCGTTACGTCAAAAACCCTCTAATATGATTAAATGTCAACAAGCGATAAAACCCACACTAGGCATGTTGCGATATACGTTAAAGACGACGTATAATAATCAATTTTCAACTATTAAACTAATAAACTTTTGTTCTCTCTGTAGCTTCTAGGGAAGGAGTAGGGTCTAACAGTGGCGGCTCGTGGAACAAAAATCTGGAGGTTGCAAAGGAGAATCGTGATTTTTTAACACACAAATATACGGATCAAGCTTTAATAATAAAGGAACAAATTACAAAATTAACATTCAATACACACCTATCGGGATTTACTTAAACGGACTACACGACAAATTAAAATAAGAAATTAGCATGCAAAATAAACAATCGGTTTGCAGTCGACCTGCAACCTCACTGAGCTTTATGGGACGGCTTTGAAATCCACATATACAAACAAAATCTCGCGCGCTTTGTCATAGGCGAATTGGGTTGCATTCGAGCTGCAAACCGCGAGACAAAGACGTCGCTGTCGGCGGCCGCACAGAGGAACGGCTTAGTATAATATCAGAGACATAGACCAAAAAATTTTCTTTATATTTTTAAAATTAAATTCACACAATTATTTAGAAAGAAGTCCATTTATTATCATTTTATTGTAATTTTGGGTGATAGATATCTTTATGCGTTAAATTTTGGCTACAAGTGTGTCTAATTACAAATTTTACTACTATTTAAATGAAATGCCAATGAAAAGTAAATATAAAAAAAATCTAGTATAAAATGTTGACTTTAGTAAATATTTTTGTTATATGATTGTCTAATACTGATTTTTACACAAATAAGTCGTCTTTTTATCAGAAATATAATAATAAAATAAACAAATTATGTAAAAATATATCAACATCTAAGTTTTTGTATTTACAAAATTTGAGATTCGACAGGATTCGATTTACCAGTAATCTCAATATAATTGCTGGAGTATTACGATCACAAAAATATAACATTAATCTGCTACGATCTGCTACCAAAATGGCTATGGAATTAACAAAAGTTGAGCGTATGGGCAAAGCGTCATTTTTTGGCATTATAAAAAGCGCATTCGAGTTATCAAAAAGTTTAACTAGTGCTTTTTAATTTCTAAATTATTTAAAATTCTTCAACGACAATTTTTATTTATAAAAATGGAAGTGGAACAAATCCTATAGAGTCGAGTCACGGTTTGTAGAGGGAAATAAGAAATGGTTAGATCACCCCTTTGAGTTTTTAAAAACTCATCGTAAAGGTATTTATAAAATATGTATACTATATGGAAGAAAATATCTTTTTGAAATGTTTTTGTAACTTTTTTCCATTTTTAACTAAGTATATATTTTTTTTCAACTTCAAAGCAATTTTTTTTATTTTAGAAATTTTACCAAAATTTTTTTACAAAATTATCTTAAAATAATTGTCATATGGTGCAAACTTTAACGCGGGCACTGTATTATATAGGGTGTCCCAATTGCCGTGCTATGGGCCACTATTGCTATCTCGGTAACTATAAGAAATACAAGGTTGGTCAAATGAGATAAAATGTACAGTTTTTGGGGGATATTAAAAATCTGGTTTCACATTACGAAAAAATATATTTTGTACCGAGCTACGGGGGTTTTTGGAAAAATTGCTCAAAACTAACACATATCTCAAAAAGTGTAATTTCTACAAAAAATTCGTAAAGAACATTTTTTTTGTATTTTTGACGTTCTTCAATTTGGTATTTTTTAATTTTTTTTATTTGACCAACTTTGTAGTTCTTATAGTTACCAAGGTAGCCATAGTGGCATACTCGATTTTTTAATGTTTATTTGCCTCTGTAATTTATTTTGAAAATGGTTAGCAAATCAGATGTATATTTTTAGCTGCCTAAATACAAAAATATATTTTTTTAATAGCTCATAGCTAAATATGTCAGCCATCTTAATTGTTTATGAAATGTCGGAAGTGACAACTTTTTTATGTTGAAATACCTAGTGGCTTTTTCAAAAATTTTGAAAATTCTACAAAAATATTTGAGTAAAGAGCACTTGTCAAATACTCATTTTTGTTGAACACCATGTCTAGTTTTTTACTGTTTTATAAAAAAATATGTTTTTATAATAAAATACCTAAAAATTCAAGACGAAAAATTTAGATGGCATTTAAGCAAAGTTATATGCATATAAAAAAAATAGGTTTTTGTAAAACGCACATTATTTTTGGGTCGCCCTGTATATGGTTTAAATCATGTAAAGTAACTATTTTTTTATTTATTTAAGACGTTGCTCTTTGTACAATATAACTGTGTAAAAAACTCATTTCTAGTTTTTCTAGACTAAAAGTTTCAAGTAAAAAACCTCATGTCCTTCTGTTCCCATAAGGTCGTTCCACTGTGGGCCGGCGCGTGCGATATAAGAGGTGTGGTATCGTATAAATGTACATAATTCTGGTGGGAATTTAAAAATATATACAGTCGAACCTCTATAACTCGAATCTGAAGGGACAACCAAAACAGTTCGAATTATGGAGAGTTCGAGTTATAGAAACTCGAGTTACATAGGTTAAAATACATGTAAAAAGTGCAGGGATTGCTTAAAAGGTTCGAGTTATAGAGGGGTTCGTTATAGAGGTTCGAGTTAGAGAGGTTCGATAGTAATTAATAGTTCTTTTATTATTTTACCTATATTTTTTGGGGGTTGCACAAACCTGCAAACCTATGGACGAGCCGCCACTGGTCGTTAAGCTTTCAAATAACGAAAGACGTTATTAAATGACGTCGCAATTACCATTGGCTTATCATGGTTTTTGGTTAAAGAGAGGCTTTTCTGGGGGAGAACACAATCTTACAGCCTAGGCCTCGTTGGAGGCGGCTCATACATCACGATAATATATTATTACATTGTGGTGGATACTTGTTTATTTAATTTCTTAAAATTATTTTTGCATCAAAAAAGTCAAATTTTTGAAAATACCGTCATTTATGGTTAGCAATCAATTTTATTTTGTTTTAGCTGAAGAGGCTCTCTAGTAACAAATAAAAATTCATTAACCGCATTAGAGAGTTTCATCGATATATAATAAGTATTTACGTTCTACCTAACTATTTAGCCTTCTTTGATCCATCTTTGGACATAGGGCTCCCTCGATACCTTCCACTCTACTCTATCTGTAGCCGTGTTCATCCATCTAGTTCCCGCATGTTTCTTCAAATCGTCCGTTATCTCATTTGGGGTCTTTCCCTAAATTTTCAAACCGAACCGAACCATCGATCATCTTTCTGTCTGATATTATGACCAGCTAATTTCCATTTTAATTTTGCTACCGTAAAGTTGCTTAACTTTGAACTGCTGTTTAACTTTGAACATTTTAACGGAAAAGATTTAAAAACGTGTGATTTGCGTTTCTTATATGGCGCCAACTTGTAGATTTCTAATTGGTAGTCTACTTCCTTATTGTTTATTTGGTTGAGCCAGAATGGAATGCGCAGTTTCTTAATCTCATTGAATCAAAGATGACAAAAAGTGTGTTTATTGGGAAAAGTTGAGTTCACATACCAGCCCCAAAGATGGCAGGTTTGGATAGGGACAATATGTAATGTCTAAAAGATATTAAGAAAAGAATTTGAAATGTGTTCAAAGTTAAGCAACTTTACGGTACCTTTCAACCATTGTTTTGCATATTATACGATTGCCTTGCCAATCATACCTGCATTTATTTTCTTAAAACTTCATTACTACCAAACCGCTTTTGATGAAATAAAAAACAACTTGAGAAGGTGAGAATTGACTGCTTTTTAAAGATCATGATGAAAATTTGTCGCCATTTCAAAATTCAAGATCGCGGACAAAATAATACTTGATTCAACAAAATGGTGTGTTTATTCTTATTTTCCGAAAATGTTTTAGTTTTTTTTAATTTAAAGGAAATCACTAGTTTGCCGTTACACAACGACGTACATATTAGAAAAATCAGTGTGGTGGTTCTCTAAAAATATATTTTTGTTTTAACCATTGTTTTACAGATTCTACGATTGCATTGCCAATCCTGTCTGCATTTATTTTCTTATAAATTTGTTATTGCTAAACCAATTTTAGTGAAATAAACAAAATCGTGGTGAGAATTGAGTGCTCTTTAAAGATTGTTATCGAAATTTTCCGCCATCTTCGAATTTAAGATGTCGGACAGAATCATACTTGCTTCTTCAAAATGGCGTGTTTATTCTTATTTTGCGAAAATGTTTTAGTTTTTTTTTAAATAGAAAAACACTACTTTCTCCCGCATAAAGAGGTACAAATCATCAAAATCGGTGTAGGGGTTCAAACAAAATCGGATTTTGTTTTACCCGTTGTTTTACAAATTGTACGATTGCATTGCCAATCCTGTCTGCATCCATTTCTTTATAAATTCATTATTAGTGAACCGAGTTTAGTGAAATAAAAACATCATGGTACAATTTAATTTCGTCCGCCATCTTGGATTTTTAGATGGCGGACAAAAAAATATATTTAGTCGAAACCCTAATTTGTCCCATTAAAATCGATGGTATAGTTCAAAAATTATAATGAAAAAAAAATTGTCCGGTTTTTTTTGGCCCACCCGGTACAGTGGAATGTTGTATTAGTTGGCTCGTTTTATTTATTTTATATACATAGGTGTAGTGAAACCTTTTCTGAAGACTAGACTGGAAACGTAAACTTTACAAGTCGAAAATTTACAGGGAAGCCGCAGTCGAGACCTGTAAACCTAAGGAGACCTCTAAAGTCAGTTTTCGGTCGTGTATTGTACTTATTTTAGCTCACACTACTACTATACTATAGTAGTGGGAGCTATGGTGATCCTAATTTTTTAGAAAAAAAAAGTTGCTCCGAATTCAACATTTTTTTTGTCGCGCCGTCTGTCTGTCTGTCTCTCTGTCTGTCTGTAACGACCAACGCGCATAACTCAAAAACCGCTTGCTCGATTTGAATAAAAATTGGGTCGTGATGGTCCCATTTGAAATTGAACAAAATCCACCGAACGCAAGCCAAATAAAAGGGTGAGGGTAGATTTCAAAAATTATAGTTTATGTGAAAATATGGCGTGTGTGATATCAAACGAAAGGTAATTGAGCCTGGAGTTAAATATAATTACTTTAATAAAATAAAAAGAGTAAGCGTAGATTTCAAAAATTAGAGTTTGAGTCAAAACATGGCTTGCGTGGTATCAAACGAAGGGTAATTGAGTCTTGGGTTAAATAAAATATATTTCAGATTTTAGTTGTATTAGCTCACACGTGCACTATAACTATAGTACCTAGTGTGAACTTAGGTGCCCATATATTGGCAGAGTATTTTTTTTAACCTACTACAAGCACATTTAGCACGTAAATATACATTTTTTAAATCGATATAACACTCCATAAACATACTCCAGATATAAATTAAGGTACTTACACAAAATCTAGTAATTTATAAATATAGGAAAACCAATACGTTATATTTGACTACTTTCCACTACTTTAATTTTTAATATTTCTCCTTTATAAATTTAAATTATTAAGTAATGTCAAACCTAGCTAAAGTAATGACTGTTGAAAACTGTCAACATAAGCACTGTCTGAATCCACCTTGACTAAAAGAGGGACCGTAAAAATAGATTTTTCCGGTCTCTTGGTTTTTTACCGGTCGCTATTGAGACTGGAAACTTTTCCAAAAGGATTTGCCTGTAAAGTGATACTTGAATTTTAATTATTAATTCTGCTAAGTTCATAGGTATGTTAGCTAAAATTATAAAAGATAAAGAAACTGTTAAAACTTTAACTGATCAAACTTTTGCCGGATGTGTACGTTAAAACGGCGTCCCTAAGTAAAACTTAAAGAGGAAGGAAGATTTTAGGGGGACCATTATTAGACACTATGTATATACTCTATACGCTGTAGTAGACACAATGAAAACAATACACCTGGCACAAAGCTACAAGACAAAAACCATTGTTTTAAACCTTTATTGTGTCAAAACTTCACGCTTAATTTTATGACAGACATGCTGATGGCGAACGATGGAACAACGGTGTAAAACTGCATGAGTAGGGGAAGTGGGGCAGGTTAAAACAAAAAAAAATAATTTTTCAAATATTTAATCATAACAAAAGCATTTCATGCAAACAAAGGCAAGTACGAGAAAATGGTATTCCGTAAAAAGGATTGAGATCAAAGTATAGCCAAATTCTATGATCATTTCAAAATTAAAGGTTCTCACTCAAGAACTGTAAATAGACAGAAGTGCCCAATCTCATAAGACGTAGGGGAAAGGGGGGCCATAGAAGAAATAAGCCTATAAAATTAAGTATCCCTAATTTTATAGGCTTATTTCTTCTATTAAATAATCACCATTGCGTTCGTCATTTGGAATTAAGTTGGCTAGATATGTTGTATTTAAGATTTAATTTTTAGTTTAGGCCATATTGAACTCTATCATACTTTTATTTTTATTTCTGTAAAAAGTTGCCTTTTCCCATTTTGCTCCGCATACGGGGTAAAATGGGATCCCTATATGTGGCAAAACAAGCAGGGCAGTTTTGTTATTTAGTATCAATATTTTTGTGTTATTTATTAAAATGCTAAGACAAAAAACTAAGATTAAAATATTTATGTAAAAAATAACAAGTTGTAATAAAAAATACATTTATAATAATTAAATTTAGTATTTACAAAATTTATAAAGAATGACAGCGACCTAGTTATCACTGTTGACTCTCCTACATAACTTTTTCGCCCATTTTTAGCAAAAACAACGTAAAATACAAGTTTCACTGACGACACCAAATTTTTTTTTATAATTTTTAAATTTTTTTGGGGCGTAATGGGGTATAAGTTACTAGGTCTAACAAGGTACCCCGTTTTGCCCCCATGAAAAAACCCCGTTTTGCCCCAAAGCACCAGTTAAATTCAAACAAAACTCATACACAGTATAAAAGGCTAATTTTACGGGCAACGCGTTTAATTATGAATAATACATAAACCCACTAATTGTTCAATGTAAACAAAATTTTGAAAAGTCTGCTTTTGCGATGTTAAAAAATATTAAGTAAATAACTATTCTAGTAACACCTTTTGCATTAAAGTTTTTAATAAATATACCTATTCCTACAAAAGTTCTAGAAAAGCCTTAACATTGACAAAAAATTGTTCCCATATCCTATAGCCTTTCACTGACCTTTTATGATATGAGGGTGACTGTTTTTTGTCTCATTAGGAAAACAGTGCAACTAATTTTCTGACTCAGCGCCGTGACAAAATCCAAATTTTTTCGGTCTACAAATAGTTTTGTCACCCTCCATTAACTATGATGGACTTTTAGACAATGACAAAAGGGAAGTTGCTTACTTACTGAAGTGGAGACAATATGGACTTATTCCAATAAAGCCAGGCTTTAATAGTGCCAAGCAGTATTTTGACACCTTCACATTGTAAAATCAGCTGTGATCTTTCAATATACTGTTTACTATATTATGAACTGAAATAAATAATTAATTCATTTATTAATGGAAAATAAATTACTTATTTTTAGATTCGACTTTGGTATGTCAATTTTGAAAGATCAACTGTCAGTTTTGAATGTGAAACTGTCGGAATACTGTCTGGCACTATTACAGCATGGCTTGTCCCTAATATGCATTACATAAACACAAACCTAGATAAATTGTTATAATTTAGCGTACTTAAAAATGATAAATGTATAGCGTGATTGAAATTCTAAAATTTTGGTGGATATAAGTATTTTTAGGAGACATTATGAAAAGCTGAGAAGAGAAGTGTTAAGATTTTTCAAATATCTGTGGTTTCGTTGGGGAAGAGTGTACCCGGAAATCAGTTTTCCTCATTTATAACTCTGTTCAGGATCAATGCGACATTTTAAACTGTAGCTTATCAGCAATTAACCCTGGAACTGCACACTGGGGTGTGAAATACCCAGACAGTTATATTTTTGTCTGTAGTTTTCGCAAATATAAAAATTTTACCGCGTCGCTTCACGTAAATCAGCCAATATCAAGTGAGAAATCGAAGCGATTGCTGCCGATTTTGCTGCTACATCGACTAGTATTGACAAATGGGTATGTGACACCCCAGTGTGCAGTTTACGGTAAAAAAATTAATTAAGATAATTAATAGTTAATTTAATTTATTAATTAATTAAGGTGTGTTTTATGTCCACGAGACAAGTACAGGAAAACTAAGCATGCTTGTGCTGGGTTGGGTGTAACAGGTCCTATTGCCTGCCATTTGGCTAAGAAAGACTATAAGGATTTATTTAACGAAATAACTTTTTTTTAATAAAGTAAGGGTTTATTTTTTGGTTTAACACAAAATTTTGTAAAATAGTTTAAGTTTTGTTTGTATATTGATTTTTTTATGACAGTGTTAAAAATTAACATATTTTTTTATTTTTTCTAATAAAAATATTTAAATATATATTCTTCTGTTTCTTTACCGTAAACATATAAATAAATGTCCATTAATTTTTTATAAAAATTACAATAAATTATAAAATTGTCAACAATTACAAAAAAAAATTGTTTGGGGTTACAAAAACCCCACTGTGCAGTTCTTGTCTTAAAAAATAAGTGTGCAGTTCTAGGGTTAAGAAAATGCGCTTAGCTCAGACGTAGCTGTTCCTTCCTGTTGTTTTTTTAAAATACTGATCTTGATCCGCTTTTTTTTAAATATTTATTGTAGGTAGTATTAAATTAGGATGTATAGCTGTATAGTTCCCACTCAACAATTGGGTGTATTTCTCTGGAGTGTTGTAAATAAATAAATAAATAAATAACGAAATAACTAAATTATCAATCATTCCAAAATTTAAATTTTTCAAAAATGTAAAGCTTGTGTATTACGGCTTGAAGTATCAAGAGAGGGTTTTAGGAGATTAAACCCGCCAATTTTATCAGGGAGTCTCAAAAGGGGTAATATTTGCTGTCTCTCTCTCCTTGTGGCTCTATTCTCGTACTTAAACGATATAATCGTCCACGCCTTGACCAATAGCAAACTCTGAGTAGTCGCGTGTTGTTTGAAGTGACTTGTCTTGACCAATGGCATAGTCGCCCGCTCTTCACAGTTAGTGAATTTTACGCGTTTGAAGTGAAATCTGTTCTCCTGCCCCGTACCGACTGAACGTTTCTCAGTCGGATCGTAGGAGAAGCTTGGGCAATGGCGGTCTTTTCGCATAGCATGTGACGACTCGGAGCTAATTTAAAGCTTGTCATTGGCCAAAGCATGTGATGGGAACCATCACATGGTTCAAGTACGAGAATATGTAGCCTAGAAACTTGCAGTATGCTTAGCCTTGAATAAGGTTTTTAAATCATTTATGAACTCTTGAACTCTAAAATTCATTAAAATAAATTTTATACCTATTGCTTCCACTGCTCCACTGCTTATTGCAGTAAATAGTAAAAATAAAGTATATATTGGGAACAGACCTAGGACAAACAATTTATCCTTAGTAGGGGACAAGCCCACTCTTACCTACAAATTTATTTTTAGCACAGCATTTAGAACTTTTTTAAAAAAATATAGGGGTGTGTAGAATTACTTAGGGCACGATGTTTTCATTCTCATTAAATCTTACATGATGAAATTTTTCGAAATTGTTAGAGGGTGTACAGTACAGTACAAGTAATTTTTTGGGTCATTAATTTTTATGGGCGTGGCACAGGGGGATTTTACTGTTGAAATTAGGAAAGAACATGACGACAAAAAATACTCTGCCAATATATGGGCCCCCCTAAGCTCACACTAGCTACTATAGTTATAGTGTACGTGTGGGCTAATATAACTAAAAACTGAAATATATTTTATTCAACTCCAGACTAAATTACGTTTTGTTTGATACCACACAAGCCATGTTTTGACTTAAACTCAAATTTTTGAAATCTACCCATACCCTTAAAAAAACAAAAACTAAAATGTATTTTTTTAAACTCCGGACTCAATTACCTTTCGTTTAATATCACACACGCCATATTTTCACTTAAACTCTAATTTTTAAAATATACCCCCACCCTTTTTTTTTAAATAAATTAAAATGTATTTTGTTTAACTGCAGACTTTTATTTGGTTTCTGTTCGGTGGATTTTGTTCATTTTTAAATGGGACCATCTCGACCCAAGACCCAGCCTGGGTACCAAATTTCATTAAAATCGGCCAAGCGGTTTTTGAGTTATGCGCGTTGGTCGTTACAGACAGACATACAGACAGACAGACAGACAGACAGACAGACAGACAGACAGACAGACAGACAGACAGACAGACAGACAGACAGACAGACAGACAGACAGACATACAGACAGACAGACAGACAGACAGACAGACAGACAGACAGACGGCGCAACAAAAAAGTTTCAAAATTATCTGAAACGCAAAGATATATAAAAATTTTTGAAATCAGAGCAACGTTTTTTTTCTCGAAAAAATTAGGATCACCATAGCTTACACTACTATAGTATAGTATATGTGTGAGCTAATAATGCTGGTTCGGTTCGGTTGGGTTCGATTATTTTTTTATACAGGTACATTTTCAATTATTTTCAAATTATTATTATTATTATATTTATATTATATAATACTACGTTGCTCTAACTGCTGTCGTTTTTGAGATATATACGATTTTATTTTTTTAAATTGTGCCTGGCAAACTTTGACTCTTTGACAAATTTTTTTGAAATAGTATATAACAAGAGAAAAGAGTGACAAATTTTACACGACCGTGAATGTTGTGAACGAAGCGCTAGCCGAGTGAAACAACATGCGAGTGTAAGAAAGTTATTTTCCATTGACACTATTCTTCCTACCAACACTGTTAAACTATACTAATTTTTGTAAAAATTGGCCTTTTTCCATACATGTGCGGAAAATTATTTATCCACGCATGTGCGGAAAATGTACTTTTCCACATATGAAAATGATCGATTTCACACGATTTGCATCCTCAGAAAACGTTAAGTTTCACCCGTGTGCAGAAATGTTTCTTCACTTTTCCGCATATATATGGAAAAGTGTACGATGAAATTGACTGTCACCATACTTTTCCGCGCATGTGTTGCAATGTACTTTTCCACACATGTGCGGAAAAGCAGTTTCATTTGATTTGTGCAAAATTAAGCACCAATTTTTACAAAAATTCGTATAGTTCAACAGTGCTCGTAGAAAATCTGAGGGCACGGTAGTGCGCGGCCAAGTTCGCGCAACTGCTGTTAGTTGGTGGAGGATGATTCGTCGTTCGGGGTTCGTTTTTCGAAGCTCAGCGATGACTTGCGGCAAACAAAAATGGTGATGTACCAATCGGCACTAACAGTTCTGTGATCTAGAGAAATTGTTGCTACATGACCTGGTTTTGAGACAAATCGAGAACTGATAACTTTTGTTGGTATTTCTTTAACTTGGAACACCCAAACAGGCGACAGACGTTTATTTTAGAGTTGATATGAGTAAATCCACGATTCATTACCACTGACAATGCTGTTAGGCTTGTCAACCCGTCCTGATTTCTCAGAACTGTCCTGATTTTTAGCAAAATATTCTGTGTCCTGACAACACCTTTATTACGACAGCAAATGTCCAGATATTTCGAGCATAGAAAAATAAAATTCTCCTCAAATTTGTAAGGTCTTCATCAAATCTGATTTCAAAAGAAATACTCTGCCAATCTATGGGCACCTAAGCTCACACTGGATACTATAGTTTTAGTGTACGTGAAAGCTAATATAACTAAAAACTGAACTATATTTTATTGAACTCCAGACTCAATTACCTTTCATTTGATACCACACAAGCCATGTTTTGACTTAAACTCTAATTTTTCAAATCTACCCCCACCCTTTTTTTAAAACTAAAATGTATTTTGTTTAACTCCAGACTTAATTACCTTTCGTTTGATATCACACATGCCATATTTCCACTTAAACACTAATTCTTTAAATTTACCCCCACCCTTTTTAGCTCACACATATACTATACTATAGTAGTGTGAGCTATGGTGATCCTAATTTTTTCGAGAAAAAAAAAGTTGCTCCGATTTCAAAAATTTTTATATATCTTTGCGTTTCAGATGATTTTGAAACTTTTTTGTTGCGCCGTCTGTCTGTATGTCTGTCTGTCTGTCTGTCTGTCTGTCTGTCTGTCTGTCTGTCTGTCTGTATGTCTGTATGTCTGTATGTCTGTATGTCTGTATGTCTGTATGTCTGTATGTCTGTATGTCTGTATGTCTGTATGTCTGTATGTCTGTATGTCTGTATGTCTGTATGTCTGTATGTCTGTATGTCTGTATGTCTGTATGTCTGTATGTCTGTATGTCTGTATGTCTGTATGTCTGTATGTCTGTATGTCTGTATGTCTGTATGTCTGTATGTCTGTATGTCTGTATGTCTGTATGTCTGTATGTCTGTATGTCTGTATGTCTGTATGTCTGTATGTCTGTATGTCTGTATGTCTGTATGTCTGTATGTCTGTATGTCTGTATGTCTGTATGTCTGTATGTCTGTATGTCTGTATGTCTGTATGTCTGTATGTCTGTATGTCTGTATGTCTGTATGTCTGTATGTCTGTATGTCTGTATGTCTGTATGTCTGTATGTCTGTATGTCTGTATGTCTGTATGTCTGTATGTCTGTATGTCTGTATGTCTGTATGTCTGTATGTCTGTATGTCTGTATGTCTGTATGTCTGTATGTCTGTATGTCTGTATGTCTGTATGTCTGTATGTCTGTATGTCTGTATGTCTGTATGTCTGTATGTCTGTATGTCTGTATGTCTGTATGTCTGTATGTCTGTATGTCTGTATGTCTGTATGTCTGTATGTCTGTATGTCTGTATGTCTGTATGTCTGTATGTCTGTATGTCTGTATGTCTGTATGTCTGTATGTCTGTATGTCTGTATGTCTGTATGTCTGTATGTCTGTATGTCTGTATGTCTGTATGTCTGTATGTCTGTATGTCTGTATGTCTGTATGTCTGTATGTCTGTATGTCTGTATGTCTGTATGTCTGTATGTCTGTATGTCTGTATGTCTGTATGTCTGTATGTCTGTATGTCTGTATGTCTGTATGTCTGTATGTCTGTATGTCTGTATGTCTGTATGTCTGTATGTCTGTATGTCTGTATGTCTGTATGTCTGTATGTCTGTATGTCTGTATGTCTGTATGTCTGTATGTCTGTATGTCTGTATGTCTGTATGTCTGTATGTCTGTATGTCTGTATGTCTGTATGTCTGTATGTCTGTATGTCTGTATGTCTGTATGTCTGTATGTCTGTATGTCTGTATGTCTGTATGTCTGTATGTCTGTATGTCTGTATGTCTGTATGTCTGTATGTCTGTATGTCTGTATGTCTGTATGTCTGTATGTCTGTATGTCTGTATGTCTGTATGTCTGTATGTCTGTATGTCTGTATGTCTGTATGTCTGTATGTCTGTATGTCTGTATGTCTGTATGTCTGTATGTCTGTATGTCTGTATGTCTGTATGTCTGTATGTCTGTATGTCTGTATGTCTGTATGTCTGTATGTCTGTATGTCTGTATGTCTGTATGTCTGTATGTCTGTATGTCTGTATGTCTGTATGTCTGTATGTCTGTATGTCTGTATGTCTGTATGTCTGTATGTCTGTATGTCTGTATGTCTGTATGTCTGTATGTCTGTATGTCTGTATGTCTGTATGTCTGTATGTCTGTATGTCTGTATGTCTGTATGTCTGTATGTCTGTATGTCTGTATGTCTGTATGTCTGTATGTCTGTATGTCTGTATGTCTGTATGTCTGTATGTCTGTATGTCTGTATGTCTGTATGTCTGTATGTCTGTATGTCTGTATGTCTGTATGTCTGTATGTCTGTATGTCTGTATGTCTGTATGTCTGTATGTCTGTATGTCTGTATGTCTGTATGTCTGTATGTCTGTATGCCTGTATGTCTGTATGTCTGTATGTCTGTATGTCTGTATGTCTGTATGTCTGTATGTCTGTATGTCTGTATGTCTGTATGTCTGTATGTCTGTATGTCTGTATGTCTGTATGTCTGTATGTCTGTATGTCTGTATGTCTGTATGTCTGTATGTCTGTATGTCTGTATGTCTGTATGTCTGTATGTCTGTATGTCTGTATGTCTGTATGTCTGTATGTCTGTATGTCTGTATGTCTGTATGTCTGTATGTCTGTATGTCTGTATGTCTGTATGTCTGTATGTCTGTATGTCTGTATGTCTGTATGTCTGTATGTCTGTATGTCTGTATGTCTGTATGTCTGTATGTCTGTATGTCTGTATGTCTGTATGTCTGTATGTCTGTATGTCTGTATGTCTGTATGTCTGTATGTCTGTATGTCTGTATGTCTGTATGTCTGTATGTCTGTATGTCTGTATGTCTGTATGTCTGTATGTCTGTATGTCTGTATGTCTGTATGTCTGTATGTCTGTATGTCTGTATGTCTGTATGTCTGTATGTCTGTATGTCTGTATGTCTGTATGTCTGTATGTCTGTATGTCTGTATGTCTGTATGTCTGTATGTCTGTATGTCTGTATGTCTGTATGTCTGTATGTCTGTATGTCTGTATGTCTGTATGTCTGTATGTCTGTATGTCTGTATGTCTGTATGTCTGTATGTCTGTATGTCTGTATGGCTGTATGTCTGTATGTCTGTATGTTTGTATGTCTGTATGTCTGTATGTCTGTCTGTAACGACCAACGCGCATAACTCAAAAACCGCTCGGCCGATTTTAATGAAATTTGGTACCTAGGCTGGGTCTTGGGTCAAGATGGTCCCATTTAAAAATGAACAAAATCCACCAAACAGAAACCAAATAAAAGGGTGGGGGTAGATTTCAAAAATTAGAGTTTATGTGAAAATATGGCGTGTGTGATATCAAACGAAAGGTAATTGAGTCTGCAGTTAAACAAAATACATTTTAATTTATTTAAAAAAAAGGGTGGGGGTATATTTTAAAAATTAGAGTTTAAGTGAAAATATGGCGTGTGTGATATTAAACGAAAGATAATTGAGTCCGGAGTTTAACAAAATACATTTTAGTTTTTTGTTTTTTTTAAGGGTGAGGGTAGATTTCAAAACCTTGAGTTTAAGTCAAAACATGGCTTGTGTGGTATCAAACAAAAGGTAATTTAGTCTGGAGTTAAATAAAATATATTTCAGTTTTTAGTTATATTAACTCACACGTACACTATAACTATAGTACCTAGTGTGAGCTTAGGGGCCAATATATTGGCAGAGTATTTTTTAAATTAGCTGAAATGTATTTTGTTTAACTCCAGACTCAATTACCTTTCGTTTGATATCACACACGCCATATTTTTACACAAACTCTAATTTTTGAAATCTACTCCCACCCTTTTGTTTAGCTTGTGTTTGGTGGATATTGTTCATTTTTAAATGGGACCATCTCGACCCAAAACCCAGCCTGGGTACCAAATTTCATTAAAATCGGGCAAGCGGTTTTTGAGTTATGCGCGTTGGTCGTTGCAGACAGACAGATAAACAAACGGCGCAACAAAAAAGTTTTAAAATCATCTGAAACGCAAAGATATAGAAAATTTTTTGAAATCGGAGCAACTTTTTTTTTCTCGAAAAAATTAGGATCACCATAGCTCACACTACTATAGTATAGTAGTAGTGTGAGCTAAAAATGTAACTTGATTTGCTCATATAATTTAGATTTCTTAGTCCGTTGATTTAGTGTAAAACTATTAAACGTTATCATATTTTCCAATATTGCCACTCCCAATGGAGATAAATACTTCGATTTTTCAAAATACATATGGTTTGTCCACCGATGATGTCATCAAAAAAGTTTTTTAAAAGCCTCCCAACGATGTATTTGTACGTGCAAGACAAATAATAATTAGTTAATTTTCCTAAATATTAATTATTCCATTGCACTGAGCCATACAGGTTGTCACGTGACACCGCAAAGTGCGCGGATAGACAGTGCGCAACCCACCGGCACGATGAGAGGAGATCATCGTAGCCTCCATATTGAAACCGGCGTGTTTACTCGGTTTTTCCAAAACTACAATTCAATCAATTACAATTAGTGCCAATCAATTCTAAAATCATTCCAATCCGTTACCTCAACTCCTCACAGTGATTTCGATCAACTCAAGAACTCTGGTAGAAGCCTGGGCGCCCAGTGAATGGAATTTGTACCGCCGAGAAAAAACCAAGGTAGGTGTCAATCGACATTTTGTATGGTTCTCGCGTTATTTTCCATTTTTATCCTTAATGCGTAAAAGTTTAACCAGTGCCTAAAGCTATCGAACGGGTGTATGTCTTGCGCATACATTTTTATGGTCCTTCTATCCAAATATTCAAAAAAATACAACAAAAATCAAAATTCATTTTTCTTAAACCAAAAATCTAAAAATTTTAAGACGCCATTAAGGACCAACCCAAAAGGGGCAGGCTTTATCAGTGACGAAGCGACACGCCTTTCCTAACACATGTTTAAAAATTTTATCGATTTCTGCAGTTGAAATTTAAAGGTCGCGGTCGACAAAAACAACTGTTTTTTGTTTACCTACGAACGAAGGTACAAAATAAAATAAAATAATAAGAAATTCTGAAAAACGTTTTAGTGTTCAGTGATAATATTTATTACTAATTAAACAATTAAAATGACTAAAACCGGCCTGGATAAGGCAGTGCAAAAACGTACAGTTTATGTTACGAGGATTACCGAAACATACACTGCAGCCATAAAGGCTCAGACTGATTCAAATGTAAAATCTATTTTCAAAACAAGGTATGAGAACTTGGAAGAATTTTATGATGAGTTTAAAAAACTGCACAATGACGTTATTAGCCTAGTGGAGAACGATAACGAATATAAAGTGCAAGACAAGGTGCGAGAAGATACAGACAATTTTTATTTTCAAACTAAAAGTATTTTCAATCAACTTTTTCCAGAACAAAATACTTTACAAGGCAATTTTGTATCTCTTCAAAATCAAACAAACAGTCATGAATACAAGGATCTATTAAAATTAGATGTCCCTTGTTACGATGGCACTTTATTAAAGTGGGTCACTTTTTATGATATGTTTTGCTCATTAGTGCACAACACTAATATGCCTCCAGTAAGGAAATTTAGACATTTAATTTCATATTTAAGAGGTGAACCACTCAGTTTAATAAAACACTTGCCTATTAATGATAATAATTACAATATTGCTTTTCAAACACTAGTAGATCGATACCAAAACAAAAGACTTTTGGCAACAAGCTACTGGAACACCGTAAATAGTACGGTTCCCTTAAAAAATAATTGCTCTTCCAAGGATCTTAGAACTTTACTCGATAGTTTTAAAGAAAATATCTCTGCTTTAGAGTTATTAGGTTTTCCAACTCAACATTGGGATTTCATACTTTTCAACATGCTTCTTTCGCGTCTAACTACCTCAATACGAACTTCTTTTGAGATAGAATATAGTAAAATGGAGCTTCCTACCTACGAAAACCTTACAGAGTTCCTCAAAAATCATTGTAGGGCCTTAGAATCAGTTCAAATCATGCAAAATATTTCTTATTCAATTATGCAATCAGACAATTTACAAAATTCAAATCCAAAACCACCTAAGCGACAATTCAATTCAAATAATAATTACAACAGTTACTCAAAACCATATCAACCACAAGTTTACGTGGCAAATACAACTCAAAATCCTCAAAACTCAAAAATAACTTCATTTAGCAATAATTCGCAATTCCAACCAAATCAATCTAAATTCTTTAATTCAAATCAACAACCAAATCAATCTAGTTTTAGTTTCACTCCAGAAACTCAAAACAACTCAAATTCAAATACAAATCAATTCAACTCAAATTCAAATACAAATCAATTCAACTCAAATTCAAATAGACAACAACAATTAAATAATTCGAATTTACAATTTAATTCGAATCTGTTTCAAAATAAATACAAATGTCGTTTATGTACAAATAAACAATTTCACAATCTTTCACAGTGCCAGGTATTTTTATCAAAAACTATACAGGAGCGTAATGCCTACGTTAGGCAAAATAATGCGTGTAGCAATTGTTTAAGATCGCATCCCTTAAATTTATGTCAATCTACTTTTTCTTGCCGTATCTGTGGCCAGCGTCACCATACGAGTATTTGTAATAACTCGCAAACTACTCAATCGAATTCACAAAACGCGTATTTTACAAATGTACAACCAACCCCAAACTTAAATCAAAATTCAATTCAATCTTCCCAAAACCCCAATCAAACACAAAATGAAACACCCAATGAGGGCATTGATTACATTAATTGTGGGTGCACCTCACTCACTACTCAAAAACCTCAAAGTACTATTTTACTTTCTACAACAAAAGTAGACATCCTAGATAGTCGTGGATACTATCAAACTATACGGGTTGTCCTCGACAATGCGTCAGAGGCCAATTTTATTTCTGAAAATTGTCTTAATCGCCTAGGATTATCTAGGAAAAAATTCATAGTTCCCATACGAGGCATCAATCAATCTACTTCAACCACCAATGGCATAACAAATTGCACAATTAAGCCTGTTGGCCGAAATAATCCAACGCTTTCTCTTGATGTCTATGTTTTGCCAAAGGTAAGTGCAAATTTGCCATCTTTTCAAGTTAATCCTCACAATTGGCATCATATCTCTAATTTAAATTTAGGAGATAATACTTTCAATATTCCCGCACCTGTAGACATGCTTTTAGGAGCACATGTTTATTCTCAAATAATTCAACCTAACATTATTCCTGGAGAACCGGGGCAGCCAATAGCACTTGAAACCTTGTTCGGCTGGGTGCTCCTGGGAAATACGGAAATATCAAATCAACCTACATACAATTCAACTTCATATTCATGTCACTTTACTTCTTTACAAAATAATTCACTAGATCAAACGATGATCAAGTTTTGGGAAGTTGAGTCTCTCCCAACAAAGAAGTTCCTCTCTCCTGATGAGGAAAAATGTGAATCATTTTATCAAAAAACTGTCACGAGAGATAGTTCGGGACGTTTTCAAGTTTCATTGCCATTTCGTCACTCCAGACCTATTTTAGGAGATACCTACTCACATGCTTACAAATGTTTTTTATCTCTTGAGTCTAGACTGATAAAAAATCCCGAACTATATTCACAGTATTCCGAATTTATGAATAACTACTTAAAAAACGATCATATGAGTTTAATTCGAGAATCAGAATCAAAAAATCAATTCATAAATTATTTACCCCACCACTGCGTTGTACGCCCCGATAAATCAAGTTCACGCGTTCGAGTAGTTTTTAATGGCTCGGCAACAGCGGGTTCAAAAGGTATATCCCTGAATTCTACCCTTCTCCCAGGGCCCAAATTACAAACTGACATCAACTCAATTCTGTTAAAATTCCGATTTCATGAAATAATCATGCTCTCGGATATTACACAAATGTTTTTACAAATAAAATTAGCTCCGGAAGATCGGGATTATCAACGTCTTCTGTGGCGTTTCACTTCAAGCGATCCTATTCAAGAATACAGACTTAATACTGTCACGTTTGGTATCACATCTAGTCCTTTTTTGGCCATCAGAACTATTCAAGAGTTAGCCAAAATCCAAAAAAAAACTACCCAGAAGCTTCTAGAGTGCTCCTAGAAGACATTTTTGTCGATGATATCTGCGCAGGCGCAAACTCTATAGAGTCGGCTCTAGCTCTACAGCGAGATTTAATCGCTCTTCTAAAATCAGGCTGTTTTGAGCTTAAAAAATGGGCTAGTAATCACCCAAAACTACTATCCTCTCTATCACCAGACGAATGCCAAATTCCCTTTTCTTTTGACAAGGAAAATCCTATATCCATAAAGGTTCTTGGACTCCAGTGGGACCCAAAATCAGACAATATGTTTTTCTCTTGTCAGCCATCGGAAAAACGATGCACAAAAAGAAATATTCTAAGCGCTATTGCTTCTATTTTTGATCCTTTAGGGATGCTTTCTCCCATTTCATTTTTTGCAAAATGTCTTATGCAAAAATTATGGATTTCCAAGATAGGATGGGACGATCCCGTGGACAAATCTATTCTTCAGCATTGGACACAATTTCAAAATGAACTTAAGTGCTTATCAGATATTAAAATTCCTAGGCACATTTTTTCTAAAGATATAATATCTTGTCAACTGCATGCTTTTTCGGACGCATCAGAATTAGGCTACGCAGCTTGCGTTTATTTACGTATCGAGCTGTCAGATCAAAGCATAAAAACTTCCTTAATTATGGGCAAATCAAGGGTCAGTCCCTTAAAAACTATTAGTCTCCCGAGACTAGAACTTTTAGGTACTGTTCTTCTTACTGAACTTCTTAGTTTTGTTATAAAAACTTATTCCCCTTTAATTTCAATAGATAAAACTTACGCTTATACAGATTCTCAAGTCGTCCTCTTTTGGCTTTGTAGCTCACCTCATAGATGGCGCTCTTTTGTTGCTAACAGAGTTAGCCAAGTACAAGAAAAACTCTCTAATGTAAACTGGTATCATGTAAAATCACAAGAAAACCCTGCGGATGTCGCCAGTCGTGGCACAACTCCTTCTAATTTTATAAACCACCCCTTGTGGTTTACAGGGCCTTCCTGGCTTAGTCAACCATGTACAACATGGGACTTAAAAAATCCCGCATTACTCCAAAACTCAGAAACCGATTTTCAGCAAATTTTAAATGAAGAAAAGCCTGAAAAAATAACACTTACTACAAACATCGATTATCATATTCTAGACTTCCTTGTAAATAAATATTCATCCCTTTTTCACATTCAAAAATTAATTTGTCAGATTCGACGAATATTTTATAATTTTAAAAACAAAAAGGAACCACTTACAGGTCCTATTTCTATTTTTGAAATTCAGTATGCTTTAACACTCTTGGTTCGAAGAAGCCAAGAATTACATTTCTCTGACCTCCTAAAACAACTAAAAAACAACGAACTTTTACCCAAAGCTTTTCGAAAAATTGCACCCTTTTTGGACACTACCGGACTGATAAGGGTAGGTGGTCGTCTTAGGCATACGAATTCTATACCTTTTGATGCAAAACATCCTCTATTGCTTCCCAGATCAGGCAGGTTGTCTGACCTCATCATTGAACATATTCATAAGGAAAATAGCCATCCAGGGCTAAATACAGTTCAGTACTTACTAAGACAACAATTCTGGATCTTAGCATCCCGCAGAGCTATTCAGTCAGTTTTATCTCGATGCATAAGATGTTATCGCCTTAGACCAAAGGCTTACATCCCTTATCAAGGTGACTTACCTTATTTTAGAATTTCACAACTAAAGTGCTTTTCTCATGCAACTTTGGACTATGCTGGTCCTATAAAAATTTCACCAGGTCGTTGGTACCGGGGTACCAAAGAATTAAAAGCCTATATCTGCATTTTCGTGTGCGCAAGTACGCGCGCTATCCACACAGAAGTTGCGTCAGACCTTACATCTGAATGCTTTATAGCCGCATTCAGAAGGTTTGTAGCTAGAAGGGGTCGTTGTAATTTTTTATACAGCGACAGAGGCTCCAATTTTCAAGGAGCAAACTCTGAGCTTAAAAAGCTCTTCGAAGCTTCCTCTGAACATCTTCAGATCAAATGGCATTTTTTTCCTAGTGCTAGTCCTCATTTCAATGGCTTATCAGAGGCTGGTGTTAAATCAGTAAAAACACATCTTTACCGAGTGATCGGAAATCAGAAGCTTACATACGAAGAACTAAATACTTTGCTTGTGCAGATCGAGGCATTGCTAAATAGTCGCCCAATCTCTGCGCAATCATCCGATCCCAATGATTTTTGTCCACTCACTCCCGGACATTTCCTTACCATGGAACCTTTAAACTCTGTCCCAGACCCAGACTTATCACAATTAAAACTAAACACTCTTTCTCGGTGGCAACTTGTTCAGCGATTGAACACTGATTTTTGGTCCCGATGGAAAGAGGAGTACCTACATACTCTACAGCAGAGGTCCAAGTGGACAGAAAAACCTACTAAAGTCGAGTTAAATACTTTAGTAGTCATAAAAAATGAAAACAAACCACCCTTGCAGTGGTCTTTAGGCAGGATTGTAGAATTGCATCCTGGTTCAGATGGACATGTTAGAGTTGTCACGATTAGGACTCAACAAGGGCTATTTAAACGTCCAATTGTTAAATTGTGCCCTTTGCCTTTTAACTGAACACTCAAGCAATGTTCATTCTATGTCAGTGTCGTCATAGAATTATTCTTTTCTTTTTTTTTTTTTTATTCCTTTTCGGGAAATATATTTTTTTTGTTTTATCGCGGCAAAAAATAGAATAACATTTTGTCGCAATTTTTTAATTTTTTTTTTTGGAAATAATAATTGTTATTCCCTAGTTATAATACATATTATTTTTCCTGGTTCTAAAATAGTATTTTAGGGCGGCCGGGAAAATGTACGTGCAAGACAAATAATAATTAGTTAATTTTCCTAAATATTAATTATTCCATTGCACTGAGCCATACAGGTTGTCACGTGACACCGCAAAGTGCGCGGATAGACAGTGCGCAACCCACCGGCACGATGAGAGGAGATCATCGTAGCCTCCATATTGAAACCGGCGTGTTTACTCGGTTTTTCCAAAACTACAATTCAATCAATTACAATTAGTGCCAATCAATTCTAAAATCATTCCAATCCGTTACCTCAACTCCTCACAGTGATTTCGATCAACTCAAGATCTCTGGTAGAAGCCTGGGCGCCCAGTGAATGGAATTTGTACCGCCGAGAAAAAACCAAGGTAGGTGTCAATCGACATTTTGTATGGTTCTCGCGTTATTTTCCATTTTTATCCTTAATGCGTAAAAGTTTAACCAGTGCCTAAAGCTATCGAACGGGTGTATGTCTTGCGCATACAGTATTACAACATCAATTTATGCTACATGTAATAACGCAAATATTTCAATTCTTTTTAAACATACCTATATGATGTAATCAGGGTGGTGAGGAAAGTAACTATGATCGAGTGCCTTCTTACGCTTTTTTGTATTAGTATATTGACAAGTAACCGGAAGTGAAATATTTTTTTGGTATTTGTCCCATGGACCATATTATTATAATTTTTATTAGATAGCCAGTTATTAGTAAATAAGTACATAATATATATGTAATTTCTTAGCAAAATCAAGAAGTTTTTTTTAAATTGATAATTTAAAAAAATTAAAGGTATTTTATGTTTCAGTTTTTGATAACAATTTGTGGATGTCCTGCTTTTGGATCAAATGTCCTGACAATTTAAAACAAATGTCCTGACAAACCTAAATTCAGAGTCGGCAACCCTAAATGCTGTTCACGTTTTTCGTGATTCCTGCCTTAAAGCGGTTTAGAGAGTTCTGACACCAATTGACCCTCTTCTTTCTTTTCTTCGGTTAGCAGTTGTGGTATCCAGCGGGAAACTAATTTTCTTACCCCTAATTCCTTATGCAAAATTTTATGAATTGAGGTCTTCAAAATCTCCAAAGCCTCATTCTCGCGTGGATCTTCCGTGATGAGCATGCGCGCAGTATCGATGTTGTCCTCGGTTACAACTGGCCTTGGATCGTCGCTAAGGCTAATCCATCCAAGTTTGAATTCTCCATACCAAGAAGAAAATGTCGACTGAATCTGAAATCAACTCGGCAAGGCATTCTTGTTGATATAATTTCATTCGAAAGTTGTAAAAAATTATACCCCGAAAATGTTCTCGGGCTAATTCCATATTTCGACGGATTTGTTAACTTAAAAAATTCACTGTAAATATAAACCTATATGTATCGCACTGACGTTTTGAATTTAGGTTAGGTAAAAATTGAGGTTAAGTTTTGGTAACTCCAATCGATCAGCGTCGCCCTCTATGTTTCTACACGCAAAATATAAAAGACAGCCCTCGTACCACACCACCCCACAAGACACAAATTGTTTAGGGGTGCCTGTCAATTTTTTTTTTACTTCCGTGGTATATGGTGCACTATTAAAGTTAATATAGCTAAAGGCTTCGTGAATGGAGTAAAAATAAAAGAAAACCGCTTCTAAAGGCATGTAGTTGTATTATGTCGAGATTCAATTCAATATTTAAACTTTCAGGCCGCATTCTAGTATCGATCTTTGGATGATTTTTCACGAGAGCATCAATACAAAGAGTTTTGGCAAGGTATTGCAGGAAAATTTTGCTCTTGGGATGTAAAAAACTGCACTTTGTTGCAAAGCTGGCACAGGGTGTCTCTGATAAAAGTAGTATCATTGGTATTTTGGAAAGCGTAGATAGGAAGAATCTAGATTTGTTAAGCTCATTCGACTCAAGAAAAATTGAACGAAATACTGGCGTGACTACCACATGTTTGGACCACTCAATAAAGAACAATTGCGAGGCTACTACTTCAAAGGCGCGTATTCATTTGAGGCAGAATTTGCATGTCTCGCTGCGAGGCCGAACGCTCATACGTATGTGTACGAGCTTTGAAGGCGTGGTCAACAGCAACACGCGTAACTAGCGGCATGCGATGCCATCCCATCAGAGTGGGAACTTCAAACGAGCATTCAGTTGAATATTGTTCGTCTCAAGGCGCGTATTCACTTGAGCATGAATGCGAAGGAGGCGTTTGTTTGGTTTCGCAGCGAAGCATGCGAATTTTATTTTAAAATAATAGCGGCTTAGGGACGATGAGTTTATGTAGAAAAATTAGATGTATCCAAACTTTTATTTACCATATCAATAAAATCTTTACAAAAAAATTCGTTTATATTTATTTAAATTTCATTTTTCAAAATAAAGTTATTTCATAAAGTTATTTCATTCGATGTAGATACCCTCGTAAGGGCGGCCTCTCTTTAAAGTCGCAGGACCCGCGCGCCCCGGTTCCGAAAATACAAAAAAATAAAATCTTTATTAAAATATGATATATTAAATGTTTTGCTTATTCTATAATTTTTTCTTTCGTCTTGGCGGTTGCCGGGCCGTATTTTCCGGGACTGTCCTGTTATTAAATGTTTTGTCCCGGGTCCCGAGCAAGGTATTTCTAACTTAAAACAAAATTTTGAAATTTTAATTAATTCCCAATTTTTCTCACATAAATTGTTCTATTCCAACAATTCAACTACAACAATGTGTTCTATAATGAAAGCTGCAGCACAAAAAATTATAAAACTATTTTTTTTACATCCGTTGGCGTAAAAATGCATATCATTGGCATCACCAGTAGCGCACCCAGAAATTTGTCTTGAGAGCCCGACACCTAATAATCCATCATATTTTATGCATTTATTCATGAAATCCTAGTATTCGTTCGATCGCAGTTCAGTACGGTTATATTGCATCGTACCTGCATGATAGTACTAACGAGGTCAAAGTCGAAGTTTGTTTTGTTTACAATAAACCTCGCGCGCGAAAAACCTGTGTTAAAAATCTATATACAATGTGTATTATAAATAATATATCATGTTTAAAAGCAAAAAAAGTGTACCATCACCTGTGAAACTTGTTTTAAAAATTAGTGAAAAGCCCAAACAAAATCAAGAAAAAATGGATAATGCCGAATTATTTCAGGATAGCCATGCTAGAACACAAAATGAAGAAGTTTTATATAGCGAATAGAAAAAATCCCAAAACGAAAAAAATTCACTCTCCGAAGTCAACTGGAAAGTATGCACAGAAAATTTGCAGATTTAGAGACAAAAGTCACTAAAAAAGAAGAGTCTGACATGGACTACATTACTGATGAGGACGATCTGGCAAGAGAAACTGAGTGGATCAGACAAAAAGGAAAAGGTTGGAAAAAACGTCGAATGGATACTTCACTCTCACCACCACAACAAAGCTCGGGCACTGGAGAGCCCTCCAATAAAACACAAAATGAAGATCCCCCAACTAAGGTTTAAAAAGCTCCATTACCTCCACCGATTATGGTAAATGGCGTAAATAATTTTAATGATATTTATGAAAATTTAAATATCATACAAGGAGTTAAAATAAAAGTTTTAAATAACGAAAATATTAAAATAAATGTACAAGACGCAGACAGCTATCGGCTGGTTACTAAAATGCTTAATGAAATAAAGCATCAATGGCACTCATACGAAAACAAACAAATAAGGCCAATTAGAGTAATAGCGAATAGGCTACACTTCTCATGTGACCCACAAAAAATTGTAGCTGATCTACAAAAAAAAGGTTTTAAGGCACTGAAGGCCAGCAACAAACTTAAATGGAGAACAAGACAACCTCTTAACATGTTTATGCTCACATTTAGCCACGATGAAGATATCAACAAAATTTTTGAAATTTCCAGTATCCTTGGGATTGAAGTGGAAATAAAAGCACTAAAAACCTCAAGTTAGTCCCTCAATGCAAAAGATTCCAATCTTATGGACACACGCAAAAATATTGCGCTAAAGAACCACGTTGCGTGAAATGCACGGGGAAACATCTTACTGTAGAATGCCCCAAACCAAAAGAATCTGAGCCAAAATGCATCCACTGTGGAGGCAAGCATCCTGCTAACTACAGATGATGCCTTGTTGCTAAGGAAATACAAAAATTGAAAAATAAACCTAAGAAACCGAATCTCATACCAAACGTGAGTACAAATAGACAAAACCAACAGACAAGAAACACAGTCACACAAAACTCTGTGACAAGGAGATACAGCCAAGTAGCAGCAACAGCTACTATACCTGATATTAATATCAGTAGTCAAAATACTATGGAACAAACACTACAATTAATTTTGGAAAAATTGAACAAACTTGATGAGCGATTAACTAAACTAGAAAGTAGCAATAACGGAGCTACCAATATGCCTCAAATTGGTCAGTAATCTTAGAATCCTAGCTTGGAATGCCAATGGTCTCTTGCAACATCAGCAAGACTTGCAAGTTATTCCAGACATAGAAAAAATTGACGTCTGTCTTGTGTCAGAAACGCATTTCACTAACCAGTCTCACATTAAATTTAAAGGTTATAAAGTGTATCATACAACTCACCCTAGCAATACTGCACATGGGGGAAGTGCTGTAATAATTAAAGAAAATATATCACACTATGAAGAGATGGGATATAAAACCATAGAGATTCAAGCTACATTAGTAAGTGTAAAAACCAAAACATATACATTAGTCATAAGTGCTGTCTATATACCACCAAGGCACTTACTAAAGAAAAATCAATATCTTAATCTACTCAGAAAATTAGGAAACCGTTTTATAATTGGAGGTGACTTTAATGCAAAAAATACCTACTGGGGATCTAGACTGACGAATTCTAAAGGAAAAGAACTTTTGCAAGCTATTAGTGAAAATCAATGTGAGCCGATATCAACTGGTAAGCCGACATACTATCCAACAGATCCAGGAAAAATTCCAGATCTAATTGATTTTTTTATAGTAAAAAATATATCTTTAAGTTTTGTAGATATAGAAGAAAGTTTTGATTTACACTCAGATCATTCACCTATTATTCTAACTCTTAATAAAAACATAATAAAGAAAGAAGCAAATATCTCACTAGTTAATAAACTGACTGACTGGATTAGTTTTAAACAAAGTCTGTCAGAAAAATAAACCTATCAGTACCATTGCAAACGCCAGAACAAATCGATAAAGAAGTTGAATATTTTGTTACAAATATTCAACAAGCAGCTTGGGAAAACAGTCCAAAACCAAAGAGAATTTTTAAGGGAAAATACTATCCAAAGGAAATTAGAGACCTTATATTGGAAAAAAGGAAACTAAGAAGAAAGTGGCAGCAAAGCCGTGATCCTCGGGACAAAACAAATCTCAACAACATGACGCAGGGCATTAGGCGAGAAATTCTAGTAATAAAAAATGAATCTATTAACCATTTTCTTAATGAACTTACAGATGACAAAAATACCGACTATTCCCTTTGGAAAGCAACCAAAGATTTTAAAAGACCAATTATCCAAATTCCACCCATACGAAAATCTAACAACCAGTGGGCAAGGAGTAACGAAGAAAAAGCAGATATTTTTGCAAGTCATTTAGAAAAAACATTTCAGCCCCACGAAACACCAGATGAACACTTTTATTTAAATTAACCCCATCAAATCGAGGACCATATTAAGCTTACATCACCAAAAGAAATATTAACAGAAATCAAAAATATTAATTCGAAAAAAGCCCCAGGGTATGATCTTATTAACGGGGTAGTCATAAAACAACTCCCCAGAAAAGCTATCGTAAAACTATGCAACCTAATTAATGCGTCTTTTAGGCTTAGGTATGTACCTAAACTGTGGAAAGTTGCAGAAGTTATCATGATTCCAAAACCGGGAAAACCACTCCATGACGTGTCATCTTACAGGCCAATATCTTTGCTGCCAATAATATCCAAGCTCTATAAAAAATTATTGCTTAAAAGAATAAAACCCATCATAGAAAGACAAGAAATTATTCCATCTCATCAATTTGGTTTTCGAGACAAGCATTCCAAGATAGATCAAGTACACAGAATTACTAATATAATAGAAAAAGCACTAGAAGAGGGAAAAGTTTGTTCTGCAGTTTTTCTAGATGTAGCACAAGCATTTGACAAAGTGTGGCATGAAGGCCTTAATTTTAAACTAAAACGGTTTCTGCCAAAACAATATTCGGATATTTTGGAATCATACATATCTGATAGACATTTTAGAGTAAAACAGGAAGACTCATACTCAAATTTAAGAGAAATTCAAGCAGGCGTGCCCCAGGGTAGCGTACTAGGCCCTTATCTATACTTATTGTTCACTTGTGATATCCCAAAGCCAGAAAATTGTCACTTAGCAACATTTGCCGATGATACTGGTTTATTGACGGTAGAAAAATCTATTGAAAAATGCATAGAAAAACTTCAGGATGCAGTCAAAGTGGCGAATAAAATTAAATGAAACCAAATCAATTCATGTTGATTTTACAAACAAAAATATAAATCACATACTAATAACAATTAACAACATTCCAGTACCATATTCGAATCAGGCAAAATATCTAGGTATGACACTTGATGCCAAATTGCGCTGGAAAGCACATGTTAAGAAAAAAAAAGAAGAACTTGAGATAAGGTATAGAAAAATGAACTGGCTAATTGGAAAGAAGTCCAATTTAACAATTCATAATAAGTTACTGCTTTATAGACAAGTACTGAAACCAGTATGGACATATGGTATTCAACTATGGGGTTGTGCTAAAGAGAGTAACATTCTAGTTGTACAGAGATTTCAAAATAAAGTATTAAGAAACATTGTGAATGCACCTTGGTACGTTCGAAATAGTGACCTTCATCGAGATCTAAAAATCGAAACTGTAGCAGAGACTATAAAAAAGTACGCAAAAAGCCATGAAGATAGACTCCATCGGCATGTGAATGTGGAAGCAATTCAGCTTCTAGACAATACTATGCTAGTTCGAAGACTAAAAAGAGTGAAGCCGTTTGAGCTAGTAAACTAAGTGAATTACACATAAAACAAAATAATGCTATAAACACAACACAATTGTGAGTTACAGACTAAACAAAGCGGGGAGAACTGTTGAGTGAACCCTAAGTTTAAATCTGACTTTTCTAGTAAATTAAGTTAAAACAAAATTGCTAATTAGTCTTACTGACTAGATTGTAATAAAAAAAAAACACAGTGTGTTTGACAAATAAAAAAAATAAAAAAAAATTCATGGAATGTGTATGAAAAAAATGACTAAAAAATTTTAGGCTTAGGGGGCTCAAGCCCCGAGGCCTTCCCCCCAGAGTGCGCGCCCTTTTCATCATTGACCCTCTATACAAGGTGTTCCGTATCGTTATGTTCACATTTTGGTAGCATGATATCCAATTAATTTTAAGTAAAAAAAAATTAAACTGGTATATACATTTTTATTTGCTTCAAAGTGTTTCTATAAATATAACAATTTTTAAAGAAAAAAACGTAAGTAAATAAAATAAAACAAAAAAAACTTATCCCACCATATCTTCCCGACCAACCCCATCCGATGGATGTAAGGTTCCCAAGACCGCAGCAGCATTCTCTTTTTGAAACACAAGGCTGATCCTTTGGGTGAAGAAACAATGAAAGTTTTTATTTTTAATTTTAGTTTTTAAACAATTTACAAATTTTTTGGTTTCTTCAGCCCAAGGGCCATATGTTTTTTAAGGCGATTGGTAAAAATATGTAGCGATCTGATAGCTCTCCATATTTTCCCTGTTTTTTCTTTCTGAGCCAAACGTGCAGCCACATCCGATTCTTTGGATGTTTGATTGATATAACTATCAGCAAGGTTGTGCCTGCAAGTGGCATCCCAAACTAAGCTCTTCCCCGCAATCCAAGGAACCAAAGAGAGGCCATCAGCCCGCTTCCTGTCAGCGCTGCAAATACATACAACAATAAAAATAATTTCGAAAAGTAAATAAATAATGGTAAAGTAAATAAGAGACCGCTATAGGACCGCCACTGCCTCGTAGAATAAATCCTCAAAATCGAAGCACCAAAAAAACTATGTATCTATGCCTTGACATTTTTACGTGCCTGTATTGTGAATTTTACTCACTTATTTAGTATACTTCCCTGCGAACTGGCACAGCTGTCAAACAGGAAAACCTCGAGAGAAAACTTTTAATACATAGTTGAAAGTGGCTAGGAAAAACGAGCAAAAAATCTGCGAAAATAGTTCGCGGGTATGAGATAAAAAAAATCGTTTCATCGGAAAATTCTTATAAAGGTGTTTGATTTTTCCTTGACCTAGAAAAAGTTTGTTAAGAAGAGTGTTATGGAATAAGATGATAATAATGAAGTAGGTAATTCTTGAGTTTATTTTGAGAAAACAAGTTTACATACACATACTTAAATGTCTTAACTTTTGAGATGAATTGTGTTAAATTTCTTTTAAAAATCTCCTTTTTAGCTTACACTACTATACGATAGTGTGAGCTTTGGTGATCCTAATTTTTCGGAGAAAAAAAAAGTTGCTCCGATTTCAAAAATGTTTATATATCTTTGCATTTCAGATGATTTTGAAACTTTTTTGTTGCGCCGTCTGTCTGTCTGTCTGTCTGTCTGTCTGTCTGTCTGTCTGTCTGTCTGTCTGTCTGTCTGTCTGTCTGTCTGTCTGTCTGTCTGTCTGTCTGTCTGTCTGTCTGTCTGTCTGTCTGTCTGTCTGTCTGTCTGTCTGTCTGTCTGTCTGTCTGTCTGTCTGTCTGTCTGTCTGTCTGTCTGTCTGTCTGTCTGTCTGTCTGTCTGTCTGTCTGTCTGTCTGTCTGTCTGTCTGTCTGTCTGTCTGTCTGTCTGTCTGTCTGTCTGTCTGTCTGTCTGTCTGTCTGTCTGTCTGTCTGTCTGTCTGTCTGTCTGTCTGTCTGTCTGTCTGTCTGTCTGTCTGTCTGTCTGTCTGTCTGTCTGTCTGTCTGTCTGTCTGTCTGTCTGTCTGTCTGTCTGTCTGTCTGTCTGTCTGTCTGTCTGTCTGTCGGTCTGTCTGTCTGTCTGTCTGTCTGTCTGTCTGTCTGTCTGTCTGTCTGTCTGTCTGTCTGTCTGTCTGTCTGTCTGTCTGTCTGTCTGTCTGTCTGTCTGTCTGTCTGTCTGTCTGTCTGTCTGTCTGTCTGTCTGTCTGTCTGTCTGTCTGTCTGTCTGTCTGTCTGTCTGTCTGTCTGTCTGTCTGTCTGTCTGTCTGTCTGTCTGTCTGTCTGTCTGTCTGTCTGTCTGTCTGTCTGTCTGTCTGTCTGTCTGTCTGTCTGTCTGTCTGTCTGTCTGTCTGTCTGTCTGTCTGTCTGTCTGTCTGTCTGTCTGTCTGTCTGTCTGTCTGTCTGTCTGTCTGTCTGTCTGTCTGTCTGTCTGTCTGTCTGTCTGTCTGTCTGTCTGTCTGTCTGTCTGTCTGTCTGTCTGTCTGTCTGTCTGTCTGTCTGTCTGTCTGTCTGTCTGTCTGTCTGTCTGTCTGTCTGTCTGTCTGTCTGTCTGTCTGTCTGTCTGTCTGTCTGTCTGTCTGTCTGTCTGTCTGTCTGTCTGTCTGTCTGTCTGTCTGTCTGTCTGTCTGTCTGTCTGTCTGTCTGTCTGTCTGTCTGTCTGTCTGTCTGTCTGTCTGTCTGTCTGTCTGTCTGTCTGTCTGTCTGTCTGTCTGTCTGTCTGTCTGTCTGTCTGTCTGTCTGTCTGTCTGTCTGTCTGTCTGTCTGTCTGTCTGTCTGTCTGTCTGTCTGTCTGTCTGTCTGTCTGTCTGTCTGTCTGTCTGTCTGTCTGTCTGTCTGTCTGTCTGTCTGTCTGTCTGTCTGTCTGTCTGTCTGTCTGTCTGTCTGTCTGTCTGTCTGTCTGTCTGTCTGTCTGTCTGTCTGTCTGTCTGTCTGTCTGTCTGTCTGTCTGTCTGTCTGTCTGTCTGTCTGTCTGTCTGTCTGTCTGTCTGTCTGTCTGTCTGTCTGTCTGTCTGTCTGTCTGTCTGTCTGTCTGTCTGTCTGTCTGTCTGTCTGTCTGTCTGTCTGTCTGTCTGTCTGTCTGTCTGTCTGTCTGTCTGTCTGTCTGTCTGTCTGTCTGTCTGTCTGTCTGTCTGTCTGTCTGTCTGTCTGTCTGTCTGTCTGTCTGTCTGTCTGTCTGTCTGTCTGTCTGTCTGTCTGTCTGTCTGTCTGTCTGTCTGTCTGTCTGTCTGTCTGTCTGTCTGTCTGTCTGTCTGTCTGTCTGTCTGTCTGTCTGTCTGTCTGTCTGTCTGTCTGTCTGTCTGTCTGTCTGTCTGTCTGTCTGTCTGTCTGTCTGTCTGTCTGTCTGTCTGTCTGTCTGTCTGTCTGTCTGTCTGTCTGTCTGTCTGTCTGTCTGTCTGTCTGTCTGTCTGTCTGTCTGTCTGTCTGTCTGTCTGTCTGTCTGTCTGTCTGTCTGTCTGTCTGTCTGTCTGTCTGTCTGTCTGTCTGTCTGTCTGTCTGTCTGTCTGTCTGTCTGTCTGTCTGTCTGTCTGTCTGTCTGTCTGTCTGTCTGTCTGTCTGTCTGTCTGTCTGTCTGTCTGTCTGTCTGTCTGTCTGTCTGTCTGTCTGTCTGTCTGTCTGTCTGTCTGTCTGTCTGTCTGTCTGTCTGTCTGTCTGTCTGTCTGTCTGTCTGTCTGTCTGTCTGTCTGTCTGTCTGTCTGTCTGTCTGTCTGTCTGTCTGTCTGTCTGTCTGTCTGTCTGTCTGTCTGTCTGTCTGTCTGTCTGTCTGTCTGTCTGTCTGTCTGTCTGTCTGTCTGTCTGTCTGTCTGTCTGTCTGTCTGTCTGTCTGTCTGTCTGTCTGTCTGTCTGTCTGTCTGTCTGTCTGTCTGTCTGTCTGTCTGTCTGTCTGTCTGTCTGTCTGTCTGTCTGTCTGTCTGTCTGTCTGTCTGTCTGTCTGTCTGTCTGTCTGTCTGTCTGTCTGTCTGTCTGTCTGTCTGTCTGTCTGTCTGTCTGTCTGTCTGTCTGTCTGTCTGTCTGTCTGTCTGTCTGTCTGTCTGTCTGTCTGTCTGTCTGTCTGTCTGTCTGTCTGTCTGTCTGTCTGTCTGTCTGTCTGTCTGTCTGTCTGTCTGTCTGTCTGTCTGTCTGTCTGTCTGTCTGTCTGTCTGTCTGTCTGTCTGTCTGTCTGTCTGTCTGTCTGTCTGTCTGTCTGTCTGTCTGTCTGTCTGTCTGTCTGTCTGTCTGTCTGTCTGTCTGTCTGTCTGTCTGTCTGTCTGTCTGTCTGTCTGTCTGTCTGTCTGTCTGTCTGTCTGTCTGTCTGTCTGTCTGTCTGTCTGTCTGTCTGTCTGTCTGTCTGTCTGTCTGTCTGTCTGTCTGTCTGTCTGTCTGTCTGTCTGTCTGTCTGTCTGTCTGTATGTCTGTCTGTCTGTCTGTAACGACCAACGCGCATAACTCAAAAACCGCTTGCTCAATTTTAATGAAATTTGGTACCTACCCTGGGTTTTGCGTCGAGATGGTCCCATTTAAAAATGAACAAAATCCACCAAACACAAGCCAAATAAAAGGGTGGGGGAATATTTCAAAAACGAAAGGTAATTGAGTCTGGAGTTGAACAAAATACATTTTAGTTTATTTAAAAAAAGGGTGGGGGTAAATTTCAAAAATTAGAGTTTAAGTGGAAATATGGCGTGTGTGATATCCAACGAAAGGTAATTGATTCTGGAGTTAAACAAAATACATTTTAGTTTAAAAAAAGGGTGAAGTTAAATTTCAAAAATTTGAGTTTAAGTCAAGCTTGTGTGGTATCAAACGAAAGGTACTTGAGTCTGGAATTGAATAAAATATATTTAAGTTTTTAGTAATATTAGCTCACACGTTTACTATAACTATAGTACCTAGTGTGAGCTTAAGTGCCCATAAATTGGCAGAGTATTTTATTAATATCTGTGATACTCCTCTAGATATAAACAGCTCCACAAGAGTCAAGGATATTTGAAAAATATATAAAATTATTATCATATATATATATAATAATTTTGATACTTTTTAAAAGGCACAAATCTCTGCCGCTCCGCTGTGTTTAAATCTTTATAGAAATAAATGGGTTTTTCTGACAGTTTTTTGTTGTTTGGGAATTTTAGGTTTTTTGTTCAGATTAAGAATATTGTTTAACATACCATTAGTTCAATCAATAGAGGCCAAAATAGGAGGGTTACCCTACAAAAGTTCCGGTAGTTCTGAATTTTGGATATGTTGTTAAGCTCAGGAGGGTAGTTAAAAATCTGAGTTTTCGTCACCCCCACCCCTGTGTTCCCTCCGCCATCTTGACAAAACCATAAAAAATTGGCACTTTTTTTAGTTTTTTGCCTTTAGTTTCGTTCCAGTACACTAAATCGCAAAAAGAGTTATATGAAATTTTTTAGAGGATATAATTATCTACAATTAGGTGGTACCACGGTTGTTCTGCGAGCAGTAGTAACGCAGCTAGATAATTTCCAAAAATGACTAAAATCACGTGCTTGGGCAAATTTTCAGATTTTTTCGACTTTAGACGGCATAAGCTCTGAAATACTTCGTTCTAGGTAAAAGTTCTAAGAACATATCTTGTAGAGAATTTTATCAGCTACAAAATCCATTCTTTAAATGTATTTTTAAATATTGTAACGGAGTGGGAGTAACTTTTAACTTAAAGTAAGTAAGTTAGAAAATAATCATTTTTTAAAATTTAGTGCTTTAAACGGCACGTTTTTTATTTATTTTTATTTTTTCGTGTAAATTTAGTGACGTACAAAAAGGTAAGAGAGCTTAGGGGTCAAACACCTGCTTAAACTAACCACTTCTTCAAAAAACACCCCAGACCCTCCAAAATCTAACATATTCAGCTTTTCTCAAATTTTCTCAAAAAATACGCTTCTTTAAAAAAAATAGAATAAATCATGGAAAAAACATGGATATTTTTTGACTTTTTTAAATTACTTTAATTAACGGACGCCGCTGAAGAGTTTATAAATAGTTGACCCCCATCAAGTTGTACCTTTTTCAAAAGCAAACTTCATTGTCTACAATAAAGTATATTACACATTTTTCTCTTAGAGGCGTATTTTTTGACAAAATTTGAGAAAACCTAAATATGATAGATTTTGGGGAGTCTGGGGGGGTTTTTGAAGAGGTGGTTAGTTTAGGGAGGTTCATCACTAAATTTACACAAAAAAATAAAAATAAATAAAAAACGTGCCGTTTAAAACACTAAATTTAAAAAAAATATACTTACTAACTTTAAGTTAAAAGTTACTCCCACTCCATTACAATATTTAAAAATACATTTAAAGAATGGCTTTTGTAGCTGATAAAATTCTCTACAAGATATGTTCTTAGAATTTTTACCCTAGAACAAAGTATTTCGGAGCTTATGCCGTCTAAAGTAGAAAAAATCTGAAAATTTGTCCAAGCACGTGATTTTAGTCATTTTTAGAAATTATCTAGCTCCGTTACTACTGCTCGCAGAACAATCACGGTACCACCCAATTGTAGATTATTATATCCTCTAAAAAATTTCATATAACTCTTTTTGCGACTTAGTGTACTGGAACGAAGTTACAGGCAAAAAACTACAAAAAGTGCCAATTTTTGATGGTTTTTTTAAGATGGCGGAGGAAGCACAGGGGTGGTGGTGACGAAAACTCAGATTTTTAACTATCCTTTCGACCTTAATAACATATCCAAAATTCAGAACTACCGGACCTTTTGTAGGGTAAAACTCCTCTATTCATTGTACTACATACATTAATTTATTTTCTAGTTGTTGGTAAAGTCATGCATTTAAAGGCAATAAATTGATCCATGACGGATCTGATTACTAGCTAGCCTATTAGCACAGTTAAAGTGAAGCCAGGATATATCAGCCTTGAAAACAGTTTTTTGTAAATATCTCACAAACTAAAGCCCTTACGAAGTTTTACAAATTATTGAGCAAAATGTAGTCTACTATATTCCGAAAACAGCATAATGAGACGATGCTCTGTTAAAAAGTTAGCATTTTAAAAAATGTTTAATTGTCAAAAAACTGTCTTTGGCATTAATGAATTTTGACCAAAATCTAATCAGTTCGTTAGAATGTTGAATACTATTTTACCTGAAAATTTTATGAAAATTGATTCAGCGGCTTAGGAGTTATCGTGTTACGGACAGAAATAATATACACACACCCACACACAAACAGACAGACATCACGACGATATTGCTAAGATAGGTCAAAATACACCCAAATAACACATTTTCGGCGTTATCTGAAAAAAAAAATTCATCGAAAATAATACCTTCTCTATCTAGCCATTGCTACGCTGGCTAGGAATGTAAAAATGAGACGTAAATTAACAAGCGCAGAAGCCAATAGAGCAATTGAAATGTTACAAAGTGGTCGTACCAAGCAAAAGGTGGCCCAAGAGTTTAATGTGTCAAAAAGTTTAATTAGTAGACTTCATACACATCACACACAACCTGGAGTCGGTGGTCCAAGAAAGACAACGACAGCAGAAGACCGATATGTAACACTAAACGCTGGAAGAAACCCTCTTTCTACTTGCAGGCATCTGTCTCAAAAGCTTTTTAATGCCACAAGGACCCAAGTTCGAAACAAAACAGTCAGGAGTTGCCTAAATAATGCAAACTTAATATTCCGTCGTTTTTTGAGGCAAGTTTCATTCACTCCACATCACATGAGGACCAGATCACAGTAAACAAGGGATCACGTTAATTGGGTAAATGAAAGGAGGTCTGTATATTATTCACCGATGAGTTCCAATATTTAAGATTCTGATAGTCAACGAGTAAGAGTCTGGATTTTAGAGTACCCAGAAATTGCCGTTCTGTTCAGAACGAATATCCATACAGGGGAGGTACCATAATGTTTTGGGGGGGTATATGTTTCAGTCGCCGTACAGACCTTCACGTATGTGGTGGCAATATGAATGCTACACATAGAAAGCATGTTGTGAACCCTGTACTCCCAAATTTTCATGCTGCTCAATAGCTTTTTGTGGATTCTCAGTTTTTGGACGATAATGCAACACCACAGAGCCGCTAACGTTCTGGATGCTATTGACCCCACTCTGTTAGGGCCGACTTCACTTGCACTCTTGTAAGCCCCAGGAAGGGCTCTGGCCCGAAGCATTTCTGCCGGGATCCACCTCTGGCGAGTTTGTCCGCTTTCTCGTTTCCTAATGTGACCTGGGACCCATACGGGCTCCACCTCTCTTACTCCGGTCAACTCCTAAAGTGCATCCGCGCACTCCTGCATCAAACCCGCAGACATGGTTGCTTTGCACAGTGCTTTCAGCGCAGCTTGACTTTCTGAACAGATGCAGAGGCGCTTTTCTGTTTCGTTCCTAATTTCTTCCTCCCATTTGACCGCCAGTATAGCGTAAACCTCCGCTTGGATGACTTTTGCATTGGATCCCAGCGAGTTTCTTTTTCGAATACCTTTGCTTTCCACGTACACTCCTGAACCGGTCGAATTCCCGTCTGTATGCCTTGACCGTCTGTATAGCAGACCGTGGCATTGCTAAGGAATTCAACCCTGTCCTTTTTCCATGCATCCCTTGGTGTTATGGTTACACGGAATCTTTTTTTCTCCCTTAACCGCTTCTCTGGCTTTTTCTCCCTTAACCGCTTCTTTTCCATCACAGTCGCGATCTCCGAATGTCCTTTTTGTCCACCGCTCCTTCTCCGCACGACCGCGACCCTTATCCTAAGGTATGCTGCAATAGCTTCCTACTTTATCCAGGTAGACAGCGATGGGAGGCCTAGGATAGTATTCAAGGCTATGTTGGGAGAACACCTTTAAGCTCCGGTGATGCTCAAAGTCGCCAGCCTCTGCATGCTTTCGAGCTTTTTGGCGTTACTGGTTTTCATTGCTCTCGGCCACCAGACCACAGATCCGTATTGGATCCTCGGTCTTATGATGGCCGTGTAGATCAAGTGCAAGATCCTTGGGCTGAGTCCTCACTTTCTTTCTACCACCGTTCTTACTTGCCAGAATGTCTTTGTTGTCCTAATTGACTGTCTAGCTCCATCTACAGGTACTTAACCTCTTGCGATAGTGCTGGTATAGGGGATGGTTTTAGGGGAATATAACCACGAAATGGCCGACTGACATTAGGCTCATGAAATGCGACTGCGCACTCGTCGAAAAGCTATCGATTTCCCTTTAATATCTCTGGGTTTACACTATGCTGGCCTGGTCTAATACTATGAATCTCGATTATTTAAACTTTATTTTGTTTTGTTTTATTTTATTTTGTTGTATAAACTTGACATTATTATATTATGTTTATTCTGAGGTGCGACTGTTTATAGACCCGCACAGTTTTACGTGTCTTCAAACATGGATCAATGTGTTAATCAAGCCTTGTTTAGAATGGGATTTACTGATTTATAGACACGCGAACGCCACCCTTTCCCCCCTAGCTATAGCTATCGCTTGTCTTGTTGTGTTGTGTATAGACCCCATCGAGCACTTATACAGCTAACTGCTAACTAAACAGTATTAAATAATTATATTGTGCATAATTTTTTTTGCGTATTAGGTACTTATAACTTAATAACTGCATTAAATCTTTTCTTACAGATAGAAAATTTAAAATCAAAATAGGAAGCACATATTCAGAATCTTCAGAATCAAACATAGGCACGCCCCAAGGCAGTGTGCTTGCACCTTTAATATTTTTGCTGTTTATTAACGATCTTCCCGAATATATCACGTGGGGACTTGTGTTTATGTTCGCCGATGATACGTCCATCGTTGTATCCGCAAAAGACACAAATTTTCTTCATGAAAAAATCAACTTAACCCTAAATGAATTTTCGAACTGGTGCAAGCAAAACAATCTGATTATAAATGTCTCTAAAACTGTCTTTATGGAATTTAGAACAAAGTCCCGTAAACCTAACGACCTCAATATAATCTTTAATGACATCCCTTTGCCAGTTAGCGATAGCTCAAAATTTTTGGGAACTATTGTCAGTAGTGTAGTAGTGTGGGTTCTGGAGCAATTGGTAACATGCCATCCACTTCTCCGAAGTGGATGACCTGCTGCTGAAGAAGTGAACTTGGTATGACCTTGGGACTAAAAGAAGTGTGTAAGAAGTTGTGAGCAATGACGTAACAACCAGAGGCTGTTGAAAGGCCCTATTGGTCAATGAGTTAGGTGCCAATGCGCGAGTAGGTAAAACGGGGTGTTTTTTTAGTTTGAGCTTCACTAGGTTAGCCTGGTCTAGGTAAGTCTTAATGTGAAAAAGGCCTTAGGTAATTGTTGGTTAAAAAATAAAATAATTTCTAAAAATATTTGTTAAAATTAATCGGGATAGCCTGTTATTTTCTCTGTGTGTTAAAAAATAAAAATAATTTCTAAAAAATGATTGCACGAGTATTTTGTTGGATAACCTTAGTGACCCCACACATGTTCTTATTTTATCTCATTAGCAAAAATATGATGCAACTTTTATAATAATTTTGTATACTGGGAGATGTTTATAGTTTATAGTAAGCATTTTTGATTGATATGATATATTTTTTCAAAATAAATTTTATATAAAATGAGTCAAAAAAGAGGATAGGGTATCAAAGAAAAGCAATAAGTGATTTATTAAATAATATTTGGTAAGTCTTTTTATTGAAATAAAATAGTGGTTCGTCCCGCCTTCCTTTTTGTAAATATGTTCTTTTTACTATAATTTACCAAATTGGTTCGAATTAGGCTATTTGGTGATTCACTAGAGCATTTTCTATTTTTTGTTTATTTAGTATTAATTAACTAATTAAGTACTTAAAATTACTGGGTTATTTGCATTTGAAACTCCCGCGGTTTTAAAGGCAAATATTACAATTTGCTATAATTAATTTACTTTACATAAAATGCATTTTGAATTACTAAGGTTCCTAGTTCCTTTAATATGGACCTTCGTAATCTCATTCCTTCCTACTTATTCCTTCTCTCCTACGCCTATGGATTAACGACGCCACTGGGCGCCATGTGGGAGAATGAACGCAGCAGCGATACCTGCTGCAGCATCAGAGAGAACCGTTTCGCCTTCGAACGATAATACACGCGTGTTAGCGACTCTCCTACCACATGAATGTGGGGTGCAAAAAATACGGTTGAACAGCGCGTCCTCCCATGAGTTCCACTTCCTGTATAAAAATGGTAAGTGAAAATGCATTATTTTTACCTTACATACATTTGTTTATTGCTACACTAACCTAGAAGGTAAACTAGACCATTTCAGAATCCCTTGTACCAGCTTAGCCTATGACCTTATTCCCTTAACTTTATACAGTCCACATCTGACACCGTTAAATTCCAGACAACTCTCCTTTCTGGACCACCAGGGAGCCCCATTTTTGATCCTTAGCGACCCGGATTTCTGGAATCGTTTTTTTGCCTTTTTAGGTTAGTTTTTTTTTACTGGTTTCAAATGCAAGAAAAACCCTTGTTTTTCCTAAATGCCTTTTTTACTGGTTTCAAATGCAAGAAAAACCCTTGTTTTTCTTACATGCCTACTTTAGAAAACCCCTAGGTTTCTAAAATACATTTTGCGATTTTTTTTTGTGTAAAAACAAATGCAAGAAAAACCCTTGTTTTTCTTACATGCCTACTTTAGAAAACCCCTAGGTTTCTAAAATACATTTTGCGATTTTTTTTGTGTAAAAATTAAATATTTTTAACAATAAATTTAGCCTTTTCATGCGAAAAACCAAACACAGATAAAATCTGTAAACTACTATGCTTTTTTTTTGTTTCGAATAAATCAAGTTTTTTCGTTTCTTTTTTGTAAAAAAAAAACCGTATGGAATTTGGGTGTTTTTTTGTTTGTCACTGGAAATAGTTTAAAATAGTGTCTGCAAAGTGCTATTATTTTAGCCGTTGTGCCTTCACATTTGTGGATTGCTATAATTATATCCAATTTGCTCGAAAAAAATCTCCAAATTGCCATATTCATTTTTGCTTATTGCAAATTGCTATGACTATATCCGATTGCGGATGCTTTACTATATTCGTTTTTGCGTAAAAATTGCTATGAATATATCTATTTCTAATTTACTATTATAATATCTGTCTGCAAATGGCTATGATTGTATCCATTTTTTGCGTGCATAATAAATTTTGAAGGAAATTTAATTCTTAACTTGAGAATTTGTTTTCGTGTAAAGGCAGATAAATAGTTTTACCAAATTAAATGCTTTTGATTTGTAGGTATTTATTTTTAAATTTAATACATAGTAGGTACCTACTTATTTGAATTCGCGAGGCGAAGATAAAAAAACTTATACACAAGTTTTTTTGTTATCATTAGTTTGCATCGGGTATTTTCTTTACTTTTGTGCGCTTATAGTTTGATTATTGTAATTAAACGTAGGACATTAATATTTATACAGGGTGTCCAAATTTTGATTTTTTTTCAGTTTACCTAATTTTTGTCAATTATTTTTTGGATTTTTTTTTAAATCATGTCTAGTTCGGATAAAATTTTAAAGGCTAAAGCCTTGCGCTATAGTGCGATTTCACAGCTAAATTTGATCATTGAATCCGCGACCCTCGCAAAAAATGACCCTGCCTATCACAGCGGCTTTAAAGTCAAATTTCGGACATTGTCAAAAATCAAAAAAGATTTTGAAAAGCACCATAATACTTTGTTGACGTTGGTAGCCTCTGATGAGGATCGCTTAGTAGTAGAAAACAAGGTGTTTATGGACTTTTGCAAACGCTGTGACGAGATTTCCACTATATTTTACGAACTTTTCGAACTACCCTTTGAAGATGGAGGGCTTTTGAGCAGTACGATAAATCCCATGGGCAGTCCCTGTGCCTCCACAAACCAGCATGGTTTACTGCCTAGGATAAAAATACCTCTTTTTCAAGGGGAATTTAAGGAGTTTCCAACCTTTTTGCAAGCCTTTAATGCTACCGTGCACAATAATAGGTCGCTGGGAAACTTTGAAAAATTCAATTTGCTTTTTTCTAATTTAAAGGGCCCTGCCCTGGATGTCATTTCTGACATTCCTATCCTTGCTGAAAATTATTTAAATGCCTACCACACCTTGGTGGATAGGTATACAAATAAACGATTACAAGCTTACCTTCACTGGAAGGCAATTGAAGGCTTCTCTCCTCTTACTAAAGAGAATGCTACGAATTTGAGGAATTTGCTTGATTGTTTTTCGAAAAACTTAAGTGCTTTAAAAGTCATGGGTTTTAAAACGGAGTTTTGGGATTATATTATGGCACAAATGCTCTTGGATAGGTTGGACCCAACCACGCGCAAGGCATTTGAGCAAAATTATTGCTCCAATGAGATCCCCTCTTATGATAAAATTCGTGCTTTTGTTTCTAGCCATTGCATTGCGTTGGAACAAATACAACAAACTCAAGATTACTTAAAAAATAAAGATTTGTCAATTTCAAGTCAGAAAAATCAAGCAAAGTTTCAAAATCGATCTGCTTTGTTTGCTAATACTCAGAGAGCCTCCAAAAATGCCTCCCAGTCTCCAAATGGCCAAAGTGGCTTAAATAATACTCCAAACCCTCAAAATTTTTGTTTTCTCTGTAAAAGTGGCGATCATATAATATACAGATGTCCTAATTTTTTGGCGAAAACTCCCCAGCAACGTTTTGAGATTGTTAAACAACATAAAGCGTGTGTCAACTGTTTGGCCTCAAAGCATAATTTACCCCAGCAATGCAAATCAGAAAAAAGATGTTTACATTGTGGCCAATTTCATCACAGTCTCTTACATTTTTTTCCTATTAATTCTACACCTAGTTCTGCGAGTAGCCCCTCTACTTCTGCAGTGCAACCCCCGAGGAGCCCCGTGGCTACCGAATTTAATAGAACCACTAACACCATTGTTACTGGTATGTCTTTAAATGATCGCGAAGTACTTCTCTGTACCGCTTTAATACAAATACAGGATGTTTTTCAAAATTGGCACACAGTGCGCGCCATCTGTGACTCTGGTGCTCAATCTTCATTTATATCTAAGTCATGTGCTGATAGTTTGGGCCTTCCTAAATTTAATATCGCCATGACTCTACAAAGCTTAGATCGAATGACAACTTCGGCAAAATCTGGAATTAATTGCAATATATCCTCTTTGCGTGATAATAATTTTGTTTTTAATTTTGATGCGATAATACTCGATAAAATTTGTAGTGATTTACCTCATTCCTCATTTTCGATTAAAAGTTTTCCTTTTCTCGCCAACTTAGAACTAGCTGACCCAGGCTTTAATAAAAGCGATAAAATTGATTTATTGTTGGGCGGCGATGTGTACCCTTACATTTTGCTAGATGGTCGTTTGTCTACGGGACCCAACAACCCCGTCTGCATTAATACTATTTTTGGTTGGGGAATAATGGGCAATCTTTCACTTTCACCTTCAACTACAAATCAAATTAAAACATTTTTTACTACGTCAATGAACGATTCTTTTGTCAATTTAGATAAAAATCTACAACGATTTTGGCAAATAGATGACATACCTAATGTCAAGGCCATTGACCCCGAAGATGAGTTTTGCGAAAATTATTTTTTGAAAACTACCTCAAAAAATGAGGAGGGGAGATATATTGTATCTTTACCATTTAAAGTTACTGCTCCAGATTTTGGCGACACTCGATCCATTGCCGTACGTCGTTTTTTCTCCCTTGAGAAGAAATTGCTACAAAACCCTGATTTTTATGCTGCCTACAGCTCTGTTTTACAAGATTATTTAGATAATAATCATATGCAACCGGTTTCTGCACCTTTGCCGACCGAAATTTCAAATCATTTTTATATTGCACACCATGCGGTGTTTAAAAAAGATTCTACTAGCACCCCCCTGAGGGTGGTTTTTGATGCGAGCATGCACGCCCCTGGCAAAATCTCGCTCAACAACGCTGTTTATACTGGGCCCCCTTTACAAAGGGACTTACAAAAAATTTTATTACTTTATCGTTTGCATAAATTTTGCTTTTGTTGCGACATCCGTCAAATGTACAGGATGATTTTAGTTGACCCTAGTCAAACTAATTTTCAAAGAATAGTTTGGAGGTTTGATCCTAACCAGCCTATTCAAGACTTCGAAATAAATAGAGTTTTATTCGGGGTCTCTTGTAGCCCCTTTTTGGCTATCAGAACTTTGCTGCAACTTGCTAGAGAGCATGAGGACCTTCCTCTTGCCTCAAAAATCATTGAGGAGGCAGTTTTTGTCGATGATGTGATTTCGGAAAGTGATGACTTTTTTAAGGCCACTGAGATGAAAAATCAATTAATCGAGCTACTTAGCCGAGGTGGATTCGAATTGCGTAAATGGGCGAGCAATTGTCCCGAGTTACTATCCGATCTTCCTGAGTCACACATTTCGATGAAGGCTCTTTCTCTCGATTTAGATGCTGAAAATTCAACTTTGAAAATTCTCGGTTTAAATTGGAACCCTCATACTGATGAATTTTTTTATACTTTCGACTGTTCTCTCCAAACATGCACTAAAAGAACAATTTTAAGTAATTTGGCCCGCATTTACGACCCTCTGTCTTTTTTGGCGCCAATAGTTTTAATTTTAAAATTAATTGTTCAATACTGCTGGGCAGAAGACTTAAACTGGGACGACCCTGTCAGTCCGGAAATTGTTTTTAAATGGGAAAAATTTAAAAATGAATTAAAGTTTTTGCATTCTGTTAAAATTCCTCGTCAAATAATTTTGCCTAATGCTAGTCAAATCCAGCTAGTAGGATTTTGCGATAGTTCAGAACGGGCCTATTGTGCTGTCGCTTATATTCGAATTTTTTATTCTGATGGAAACATTAAAGTTTTTTTTGTTTGTAGTAAATCTAGAGTCGCACCGTTGCGTCGTAAACTAACTTTACCAAGACTAGAGCTTTTAGGAGCTGTTTTGTTGGCTAAATTAATGGATTTTTTACTAGAAACGTTCTCGGAAAAAATTAAATTTGATAAAATTCTTGCTTTTACTGATAGCACAGTGACCTTATCTTGGATTCAGGGATCTCCTCACAAATTTAAAACATTTGTTTCGAATAGAACTGCCTATATACAAGGAAGAATTAGCCCTGAGTTTTGGCATTATGTTCCTACTGAACAAAATCCTGCTGACTGCGGTACTAGGGAAATGTATCCCTCTGATTTACAAAGATTTTATTTTTGGTTAGAAGGGCCTTCTTTTCTAAACCAACCTACAAATACTTGGGATTTTATGACAGTTACTTACGATGGGAATGCAGTTTTGGAAGAACAGCGAAAAAATATTTTTAACGTTTTTACTTGCGAACAAACAGTTGAATATTATGTAAACAACTTGTTTGAAAAATACAGTTCTCTTTTTAAAATTAAGAGAATAGTTGCTTACTTTTTGCGAGGGTTACAAAAGTTTAAAAATCCCTCATACAATTTTGCTACTGATTACCTTACAAATCAGGATTACTACAAAAGCTTACTTTTTATTTCGAAATGCGTACAATCTTTTTCTTTCCAAAAAGAAATTGAATTACTAAAAGATAAGAAACAGCTTCCAAAAGCTTTTCAAAAATTATGTCCATTTTTGCATAATGAAAGCTACGATTTGCTTCGTGTTGGAGGCCGTTTATGCCATTCAAATTTATCATACGATAAAAAATTTCCAATTCTTTTGCCTTCTAGTGCAAAATTCACTGAATTACTGATTTTAGATTTGCATCGCAGCAATCTTCATTGTGGTATACAGACCACAACTTTTTTACTAATGCAAAACTTCTGGGTATTGTCTGCTAAAAAGGTAGTGAGAAAAGTTTTAAGTTCTTGCCATACTTGCTGGAAAACTAAACCTAACTCCCTTCAACCCCCTATGGGTAACCTACCGAAATTTAGAGTTTCCGAAGCAAAGGTGTTCGAAAATGTAGGTATAGATTTTTGTGGTCCGTTCACGATTACTCTTGGTCGGACCAGAGGTGCAAAAACCATGAAAGCATATGTCTGTTTATTTATCTGTTGCGCTGTTAAAGCCGTGCATTTAGAGTTAGTCTCTGATATGACATCAGAAGCCTTTCTGGCTGCTCTGCGCCGCTTCATAGCTAGAAGAGGACTATGCTCAAAGATCTCTTCAGACTGCGGGACCAACTTCGTGGCCTCTGAAAAATACTTGCGACAAATTTTTTCTGATTGCGTGAAGGGGGAAGGTATAGTTTGGTCTTTTAACCCACCTGCTGCTCCCCACATGGGAGGCATTTGGGAATCAAACATTAAATCTTTAAAGACTCATCTTCACAGGGTAGTTGGAAATCAAATACTCACCTATGAGGAATTAAACACGGTTTTAACCCAAGTTGAAGCCATAATGAACTCACGTCCTTTATGTGCCTTAAGCACCGATCCTACTGATCTGGCGGTCTTGACTCCTAATAATTTTTTAAATTTGAGGCCTCCAGGTACAATACCCGATCCAAACTACTGCGATATTGCGTTAAACAGGCTGTCCAGGTGGCAACTGTTGCAAAGAATGCACCGCGATTTTTGGATTCGCTGGCATCGCGAATATTTGCACACTTTGCAACAGCGAGCCAAATGGCACCAACCTCTTGCTTCCATTGATATTGGTACTATGGTACTGATCAAAGATGAAAATTCCACTCCATTGGATTGGCCCCTAGGCCGCATTGAAGACCTTATTAAAGGTTCTGATAATGTTCCACGGGTTGCTATTGTAAAGACTACTAAAGGTACCTACAAACGGCCTTTGGTAAAACTATGCGCCCTGCCTACAAATTAAACTCTCTGAAATGCCCCTGGGCATTCTCAGGGGGGTGGGAAATGGTTCGTCCCGCCTTCCTTTTTGTAAATATGTTCTTTTTACTATAATTTACCAAATTGGTTCGAATTAGGCTATTTGGTGATTCACTAGAGCATTTTCTATTTTTTGTTTATTTAGTATTAATTAACTAATTAAGTACTTAAAATTACTGGGTTATTTGCATTTGAAACTCCCGCGGTTTTAAAGGCAAATATTACAATTTGCTATAATTAATTTACTTTACATAAAATGCATTTTGAATTACTAAGGTTCCTAGTTCCTTTAATATGGACCTTCGTAATCTCATTCCTTCCTACTTATTCCTTCTCTCCTACGCCTATGGATTAACGACGCCACTGGGCGCCATGTGGGAGAATGAACGCAGCAGCGATACCTGCTGCAGCATCAGAGAGAACCGTTTCGCCTTCGAACGATAATACACGCGTGTTAGCGACTCTCCTACCACATGAATGTGGGGTGCAAAAAATACGGTTGAACAGCGCGTCCTCCCATGAGTTCCACTTCCTGTATAAAAATGGTAAGTGAAAATGCATTATTTTTACCTTACATACATTTGTTTATTGCTACACTAACCTAGAAGGTAAACTAGACCATTTCAGAATCCCTTGTACCAGCTTAGCCTATGACCTTATTCCCTTAACTTTATACAGTCCACATCTGACACCGTTAAATTCCAGACAACTCTCCTTTCTGGACCACCAGGGAGCCCCAAATAGTAAAAGAAAAATATAAAACTTAGTCAAACTTGATGTTATAATTATATTTCTGTTGAAAAATTCTGCATGCCAATTTTCTTGTTTCTGGGTATTTGATTGCATGACACAGGATACATGTCTTTTGGATCTGAAAAAATAAGAAAATATACTTCAAATATTTTATTTTTAATTTATTTAATTTTAAACATATATTAACGAGGAGAAGGAGATATTTGCTCATAGCAAAATAGGTCTTGTTCACCTCTTACTGCATAATATTTTTCTATGTTCTTATGATGTTCAATTGATTTCTTGCAAAAACAAAACATTTGCTTACAACTAGAACAAAGCCTAGTGCCAATATTGCAATGTGAATAGTTTTGACAGAAACAAACGTTTCTTTTACAGTAAACACATACATTTTTACTACTACTACTACTATCCATCTGGTCCAGAAACCCAAGTTGCTTGGTTGTCACACATTCTGCAGTCTTTTTTATGTTATTTTTCTTCTGCCATCCTTGTGGTGATGTTTTCTTTGTAGCTTGATAAATTTCTAGGTTGTCTTTTTCTGTTTTTTGATGTGATGATTTCTTGTTCATTGTTGTGGTGGTATCTCGGTTAGACTGAAATATAACCATTAAGAGGTAAGTATAATTTTTTACAGATTTTTTTTTATTTATCATTTTTTTTTTCTTCTAGGTGTTAATTTTTTAGGTTGTTTACTTACCTAGTTTAATTAGTTCCTAGACACACAGTGTCCGATATCTGAACAAGTTGAGAGGATTCTGTAGACTAGTTTAAATTTAAGATTTATTTAAGTTATTGGATAGCCCCATGGTGCTGTGTTGGTGGAGTGGGGTAATAGTTGACGTTTATCGTCAAAAGGACTTAAAGCAATCTTTTTTTGTTTGATTGTGTACACTTCATGTTTGTGAGATCGGATCATAGTTTGAGAGATCTCTGTGATTTTATTTTTAAAAAGGCACTCAAGATAGTCATTAAATGTAATTTTTCTAAGTGAAGCCTTTTTTACACCCTTTGCTCTTTTACTAATATTTAAATTTAAACATTGTTCCTGAACCTCTGTTAATGAAAGGCCTTTCTGCTCAAGTTTAGTTTGAAGATTTTGCAAATCGCTCTTATTTTCCAAAATCTTCACACTATACATTTTAGACCGTAATCCTACAAACTCTGTCATTATAGCACCATTATTTTCATCTTTCATGAGTCCCAAAACTTTTTTATTTTTTAATGGCATGTTAAAAATATTGTCTGGTGGGTAGTCAGATGTGTCAAATTTGTCAATGTCAGTTTTCATATGTTTGTATATATCATCAACATGTAGGTTATAAATTAAACTGTCTGTGTCCGTATATAGCAAAAGGGCTTTATCTCCAAAGTTCGTTTTAATATAGTTATAGTGAAATTCATAAAGAAAAGTTTTTGACAAGTCCAAAATTGTAAATCCTACATATATGGGCTTATTGAAAATAATGTTGTTTCTAGACATTTCAATAATAACCATATCTTTATCAAATATAGTTAAACTATGAAAAGTAGGTTTTGAAATATAGAATTGTGCACCAAAACGACCCGACCATCGAGTTACCAACTTAACGTCCTTATATTTTCGAACATTCTCCATAGTCTTGCCAAATACTGAATTAATCATCAATTTGTAAAAGTTTTTCTCAAATTCATTTTTACTTTGCTGACGCATATGGATGTTTAATTCAATATAGGGTTTCAACCATTGAGACTGTTTAAATTTAAGGACTCTATGAATTTTTCTAATTTTTAAACCCAAACCAAGGACCTGTTTCAAGTTACGATAATGGATGATATATCGCTCTTTATTGTAAAGTGTAGTCATCAGTTTGGGTAGCTTACTTTTGAGTTGGGTGGCACTCGATGTTCAGGGCAGACAGGAAGGTCTTTATGTATTTCAAATAGGTTAGCAGGGTATGAAATGTCTGCTTCAAAAATGTACCCTATGGGACTATCATCTGAAATATTACATATATCCTCCTCAGTGAATGAATTGTTATGAACCCATTCAAAACCACCATAGGGCAATGGTAAAGTCATAGCTGTGCCATAAAGTGAGTTGACGTCATAGTACATTAAATATGATGTTTCCTTATTGGGGTTGTATGACTCTCCCATGTACCTATTGTTAGCTTTGGCATATCTGTTTGAACACTGTGAAACTCCACCTCTTATCCCTCTTTCTATAAACATGATTATATCAACATCAGTCAAAAGTTGTAGCTCTATTTTACACTGTTTAAGCATGGCTGAAAAGGCCAATCCTGGACTGGTAAAATAATGAAGCGGATCAAGTTTATAGGTGGAGAGACAGATGTCACGGAACGAACTCATTATTTCAGATAACAAAATTACATCAATTTTCATGTAAAAAAGCGCATATTCCAAAAGCGAATTAATATTAAAGGTATTCCAAATTGTTTGTGCCCTTTTGTATTCATCATTTGAAACACCTTTTCCTTTCAAAGTACTATAAAATGCGTCTTTAGGAGGAAGAACAGTTTCATGTAGCTTTTCCCAAGAATCGAGATACTCATAGGGCAGGACACCCTTACGAGTAACTAATTTAAATTTTTCCTCTTCCTTATAAAAACTTTTTAAAATTGTCTTTTTGGAATCGTCTAAATATGAAGCTAGTTTGTCTAACGCGGAAGGCATAAACCGAAAAGAATCAATGAAACGAAAATTTACTTTGGTGCCTTCAATGTATTTAGTAAACGAAATATATTTTTCCTTGTTTACAGGGAAAAGTTGAATTCTACCCTCTACATCCTTTGCTAAAGATTTTATAAGGAAATGGCTATCATAACCAGATAGGTTGTGGAATACTACAGGAACACTGTGTGAATCATTAAAATTTAAATTACAACCCGGATGAGCCGCTCCCCTATATTTTCCCGTCAAGTGACAATGATCTAAATGTTTTCTGTCCCCCTCTTGAAAAGCCTTCTCGCAGATATGACAATGGGTTGCATTATTAAAATCAAACTTTTCCATAGTGTTTAACGGTTTTAAAGGAACAATATTTGAAAAAATGTTACTCAACTTTTCTGCTATTCTTTTCAGCTCATGAGTAAAACGTGAAATGCAATCATTTCCTACAATTTGATGATAATAGGAGAGCGAGTTATCATATGAACATTTCATATAATACCCAATCGCAAAAGGAATATGGTGTTGAATTATTTGTGTATTCGATGGTGATGATGCACTTTTATCATCGTTGTCAATTTTTTCCAACAAACTTTCTAAATCAGCAAAAATTGTAAAAGGCACTTGCTCTTTATTTTTAAATTCTGTAAATTTCAAAATGTCGTCATTTTTCTTTGGTAGAGTTAGTTTGGTAAAATTTAAATTTTTACAATCTAAATAATGCTTTTGCAGCACTGCCTCAGAAACAAACCAATTTAAACATCTATCACATACCCATTTTTTATTATTTTGTCTACCCACCTGACTTGATATAAGACGTGAAAGATTTTTTATTAGGGCAAAGTGATAGATCCTTTTATTGGGTTGGAGAATTTTAAAATCTTCAGAATCTACATCTATCTCATTTTCACTATCAACTACATCATCATCAACACACGATAAAATTAATAAATTAATTCGTTTGGAAAAATCTGATTTGCTTAAACAGATAGGTAGGATTTCATTCTTTTCAACTCCAAAAACATTTATTGATAAATTATTAAGTTTCTCAAATTTTGAAATGTCTTTTAGTCGCATAGGAAATTCCAAACCTTCATAATTCAACCCCACCTGACTAAAATGAGGGTACGAGGAAGTTCTCTGCACACTATGAGCAGCAGGGTGTAAAGCAGCCACAATAGACCAAAGAAAACAATAATTATCTTTATTTTGAATATTGATCACCCCCTTGGTGTTTTTAATCCACTGCGGTGACTCAACATAAGTTGAGTCACCACAGTTGATGGGGGTATGTTTATTAATATTAACCTTGAGATGAAGAATTTCATACAGAGCCCAACCAGAATCTCGCTCTTGAAAATCCTCCATCTTGGTTAATATTTTTTGAGAAACGTTTTCCTCATACCAGTTTTTTAAATTTGTTGTTTGGTCTATTATACTGTTTCTCGTAGAAAAAGCCTTCACATCAGTTTGAGTATTACCTTCATGTAATTTAATAAAATTCCCCGAAAAAATGACATTAACTTTTAAAATTGAATGTTTAAGTGACTTTTTAATTTGATTTGAAAAACTCTTGAATGCCTTTTTAAAGAAAATCTTGGGGTCTTTAATGGTAAAATTAGTGATAATACCTGTTCTAATTCTACCACCAAAGCACGTTTCAACATCTTCCCAAACCAAATTTTTTTTGACCGACCTCACCCTATTAGTTTTGCCAAAATGAATTCTTTTTTTATTTTTTAGTAATATTAAATAATGTTTTAAAAGTGCCAAATTCGATTCTAATTTAGAAAAGTTTTGTACACAATCAAGTTTATTTTTTACACAACTTTTTACGGTTGAAATTAAATTTAGAAGAAAAACTATCCAATAATTAAATTCCTCTCTTGTTTTCACCAGTCTACTCACCTGTTCAACCTTTTTTACAGACTCAGACACCAACACATCAAAACTTTGGGAACTCATTTTTTCTATAATATTCAACTGTGCAAGATATGTTATGAACAACGGTCTTTGTCAGAATGAATTCATACGTTGTCAAAATATAATTAAATATTGGTTTGATAAGAAAGTTCTTCTTGAATACGAGGGAAATTTTTAAAGTAACAAATGTAAGAAAGCATAGCACATGTTACCAGATTCACAATAACCTAACTTTTTTAACAGTTGGATGGTATTGATTGTGCATAGAATTGCTGTCAAAAGTGTCAAAAAGACATTTGAGTTTAATTTTAAACGCTTGGAATTTAGTTTGCAAAACTTTTCATTTTCACTTGTATAGTTAAAGCCTGGAAAATTCCATAACAAACACATGACTGACGTATGATTTAATACAATGTAACCAACGCCACTAGTCTGTAAAAATGAACATTTTTTTTATTCAAATCAAAACATAATGTTTAGTAAATTTTATAAAAATGTATTATTTAGCAAAAATGTGTTTTTTATATTTAAACTAAAATATATTGGTCAGCACTTTTTAGGTGTAGTCATAGGCGACGCTACTTTAATATTGTATATATATTTAATTAATTTAAACCAACAAAAATAATTTGACTGCTTTAAAAGTCACGTGATATGTCAAAATAGTAAAATATGACAGTTTGTAACCTAAAATTCAATATATTAGGGACTTATTGTAATAAAGCTTAGATTTATTAGTGTCTGTCTTTATTTAAAAAAAAAACAAATGACTATATTTTTCAATTCGACTTTAGTATGTCAATTTTGAGAGATCAGTTGTTAGTTTTCTATATACTACTGTCACAATACGGCCAAGCAGTATTAAATCCATTTATTGTAATAAGTCCCTATTACAGACCGATTCATCATTTTTGAAACAACTTTTGACAGTTATCAGCTGTTTCCCATAACAAATAGCATAGGCCAACAAAAAAAGTTGCAAAAAGTTGTACTAAAATGTAAAGGATGCAGCTAGTCTATAGAAGTATCGCTGTCATCTTGGTTATAAGAAAAACTATCTCCCCACACCAAAATTTTAACTAATGATACGCCTATGGATAAGTGAAAACATGGTTTAGATAAGTGGCCAAAGTAGTGCTATGTCAGCTAAAAATTGGTTATATATACCAAAAATTTTGAACTAGAAATCATCTGAAACAGTTTATTAACATATAATAAAAAAAATAAAAAATAAAAATGGCAAACAAACCATCGACTTTGATTGTGTATTCATTAGATCGCATTAACTGTCCACCGAAAATGGTCTATGTGTGTGTAAAGAATTTGTTCAGGTAAGTTTTGTTATTATTTGTTAAAACTTTAACTTATAAAAAAAACAAAAAAAAAAAACAAAAAATATATATTATTTTTTAATATATTTTTTATTTTTTAATATATTTTATATATATATATATATATATATATATATATATATATATATATATATATATATATACGGTTTTTTTTTGTTAAGAGATTTGTTGTTTTTTAATAAACTTCAGAAGAGATTTATTTTTGATACATTTTGATATAGGTAGTTTTATAACAAATTTTTTTAAATATTTTAAAGTTAACAGGACCTATTATTTTATATTATGCTTTTGATGTGCTTTTATTTTACTTATTATATTAGGTTATTAATTTTTTTTATTGTTCTTGCTTTCAGCTATGGAGTGGAACGAATCGAAATGAAGGGAGAAAAAGTATTTGTTAAATTGTCATACACCTCAAAACAGGAGACATTAATTCAAAAGTTTGCTAGATTGCCTGTGAAATTCTATAAGATACAGGCAGATGATGAGGAGGAGTATTTATTATTAGAACAGGCAAGCAAAAAATATGGGATAAATTTACATCAGGATGGGCCTGAAACCATGCTTCCTCCTCCTCCGCCGCCTGTTGCAGCAGCTGTTGGGAAGAAGATGACTTCACCTAGAAGAAAAAGAGCGATGGCGACCACATCATCATCATCATCATCCATCAATGAGATGGATATATTATCACAGGCGATTTCATTGGTGGATGATGATGTTCACTTTGAGGAGTCACAAAAGTGGTAATTTTAGTTAGAGTAGTAGTTAAAGGATGTATAATATAAGTAAATAAATAAATAAAGGGTTAAAACTGAATATGCTTTTTATTTAAATACCATCTATTTATCAAAATTACATTTTCTCTAGCACAATTTAAATAATTATTATTATGCATTTCACAGTGAAACTTATCATTACAATAATTTTTTAATTTTTTAATATTGGGACATCCCAAGTCATATAAATCTACAACATTATTATTAACTAAATTACATAACCAAACTTTTTTTTCATTTCCTTTTACAAACACAGTTTCATTTTGAATTAAATCCTTAATAAATAAAGCGAGGTTTTCAAATGGTAAATAACTAAAATCAAAAGTGTCCCAATTTATACCATGAAGTTTGTTTGTATTCCATTCAGCTTGATGTTTAAAGTCTTGATGTAACCAGATGGACTTCATAGGTAAATTAACGATATGGTGCCGAACTTCATTAGTATGGGTGTTTAATATAGCTATTTCCTTACATATAAATTCAGTGTCTTTGTACTGGAAACCTTGCACATCCAAAATAAACATTTTTTTTTCTTTAAACTACCCTTACGGTACTGGTTAGAGGGTTGTATTTCACAAGTCGATCGTGCAATATTAAACAGTAGGCTATAGTTTTATCAGGTACAGCTTTTTTCGTTTCAAACTCAATTCTAATGTCAACTGCACCACCTTTGAGCACGTCTTCACTCTGTCGAGAGCAGTCGATAACTACCAGTGGAGCATCATTTTTAAAGCTTATCGGGTGAAAGCAAGGTTCGCTTTGATCGTGGTAATAATAGGATTTTTGAAACTGGGCATACATTTCATATAGAATAGCATACTGATTGTTATCAAAATCCAAATTTAAGTTATCATATGGAAAAACTTCAGAGTTTAAATAAACTTTTAGGTTCGTTAATGATAAGTGGTCAAAACGGCTCATATTTTTACTAAACAAGTTTTTTCTATCTGTCTGAAATCCAATAATAATGAAACGTGGTGTCTCCAGTTGATTTGAAGTTTTCACTGCCCATGTGTGATTAGTTGTAGTTTGAAGTTGTGGATACTCATGCAATTCCCAACTTCGAAAACTAATATTGAGATCTCTGTTACCCTCTAAATACTTGTAAAGGCGCAATTTTTCATCATCTGACACTCTAACATGTGGAATTTTCCAATGAACTTTATTTAACACCACCTTATATTTTTCTTTTTTATCCTCAGTTTCAATTAAAGCGTTTAAATCGGAATTGCTGCGAATCAACACAAGTTCTTGTCGTACATTTAAAATAATCTTATGATGGTCCTCAAATACCCCCATAAGGGTTTTTAGGGGTAAACATATATTGAAATTACCGGAACCATCTAATATAGGTGGATTTTCTTTAAGTGTCCAACCAGCATTTTGAAGGGTGTTACCATCACTTTCCTTGAATGAGCAGTAACCTTTTATTGTTGATGTAATCCCAGGATTTCTAACACGGTCCACAATCACCCCTCCTAACTCATAACGAATTTCATCAAATAAATGTGCTAAACCATTGTTTGCAAAGTGCACATTAGTGCTGGCAGTATTGTCATCTTTCAGTACTTTTCCTTCAAGGTAAAGAACACTTTGACTAGGCAGGGTATAGATGTCTTGAGTTTGTATCGGAATTCGAATTTCATCATTGTTGTTTAAGGTGGTTGAAGCATATGGTTGATGAGTGTGTAGTTGGTAACTCACAATCGAATTATCATAGAGCACGTTTTCACCCACTCTTAGAATGTTACGACTCATTTTTTTCAAAACACTTTAAACTACACCACACTGAAAAAAATATTCTTCTTATACCACAACTGACACGTACTTTTAAATTATACCAAAATTTCCTAAGTCTTTTGCCTATGATGGTAGTTATTGTCCTTTTAGTTTAAATCCTAAATATACTAAAAAAGCTCTATTTTCAGGTGTTAGCTCTTTGACTAGCTGTTTATTACTAAATGGTTGTACACTATCAATCTTCTTCTTATAAATTTTATTACTTTCCTCTAAGGCGGTAATTTCTTTATAAGGAATACCAAAAGTATTATGATTATACAAAAACACCATTTTTAAACGGATTTTTTTAGATGCAGTCTAATCGTGACCACTTCTCCACGAAAATTGATGGGTTTTCCATCTTGGTCAGTTATTTTAAGTAAAATATCATCAATATAATGAGTGCTGATTGGTAGATATATCACATTTGAGGGTCTTTCTATAATTTTATAACCTGGAGGAGAAGAGGGGTAAAACATGTGTAACATGTGCACTGCTTTTCCGTTATTATAAGAGTTTATAACCAAGTTGCACTCAACACATATAGCATTCACTTTTAATATATCAACCGGATTTTCAGATATATGTTTTTTATCGGCCTCTAGAGTTTTTCCTGCAAATCCTAGTAAACTTCCAATGGAATTTTCCTTTTCAAAATTAATCTTTTTATTGCATATAACCTCACACTGTAAGGTATTATGGTTAGCTGTTATACTTATTTCAAATTGTTCCTCCTTTAAAGTTTGCTTTGAGTATTTATTTAGGAAATCGTTCAAGTCCTTAATTTCGTATGACCCCTCAGGTATTTTTATAATTTTATCATCATTAAAACAAAATAAATTATTTGAACTATCCACATTCGGTATTGAGTTGTAACTTTCGAAATTAATGAGCCCCAAATCATATTGCTCAAGCTCGTTTAGCACTATAGGTGGATAGATGTTTGCTGAAAGGAGTGATGATTTTCCGGATAAGGTAAAGGTGTAGGACATGTTTACTATATAGCGGTTCACTGATAAATGAAAAACCATATAGTTTAGTAGACGTTTTTTATTAACCCTTAAAGTAATACAAAAAACTTAAACACAAGTGTCCACAATTTACAGAATCATAAGTCTGGTAGGGGTTATAATTATACAGTACTTTTGAGTCACCATTAGAACTAAAGTATCTTACAGATTCTATAGGAGGTCGTAAATTACCAAAACTATCAAAATAGTGTACATTATTTTTAATTTTCTTATAACAAGTCCAATGACTTCCTGATCCTCTGCTACTATCTAAATTAATTATCCCTGACTCAAATTTATGTATCTTTGAGGGTAGTTCATCTCTCATAAACACACCTCTAAAATGTTTAATTTTTAACAGCTTTGTATACTTTTTCAGGTCAATATTTGTAAGAGCTCGCTGTGGTAGTGAAATCGGTAAAGTTTTCTTGAAAAACTTTAGGTTTTTGTTTTTTGACATCCACCTTTGTGTAAAAAAAGACCCATTCCTAGTTTATATGGTTTGAGAAATAATCCTTTACCCATAGCAATGGACTCCATACTTTGGTTATGTCGTTGAGCCTCTTGCAATTGTTGATTTGCAGATTTAGCAGCATTAATGGCTTTCACTATTCCCGCTGTGCCACTCCCTAAAGCACCAAGGGCAGAGAGGGTCGCCATGATTGGTATTAGAGGCAAAAAACCACCCTTTTTTGGTAGTTTTATTATTCGTGCAGGTCGTACTTTTCCTTTGTTTTTTTCTGCTGTCTTGAGAGCAACTTTGACTGCAGTTTCAATGTCTTGTGGTTTTCGTTGTTTTAATCTATCTTTTATCTTTTTTGTTGCTTGACTGAAACTCAATGTTTTGATTTTTTTCTTTACAATTCGTGCCCTCTTTCTTTTAAAAGTTGATGTTTTTCTACTTTTTATGGGTTTTCTTGATTTTCTCGTTTTACTCATTTTTTAAGAATGATGTTACTACCTTGAAAGTTTACACAAGAATGAAAGCAACTGATATGTGTGTTTGAAGGTGTTTAAGATTTATATAACTTTTGGTTTTTTAATGTTGCTATGCATATTGTCATTTTCTTCACCATCAATGCTTAGTCTCCGCTTTAGTGACTTCTGCTCCAATGGTCCTTCACTCAAAACAGCAGCTGTGTCGGTTTTTGGTAATTTAAAGGGAACATCAACCGAATCGCTTAACTTTCTCTTTCGTTTGACTTTTAAAAATTTTGGTAATTTAAAAGGAATATCCACCGAGTCGCTTAACTTTCTCTTTCTTTTGACTCTTAACAATAGTGGTTCTTTATGTAAAGGGGGTGAATTAGTTTCCATAGCTTCTGTTTCAGGTTCATGTTTTTTTACTTTTTTTAACCGTGGTTTTCTTGGTTTAGATGATGATGATTTTCTCGTTGTTTGTGATGGATTTTTAATTTGACCCTCTAGAGTTTCAAGAGAGCCTAAATAATTTTTTGTCATCTTTATCCCACGTTGAATCATATTTAGGCACTGACGCACTGCCTTTAAACGTGGCACTTGATCAGTTTTTGATACATTATTTACCATACCCATCCCTAGTTTTAGCTTGGTACCCATAGCAGCAGCCACACCAGAAGCAGCCAGTTTTTCATACATGCCTGAATCCGTTGCTCGCATCCGTTCTAAAGCTTTTCTCATTAAAACTTTATCTGCCTCATGACGGTCGGTCAACTCCATATTAGTTGAATAGGAAATGTCATGATCTTTGCATGCTCTATCAAGCTGGTTAATACCTTTATCCCCTCTAGCTAAACGTTTCTCTAGCTTAGTCCCAGGTCCACAATAAGAAAACCCTGGGATATGCATTTCGAAGGGCAGATTATTTATAGCACTGTTTAACAACCCTTGCCCTTTAACGTTTGAACTAACATAGTACTTCATAGCGTTTCACTTAAGACTAAATAAAAACCAGGGTCTTTACTTTTTTTATACATTACCAGTTCAACAGTGTTAAGTTGACATAATATTTCTATAGAAAATGAAAAAGATTGTTAAACAAAAAGTGCGTTTAGAAGTTAAAAACCATGATATTAATGCAAGTACTACATCAAGACATGGTTTCCTGTTTCCATCATCTATTAGATGTCTTATCGTGGGCCCATCAAACTGTGGAAAAACCAACCTTATATTGAGCCTTTTGGAACATTCAAACGGTTTAAAGTTTAAAAATGTGTATGTGTATTCAAAAAGTCTATACCAGCCAAAGTATTTATATTTAGAGAATCTATTAAAACCCATTAAAGAAATAGGGTACTATGCTTACAACAGTGGCGAAAATATAATTCCTCCATCAGAAGCAAATCCGTTTTCCATTTTCATATTTGATGACGTAGCCTGCGATAAACAAGATGTGATGCGTGACTACTTTAGTATGGGTCGACATAATAATATTGACAGTTTCTATCTCTCTCAAACATATGCAAAAATACCTAAACATTTAATAAGAGACAATGCCAACGTTTTAATTTTATTCAAACAAGATTTACTAAATGTAAAACATATATACACCAACCATATTGGCACTGATATGACATTTGATGAATTTCAAAAGATGTGTGCATTTTGCTGGAAAAAACCGTATGATTTTTTGACAATTTTTAAAGATTGTGATATTGATAAGGGAAGATATAGGTATCGTTTTGATAACTTTATATATCTTTAGATTCAAATACTGCTTAGTGTTAATAGTTTTAACACACTTGTAGAGATAACATAGATAAAAATGTCAGAAGAAAACATAAAAATTGTTAGTGGTGAAAAGAACTTAAAGAAACAATTAATTTCTAAAAGAAAAATAATACGTGAGAAATTAAATTTGTTAAAACAGGGTCAGATTTCACAGGCTAACCTATTTCAACCCATTACAAAACACTTGGAAAATATTGAATCTAGTTTAACCGATAAAAAGCCTCCGAAACTGGTCAATATACCTTCATTATCACCCACTCCTCAAAAAATCAAGCAAGAAAACGAAAAACAACAACAAGAAAAACAGGAAGAACTTGAAGATCTGCAAACTTCATCGCTTTTTCATAAGAATTTTGATAATAACAGTGCAGAAGAAGATGAAAAACATATGCATGAACCAAGTGTTTACATGCAAGACTTATTCCAGTCAACTCCTCGAAACCCAAATCCTACAACACCGACAACCGAAAAGAGAGCTAAACGAAAATTAAATTTTTCTTTAAGTGCTAAAAAACTAAATAAGCCCACCACAAGTGGTTACTTTTTGAGAAAAGCAGTATTAAAAGATGCAGCAGAGAACTTTACACAGAATGAGGCCAAAAAGCAAGAAGAGTTTGAAAACGGACGACTTAGAGACTTGATGAATAAATCTGAGAATGACTACTACAGTCAGTTTCATCCTTCACTTGCAAGCTATATTAAAGAATTTTTAGATGATCCATCCACCGTGCCTTCTGACCTACAAAATTATTTTTCCAAGTTTCGTGTAAGGCGAGATGATATTGACAATTTTTATATTGGTGATTCGAAAATTGATTTTGATGGAGCTGATTTAATTATAAAAGGTAAACGCTATAAAGGTACACACGGTTTGTACAAATTACTCTTTCGAAAAAATATGCCTACAAAGTATACCCAAGATGATGCAGACGCTTTTAGAGACATCATTGAACACACCTATGCAAACAGAAAACATCATAAGGCCTCTGGAGATGTGATCACTGATAGCTACTCAACCAAATTTAAGAAACTGTTTAGTGACATATATAAAGGTGGAAATCTAGAGGAGGAGATGGAGTACTCCGATAGTCCTATAGAGTACGTGTACTGGGATAATCCCAATGAACTTGTAGAACGGTTACGTTTATTATTAGCATCTCAGACAGCTGGCAACACAGGTCACACAAACGAAATCTATGCTATAGTTGAGGAGCTTCAAGAAGCTAATATTATTGAGAAGAGAGATGGTTAATAATTTTATTACAGATGTTAAACGAGAAGTAGTTAGTGAAATACACAAACCGGCTAGAATTAATTTTTTAAGGCGCAGAGTGATTGTGAAATCACTAAATGATCTATTTCAAGCAGATCTTGTGGAGATGATACCGTACGCAAACGAAAACAAAGGTTTTAAATACATTTTAGTGGTTATTAACTGTTTCTCGAAATATGTTTGGGCCTATCCATTAAAAACAAAAACTGGAGAAGAAGTGTTGAAAGCTATAGAAAAAGTGTTTAAGGAACAGGTGCCACTTCATCTTCAAACCGATCATGGGAAAGAGTTTTACAATTCGACTATGGCAAAACTGTTGAAAAGATACAATGTCAAACACTATAGTTCATTTAGTGAAAAAAAGGCTCAAATTGTTGAGAGGGTAAACCGAACCCTTAAAAACCTAATGTGGAAGGAATTTAACTATCAAGGATCTTACAAATGGTATGATATACTTCCGAAAATTGTTCGAATTTATAACAATCGGAAACATCGAACTATAGGGATGAAACCCTCAGAGGTGCGAAAAAGACATGAAAAACTACTGCTTAAAACGGTTTATAACCATATAAAGATGACATTTAAACCAAAATACAAGGTTGGTGACCATGTTCGCATTTCAAAACTACGAGGTGTGTTTGATAAGAAATACATGCCAAATTGGTCTACTGAAATTTTTACTGTTAAGAAAATTCAGCTCACCAACCCAGTAACATACCTATTGGAGGATGCTAGTAAAAATGAAATTAAGGGAGGATTCTATGAACTTCAGCTGCAAAAAGTAAAATATTCTGATATATATTTAGTAGAAAAAGTTTTGAAACGTGCCAAAAATAAGGTGTTTGTAAAGTGGTTAGGATTTGATAATAAACATAATAGCTGGATAGATAAAAGTAATGTTGCTTAGTACTAAATAAAGAAAAACATATAAAACTTATTGGTGTATTTTATTTACTAATTTTCTTAAAATATAATTACATTTAGAATAAATATTTAATGGGAACAACCATCCTCTAATTATAGCAGTTACTAAATAACTAAAATGAGCCACCCATTGATGATATTCTAAAATTTGATGGGTTGTTATACAGCTTTGAAGTACCATTTAACTGTTTCTTCCCATTTCGAATATTAGTTGACTCTTCCATTTGCTCCTCTTCATAAATTCTCCCCTCTTCGGGTTTAATATGTTTTTGACGCATCTCTTCAAAAAACTCTGGAGAGAGATGTGTTTGATACTTTAATAAGTATTCCCAGTCGATGCGCCATTCATTTTCTCTTATAAAATTTTCAGACATCCGTTGATAACGACAAAGAAAAGGCCAATAGAGTTCGCTTTTAAACATATGCATAAAAGCTTCGCTTAAATTTTGATATCTAGACACATTGGGCCAATGCATCTTATTAATATAGGTCGCCATAAACATATCAGATAATCTTTGTTTGCGACAAATTACTTCCCAGTTCACATGGTCACAAAACCATCCAATAAAGTCCTCTGTAATAACTGGTGACGCAGAGATCTCATCCCACACTTTATTAATACTATTATTTTCAACCATCTTTAAAAGCGTTCTTTCTGAAAGTAAGAGTTTCAACTTATAAATCCCCCTATTTATAGGTTGAAGTAAAAGTAACCTTTGACCTTTGATACTTCTTTTTAACCACGATAGCCTTGTTGAATATATTTCTTAACTTCTTCGTTTTTCTTCTGTTCACAAGAACTGTGTTTTGTTACAATCCAATCAGCAGGTCGATGTGGATTTCCTTTGGTACAATAGATGCAACGGGGTTTTTTTATTCTTGGTTTAATCCACTCATAGGTTGGTAACATTGTATTTGGTTGACTTCAAAAAACACCAAGTTTTGCTGATCTACACTGTTCAACGGTTGACTATAAAATAACCAACGCAGTAAGTTCAATCGTTTTAGCATAGATGAAATAATCCTTTATCTACATCTACAGTTTTAGATAAATCAGTTTTTCTGTGTCTGTCGTAGCGATAGGTTGTGCGTGTGAAATGAGAAAATGTTCCCAACCACCATCAATTTATCATAATTTTCGCTGTGATAAATGTGGAAGAGTAGACATAGTTAAAATAAGCACAGGCAACAAAATTTCTTCATATTTGTGTGATATTTGTAGAAATACAAGTCCAGGAAAAAACCAAGGAAATATTTTCCGAAATACAACAACGAGACGTGGTAAATTAAAATTTAGAACACAGTAAGATGGACTTTCAATATAATTATTGGTCAACTAAAATTGACTTTGAACTAGAAGAACTTTTAGAAGAGAAAAGTTATGAAAATTTTTATAAATGGTTAGCAGAATGGATATATTTTGGGTTTGAGTCGTGCAGATACATCATTGAGGAAAAACTACCAACATTATACCCATTATTACCTACAATATGGAAACGTAAATTAACAGAGGCAGCGCTGGAATATACGAAAATATATCCAAACTATAACGCGAAAAAACATCTTCAATCAATTATTTTTAAATTTGATGGTCGAGATGAGTGTGGTTTATATGATATATATGAATAAAAATATATAATTAAAACATACTTTGAGTTTTTTATTTTAGCATTATTTACTTTGAGACATCCTGTACAGCATAAGTAACCAGCTGTATTAGATAAAACAGGAACGTGTGTGGGTCATAAGGTTATACTATAACTGCATAAACAATGATAAGAGATACACAGACAATCCCGATTAATTTTAACAAATATTTTTAGAAATTATTTTATTTTTTAACCAACAATTACCTAAGGCCTTTTTCACATTAAGACTTACCTAGACCAGGCTAACCTAGTGAAGCTCAAACTAAAAAAACACCCCATTTTACCTACTCGCGCATTGGCACCTAACTCATTGACCAATAGGGCCTTTCAACAGCCTCTGGTTGTTACGTCATTGCTCACAACTTCTTACACACTTCTTTTAGTCCCAAGGTCATACCAAGTTCACTTCTTCAGCAGCAGGTCATCCACTTCGGAGAAGTGGATGGCATGTTACCAATTGCTCCAGAACCCACACTACTACACTACTATTGTCGATACTCATTTCGAGTGGAGTTTACACATAAGTAGTGTATGCTCAAAACTAAATACATGCTACTTCATGATTAAGTCACTTAAAAACTCTCTCAGTATAAAAAATCTCATTACTGTGTATTATGCTAATGCATACTCGGCTCTAGCCTATAGTGCTCAGGATGTGGAAAGAGTATTGGTAGGTCAAAAGAGACTTATAAGATTAATTTTTAATATACCTTACAACGGTACTTGTCGCTCTGCATTTAAGGATAATAAAATTATGACAATAACAAGTATTTACATATATAAACTACTCATTTTCATTTTTCAACACCAAAATATTTTTACATTAAATAGTTCTTATCACCACTATCCAACTAGAAGTCGTAACCACTTCAGCATCCATAAACACAACCATGAGTATATAAAAAAAAGTACTCATTATCTTGGATGCAAATTCTTTAACTTGTTGCCAAACAAAATCAAACAAACTACGTCGCTGCCAAGATTCAAAAAAGAAATCAAAAATCTTTTATTAAATGAAACTTTTTATAGTTTAATTGAATTTGAAAACTACATGTTGGGCAGAAGGTAAATTTTTGTTCTCAATATTTATATACATATATATACAAATTTTGTAAATGTGTTTTCGTTTTTATTTTTTTTAAATATTTACACTATTATTATTTACACTTAATGTTATATTTTTTGTATTTGACGTATCTTATCTACATTATTGTAGCTGAAAAGATTAATAAAGTTGTCTATTGTCTATTGTCTATATTATTTTTGTGTATGGAATTAATAATGAGCTTTAGGAAATAAAATGGGTTAAGATCATACTCTAACTTTAGCAGTTGTCACGAATAATCAAATCAAAAAATAAAACGCAGAGAAAACCTTTATATAAGAGATTTAACTTCAAGATATCGAGAGGTTTCTTTATATTTATGTATATTTTTTTGATACTCAAGATATCGAGAGGTTTCTTTATATTTATGTATATTTTTTTGATACTACCTCCGAGCATTGAATTAAAATGCTTCAAGGGTACTACTCAATAGTCAACCTTACAGCATTGTGTTACCTATCTATCATGAGCTCACCCAGGGGGGCCTCGGGGCCTAAGATTTTTTTAGATATTTTCCACCTATTTCATGAATAAAAAGATAAAATAACATAAAATACGATATTACGAGGCCTCGGCCCATCCCACCCCAGAGGCCTTGGTCCCCCCAAGACATATACCTTTGTGCGCCAGTGTATCCATTGCATTATGTTTCTACTTGACTAGTGTAGAGTATCCACTACATAAATGGACGTCTTTTGGACTGAAAATGGACCTCTCAGATAGACGGTTTGTTCGATGACTTCGTCTAATTTACTTAAACGATTTAGATCCGTTCATTGAACGTACTTTTATTAGATATTCTATGTACGTTATATACAAAACATATCTCATGATATTATACAGACTGTCTTGGACGTCCATCGGACTTCCGTTGTAGGTAGTTTTGGCAATAACATGGACGTTTCTTGTATTGATTGGATGATTGAACATTGGAAATGAACGGTAATTGGTTTGAAATTTACCTAAAAGTGACGTCACTCGGACTTACGGTTCATTTGATCTAAAATACGTCCCTCAAATTGACAGTTAGTTCGATGACTTAGTCTAATTTACTTAACCGATTTAGATATGTTTTACGTCCAGTGTACGTACTGTAACAAAACGGGATTTGAGCATAAATGGTATTTTTGCCATTTATAAGTTTTTAAAGATTTTTAATTAAATATTGTTTTGACATCAACAAGCATTAATTATATGCAAGACTAGGTTAAGATTAAGTAAAATTTATGGCAACTCGGCGACTTGTTTTTAGGCATATTTTCAGGTTCGCTGTATTTTAATAAAAGTTGTATTCGGCTAATATGTCCTTTGAGCCACTAACATCAAAATAATTCTTATTTTGTAACTAGAAACAAATTTTAAACTATTTTCAATTAAAAAAAACACACTGTGTAATTTTACTTTCTAACGGGTTTTTAAGTCTGGCTTGCATTGCTATTTTGCCTCTTGGTGGAGCGCTTGAAGCGCGGTCTGTCTCTTTCTCGCCAGGGCGAAAGGGAGTGGAGTTCTGGCCAATCAACGCCAAGATATTTGTCCCTTCAAGCGCAGGGTCGCGTTAACTGAGACGGGAAACTTTCGAAAGTCGTCAGGGAGTTTACTCTTTAGTTTACCTTTGCCTGGTACGTTACGCTTTAATTCACACTTCTTAAGGGGGGGTTTTATTTCAACTGGGGAAATTTATCAATTATTTTAACATTGTATAAAACTGTTAACTTTAATATTCATAATTATTTTGGTCTTTTCTTTTAAAGTTTATTAATTTTAAAGCTTTTATTTATTACTGTTTCCAGTGTTTTGAAATAATGTTTTTATCTGTTTTATGGTTTATTTTAACAACAAAATACAAACCATTCGTTGCCCTAAAATCGGCATTTTTTATCAATAACATATCCCAAACCTAAATAGTAATATTAAGTAAATTAAACAGTTGATTGAATAGTTTCACTCATTCAATCAACGTTTAAGATGTTGATAAATATATATGTTTACAACAAATTTATAAAAGGTTTATAAAACCTAAAAGTTTAAGAAGTGTAAATATTTGAATACAAAAGTTTAATAGTAGTAAAAAGTCGATATTCAACTAATAAATATAAGAAGTGAAAGTGTGAAGCTACAAGAAGAAAATTGAAAAGGTATGTATGATTATCCTACATTAGTTATACATTTGAGAAAAACGTTTATAGCATACTTTTCCTCCAAGAACCGTCAAATTCCCTTTCGAGATCGTGTAAATTTAATAACATATAGTAACATTTAATCTTTTCATAATTTATATAAGTTGTAGCCTAAGTTGGTAGCTTACAACATTTAAGCCTTGGCCACTTGAGGTGACAGAACCACTGTCACACACAGGCCCCTGTTAGAAAGTGGTGCCAGTAGTTCAGGGTAATTTAGTTTTTGGAAAATTTGTGAAAAAATTTTGGAAAATTTGTGAAAATTTTATGTTGAAAGTTTGAAAAAAACTCAGTAGTACTTTAGTTAACACAGTGGTAGTATTTTGTTAGAAAAACTAAAGGAAATTTTTGTAAAATTGTTCGTTTTAAAACAAATAGTCTTGTCTAGTTTTTGGAAACCAAAACTAATTTGTTGGAAGATGTACCATAACTGTTTTTCGTTGTTTAATTTACGAACGTTATAATCTGTGTTACAATTATTTTATGTAGTTTTTAATATTTTTGAATATTTTTTGTCCTTGAAACAGTAAATACAAGGAAAATGTCAATGTCATGACAATTTTGATAAATGATATATGATCACTTTAAATTTTGAGAAGATAAATTGGTAGAATATTTTTTATTGAAAAGTTAAGTTTAAATACTATCCGAATATGCCAGCAAATAAAATGCTCTCCATTTCTATCTGGAGAACGGACTCTCCAGCATGCGAAAGGATTAACCTTTTGCTTTAATTGTAGCACAGTGTTGTTAAAATAAAGTCTCATTAAACTTATCATTCTCTTGCCATTAAAAGCCTATTTTGTCTTTCTAGCTGAATTTTTTAAGAATCTTTTATTAAAAACACAAAAAAAGAGTCCATTGCAACTCTTTATTTTTGATTAGTTGGCTGAAACAATAATTGCCAACCCTTCCTCTGACAAACCACTGATTTTTTTTGAACACACCCGTCAAATATAACTAAGGGAGGATATTTTTTATTTATTTTATTGCATTAATAACAGTTTTTTTTGTTTTTTTTGAACCATTAAACCTTTTTTATTAATATTTAATAACATTTTTTGTTTAATTAATACAAAAATTTATGTTAAGTCATTATAACATTGTTTTTATAAGTATTTTTCTTCGAAGATATCGATATTTCTACTTTATTTTGGTTTTATGGTTTCTTAATAGTTAAAATTTCATTTGGCAAAAAGTACCTAAGCCAAATTATTTGACCATCTAAGTATCCACAATGGTGTAATTAATTAATCTCAAGTAATTTTCCATTGACATTGCATCATAAATTATAATATCTAACTACTTTTTCCATGCAAGCGTGGGTAGCATAGCTCTGCTAGTCTATTTGCAATCATTATGGCAATTTCATCTCTCATAAATTTGTGCTACAGGACTGTTGTAAAGTGTCTGGTCAGGATAAGCTCAAAAAACAGACCTAGCTACTAGCAATATCTTGTATAGAATATGTGATAGATGTTTTTTTTGTCATTTTGTAATTTTTGTACTCTCTATATCATACATATATGATTGAGATTTACCACAAGTTCAAACTAACAGTAAGCAACCACGAAGTATTTTCAAATTTTATATTTTTATATTTCCAGATTTTGAAAATGTATTTTTTTTCCAAATTATACACAAGTTTCTTTTTGGAAAATATACGTGACTGACTGATTTTTTTGTATCTCAGTAACAACTTTGTCGATTATGAGAAATTTCTTTATTATAAGGTCCACAAGTAAATCTTTAAAAATTTTAAAAAAGCACTAATTTGTTAAAACCATGGACTAAATAAATGTAGCCACAGCAAATATCGACTCTATACAATTATTATCAAATTAAAAATAAAAATTTACGTTTTATGTTACAAAACATAGCATTCAAACATAGCATTCTTTAAAACGACGTACCTGTCGAACTATTTTTGCTTTATAATTTTCTTATTAAAGTACTTATTATTCTTTTCATAAAAGAAAATTTTTGCAAAATGGTATACCTAATTAAATATTATGAAATGGAAAAACCTAGTGTAGAAACCTTCATTCAATTTTCTATGATTCAGGTAGAGCCTACTAAATTGTCCGGACCAAAAACTTTTGAGTTTTGGCCGTAAAGTCGTAAACTAATTTTGTCTCAGGTATTATGTAGATGTAGCATTATAAAAATATTTTGGGAAAAATCACAATAAAAATTATTTTCGCTTTATTTTGTCATTATCTTTGCCCTTAAAGGAATTAATCCGCTACATGCGAAGTAATTAGGTAATTAACTATTTATGTTAATAAATGAACTCATCACACTTAAATATCTTATTAAATATTAACACCTTTGAAATTAAAACCTAAAACGACTTATTACCGAATAGATCATTCTGAGTTAAAACCATGATGTAGAAATAGAAAAATGACTAAGGAGTTTGATAAAAAGCTTATATTATGAAAAAAAAGTACTGATCTTTGTCAACATTAAAATTTGGTACATGTCTAACTTTGAAGACCTATTTTTTTCGAAATAAGATCTAAAGTTATATCCTAAGAAGACCTTTTTTAAAACAAAGCCATAAAATAACCACCTTTAGCGAAAAATTTACGTTATTATTCATATATTCAAAAATCGAAACGTTCACCTAACAGAAAACTAAACGTTTTTTTGTAGAAAAAATAAAAATGGCATCCATATCGGTTTACTAGTTACCATCTTAAAACACAACTTAGCTTATTTAGAGAGAGTTTCATCCTATTTTTTTTATTCGTATGTCATTGTATTGAATAATAACTTTACTGAAAAGATAAATAAATTATCCACCAATTAACTTAAAAGTCAAAACACGTTAACTAAACTTAAGAAAGGACTATATTACCTATTGAGAACTGCCCATAAGCGTTTATCTCAGTACATATTTTAGATCGAGTCAAAATTTTTATTTATAACGTCCTTGTAGGAATATTTTATTTTATCATATTTTACACTAAAAGTGCCACCTAGAGCAGGGACTGACATTGCGCAAGTTGTAATTAAATATTATTTGTTATAAACTACCACTAGTTTTATTGTCTAATAACAAGAGTGAAGATCTCATTTTTCTGTGCATAATGTGTGTGACATTCACAAGTTACCACAGAACACAGTAGACAGAAAACATAATTTTTTGACAGTAATTTTTGAGTTAGGTATTTATTCGCACGGTAATTAAACAAGTTTTGCATTGGTAATTTTAACAGTACATTCATTACCTTTTAAAAAGAATGGTGCTATCTATCTATTTATTTAGCCTTCTTCGATCCATCTTTGGATATAGCCCTCCTCCAATATCTTCCACTCTTTCCTGTATGACGCCGTGTTCATCCATCTAGTCCGCATGTTTCTTCAAATCGTCCGCTCATCTCATTTGTGGTCTTCCACTACCTCTTTTATTTTCCCAAGGTCTCCAGTTTACAATACATTTGTTTGACAGAAAGACGATCGATTTAACAAATGTATTGGTGCTATCAACTATGTCTTAAATGAAATAATATTTTATAAAGCCATACAGTAATTTTTGGAAAAAACATAATCTCATAGCATTTTCATTGCATAAGGCTAAAGAAAGCCACAAATCAATGTCCTAACACAGTAAAGGTTTTTCGTAACCGTTTTTGCTTGTTTTACAAAGATAATTTGTTGTCACTATAGTTGATGACAGTGAAATCGTTTTGATTGAAGCTAGAAGATATTTTCTTGTAATTTTTATTAAAAAGACAAAGTTTACATGTCATGTCCATGTCTTTATGACTATATAGGTACATTATTGATTTTTATTAAAAGATATACAAATTAAGTAGCATATTTTAAATAACTAAAAATATAAACAATTTAAATAAATAAATTCGATAATTTCAAAGTACTATGTTTGATGTAATATGTAGGTTTACACCAAAACACCAGATAACCTAAAAAGATTGCTTAGCAGTTCCTTTTCCATACTATATAGGAGAAGTACTAATAATTGTTTCTAAAATTTAACAAAAGATAATGATAAATCAATCTATTTTTCTAAATTTGACTTGACCTTTGAAATTGGATAAAGGTATTTGATATTTTTCCTAAAATAAAAACTCGCGTATTTTGAGTTAATAATTATTTTATACATAATCTTAAAAATAATATTATTTAGCTAAATAATAATTATTAAAATAAATATAACATAATTCCTATTTAATAATTAAAGACTGGTTAAAGAGAAAACGCAATATGGTAATATGGAAATTTAGGTTATACATAACCAATAAGCTAACTTAATTATAAAATTAATTAAAATCAAACAACAAATATAAAACCCTTTGGTTAATAATCATTAGATAGGATGTGATGTGTAGGAAAACGAGACATAAATTAGTTGACCTAATTAGTGATAAAGTCTATTTTTTCAAGCAAATAAACTATTTTGAAAAACTAAATCAACTTTTGAAAATTATTGCAAATACCGTTGCAAAAAGATACCCTGTATATTTGCTTGAATCAATTTAAGTATGGTAAAACTTTTTTCATATTTTTTTTATTGAACTGTATTTAATTTTTTTTTTAAATACATAATGAAAACTTTCCCACACGACAAAGAAAAACCGTTAAATATTTTTTTAAATGTTGACCTTTTATTTACAAGTTAAAACGTCTTGGCCCATAAATCAATTTACAGGCTATAAAAGTATTCCAGACCACTTGAGTCTATATGAAACAACCAAAAACACATGGTCACCATATTTTATACCTACATTCTAAAAAAGGGCTCTTCTATTTATTCAGGTCCACAAAGAAATGGTTTAGAATTTTTTTTATACAGACACATGTTTGGAAAAATGTTTTCGTCCGTACGCAACAGTGGCGTATCTTTATTATCTTTATTTGGGGAAGGAAATATTATAATAAATATTGCATAGAACTGTTTTGCATATTGTCCAGACCACTGTATTATGTGTGTCCAAAACAAATATATTTTAAGATTTGGGGGGGAAATTTCACCTTTTTTTTTACCCTCCCGTAGTTTCGCGCCTGATACGTCTAGTCACATTTAACTTTACGGTATCTATCAATTAAACTATGATATTATATTTATAGATCAAACAAGCTTTGGTGAAAAAAAAGTTTTGTTTCTTTCATACTTTTCCGTGGGTAACATGAAACCCGGGTTTGTTTTTTCATTCACGGGTACTATTAAATTTATATTTTTCAAACAAAGATCTATAGTGAGAAATGCAGTTCCTTGATTTAAATTTCATTAAGGTCGGTCGGTTATTTTTGAGTTGACCTGCTAAATCCAGAAAATAATGGCTTATGTACATTATTCCAAATATTCTCGTAACCACATCACATGTGACGATTTTTGTGCGTTAAATTAAAAAAATATATAAGGTTTTTATTTACAAACTAAAAAAAATTGGTATTTTGATATCTATATGATATAAAGTTTTGCATAAAAACTTTTTACAGTTGACCAGTACATTTTCGTAAGATCTAGATCATTCTTCGTCTTAAAATTTTGCTACTAAGTTAATAAATAAGTATATTGGCAAAACAATGAGTTTCTATCACGTCGTGTAAAACACAGTGGTACAAAATAGACACGCGTGTACTGTGAGGTACTGAAAACAGCTTACATAAATTTCTATCTATCATTTTTTTTTTAAATCAATGAATATAAAACTATATTTCATTTTTATAAATTATACCATGAAGTCATTAAGACCTTTTGTGTCTATTTTTGTCAACCTGAAACGTGTTATTTGAGCTTTTAAACCTTCATTTTTGTTTAAGATAATTACTAAAACTTAAACCTATTGGTTAGTATTTTTTTTTGTTCATGTTAAGATTTAAAAGATATGTGAAAATGTTCGTTCGATAATTTTGATTTGTTTTATCTGTTGATGTAATTTTTTTTGATCATAGTAATCTTTATCAACTGCTAACAAAAAGTAGCCCAAAAGAAAGGTCTATTTGCCAGGCCTACTCCGTACTTTTTACTGTATGTTTTTTTTTTGAAAAGTGCTAATAACACAATGCCTTCTTAGCTAAGCTATTATATGCATAAAGTTCTATAATTTTTCAGTTAAGTTTTCTCTGCACAGTTAATCGAATTACTTCACAGTTTTGACCGCACCTTGTGTTAGTGTCCAACGAATTTAAGTTTTCTTTCTTTTTTTAGTATTCATTCGTTTTTTTCTTTGTGTTCCAAGAAAATGTTGGATAGATACATACATCCAGGATATTCTTAGCATATGTAATTAGCACTGAATCTCAAAAGTTTTAAGTTATTTGCACACAGAGATAATAACTTGCGTGCGTAAATATCTTGGTAACCAAAAGATTTAGTACATTTGTTTCTTTGCTAACTTACTGTAATCTTCTTATCCTGTTTAAATAAAATATAATTTTTATGCAATTATCATCAGAGCTTACTTTCTTTTTTTTTAAAGACTGTTTTATAATGTGTTATTACCATTTTGCTGTAGTTGGACTTACTCTATACAGTAGTTGTTTACTACTACTATGTCGGTTTAGAACGTTTTTCTACGTTGTCCGACGCCTATTCTCCACCTCCTTCGATCATGACAGTCATCATCCGTCAGGTTTTTTTTGACTCATTGATCTTTGGATTGACTGCTGCCATTCCAGTTTAGGACGCCCTCTTTTTCTGCGCCCTATTGGTTGGCATTCTAGAACCTGTTTTGGTAATCTTTCGTCGTTCATCCGTGGTACATGGGCATATCATATCAGTTGCCTTTTAGTGATGTCATCAGTTATGCTTCCCTCGATTCCCATTCTTTCTTTTATGATCTCATTTCTTATATGATCAGTTCTGGATATTCTCATTGATCTTCTTATTGCATCCATTTCGACACTTTCCATTAGAATGGAAAGTGTAGTTGTTTAAATAAACGATAAATTTTTCTGAATAAGAGGTAGTTAACATTTCATCCTCTACCCATTCTTTGCCAAAAAGTTTAATTTTTTTTGTAATAGCTCAAGCCACACACGTATTGAAAAACCTATAAAAAATTATTAATTTAGATCCTAGATCAGTCTGAAGGTAAAAAAAGACAATCTCTCTCTTGAGTTTTTAGATTAGATCGTCGATGTCAAAAAGGACAATCTTTGTTTTGAGTTTTTGAGTTTTTTTTTTGTTTCAATATTTGCAATTTTGACGCTAAAGACATTTTTTTTTCTCTTGCATTGCAAAAGCAAGCCTGTCTATCATTACATACACATATATATAACATAGATTAATTAAGTAATGCCTTAGCATTTTAACTTTTTAAAATTTTGTATTAGTAGAGGTTTTATTGTTTTATTCGCCTAAAAAGTTTTTAATTATCATCTAATCCGCGTAATTTATGAGCACTCATTTAAAATTTGTACAAACTTGTTTTAATTTTTAATAACTACGAGACCGATTTTAATGAAAAGAAAAATAATAGTGTCTAAACACTATGTCAAAAGCATAATAAATTCATTGAATGATGTTTTAAAGAAAAAGTTTTATTATATTTGTTAAAACCATGTATAAAATTAGTGTTATAACTTCGTTTTCTTTTATAGGTGAAGACCATGACATTCAACAACTGTAGAGGTCTACGATTCTTCGACTTCCCTCAAAAATTTTACTTAATTAATATTTTTATTTTCAGGAATTGCATTGTTTTGTATTGAGTTGTAAATGACTGACACATCAAGTTGAAAGTTTTTAAGAACAATTTGTTATAAAATTGTTTAGTAATATTTGAGATATTTTTATAAATGACAAAAGTCTATTACTATCTGTTGAGTAAATATGTGAGAGGGAAGTATTTTTCAATTAAAGCGTCCTAGAATTTTCTTTTAACGTAAATTTGATATGGCTATATGGTATGGCAAAATGGATCTGTGTTTGTTATATGCATCTTTTGATGTATAAGGAATGTTATAAAACAATAGACCAATAATAATTCGCCAAGTGGAATCGTCGCGTTTTCTTTTTCTTTTGTTGTTTTTTTGTAAGACGAGGGCGAATTAATTTTTTCGCTGTTTGTATCATTATAGTTTAGATTATTTTATAAAATGTTTTTTTTTTATGGAATGAGTGTTTTAGCTGGATTTTAAACTCCCCAGTCATTGAGAAGAAGGCTGAGGAGTATATTAGGGAATTTTTCTTCTCCACTCGAGAGGGTGTTTCAATGGTATACCTATAATTAAAATTTTCAATTGGTCTATATTCGTTTTGTTTGTTGCCGTATCTCCTAATATCGTAACTTTTGAAAAATAGGGTTACGGTATAGTCAGTTAAATGTTTTAACCAATCTTTATCAAGAAAACTACTGAATTAATAATCGTCATGTTATAGCTTACATGGTCTACGGGTGACCTGGTCTAAAACAGCGGAAAAATATATGGGTTGGATTTTTGGGTTTCTTTCAAGTCAAATAATTTTGTAAAAATGGGAATTTAAATTTGGGAAAAACTATTCAAGGTAGAGGTAAAATTTTACCTATGAAACGAATAAAAAGTTATATCAGGGTAGGTTAATGAAGGCAGTGACGTCACACCTAGTAGATTCCAGTAAGAGACCTAGGTAATTTTCTATTTCGTCATGTCGGGAACTCATTTTTGAGTCATACTGGGTAAACAATAGACCGGAAAATTTATTTAACAAGAAGATTTGGAGTAGTCTCTTTCTTCTATACACACCTGTGATCTTCTAATTTCAGGATTCTGGCCAGTAACCGGAAATGCTGAGCTCACAGTGTCTTATGTTTTCTAATTAGGGAGACAAAAGCGTTGTCGTTGAATAAATTTTATACTTTACAATACAATTTTCAATTTAAAATGGTAGTTACCTATTTTTTTTTATTATGACAAAACATGATTTAGATTTGGTATACAAGAGTCACTATATGTTTTTGCAGGAACCTGTGTTGAAGTAATGATGGGATATTATTTTAAAACAGGTTTTATGGTAGACATTTGGACAATTTTTCTGACTTGGTTATAAAATAGGTTAATTAGATAATATTTGAGATAGTAACTAAAAGTTAGAATTTTTAGAAATTTAGTGTTTAATGGTATAGAAATAGGAAAAACCTAGGAGATGCAACCAGAAGAGTAGACGACTCTTGAGTCACGCCATATCAAAGAAAACTGTTTTATTTTCATAAGTGATATTGGAAAATATTAACATCAAGAAATAATTAGAGATTGGAAAAACAGACAAGAACAGCAGAATACAGAAGTATTTTCTTTCATTATAAAATTTTATGATCAAATTTTTACTCTTTTTACTTTATAGGGTTAATAAGCCATTTAAGCTAATCTTTATGTCATTTGGTAATATTTACATTATGAAATGTATATATTTTCTTTTGTCTTGACATTTTATAAATAAAACCACTGTCTTTGGCTTTAGCAGGGATAACACCTATAGACTAACGAAAAAGTCTCATTTGAATTAGAAAGTTTTAAATCAAAAACATCTTAATGGAAGAGTATATCTAAAATCAAGTAAATAAAATCTTTGTATAAAAAAATTTCTAGTGTACAGCAAACAACTGTTTTTTTATTCTGTAAAATGTTACCCGTAAAACTAATTGTCATAAAACTAAGTGCATAAGCACAAATTTTATAAAAAAATAACTAATTAACTGTGGAGATTGGTAGTTGGCATAACAATCGCTGGACCAAGAGACAGTGTCTCTATCGCGTTATGCCACAGTTCTATCTTGAGGTATACAGAGCTTTTGTAATCTATTATTATATGTGAAAACCAATTCTTTAATCTCTTTTGTACTTTGCTTTAGTAGAAGTAAATTGTATCTTTTCAGATAATATCTGTATCAATCATCTGTCAGATATCTAATTTTAATCTTGTTTTTTGTGTTACACGGAAAAAGTGTAATATTTAACTTTTTATTATTTTGGTAAAGTATTTTTTTTTTCTAGTGACCAGAACATTTTAGATATTTTGTAAACTTTTAATTGTTTTTTTTTATTTTTGTAATACTTTAAAAAAACAAAATATCATTTTATTTTTTGTTAAAATCCACACATGCCTTTTGGTTTTGTTCTTTTGTGATGGATATGTGTGTTATAGTAAATCAACACCTATTGGTTAAAGTATTAACGTAAAATCGATTATATATAGTATATTTAAGAGTCCATTATTTCAAAAAGCTTTGTTTTTTTTAAATGGGGATCATTTGCTCTTAATCAGTGTGCTTTTCTAAGATCCCATAAACCGAATAAAAACTACGTCATCAACGGTTAAAATTTTTCGATTGGTGTACATATATAAATTTTTTGTTCCATTTTGAAGTCATTCTCGAATCCAATTGGATATTATCATAGCAATCTTAACATTGCTAAGATACATTTTTCTATTTTTTTTTCTCTTCTCATTATCAAACTCAAACTCTCTCATAACAAACTTGATAAAATCAATATTATCCAAATTATTAACATTTGATTGTGTAAAACTATTTTTGAATTTTTGTATTGTTTATCAATAAAACAATATTTAATTTTTTATGTTTTTTTTTCCTATATGGAAAATATTAGACTATATGAACTTTAAGTACAGTCTGTACCATTTAAGCCAAGCAAATTCCATTTTAAGGATAAATTTTGATAATTTTTTTTTATTTTGATATTTTTTAAAATCTACACTATTTTAAACAAACAAAAAACATTCTCCACTCTTTTACTCTATGAGTACAATTGTTTTTGTAAAACTTTTCTTTTGGTAACTATGACAAATCACAAAAATGTGTCTTTTTCTAAAAATGTTTTGTTTTTTTTGTTAGGTTGTTCCTTTCTGTTTGCTGTCCTAGTTAATCGATAAAATAAAAATATTCTCTATAACGTCATTATTAAAATGATATGCTAGTGCACAGGCATAGCACTAATCAAGAACACCTAAATTATTATTTTTGTATTATTTTTATTTCTATTATCATCTTTAAGTAATTTTGTTATTAACTAAAGCCTATACATAATTTCCTCTATTAATGATAAACAAAAAGTAATTTATGTATACTTTTTGCGTAAATAATCAAATCATTAAATCACTAGTTGATCGTTTAAGAAAACTTACTCGTAAAACTAGTCTTTCTAAGATCAGTGTTTATTTTTCGTATATTTGCAAGCATTATTTCATTTATTATTATTTTTATTATTATTTTTTTAAAATATTTGCTCATTTTAAGTCTTGCGTTATCTAAAGAACCTTATCGTTTAAGATACCTTTTGTTTTTTTTGTCAACTTATTAAATTGAAAAAAAAGTATGTTATACCTAAAATATTTTAAAATATTTTTTTTTTAATTTTTTTCATATTTTCGAAGCAAGCCCTTGCACCAAAAAGAGTCGATTGAAGTAATCATCAACTGTCATTTTTGTTCATTTTTTTTTGTCATTCGCTTCAATTGGAATATAATAAGATATAATTTTATTTAAAATTTTATTATCAACTAAGATTATTTTATTTTGTTTGTTTTGATTCATGCACTTTAAAATCGTCTATCGCCACCTGTGAATTTGTGTATGAAATTCCATAAAAACCTAAATTGGTCAAATTTTAAAACATTTGCTTACATTAAGTCAAGTATTTTAAAGCAAAGATGTCTAATTTTCAAAGAATGACATCAATATTAACCTACTTTGTTTTGCTGCTGTTCTTAGTTTTTGAAAATTGTGTAAAACCAGCTTACAATTATTGGAAAGTAAAATAAAATTAAATGGAAATTAGTTAGAAAATGAAAAACCAAACATATCATTTTGAAACATACTAAAATCACACCGAAAATCAATTTGAAAGGAAAAATATTTTTTCATGTTTAAAGAAAAATTATGTAGCAAGATCTATGGAAAAGAAAGTTTAAATTGAAACAGGTAATGTTTCAGGGAAAAAAAAATTTTTAGAAGGAAAATTCGGAAAATCTGTAAAAATTCTAGGAGGAGCTTTATTCTAAGTAATTTTGGAAATGTATATATTCATCTGGCTGGATTTGTTCTATTTATATTTGTTCATTAATTTTTTTTTATTGATTTGTTCTATATTGAAGTATATTTTGATTTCTTCTATATTGAATTATTTTGATTTGTTCTTTATTGAATCAATATGTTTTGATTTGTTCTAGTAAAAAATATTATATTTGGATTTGTTCTACTTAAACAAAAATCTATGTGGATTTGTTTCATTTGAGATTATTGTATTAATTCTGTTCTATTTGATTTTCTTTATAAAATTTAAAATTTTTGTATCATAATTTAACTATGATAAAAACTTGTATTTCAGTTTTTGTATCATTTTGTGTTTGTTTTTGCTAACTTGTATTTTTTTCAGTTGTTCGATAGATATTCCATGTTTGTTTTAAAGTTTATTGTGTTAACCTGGTAGGGTTGTTTTTTTTTATTACACTGAAAACAATAAACCAACTTAAATTTTTTTTTCAAATATTGTCAACTAAACGTTTTTTTTTTCTCGTAATTGTAAATTAATTTTGTCTTAAGGTATTTGAATTTTTTATAAATTATTGTCAAATAAACCTATTTTTTATTATACGGTAAAAATATATTTTAAAGTTTTAAAATAATCAATTTTAATATTTCAGTTAGTGTTTGTAATTTCTTGCTTTTATCTTTGTTTTAACATTAATTTTTTTTATGCAAACACGTTTTTTTGGGTTAGACAAACTTTTGTAGGTTATTTGCCGTCTAACTAGTTTTAGTTCACCTAAAACTTATTTATGAGATATAATCATAAAATCAAAAATTTTCAATTTTTCTTAATTTAAATAATATATTTTTTTTAAACAATTAATTTTGTTTTACATAAGGTTGGGTTATTGTTATTAAAAACATTGTTTTCCTGTATTAAAATTATTTTATTTTTAGGTCAGCTATTGCAAAGTGTTGTCAACCAACCAACAAATTTCTTCCACAAACAGTTTAATCAACCAAGCAGCCATTCCACCATTAAAGTCATTAGATCTGCCAAGCAGCCATCATCACTACAATCGACGTTTTCTTACCGTCGCTGTGCAAACCTGCAATTGGATGCTTCTTTCCAAATTCAATACAGAGTCTGCTGTGCATCCTTCATTTCAAAGAAGGCCAATGTGGAAACTCAGCTCTTGCTGCGTACCTAGTGTTTGTTTAACACTATGGAGGAAACGGTTTGGTTTGGAGACTCCCTTAATTTATTTACGTTAACTTAAATCACTTTTTTTTTGTCTCCACAAATTTCTGCATAAGCGTGTATATAATATATACCTTAATGTAGTAGTTTTCAAACAATGTGTGTTAAAATTATATATTTTTATATATTTTTCGGTTTATTTGTCAATTTTATTTTGCCCTCATTTAATTTAAGTTATCGTTGTTATTAAGCTGCACTGATATTCTGATTCTTTCAGTACTGTTTGGCATCTACTGATCATTCACCATGGTTGTTGCTGACTAGCTGATCTAAGATGTTGTACCTGATCCAGTGTTGCTGTTTTGTTCCAGAATGGAACTTCAAGTTTTTTCCAGCCAGAATGTTTGTTGACCATCAGATATCCAGAGAAGAAAAATGGAAACGAAGAGCGTTATAGTTTTAGTTTAGATTTGTGTTGTCTGTACTACTTAATGCTTGTTGTTATAAACCATTTTATTTCGACTTGCGTTTAAAAAAAATTGTTTGTACTTAATCAGGGGGGAGTAATGTAACAAAACGGGATTTGAGCATAAATGGTATTTTTGCCATTTATAAGTTTTTAAAGATTTTTAATTAAATATTGTTTTGACATCAACAAGCATTAATTATATGCAAAACTAGGTTAAGATTAAGTAAAATTTATGGCAACTCGGCGACTTGTTTTTAGGCATATTTTCAGGTTCGCTGTATTTTAATAAAAGTTGTATTCGGCTAATATGTCCTTTGAGCCACTAACATCAAAATAATTCTTATTTTGTAACTGGAAACAAATTTTAAACTATTTTCAATTAAAAAAAAACACACTGTGTAATTTTACTTTCTAACGGGTTTTTAAGTCTGGCTTGCATTGCTATTTTGTCTCTTGGTGGAGCGCTTGAAGCGCGGTCTGTCTCTTTCTCGCCAGGGCGAAAGGGAGTGGAGTTCTGGCCAATCAACGCCAAGATATTTGTCCCTTCAAGCGCAGGGTCGCGTTAACTCGGGAAACTTTCGAAAGTCGTCAGGGAGTTTACTCTTTAGTTTGCCTTTGCCTGGTACGTTACGCTTTCATTCACACTTCTTAAGGGGGGTTTTATTTCAACTGGGGAAATTTATCAATTATTTTAACATTGTATAAAACTGTTAACTTTAATATTCATAATTATTTTGGTCTTTTCTTTTAGAGTTTATTAATTTTAAAGCTTTTATTTATTACTGTTTCCAGTGTTTTGAAATAATGTTTTTATCTGTTTTATGGTTTCTTTTAACAACAAAATACAAACCATTCGTTGCCCTAAAATCGGCATTTTTTATCAATAACATATCCCAAACCTAAATAGTAATATTAAGTAAATTAAACAGTTGCTTGAATAGTTTCACTCATTCAATCAACGTTTAAGATGTTGAGAAATATATATATTTACAACAAATTTATAAAAGGTTTATAAAACCTAAAAGTTTAAGAAGTGTAAATATTTGAATACAAAAGTTTAATAGTAGTAAAAAGTCGATATTCAACTAATAAATATAAGAAGTGAAAGTGTGAAGCTACAAGAAGAAAATTGAAAAGGTATGTATGATTATCCTACATTAGTTATACATTTGAGAAAAACGTTTATAGCATACTTTTCCTCCAAGAACCGTCCAATTCCCTTTCGAGATCGTGTAAATTTAATAACATATAGTAACATTTAATCTTTTCATAATTTATATAAGTTGTAGCCTAAGTTGGTAGCTTACAACATTTAAGCCTTGGCCACTTGAGGTGACAGAACCACTGTCACACACAGGCCCCTGTTACAGTACTATGATTATAAATTGTAGGTACGTTACATTTATGTACACTGTTTAACTTATCTGTTGATACAACGTATCTTGGACGTCCATGGAACGTCTGCTGGACGTCCGTTTTAGGTACTTTTGGCAATGAAATTATCCTCCCTTGGATTTACAAATGGTTAGATATTGGACCTTAAATGGAGGGTTTTTGTTCCGAAAATTGACCTAAGCTGTACATTCCTGAGATTGACGGTTTGCAGGATAACTTTATCCAATGTACGTACAAGGGACGAAGTTTCGATGTCTGGGAAGTTATCTTGCATCTTTTGCAAACATCTCATTTTGCCCTTGCCTTGATTGCCATACTAGTGATGATATCAGATGACTTCTTGATTCATTTCTACTTCTATTTTGTCTACACCCCTAATCACTCAGACCTTTTCAGTTCAAAATACCAACTTTGTCGAAGTTACTGTGACCTTTGCCGGCAACCTTAAGGTCACTGCTATTTCGGTTACTTATACGGTTACAGCACATGTCGCCAATATTAAAGGCAGTCTGTATTGGACCCGGGGGGCTTCCAGAAGTTGCCTTTAATCGAGTTTAATTAAGTTTTAGATGTAAGTTTTGGGCCTAGCTCGCTTGCTCTATGACTTTGTTATAGCTTTCTCTACACTGAAAAAAATCACCTAAAAATTACTAGACTGGAAGTTTCACTTCCTAGCGGAGGATAAAATCAATCATACCAATTTTTCGTTCCATTAAAATCATATTGGCTTATTTTTAGAAAACAAATCTTGCATGAAGACATTTTGATTCTTCTCTCAAGAGAATTAATGTTCTGTTTTAAAAATAAATTTACCTATAATAATAAATACCTCAATTTCAATTCAGTTTATTGTTTCTAAGAAAAATACTCTGCCAATATATGGGCCCCTAAGCTCACACTAGGTACTATAGTTATAGTGTACGTGCGAGCTAATAAAACTAAAAACTGAAATATATCTTAATCAACTCCAGACTAAATTATCTTTTGTTTGATACCACACAAGCCATGTATTGACTTAAACTCAAATTTTTGAAATCTACAAAAAACAAAAACTAAAATGTATTTTGTTTAACTTCGGACTCAATTACCTTCCGTTTGATATCACACACGCCATATTTTTACGTAAACTCTAATTGTAGAAATCTACCCCCACCCTTTTTAAAGAAAAAAAAACTAAAACGTATTTTGTTTAACTATATACTCAATTACCGGTCGTTTGATATCACACACGCCATATTTTCACATAAACTCTAATTTTTGAAATCTTCCCCCACTCTTTTATTTGGCTTGTGTTCGGTGGATTTTGTTCATTTTTAAATGGGACCATCTCGACCCAAGACCCAGCCTAGGTACCAAATTTCATTAAAATCGGCCAAGCGGTTTTTGAGTTATGCGCGTTGGTCGTTACAGACAGACATACAGACAGTCAGTCAGAGAGACAGACAGACAGACAGACAGACAGACAGACAGACAGACAGACAGACAGACAGACAGACGGCGCGACAAAAAAGTTTCAAAATCATCTGAAACGCAAAGATATATAAAAATTTTTGGAATCGGAGCAACTTTTTTTTTTTCGAAAAAATTAGGATCACCGTAGCTCACCCTACTATAGTATAGTATATGTGTGAGCTAATATAGTATAGTATATGTGTGAGCTAATATAGTATAGTATATGTGTGAGCTAATACATTTTTTCTGTAACAAGAGGTTCCGAAAAAACTAATATATACAAAAAATAAATGGAACAAGTGAAGATAAACCTAAAAATTAAAAATAATAATAATAGCTTTCTAAATAACTATCTTAGTAAAAAACAAACTAACAAGAAAAAAGTTTTATAAATGTTTACACTAAAGTATGTTGTAGATTGGAATTTGAATAAATGCATTGTAGTACTAATCTCCAAACATTAAGTAGTGCCGTGTCGTTAAAATGCCAATAAGAGTGTAAGCTAAAGACCAATAAGAGTGTAAGCTAAAGACTTGGCGTCACGTGAACCCAGGCGGTCAGCAAAGTCAACAAAATGGTTTAAATCTCTAAGACAACTTGCCCGGTAGCATCGATACATTGGGCACTCGAAAAGAACATGGAAAATTGATTCGTTTACATGCAGATTGCATACCGTGCAGTCTTCATTAGGGTTTATGCTGTAGCTTATGCCCTTTACATTGAATTTCATAAAAAATTTGTCGAGTCTCAACTGGCCTATGAGCCTAACTATGAAGAGCGGCAAATTAAGTGTAAGGTATTTAGCAGGATATGGAGAAAAAGTAAAGAACGTAAAGAAGTTAGTGTAACCTGACAATAAATACCTAAACTATACATGCCAAAGATTGAAACTAACTTGTGGAACATGTGAAAATAATGTATGTGAAGCGTACCCTATGGTCTCTGTACTATACTTTTAGTTTTTAGTTAGATTTTGTTTATGTAGTAATTGTATATATCGATAACCAATGACTACATAAACGAAAGTATAGTTAAAGGGAGTGCGCTTTTAATAATATAAAATAATATTTTAAATTAAGATAACGCTTGTTTCAACCTGAGAAAAATACTTATTTTGATTTAAGAAAATTAATGTTTTATTTGTATCAAGAAAATATAGCTTTTTAACTGGAAAAATAATGGTCTTGCTTAAAAAAGTTACAAGACAATGCAATGACCCCACACGGTAAAAAATTTTGTCTACATTGAAAACACGTTCTTTTCTTGAATAAATTGTTTTACCTTAAAACAATTTGTTTTGAATTAAAATATTTCTTTTTAGTTTAACGCAGTGTTTAATCTTGAAATGTGACTTTATTTTTCTTCTTTAATTGTTTTGTTTCAGTATAGTCCGTTTTGTAAGAAAGCAAATTGTCTTCATATAAGTAATATTTTGCTTCCAGAGTAAACGGTGCCTTAGATTAATTCAATTCCAATTTATATTAAAACAATTTCTGTTTCACATTAAAATAACGAGGTAAGACATTTTTTGTGCTATATCAAGAAAATATTCTCTTGGTGAATAGGAAAGCACAAATTATTTTACTTCAAAGCAATTTGCTTTAATCCAAGACAATTTTTTTTTACCGTGCCGCCATTGGTATCTTGATTTGGACGATTCTATGGTGCTCGGTCAAGAAAATTGGTATTTCTTAAATTTAGTTTACTTTTTTGTTAATTTCAAGAATAGTTCTTTTTCAGGTAAATCAATAAATTCAAGAAAACTCAAACACTTGATTTGAAAAACAGTTTGTTGTTCTAAGATATTGAATCTCTTTTCAAAAGTAAATATCAATTTGGTTTGAAGCAAAATAATATTCTTGCGGAAATAAGTTTTCTAGATTTGATATAAACAATTTTTCTAAGCTTTTTTGTAAGCTTTGACTATAGAATTTTCTAATTGAAAAAGGTTTGGGAATACGTAATAGCGCAAAATCCTACTCCTCAGTTTTAAAATAATGTACACACTGCGCAGGAGATTTTTTAAACTTTTAAAAAACTATTTCTTGCTATTTGAGTTATTGATGTTATTCCTGAGATTGCGTGTCCATTTAAGAAAAATATTCTTAAAAACTGCTTTCGAGAGTAGTTTTGCAATTAAATTGAATTAAGAAAAAATCTAAAACAAAAAAAGTACGTATTGGGAAAATGATAAATTTTTTATGAATTTATTTATTTTAGTGTAAGTTCTTGAAGCTTTCTCTGTAAAGTGAATCGTAACATAACAGAGTCGAAGTTTGAAGTTTGTGTGTCATAGAGCAACGCTCTAAAATAATAATTATTTGAAGAAATTACGTCATTGTAACATATAGGTATAAGTACTCAGATATGGATGGTTATAACCATGCATTATTTAAAACGGCCATTAACTAAAACCCAAAGAACACTAACTTTTTTGCCTTAAGTTGGCTTGAATAAAAATAGCTTGACAAAACAAAATTTATACGAGAAAACTTTTAAAATGTAAACAGCAAAGCAAAATTATTGAAAAACAGTTTTTACCTCACCCTCGCGTGCAGTAAGTTGCACTTGACCGCACTCATTTGCGTGCAGTAGTACTTAGAGTAAAAATAACCCTTCTAAGTAATTTTTTTAAATTTTTTAACTGTAAGCACAGTGAAAATTTAAAAAAAATACAAAAAATGCAATTTTTTCATTATAAGATGATTTTATCAAGGTCAAACAATGTCAAGTCTGTACCTATTTTTTTTAAATTCTGCTGTTTTAGGGGATTAAGAATCTAATGTCCGTTGGTCAAAATTTGTTTAGTGCTAAATTGAAAAAATAAAATATGTTGATATATTGATATTTTGATAAATTGTCCGCCATCTTGGAAACAATGACAGATCTCCTTAATGTTTGTTTCAAATTTACTAATTTTCACTCAATATGTCATTTTCTATGGGGCATTATTTAAAGTCAAAAAGCTTTGAACGCCACAAAAATTTTATAGCAAATTTCCACAGGTCTTGTTTATAGTATTAAAGTTTTTTTGCTTTGCTTTTGATAAACCTCGAATTATGTCGATTTTTTAAATCAAAATACTCAAGAATCGTGTTTTTTCAAAGAAATCCTAACTTTTCAAGAGTGTAAGTTCAAGTGACGTTAAAACTATTTTTTTTTAAGTCACTGAGTACAAATTATATAAAAACGAGTATAATCTTAACTATATTGTTTAATATTTAACAATTTTTTTCCGTCATTTTTTTTTAAATTTTCTGCACCCCTTCCACGGTGAAGCAAAATGGGGTTGCTGTTGTATTTTTCCGCAGAATATGTGTAGAAATTTTCATGCTTTTACTAGAGTGTACAGCTCGGGCTATATAAAATGCTAGAGTATAGATAGATATATCTCTCCTTTAATTTTGACTTATAGTTCAGGCCATACATACGAGATTCAAGCCATATGCTGCGTTTAATGATAGAAGCAACACACTTGGTATGGATAGACATAAGACTCGCCCGAACATTTTACGAAAGGGAACCATCCCCCCACTCCTTGCAGGGCACCAGGGTACAACGTTTGAAAGGAAATTGTATCTGCTTGAGAAATGGTCTTTAGAAGATTTTTGAAAAAGTTGACTGTTTTCGATTTAATAGCAAAAAACTATCCACAAGTACGTTTAAGGGGGAACTTCCCCCCCCCCCCTTAAACGTACTTGTGGATAGTTTTTTGCTATTAAATCGAAAACAGTCAACTTTTTCAAAAATCTTCTAAAGACCATTTCTCAAGCAGATACAACTTCCTTTCAAACGTTGTACCCTGGTGCCTTCTGGCGGTAGTGGTGCGCATTCCATTAGCGAACGAAAGAAGGGGAAATTTTTTAAAATATTTTTTTATTTATTTTTTGAGGCATTTTTTATCCTTAGCACTATTTTTTTTTCAAGAAAATATTTTTGCTTGAAAGCCCATTGTATACAGTTAAATACTTACTAAGCTAGACATATATTTTTTTAAATAGACGCCTTTAGATAATGTGTTTGTAGAAATCCTTAAATCAAACAAAAATTTTGTCCCACATGTCTGGTTTTAAAACTTATTTTTAAAGCTGAAGAAATTTCCTTTCCAATGATGTATATCAGTCCCCCCTCAAGGCAGCGCTAGATTTAGCATAGACGCACCAAAAATGGTCAACTTTGGTATACACTTGAGTCTTCATTTATACAACCATGTTGGAACAGTATTAATACACAAACTACGTTCAATGAGAGAAGCAACACACTTGATATGGATATACAGTATACTCCACCCGATAATGTAATGAGGGGGATCCACCCGCCTCCTCTTGTTGGAGGGGTGGCCACAACCCTAAATGTCTTTAGATGACATTTTTCGGTTTGTTAGAAAAAAAATTAAAAAAATATTTAAGGGGGTCGAGAGTGGGCGGGTGGATCGCCCTCGTTATAATATTGGGGAGAGTATACTGTATATCCATACCAAGTGTGTTGCTTCTCTCATTGAACGTGGTGTGTGTAATAATACTGTTCCAACATGGTTGTCTTAAATAAAGATTCAAGTGTATACCAAATTCGACCATTTGTGGTGCGTCTATGCGAAATCTACCGCTGCCTTGAGGGGAGAGTGATATACATCGTTGGAAAGGAAATTTCTTCAGTTTTAAAAATAAGTTTTAAAACCAGACATGTGGGACAGTAGAATTTAGGAAAATTTAAAAAAAAACAAGTTTTTTCCACGCCTCTCATTTATTTAAATGCCTATAAAACGTGCGCCAATGATGTAAGGGGGGCGTATTATACATCGTTAGAGAGGACATTTCATCAGCCTTAATAATTGTTACTCAGTTGTTTTTTGCCAAGTTAAAAGTTTGCAAATATTTGGGAACTGTAAGAGAGCACTTTTGAGGAGGGTGAGAGGGGGATGCCCCTTTACCCCCACTTTAAAGAAAATTTACAATAAAAAGTCAGTTTTAAGTTATTACTAACCAAAAATAATTTTTTACTCTCATTTTTATTTACTCAGTTACAAAAATTAATGTTCAAAATTATTGTTTAATTTAGGGATTTCTACAAACCCATTTTTATTGATTTTCGCTTGTTTTTTATTTCAAGGCGGCTATATTAGAAAAAATACTCTGCCAATATATGGGCCCCTAAGCTCACACTAGGTACTATAGTTATAGTGTACATGTGAGCTAATATAACTCAAAACTGAAATATATTTTATTCAACTCCAGACTAAATTACCTTTCGCTTGATACCACACAAGCCATGTTTTAAATTAAACTCAAATTTTTAAAATCTACCCCCACCTTTAAAAAAAAACAAAAAAAAATGTGTTTTGTTGAACTCCGGAATCAATTACCTTCCGTTTGATATCCCACGCGCCATATTTTCACTCTAATTTTTGAAATATACCCCCACCCTTTTTTTAAAATAAATTAAAATTAATTTTGTTTAACTCCAGACTCAATTACCTTTTGTTTGATATCACACACGCCATATTTTCACATAAACTCTAATTTTTGAAATCTACCCTCACCCTTTTATTTGGTTTGTGTTCGGTGGATTTTGTTCATTTTTAAATGGGACCATCCCGACCCAAGACCCAGCTTAGGTACCAAATTTCATTAAAATCGGCCAAGCGGTTTTTGAGTTATGCGCGTTGGTCGTTACAGACAGACATACAGACAGACAGACAGACAGACAGACAGACAGACAGACAGACAGACGGCGCAACAAAAAAGTTTCAAAATCATCTGAAACGCAAAGATATATAAAAAATTTTGAAATCGGAGCAACTTTTTTCTTCTCGAAAAAATTAGGATCACCATAGCTCACACTACTATAGTATAGTATATGTGTGCTGCCTGAGACAATAGAGACTATGGAGTGCCTGAGACCATGGAAGTGATGGACTGTCTAAGACATTGATCTGGTCTGGAAATAATTTGCAAATTCCTGATGGATTTTTTTGTAACCAAAAACAGGATGGAAATTTAGCGGGATAATCACGCGGTCTTCCCAAGGACTCTGTTTTTAACAAAAAACTAGCATGAGCATTTTGTCCACATCGTGGAAATAGCAAAAAAAATTGGAAATAGCAAAAAAAATGACTTACCTCAATAAGGGAAACTCTCCACACATTCACAGACCCTGTACAGCAAATCAGTAATTGGGGGTTTACTAAGAACGTGTTTTAAAGGAGGATGTTCTCAAAACCTCCAATGGAGAAGAAATTGAGGGTCAGTTCACGTCATTTGACGTGACTCCCGGGACCGGAAACCACTAAAAGGCAAATCGCAATCTCACCAGAGAACAGGATATTCTCCGACCAAAATATCAAGTGGGGCTATTCACAGTTGATGTACACTGCCAGTGCAAGCAAAACTTTGAGCGTTTTTCACGAGCTAACCATGCTTATATTTACGTAGCGTTTTATTGTTCCATAAAATAAAATCTCCCAGATATGACAAGTTCACATAAAAAACAAACCTTTTTTTTGCAAAAAAAACACTTAAGATTGGCTCCGTTACAAAACAGCGCTGTACAAAATGGCGCGGAACAAAATAGTAACAGCGCTATTTTCTACCACCGCTATTTTGTTTCAGCGATATTTTGTACCGACGCTATTTTATTCCGCGCTATTTTGTTCCGAGTTAATTTGTGGCAGCGCTGTTTTGTCGCAACGCTGTTTTGTCGCAGCGCTATTTTGTCGTCGCTATTTTGTCGACGCTATTTTGTTCCGCGCTATTTCGTACAGCGCTGTTTTGCACCGGAGCCCTTAAGATTATGTTTTGACAGGCCTAAACCAAATACTACAGAAAAAATGTCTGATAAATTTTGGTCGGATGTCGAGTTACGGCGGCAATCTTAAAAAAAAGTGCTAATGTCCTATATTACCCCTGCTGTCCCATAAAAGCTCACTTTACGGAATGTATAAATAAATGTAAGAGGTTTTTGTATTTTTAATAAGCTTTTTTTTACTTTTTTTAATAGCTAACGGTGTTTTTCTCAAGAAACAAATTACAAATATTATATCTGTCGCTTGTTATTAGATAAACCCACACGCATCTATAAATTATTATACATATTTTCCTAGGCTATTACTAATCTGCATAAGATTTTGGCCCGCCTTGCCCGTGAGATGCATAATCACAGTCCATTAGACTTTTAGTTATTATTATCTTAGTTATAAAAACAAAATTAATAAAACTAATGACTTTACAAATGCATAGTTATGTTAAAACTAATTTTATGATGAACCGTCTTAAATTAAGAAAGTTTAATTTTATAGCCTTAGTGATTTGAAAGTTTATAAATGTCTGACAGTTTACCCAAACAATCGAGACGGTACACATTGTCGAGAGTAACTGTCAGACAGTATAGATAACTTTTTTCCGATTAATCTACTCAGGGGCGGATCTAAGAATTTCATTTAGGGGGCGAAATTTTTGCGTTTTGCATAGTGACCAAGGGAATGCGATAATTCGCCGCCGCCTGCTCACCGGGCCAACTTGTGCCGTCACTGACTGGAGTCGCCGCCGGCACATCTCGCTGTCGACCTGATTTCCTTCGAATTACAGTGACCTAGTTATCGCTGTCGACTCTCCTACACGAATTTTGCGCCCAGTTCTTACAACTACAATATAAAATACTTTCAGAGACTATCCAAAAAAAATAATTTTTTTTTGGGGCAAAATGAGGTTACTAGGTATAAGGTACCCCGTTTTGTCCCCATGAAAAAACCCCATTTTGCCCCAAACCACCAGTTAACTTTAAACGAAAATCATACACAGTAAAAGGCTAATTTTACCATATACGTAAATATTACGTATATGAATTTTACGGGCAATGCGTGTAATTCTAAATAATACATAAACCCGCACATTGTTTAATGTAAACAAAATTTTGAAAAGTCTGTCAAAAATGTACTTACCATCACAAAATGCGCAAGCTATTTTTACAATAAACAGCGCACAACATCACATGTCGAGCAAAAACCCACTTAAGCTCAGCCGACCGGCACCAATCATATTTGATAGAGTTGAACCACTCATGGGGATGAAACAACTGATACTAAGAGATTTTATTATTGCGCAGTTTAGCTAAAACTGCGTTACCCCGTTTTACCCCATACCCCATTTTCCCTACTCTTCTTTCAGTGCGAAATTTCATAGCTCAGACTTAAATTTTGTTAAAAAGTTTAAAAGTTTTTAATGTTTTAAAATAAAATAACTAGAACTATGCCCCTCTGCTGCCCCCTGGATTCGGCACTGAATAATAGTAATAATTGCATATTCGCCTCTACTTAGGATCATTTATCAGCATGTTTACTTTACCTTTGTACCATTACCTTTTTAGTTATTTGCAAAAAAACAAGATTTTGGAATTTCAATACCTTTTCTTTGAAGCCAAGTATAAACCCCAGAAATTTACATACAAAGAGACAAACAGACGTACAAAGATACACTGTCGTGTAGAACTTGTCAACTGTTAATTCCTGCACGTATTCCAATTTGCAAAATCCAACTCTACTGGACGGGTTTACTTCTTTTTAACCCGTTAAAAAAGACAAAGACAAAACCGTTGCGAGTAGGTTTCTGGAGTATAAAATATTGTCATTTTCAGCCAATTCCCGTTGCTGACTCTGAGCCATAAATCTGTTAAAAGTTGGCATTGCTGAGAAGTAATGTTCACTTTGATGTCACTTATAAAGTAGATCTTCTTTTTGTTTCAAAATCAATGAATTTTTAGAGAGATATTGCAGATGCTGCTGGCATTAAACTCTTCCTAACGTCGATAGTTGTCGTCGTCGTTCCAGTTGAGACTAGATAGTTTAAGTTGTGCTACGTATTTTTATGTAAAACTGCACGTTAAGCGCTCTACGTTTTGTTCCAAATTTAAGTTTAAGTTGAATTTTTACGTTACCATAACAAGTCTACTAATAGGAATATATTTGCAAAGAATCGTTTGTACTAGAAGCGGAAATTATCGTCTAGGCCTCATTTTTCGATCGGTCAATCAACCAATTCTATTCTTTGGTAACGTTAATGTGCCCGCAGACTGCCGTAAGCTAACGTAAATACGTAAGCTCCTAACGTGACCTTGACGACGGTGTGACGAAGTGCGCTTGCGTAACTGTCAAATCTCATGCTTACGTAAAAATACGTAGCACAACTTAAACTATCTATTAATAGCAACGGTCTTGCGTAAACGTTACGTACGTTACGTAAATGGGATACGATGCGTATTGGAATGAGTGGAAGACAGAGTTAAAGCAATAGTCAAAACGTATCCACTTATAACCTTAAAGACGATAGAATTTGATATATTTTCGTTTTTTTAAATTTCACTGATCTGATGTAATATTTTAACCAATATTTAACTGATTTTAACAGTAAAAAGCAAGCTGCTACAGCTTCATCATTTATCGAAATATTTTTATTTCCACAAAAACTTCTATAAAAAATGTTTACTGTTGAGATAAATTAACTTATTTTGCACAAAAAAATAGTTTTTGTAATGGCAAGCGAAAAATGCCTTTAACCTGGATGTTATTTATAAACTTTCGGAAGAGAAATATGTCATTTTGGTACAGATTTACCTCTTTAAATTTTAGCAAGTTATTTAGTAACACCCAAGGCAAAAAGCAACTGTGCACACTGTACATAATACGCTGTATTAATACTGGGCCGATATAATGAATATTTAAGATTTAAGAACACAACAAATAACAATACACCCTATGTATAGTGAAAACTCCCTATTATGAAACTGGAGACCAAACACCCCCCAAAATATAGCCTATTATGTATCAATTTTGAACAACCGAAAAACGACTAGACCAAAGACTAACAAAGGAACGCTCAAGTTTCAAAATTAACAACGATTTTTGAATAACAAAAGAAGGCCATACTGGTTATATATTTACTAAAACGGAAAAGGGGCGTTTTGGGCTGACTTGTCTAACCACGAACTTTAATAAAGTTACTTGATATCTTGACACTTCAGAAAACTTACCTACCAGAAAAAACTAAACAGGTATTAAAAATTTTTGGGCGAGCAAAATCACTACTAATAGCCCAGTCATATTAGGAATTCACCTGGAAAAAAATAGGTGCAAGCTGGATTTTTGTATAATTATTCCTTGGCATCTGTGACACATCCCTAGATATTTTCCGCCAAAATCCTCCTTGAGCTTCGCTAGATATAAGGCCCCAAATCTGCCGTGCAGAAACCTAGTAAGTCAAAAACTAGTGTTTTGGGAAATAGAGTTTGAAGTTTATTTAACTACATACTAACTATAGTTTATTGAACTACATACTAACTACATAACTTCCTTGTTTTTCAAATAGCCACATTCTACAAAAACTGGCTGGTGCCGTTTTTTACGGCGATTTCAATGATATAAAAATCTCATTTTCGAGTAAGTCAAGTTACTAGGTTTTTGCTTTGCACGGCAGAAATGTTCTTAAAATCAGTTTTTTGTAATTTTCTCGAAAACTAATAATTTTTTCAAAAAAGTCAAGAGTCAAAAAATTCGGTCTAAACTATAAAATTAAGAAAAAAAACCTAACCTAACATTTTATAAAATATATTTAAAAAAATATATATTTAATTTTTTTCTTAGTCTGTAGATAACTTGTTTTAAAATGTTACTTATAATATTAAGCTTGATCCCCACTTGTATTAAACACCATTTACTAAAATTTAGTTTTTGTATTTTTTAAAGTTAAGTAAAGGTTAGGAAAGTAGTTAATACTAGCCGGAACACCATTCGGATTTTTAAAATTAAATTTTTATACAATTAGGACTGTACGACACAAAAAAGCGTAATATTAAAAATATTTTACTCCTGGTTAGAAACAGTGTTAAAATACGCGCAAATGCGCACACCTTTATTTTATTAGAAATTCCAGCTTAACAGGATATTAAAGTAATTTTTATAAAATTTTAGGAAAAATAGTGTTTGACTAAACTTAAATGTGACAAAGAGGCTTAGACAAAATAATTGGAACATAAGGGTGGTTTATTATGGGTTAAAAATTATAAACATTGGTACTTACATAACGTTTTAACAAAAACTCATATTAATATGCAATTTTCAGTTTTTTATGTCATGATTTTTCGCCAAGGCGCTCACAAACCAGACTATATGTACGGGAATAAAATATTTTTTGAAGATATCTTAGAAACTAAAGATTTTAGTATACGTATACTAATCCCGGAGAAAAGCAACTATATGATGAAACACTATTTTTGCTATCAATACTAGTTTGGCTGTAATTTCAAATATAATAAAAGTGTGCACATTTGCGCATATTTTACAGGTGGTTATACCCAGAAGTTGAACTTCTTTTAGGCACGTTTTTTTTTCTCATGCAGGGCTTAATTGTATCAAAAAAAAAATTTCCATGTCCCATTGGCGGTCCGGATATTACTGAAGATTGGCCTATTACTTACTTAAACTTGTTTAACTTTTAAAAAACAAAAACTAAATTTAAGTACATGTGTGGTGTGGTGTTTTGTACAAGTGGGGATCAAGCCTAATGTTATAAAGTATTTTTCTCTCTACACTTTTTTTAAAAGTTATTAGTTTTTGAGCACATCCCAACATACTGATTTTCGCGACGTTTTTTTACAACACAAATTATTGAGAAAAATGCGTTCCACCATATTCCGAAAACCGGATATTGATGCGATGCTCCGTTAAAAACTTGGCATATTTTCAATTTTTAAACTGTCCTTAGCATTAATGGATTTTGACCAAAATCTAATCAGCTGGTTACCATATCACTTTTTCATGAAAATCTCATAAATATCGGTGTTGCGGACATACACACACACACACAGACATCCCGACGATATTGCTAAGATAGCTCAAATACCACATTTTTCGCGTTATCTCAAAAAAAAAAATTCGTCGAAAATAATACCTCTTCTAGCCATTGCTGCGCGGGCTAGGAAAGTAAAAATGCTTATTGGAAAATTCATATTAATTGCGCAAGAAGCGAATATTTTTATCCAAATACAAAAGTTTATCTCGATTTCGTTTGAGGGGGCTAATTCTGAACTTGGAAGAGGTACTTTTTGAGTAAGTAATTAGTCGTAAATGAAAGTCGTTTGTTGTTTAACTAACGCACAACAGCACCTCTGGCCAGTACGCCAAGGCTTTTTATTCTTAAAAAATATTATTTAAATATTTTAATAAAAATCTGCCTCTACTTAAAATAATTTTAAAAGCTGATGTTTAATTTGGTTGATTGTCCGATTGTAAATTTTTTAAATTGATAGCATAGATGGAGTAAACAATTTATTTTATGGCTTGAATTCATTAAAAATTTAATTCGTAATGAAGTTTAATTTTAAAACTTTATAAATAGTTTTTTAAAATTTTATGACGTTGCACATTTGAATGAGTTGGGTCCCAAAATATCCACTTTTCTGTTTTAAAAATTTTTTTGGCCAGTAAGTTACTTTTGTCCGACTCACTTGGGACCAAAAGTCTGGGGCCATAGTGTCAAAATTTGGCCCCCCTGGGCTTTTTGATGATAATTTTAATTTACTTGTTATAATCTGTTAGCAGACCCAAAATTTTCTCAGTCAAAAAGTAAGGTTAGAGTGCCAACATATTTTTTTAATTCTGAACGGTTTAAGCTATAGTAATGAAACTTGGCACGTACATCGGCCTTCACGTTCTAATTTTTTGGCTGTCAAAAAAAAACAAATATTTTGGCCCCCTAGGGGCAAGGGGGCAAAATGTGTTTTTAGATTTTACTTTATATCTTCTAAACTATTTTACCTGTAAAAGTATGTGTTATAAAATTGGTAGTTCATAGAATTACCCACAGCGCTACCATATAAAAAAAATCGAAGCTGTTAACGAGGCCCTAGATAGGGGCAAACATTTTTGTAATTTAAAATAAAAAAAGCTTAATTGACTTATACTCTGCCCTATGTCAGCAAATATCCACCAAACGGTTGCGGTTGACCACTTTTTATTGTTATATACTTTATACTTTGCCCCCGGCGGGCGCCTAGGGGCTGTAATAGCCCAACATCTTATTTTGACCCCACCGCGGTCAATTATTCACAAAACACACTAAGTTTTATCTTTAGGGGCGACCCCTACATAGGGGTTATAAACTTTAAAGAAATTTCATCAAACGTAATCGTTGCAAATTTAAAAAAAAATTGTGGCAATTTATATTGGACTTTGTTTATTGATCCATTACCTGTGACAAAAAATTATCTTTATGGCTCATAAATTCCTGGAAGTTTAAAATGTATAACCCCTATATATGAGCTGCCCCTAAAGATAAAAAATTTTGTATTTTATGATATTTATGTGACCGACCCAATAAAATATCTTGAATGAGTAATTTTTTTGCGGTGGGGTCAAAATAAGATGTTGGCCCCTTACAGCCCCTAGGAGCCGGGGCCAAAGAATATAGTATATAAAATGAAGAAGTGGTCAACCACAACCGTTTGGTGCAAATTTACTGACATAGGGCAGAATATAAGTCAATAAAGCTTTTTTTACTGTAAATTACCAAAAAAATTTCCCCCACCTCGGGTGCTTCGAACAGCTTCGAATTTTTTTTTATATAGCAGACCTGTGGGTAATTGTATGACCTACCAATCTGATAAGACATAGTGGTGCAGTTGCAATAGTTTAGAAGATATAAGACATTTTCTCACTTGCGCCACATAGGGGCAAAATATATATATTTTTTTGAAAGTCAAAGAACAAGTACGTGAAGGCCGATGTGCGTGCCAAGTTTCATTACTCTGACCTAAGCCGTTTAGAATTTAAAAAATATTTTGACACTAACCTTACTTTTTGACTGAGATAATTTTGGGTCTGTTAACATAACAGGCAGTGGGGTCATTAGTAATCGATTAAAACAGGTGTTGTAACATCTTTCTCTAAAAGCCCACGAAAGGCTCCTGACTGAAATGGCATTTTTCTAAATAAAATAATAAGTTTGCGGACAAATCCTTATTAGGGGTATTATTATTTGTTTATGTCTTTAAATAAATGTAAGTAGGGTCTATTTTCTTAAGGAAATTTGCATAATTTAATCTTTTTGCTATTTTAATTAACCATATACTCGTATATACGCCAGCCAAACTAAACTAAGAGAGGCAACCAACTTCTTCCCCAGTAAATTATGCACGAAATTCCACAAGAATAATAATTTTCCGGCATATATAGTTAATTTTCACGAAGTTTTCCTTATATTTAAGCTTTTGCGTTCGTTTGTTGCTTGAAAACTAGCCCTAATGCGCCCTGAAAAAAGACGGAGATGGTTTTGCACCTGCGAGGAATAGAGAGGAGCCAAGGTAAGTGATTTTAACGTCATCTAGTAACGGATATTCGAACAATGTTTTTCCATGTAAATTTTCAAAACACGGGCGTTCTTAAGGTAAAAAAACATAGTCAATGTATTATTTGTTCATAAAAGAAAATCTAATCATATTATTATCTTTGCTATGCAGAAACACGAAATACAACTATATATACAAATAACAGCTAACCCAAAACTTAAGATGCGAAAATCAAAAAATAGATGAAATGAATGATACGCTGACAAGAGCTATGACCTAAGTAGAAAAAGATATCGCACAGAAAGATAAAAAGCGAGACAATTGTATATAATAAGAAATAAAGAGACTGATAAAAAAAAACGGAACCTCGAGAAAGAAGGAAAAAAACATCTATAGAATACACATAATTAAATAAAACTATAAAAAATTGATAAAAGAAAGTAAAAGAAAGAGTCAAAAAATAAATGTTGACACCTATAGAAAATAACAGAAATATGAAATGTCTAAAACCGACTCTAGGTAGATATGAAATAATTAAAATAAAGGATATGAACGGCATAAAAACTAACGATAAATGGGATATCATAAATATCACACAACTCTTTTATACAGAATTATACCAAACAAAAAGGGAACCAACGCGAGAAACCATTAAGAAACTTCAAACAAAAATAAAGACCATAAGCTCAGAGCTACAACCGGAAATAAAGAGCACATTAAAGAAGATGAAAAATAACAAATCACCTGAAAATGACGGAGTAACGGCAGAAATGCTCAAGTAAGGTGGTAAAGCTGTATTTAATACCCTCTATATTCTCCTGAATAAAATGTTAAAAGAAAAAATAATCGCAAACCACTGGAAAGAATCCATAACCATTATTCTACACAAGAATGGCGATAGAGCAGACCTAGAAAAAACTATCGACCTATAACACCCCTCAAGGTAATTTATAAGCTTTTCATGAAAATACTAACAGATAGACTAACAACAAAACTTGATGGATATCAACCAAAGGAACAAGCAGGCTTCAGAAAAGGTTTCTGTATAGTTGACCAGCTATTAACCATGAAAATCCACTATATATTGCGTTTATATACTTCATAAAAGCTTTCGATAGAATTGAGCACTAGGCAGTAAAAGCGTTTTTAATTAATAGCCGAACAGACCACCATGAAGGAATCAAGCCAATTCGCATAGGAAGAGGTGTGAGCCAGAGTGACACAATATCCCCTAAACAATTTAACCAGGCCTTAGAAAATGTTTTTAAAAACTTAGATTGGGAAGAAATAGGCATTAAAATAAGCGGACAATCCTTGAACTACCAAAGATATGCTGATGATATCGCCTTAATAACAGAAAAGAAAGAAGAACTGATAAAAATGCTGAAAGAACTGGATACAGTAGCTCAAAAAATAGGCTTGAGTATGGAGTACACTAAAACTAAAATCATAAGATAGATAGAAGATAATACCTGGGACAAATTATTAAACTAAAAAAAGAAAACCAAGCAGCTGAAATCAAGAGGTAAGGTTGGCCTGGGCAGCATTCGGTAAATTAAGCTACATATTAAAAAATAAAAAATATCCTCAGTACCGCAAAACGAAAGTGTATAACCAATGTATCCTTCCAGAACTTACCTATGGATCCCAGATCTGGACACTTACAAAATCAAACAAAGATCAACGGAAAGACAAATGTTACATGTAAGAAAAAGGAATGAATGGATACAAAATAAAACAAAAGTAAGGGATATCAGAGGAGAAGTAGCAAAATTAAATTGGAAATTTGTCGGTCATAATATCAGACAGAAAGACGATCGATAAAACAAATGTATTGTAAACTGGAGACCTTGGGAAAAAAATGATGCCATGACGAATCTGATACCTTCCTAACCTATTTGAGCTCACACATATACTATACTATAGTAGTGTGAGCTATGGTGATCTTAATTTTTTCGAGAAAAAAAAAGTTGTTCCGATTTCAAATTTTTTTTGTATATCTTTGCGTTTCAGATGATTTCGAAACTTGTTTATCGCGTCGTCTGTCTGTCTGTCTGTATGTCTGTCTGTAACGGCCAACGCGCATAACTCAAAAACGGCTTGCCCGATTTCAATGAAATTTGGTATCTAAGCTGCGTCTCGGGTCGAGATGGTCCCATTTAAAAATGAATAAAATCCACTGAACACAAGCCAAATAAAAGGGTGGGGTAAATTTCAAAAATTAGAGTTTACGTGAAAATATGGCGTGTGTGATATCAAACGAAAGGTAATTTAGTCTGAAGTTAAACAAATACATTTTAGTTTTTTTTTAAAGGGTGGGGGTAGTTTTCAAAAATTAGAGTTTACGTGAAAATATGGCATGTGTGATATCAAACGAACGATAATTTAGTCTGGAGCTAAATAAAATATATTTGAGTTTTTAATTATATTAGCTCACACGTAGGTACACTATAACTATAGTACCTAGTGTGAGCTTAGGGGCCCATATATTGGCAGAGTATTTGTATATATGTCAGAAATTAGTTCTTACAAAGTTTTTGATTATAACACATATTATTGAGCATAATAGTATACCGAAAACCGCATATTGATGCAATGCTCCGTTAAAAATTAAGCATTTTTGACAAACAACTGTCATTAGCATTTATAAATTTTGACCAAAATCTAAGCAGATTGTTAAAGTGGCGAACACTATTTTACCTGAAAATTTTATGAAAATCGGTTCAGCGGTTTAGGAGCTATCGTGTTGATAATATACACACACACACAGACAGACGTCACGACGATATTGCTAAGATAGGTCAAAATAGACCCAAATAACGTTTGCGTTATCTCAAAAAAATACTCTGCCAATATATGGGCCCCTAAGCTCACACTAGGTACTATAGTTATTACCTTTTGTTTGATACCACACAAGCCATGTTTTGACTTAAACTCAAATTTTTTAAATCTACCCCCACCCTTAAAAAAAACAAAAACTAAAATGTATTTTGTTAAACTCCGGACTCAATTACCTTTCGTTTGATATCACACACGCCATATTTTCACTTAAACTCTAATTTTTAAAATATACCCCTACCCTTTTTTAAATAATTTAAAATGTATTTTGTTTTACTGCAGACTCAATTACCTTTCGTTTGATATCACACACGCCATATTTTCAGATAAACTCTAATTTTTGAAATCTACCCCCACCCTTTTATTTGGTTTGTGTTTGGTGGATTTTGGTCATTTTTAAATGGGACCATCTCGACCCAAGACCCAGCCTAGGTACCAAATTTCATTAAAATCGGCCAAGCGGTTTTTGAGTTATGCGCGTTGGTCGTTACAGACAGACATACAGACATAAAAACAGACAGACAGACAGACAGACATACAGACAGACAGACAGACAGACATCTGAAATGCAAAGATATACAAAAATTTTTGAAATCGGAGCAACTTTTTTTTTCTCGAAAAAATTAGGATCACCATAGCTCACACTACTATAGTATAGTATATGTGTGAGCTAATACTATAGTATAGTATATGTGTGAGCTAAAATTTCATTGCTACGCGGGCTAGGAAGATAAAATAGAAGTAGGGGAAAACCCAAAACCCGAAATGAGATGGGCGAAAGATTTGAAGAAACACGTGGAACTAGATGAATGAACGGCGACAGACAGAGAAAAGTGGAAGATATTGGCTCCAAAGATGCATTGAAGAAGGCTAAATAGATAGATAGATTATTTTCGACATTTTTACGGACCGACAAAACTTCTTTCGTTTATATTATTTTTGTCTATTCTATTTTCGATCGTTTTATTTTCGATGAAATTACGGTTCGACATTTTTTTGACATTTGTATATGGCGCCCAAGTAATATAATACTTTTAAATGTGATTGTATCGCCAGCACTTTACGCATAAGTTTAAAGCTTTAGATTTATAAATTGCCACGAAATTACACATTTTAAGTTGCAGCTAATTGAAAGTTATGGCGTAAATGGCGCCTTTGGCGGTTTTTCCTTTAACTATTACTGTTATTACTACTAAATTACATAAATAAAACAGACAAAGAGAGATTTCTATTCGTTTATATAGTCAGGGGCCATAGCTTCAAAATCTGGCCTCCGTGGGCTTTTTGATGAAGATTTTACATCACCTGTTTTAATCGATCGACTAATGCTCCGACCAACACTGCCTGATCTGTTTACAGACCCAAAATTGTTTCAGTCAAGAAGTAAGGTACGTGTGTCAAAATATTTTTTCAATTCTGAACGGTTTAAGCAGTGGCGCACCCAGGAATATGTTTTGCGGGGGGCCCGAGGCCTCTTGGGGGGGGGGCGAGGCCTCATGATGGCTATTTTTGTGTCCCCCCCTGGATGCGCCCATGGTTTAAGCTACAGTAATGAAACTTGTCACGTACATCAAACTTTACATACTAATTTTTCGGCTGTCAAAAAAAATTATGTCTTTTGCCGCTAGGGGCGCAAGAGCGCAAAATATATTTTAAGATTATGCCTTATATATTCTAAGCCATTGCACCTGCACAACTTTGTCTTATCAGATTGGTAGCTCATTCAATTACCCACAGGTCTGCTAATAAAAAAAAATTCGAATCTGTTAAAGAGGCCCCTTGGAGAGGGCCAAACATCTCTGTAACTTAAAATAAAAAAGCCACAAAAATAGCTATTTTAAATTTGCAACGATTTCATTGCAAGAAATAGAAATGGTCAACCGCAACCGCTTGGTGCAAATTTGCTGACATATGGTATTTAAGTGAGTTAAGCCTTATTTTATGGTAAATTATAAAAAAAATTGCCCCCACCTAGGGGGCCTTTGTTAACAGCTTCGATTTTTTTATATAGCAGACCTGTGGGTAATTGTTGCAGCTACCAATTTGATAAGACATAGTTGTGCAAGTGCAATAGTTTAGAAGATAGAAGGCATAATCACATTTTGCCCCCTTGCGCTTTTAGGGGCAAAATAAATAACTCGAAATAAACTTTTTTGATAGTCAAAGAATGAGTACGTGAAGGCCGATGTGCGTGCCTAGTTTCCGTTCATAAATAAAAGATAGTTTGACACCCTAACCTTACTTTTTGGCTGAGATAAAATGTTGGGTCTGTTCACAGATGTAATCAATTAAAACAGGTGTTGAAAAATCTTCATCCAAAAATTCCACGAATGACGCTATGGCCCCGGACTAATAGAAATATTGTGTCCGCAGTCAGTATTCATATGGTAGAGATCAAAAAACTTATAGAAAGACGATCATGGATAAAAACTATACGCGTTTTTCGATAAAAACGGTTTTTACCCGAGTTTTTACCTTCCTAGCCCGCGTAGCAATGGCAAGAGAAGGTATCAATCAGTTTGACGAAAATTTTTTTTTTGAGATAACGCCTAAAATGTGTTATTTGGCTGTATTTTAGCTCACACATATACTATACTATAGTAGTGTGAGCTATGGTGATCCTAATTTTTTCGAGAAAAAAAAAGTTGCTCCGATTTCAAAAATTTTTATATACTTTGCGTTTCAGATGATTTTGAAACTTTTTTGTTGCGCCGTCTGTCTGTCTGTCTGTATGTCTGTCTGTCTGTCTGTCTGTCTGTCTGTCTGTAACGACCAACGCGCATAACTCAAAAACCGCTTGGCCGATTTTAATGAAATTTGGTACCTAGGCTGGGTTTTGGGCCGAGATGGTTCCATTTAAAAATGAACAAAATCCACCGAACACAAACAAATAAAAGGGTGGGGGTAGATTTCAAAAATTAGAGTTTATGGGGAAATATGGCGTGTGTGATATCAAACGAAAGGTAATTGAGTCTGGAGTTAAAAAAAATACATTTTAGTTTTTTAAAAAAGGGTGGGGGTAGATTTGAAAAATTAGAGTTTAAGTCAAAACATGGCTTGTGTGGTATCAAACGAAAGGTAATTGAGTCTGGAGTTCAATAAAATATACTTCAGTTTTTAGTTATATTAGCTTTCAAGTAGATACACTAAAACTCTAGTACCCAGTGTGAGCTTATGTGCCCATAGATTGGCAGAGTATTTACTTAGCAATATCGTCGTAATATCTGTCTGTGTGTGTATATTATTTCTGTCCGTAACACGACAGCTTCTAAACCGTTAAATCGATTTTCATAAAAATTTTATCGGTAAAATAGTGTTAGACACTTTTACAAGCTAATTAGATTTTGGTCAAAATCTATCAATGAGCAATTCCACGCCAAGTCATCCAATTTACAAAAAAAGTGTTGCCGTGACATTTATTTTTTTTCTTTAATCATGCTTACTAAATGAAACAGCTTATGCTTAACCACTTTTGCACAATTTCAGATTTTTTAATCCTATAAGTCTGTTGTACACGCATTTGAAAAGTCTAAAAACGGGCAAAATGGGACTTTAAAGAAAAAAATTATGCTCATAGTCAACAGCACCTAAAAAAAATTAACCTATAATTTTGAAAAAATGCATAAAAGTAGTTTTCAAAAAAATGTGATGTTTAGCAAAATCTTTTATACTGGCTTAATTAGAGCAAATTAGAGAATATCCAAAAAACACAGAAATTTTCGAAGTTTTCATATTTTTTTGGGGTATAAATGTAATGTTTTCTTAAATTTTTGATACAGTGTTGGAAAGCTATACTCAAGGACTATACCTTCCTTGTATAAAACATATTTAAAAGGTAGACGTTACCTTGGAGTTCTACGAAGAAGTTAAGAATGTCTGGGAAATCCCTCAACTTCAGCATCAAAAATTACCCTGTCTATCGGGGTGCTGGTGGTAATCAAGTAGGGTAAAGTTTTCACTGTATCATATAATTTTAAAAACAAGAATAAAAAATCTGGGTCTGTAATCCTTAAGGTCACTACACATTTTTTTGTTATTTTAATATTTTTAGTGATGTTAAATTGCATCACAAATTACAGGCGTGGATCTACGGTGGGGGATGATCCCCCAAATCTGAAACTTTACTCAGTTTTGACACACAGAATACACCTCCTGGTCACTATGCAAAATAGTTTTGTTAAATATTTATTATGATATTTTCCCCCAAAATAAAGTTTCTAGATCCGCCCCTGCAAATTAAGGTTAATCAGAAGGTAAAGTTTATTTATATGAGCACTGTTCATTAAATTATGATCTAAACTCTCTTCATAAGGTCACTACACAAATTTTTTAAAAGTTTATTTACTTTTTAAGTAGTTACCTACTGTCATATTAAAAAAATCGGAAAAGAAGTTAAGTTCTATAGTTTCAGAAACTGAACAAATTTTTTTTCTGAGCTTGAAGTAAATTTAGCATCTATAATTAAATCATCCAGAGGAGTGAAATGATGTCCAGTTGTTGTTTGTTTGAGAATTTAATGTAAAACAAATCGTTTCACAGTCCCTCCAAACGCATCACATGGGCATTTACTATGCGTTAGTTTTGTACTTAGCTTTTTAATGCCCAGTGGCGTATGCAGAAATTTTCCAAGGGGGTTGGGAGAGGGGGTTTGAGTAAAAGCAAAGTCCTGGAAAACCATTTATTACTTCTTTCAGAAAAATTCAATCTTTGGGAGAAGTTATTTAATGGTTTTGGAAAGATTAGGCCTCCAACCCCCTCTCTCCTGCGTACGCCACTGTTAAACCTGAACCATTTCATTTACCAAAGGAACAAACTAATTATTGTCCGTATCTCCCCAAAAATGTATTCTTAAAACTAAAAAAAAATTTCCGACAGTGTACGAAGATGGGACTTGAACTCAGAAACTAGGAACTAGGAAAATAAGATCCCTAACGATGATTTTTATACATAATTTTTTTCCTTTTGTGACTCAATAAAAAAATTTGATTTTTTACATGCTTTAACCAAATAGCTTAAAAGTTGATGTTAAAATGACAGACCCAGATTTTTTATTTTACTTTTATTTATTCGATACATTATCAAGTAAAACAACACACGAGCGAAGTTTTAATAGACAGATAGACATGACAATTTTTTTAGTCAAAAGTTGCCAATTCTGAGGTTTTCGCGGTTTTTCCAATTTTAAAAAATTTAGTTTTCTGAAAGCAATAGACCTAGAAATTTTTCTTTTGCCTTGTATGATAGTCAAGCCACTGAGCTTTAATGTGCGTATAGACTTTTTTTTGATGGACCATATTCCGCACCGAGAAAATCATAAAATTTACTATTTTTTTAAAACTATTTTTGCCATGTCAAAAAAGTGAAATTAATTTTTTTTTCTGTATAGGATTATCCAACCAATATTAAAGATTTCTTCCGTCAAATTTGTTTTTACATAAGATTTAATACAATAGAAATAAAAAAAAATAAGGCCACAACTGATTTTCTTCTTTTTTTTACTTTTAAAGTAGCCTGTAAAATACGGGATGCGACATTAAAAATTAAAATTTGTTAATTTGGTATTCCTAAGGACACTAATACATGTTATCAAAATTTGGATTTTTTTCGTGACATGGCAGCTACCCTCATTGGATGATTTGGCGTGGAATTACTCCAGTGCTAATGAAAATGCTAACTTTTAATTGTAGCGTCGTATCAATATGCGGTTTTCGCAATGAGTATATTTTGCTCAATAATTTGTGTTATCACCAAAAACTTCATACGAGCTTTCGTTTCTGAGATATTTACAAAAAACTGTTTTTAATGCTAATATAATAATATCATGGCTTCACTTGAAGTGTGCTAATAGGCTAGCTAGGAAGGTATCCATCATTTCGACAAAATTTGGTTATAACGCACGCAGTGGCACGCCCAGGAATATCTTAGGGGGGGGGAGGCCTCTTGGGGGGAGGGGGGCAAGACCTCATAATGTCGTATTTTATCTTTTTATTCATGAAATATGTGGAAAATATCTAAAAAAAATAAAACAAAAGTAAGGGATGTCAGAGGAGAAGTAGCAAAATTAAAATGGAAATTTGCCGGTCATAATATAAGACAGAAGAGCGATCGATGGACAAAGTGTATAGTAGACTGGAGACTTTGGGAAAATAAAAGAAGTAGGGGAAGAGGGCAAATGAGATGGGCGGACGATTTGAAGCAAACGCGGGAACTAGATGGATGAACACGGCGTCAGACAGAGAAGAGTGGAAGATATTGGGGGAGGCCTATGTCCAAAGATGGATTGAAGAAGGCTAAATAGGTAGATAGATAGATTCATCTCCTCTATGCTATTTTTGATATACCTTTTCACTTTTTCGTATTTGCTGGCTAATTTTTTTATAGTGATGTAAATTTTTCTTTCCAACAAAAAATTATCACCATTTTCAAACAAAAAATTTCTTTCAGAACTTTTTTTGGGGCCTTTTTTATTTAAAAAAATTAAAACATGTTAATCTAATAAACCCTTTTATAATTTCCAAATAATTTCCACTTTTTTGCAAACATATTTATAAAATTTTGTGTTGAGATTCTTCACATTGTATTTTTAAAACCTTGACCATGGTGCCATTTTTATAACAAGGTTAAACTGTTGCTTTGAAGCCATCCCTCACCTGAGAAATGCTAATTGTATTTAATTGTGAGAAGAAAAATATCAACATCAAACAGCTGAAAGAAATGCATTGTCTTGTTTTCTGTGAGAAAATCGCTAAAAAAGTGACAATATCCATAAAAAAATCAGAACTATTTACCAAATAGGATGGAACCTCGTCTGACCAAATGGTTCTCATTGCTGTATTAGTAGTAACCTATCTAGGTATGTATGTATTGCATAAAATGAACACCTGGAGATTCTTTAATTGGCTATTGTATCTAAGAATAATTTTTTTATCACTAATGATGTTGCCATATGCCAGAAAAATCATAATGAGAAAATAAATGTTATTAAGATTTAGAGTGGTAGCTACTGTTACAGGTTACTTGATCGTCTTAATTTTGCTCACAAAAATAGGGTAGTACACAAGGTAGTGTTTTTTATATTTTTAAACTTTTTAAACAACTTTCTTAAGATACAGAGCATTTTTACACTTTTTTGATAATAACTTTTTAAAAGTTGTGTATTAGAAGAAGAGCAATAAGCGAAGATAAAAATATTTTTTTTAAAAATTATGCTGTCATTGTCTTCAGGAAAAACTATTTTTTGGAACAAACTCTTATAATGCCATATTAAACGAAATGTTTTTCTTGATATTTTTTGTGAAAAAAAATAAGTTTCTACAAAGACATATTAATAAAAGATCATTGATATTAAAAAAAAAGTATGCAACAATTTAAATTTTTTATACATTTGTGGAGGATATTTTTACAGCCTATAGCTCCTTAACTTGTAATTTTATCAAAAAAGGAAATAATACATTTTCGGATCACAATTATAGCTAAGTATTCATTTGACTGTGACAATTTCTTTTTGTAAAACCTTTTGCCCCACTCCTCTAACTTTAAAAAATAAAATCATATATCTTAAAAACAGATGTGTGTTGACCCCCATGCTATACAAACTTTTTTCTCGGAAATAACCTCCTCTATCACCTGCTGCATTATGGCCCCTAAGTTATGGGGCACCCTGTATATTGTAGCAATATACCTGGGACAAATTATTAAACTAAAGAAAGAAAACCAAACAGCTGAAATCAAGAGACGAGTAGGATTGGCCTGGGCAGCATTCGGTAAATTAAGCAATATTAGACCTGGACAAAATGGAAACGCAAATGTTACATGTAAAGCTAACACATAGAAAAAGGAATGAATGGATAAAAAATATAACAAAAGTGTGGGACCCCAGAGTTGACGTAGCAAAATTAAAATACAAATTTGCCGGTTATAAGATCAGACAGAAAGAAGATCGATGGAACAAATGTATTGTAAACTGAAGACCCTGGGAAAATAAAAGAACTAGGGGAAAATCCCAAATGAGATGCGTGGATGATTTGAAGAAATATGCGGAAACTAAATGGATGGACACGGCGACAGACAGAGAAGAGTAGAAGATATTGAAGGAGGATCGAAAAAAGGTTAAATAGATAGAGTAGATAGATAGATTGCTTTCGTGCATATAAAAAGAGTTTTTGTCTTGAATCAATGCCAATTGCTTTTATTTGATTATATTTTTTCTGTGTACCGTTTATTTCATATATTTTTTTTCGTTGACCTATGTTATTGTTATGATAACTGTCAAAAAGTTTTTTCAAAAATTATCAAATGAACTGTAATTTCTAAGTGGAGAATATTCAGTGGCGGGTGCTACAGGGAGGGCAAAGGGGCAGTGCCCTCCCAAAACTAGACAACAAACAGTATGTTTAATTGATTTATTTAAAAAAAATTAAATCTTTCCATACGACATGTCTAGTTATTTTCTTTAGTCTGTGGTTAACAAAAGGCGATTAATTGGGTAAACGTTTTTAGCGTAAATAATTGCAAGCCGGCAGCACCGCGCGGATGTTCAAATGCGGGGGCGGGAGGAATGTTTGTTTTAGGTGACGTCGGCCATGTTAATCGTGTGAAAACATTCGCTGCCCTTCCTACGCGTTGTCGGTTCTATCCTTAGTGAAGACGTATGAGTTTGTTATGATTTGGGGTAGGTCAGTAGTTAAAAGACTTACCGGTCGCGTGTCCATTGTTTGTTTTCGTTTGTTTCGAAAATGGAAATAAATACCGTTGTTTATATAATTGGCTGTGCAAATTTAAATACGTTGACATACGAACTTCGATTACAAATAAAATCTTTAGGGTCACATAGACCGGACCTAAACATTAACCAAAACTTTAGTGCAAGTAATGCAGACGGGTGTTCCAAAAAAACTTATAATAGAAAATTTCATAAAAAAATAATATGATGCTGATACGGTTGTGCGGTTGTGAAAAAAGAAATGCTTTTTTTTGCTTTATTTGTCTTATTATGAACAATCCACGAAGTTATCCACGCAGAACAAAAAAGTGGAATGTGTGATATCAAGCACTTTAGTGAAAAGTTAAAAAGACACAAAGTAAGTGCTGCTCTTTAAATAACCACATAGCATTTTCTATGCAAGGCAAGACCGAAAATAGGTGCCAATTGAATAGTGCCTATAGGCAGAGAACGTTTTATGTTATGTGACAATGCCTATGACAACAGTTGAATGTGAACGCTCCTTTTCAACATTAAAGCGTATTAAAACATTTACAATGTGTGGAAATAGATTGAACGCCTTGGGGTTCAATTAAAAGAAAATTATTGTTACTGCAATTTTCTTTAGTTTTATTTTATTTATAATTTATCTATTTCGCCTCAAAAATAATTAGCCATACAAATTCAAATAGTGGCACCTTGCGCCGTCGAAACAACGCAGGTGTTAAGGACATGCGCAAACGGCGCATGAAATGACACATTCTGTCAAGCGATAAAACACGTGAACTCGTGAAAAATAATTCTCTTCTTTCGAAGACTAATTTTCTTTCGAAAATTAACTATTAAACATAAAAACCTTAGTTATTAAGTGCTACCATCCTCAATCCAAAGACTGAACGTGAGACTACTTCAAGAGCGGGCCCGCAAGGAGAAAAATAGCCATCAAAAGGTAGGTGCCATTTTTTATCTTGCTTTTGTATGGTTGCGCGATCAAGAAATATTAAATAAGAAAATTACACCTAAAGAAAGTTACAGTCCGCTATGAATTAAAGAAGAAAATCTATTCACCCTATCCATTACATTTTATGGACCTCCGAGCCGCATCTAGGCTATGAAAAAGCGTTTTTAAAAATATTCTAATTTTTCTGGAACGCCATATTGGGCTTCATTCTTATCAAACGGAGCACAGTTTAGTTGTAGGTAATCAAGTTTCCTTGATACCTACGTATGTGTGCGTGTGTGTGTGGCCTTCTAAATTTAAAATAAAAACTTCACGGTCAGTCTTGTTTACTACCTACTATCGATAGATAAATTTAATGCATTTATTTATTCCGGAATTTTGTGTTTTCAAAATTTGATTTAATGCAAAAATAAAATACAAATCTTATATCAAATATCGCCTTTCGGTTTCGCGTTTCCGCGATTTTAAACATATTTAGTGCGCTAAAGTGCAAAAAAATAAAAGTGTTTAAATAAATCAAAATCCAAGTAACCAATTACAAAAAATCAAAAACTCAAAAACTGTTTTAAAATAGATACCTTTTTTTTCAATAATTTAAAACCAAGTCAATACAAAAAAAATACTTACCAATCAAAATGGGGGATGCAGAACTAAAAACATTTACTAGAAAAAGAAAAATCGCTTTGACTAGGATCACTGAAATCTATACTTTGGCGGTAAAAGCCAAGGATGATGAAGCCGAGCGCCCTATCTTTCAAATTGCTTTTGAAACTTTGGAAGATCAATATTTTGAGTTTAAACATCTCCATAACGAATTGATGGGGTTGCTGACCGACGATAAAAATTTCGATGCGGAAGATGCAATTAGAAAAAATTGTGACACTTTTTATTTTCAAGCAAAAGCAATATTTTGTAAGTTATTTCCAATTCCAGGCACTTCTAGGCCGCAGTCCTCTGCGCCTACTCCCACCAGTCATAGTTTTGAAAGTTTTAAACCTTCAATTCCGGTTTTTACGGGCTCAATGCTAAAATGGCCGACTTTTCTAGATCTTTTTTCAAGTATAATAGACAAAAATCCTGCACTATCGAATGCCTCAAAATTTCGGTATTTAATTACTTTATTGCAGGGTGAACCATTAAATTTGGTAAAGTCGTTACCAGTTACGGATAGTAACTATTTAATTGCCTTTTCAAATCTACAAAAAAGGTACAACAATAAGCGCCTTTTAGCTACGTCATATTGGAACTCCATTGTGCATGTTTCCTCCATGAAATCAAATCAGAGCTCTAAAGATCTTAGAAATATTTTGGACACGTTTACTGAAAATCTAGAGGCCCTGAATGCCTTAGAATTTAATACAAAAGATTGGCAGTTTCCGTTGTTTAATTTATTGCTGGGAAAAATAGATACTCCCACTAGATCAGCCTTTGAGGTTTGCCATACTGAAAAGGAAATTCCTAGTTACACCGATCTATATGAGTTTTTAGAAAAACAGTGCCAAGCACTAGAATCGGTTCAGTACTTTCAGCCTTCAGTATCAAATATGGAAAAAAAATCTAAAAGTTTTGGATCTGGTAACTACAATAGTTCAAAACCAAATTCATATAATAACAATAATTTCAAAAACTCCTTTATGACAGGCATACCACAAAAACAACAAATTTTACCAAACTTTAATAATCATAATCAAAGCAACTTTCAAACAAAAATATCAAAACAATGCAAGTTATGTAACCTTTCGGTACATCCTTTTTCTCAATGCCAAGTTTTTTTACAAAAAACTCCAGCTGATCGTCTCGCTTTCGTGAGACAAAATAATATATGTGGCAACTGTTTAAGATCAAATCATTTTCTTTTAAAAGATTGCTTATCGCCTTTTAATTGCAAATCCTGCGGGTTACGTCACCATAGTTTATTATGTGACGTCACAACTCGATTTAACCCAGCCCAACCTAACATGCAAACTTCTTCATTTATTTCAAGTATTCAGTCACCAACGCAAAATCAACAATCAAATTATAGTTTATATCCTAATAATATCGATTCAAATCAAATACCTTTCTATGATAAAAATATTCAGCAGAATATTAACCCAACCTTAACTAGCATGCAGCATTCTAATCAATCTAATTTTAAGTCACAAATGCAACCAATTCAAGATCAATCTCAACAACAAATCAATCAAAGTCAATATCCTTCTACTTCGCAACAAAATCAACAATTAACGCAAAATACATCTCGACAACAACCTAACCAAACCAACTGTTATACCTCATTCACCCCAAACTGTCAATGCACAGTACTATTGTCTACCACTATTGTAGAAATCCTCGATGCACGCGGGAACTATCAAGTAGTGAGAGCCGTCCTAGACAACGCCAGCGAAGCCTCTTTTATCAGCGAAAACTGCTTAAATAGGTTAGGTTTATCTAGGAAAAAATTATCTGTTCCTATTCTAGGAATAAATCAATCTTCTTCTTCAACAAAAGGTATGACGCAATGCACTATTCGTCCAGTTGGAAAAACTGATCCCACATTTTCCTTTAACGGTTTAGTCGTTCAAAGATTATGCTCTTCTTTACCTAGTGTCCAAATTAATCCAAGAAATTGGAATTATCTTTCAAACATTAAACTAGGCGACCCCTTCTTCTACAAACCAGCCCCTGTTGATCTACTTCTAGGCGCCGAGATTTATTCCCAAATTATTAAATCAGGTCGTATTTCTGGGTGTCAAGGTCAACCAGTCGCCCTAGAGACGGAGCTGGGATGGGTGTTGTTAGGCAGGGTCGAACAAAACATATCTTATCAATCCAATCCCTTAAAAATCGAAAACTACTTTACCGCTTTCGATAACTCTCTAGACTTGACTCTTAGGAAGTTCTGGGAGCTTGAATCGATTCCTCAAAAAAGCTATTTATCCCCAGATGAGAAAAAAGCTGAGGAAATTTATCAAAATACGGTATCACGTGATAGCACGGGACGATTCATGGTAGCTTTACCTTTTAGGCACTCTGAACCCGACTTAGGTGACACGTTTTCTAGAGCTTACCGTTGTTTCATTTCATTAGAATCTAGACTTCTTAAAAATCCTGAAATGTATTCCATGTATTCAGATTTTATGCTAGAATATTTAAAAAACGGACACATGAGCCTTATTTCAAATAATGAACCGAAATCAATGAATGTTTCATATTTACCACATCACGGGGTACTAAAACCCGATAGTACAAGCACGCGTTTGAGAATTGTATTTAATGGATCTTCAATTGGAAGTAAGAATTATAGCTTAAATGAGACCCTTTTACCAGGCCCTAAACTTCATGCAGATATTACAACTATTTTATTAAGGTTTCGTTTTCATTCTATAGCAATTCTTAGTGATGTTCAAAAAATGTTTTTGCAAATCAATTTAGTACCCGAACATAGAGATTATCAGCGTTTATTGTGGCGTTTCCACCCCAATGAACCCCTAAAAGAATATCGTTTAAATACTGTTGTTTTCGGACTCACTTCAAGCCCTTTCTTAGCAATCAGAACCTTACGAGAGTTAGCCTTTCAAGAGAAAAATAAGTATCCAAATGCTGCAAAAGTAGTTCTTCAAGACGTTTTCATGGACGATGTCTGTACGGGCAGTTCTGATTTGTCTTCTGCGCAAGCGCTACAAAAAGAGCTGATTGGCTTGCTAAAATCCGGTGGGTTTGAACTACGTAAGTGGGCAAGCAATGACCCAAGATTGCTATCATCATTGTCTCCTTCAGATTGTCAAGTTCCAATATCTTTCGATAAGGAACAACCTTCTAGTATTAAGGTCTTAGGGCTGCAGTGGAACCCTTCGTCAGACACATTTTCATATAAATGCAATCAAGATAATAGTCCGTTAACAAAACGTAAAATCCTCTCTGTAATTGCTAAAATATACGATCCTTGCGGATACATATCGCCAGTAACTCTTCTCGCAAAATCAATAATGCAAGAACTCTGGAAGCAAAAAATCAATTGGGATGATCAACCCCCACCCCACATCTGCGAAACTTGGTTACAATTTAATTCACAGTTTTCTAGTTTATCGGAGATTTCTCTCCCTAGATACATTTTTTCATCTAACATACAACGTTGCCAAATTTTAGCATTTTGCGACGCTTCAGAGCGCGGCTACGCATGCGCTATATATCTACGTATCGAATTATTAAACGAAATCAAATCTTCCCTTGTTATTGCAAAAAGCAAGGTAGCCCCACTCAAAACAGTTTCGATTCCTCGACTGGAGCTATTGGGAGCTACGCTCCTTGCTGATTTACTTCGATTTGTCCTAGACATTTATTCGTCAATGATAACAATCGATGAGATCTTAGCATTTTCTGACTCAGAGGTAGTCCTGGCTTGGATTTCTAACTCTCCGCATAGGTGGAAAACTTTTGTGGCTAATAGAGTCAGTCACATCCAGGAAACCATTCCAGATATTCCCTGGTATCATATCCGAACTCTGGAGAACCCAGCCGACTGCGCCAGTCGCGGCCTAACTCCAGATAATTTACTTAATCATTGTTTATGGTTTACCGGTCCCCCCTGGATATGTTCTCCTCGCTCTGAATGGAATTTAGCTTCCCTGTCAGAATCGAATATTACTAGTTCTGTTTTAGAGGAAGAGAAAATACAGGTTTTGGCCACAATTCTGAATAATGATATTTTAAACGATCTTTTACATAATTATTCATCTATTTTACAAATTCAACGTATTATTGCTATTTGGCACAGATACTTTTTCAACATTAAGCATCAGGACACTAAACGCACTGGTTTTATTACGCTTTTTGAATTACAAGAATCATTACTTGTACTTGTCAAGTACGTGCAAAATCAACATTTTTCTGATATCTTCTTAAAAATTCAAAATAATGAACTTTTACCAAAACCATATCGCAAATTAGCGCCTTTTCTCGACCCCCAAAATCGTATTCGAGTTGGCGGGCGGATTAGAAATTCAATCACATTATCATATGATGTAAAACACCCCCTACTATTACCAAGTGATAGCACCCTTACCAAGCTGCTCATTCAAAATATTCATTTAACCTACTTGCACCCAGGATTTAATACAACTATGTATTTACTTAGACAACAGTTTTGGGTACTTTCAGCACGTAGAGTTATTCAAAAGGTTTTATCATCTTGCGTTAAGTGCTATCGCACTCAACCCAAAGCTCTTACCCCCTACATGGGTGACCTTCCAAGCTTCAGAATATCACAGCTGAAATGTTTTTCAAATGTTTGCATTGACTACGCTGGACCTATAAAATTAGCTCAAGGGCGTAAATTAGTCATTCATAAGGCTTACATTTTAGTGATTGTGTGCACAGCTTCTAAAGCTATTCATCTCGAACTAGTTTCTAACCTAACTTCAGAGGCTTTCATTGCTGCTTTTCGGAGATTTGTCAATCGAAGAGGAGTTTGCACCAATATTTATTCTGACTGCGCAACTACATACAAGGGAGCTTACAAGGAGCTTACCGAGCTTTCAAAGCACGCCGCAGATCATTTAAAAATTTCTTGGTTTTTCAATGTACCTGCTGCCCCACATTTCAATGGGCTTGCGGAAGCTGGAGTAAAATCCGTTAAAAGCCATTTACTTCGTGTTATCGGTGATCAAATATTTAACTTTGAGGAGTACTATACTCTTTTAACCGATGTTGAAGCATTGCTAAACAGCAGACCCTTATGGGCGCAAAGCTCTGACCCGAACGACTTAGCTCCTTTGACTGCAGGGCATTTTCTTACGTTATCTGCACTAAATTCAGTTCCTGATCCAGATCTTTCTCATTTAAAACTAAATTCCTTATCTCGTTGGCAACTTATACAAAGGTTGAACACAGATTTCTGGAAGAGATGGAAATCAGAATATTTGAACACCCTGCAACAAAGGTCAAAATGGCACGAGCCAAACCCCAACATTGAATTGAATACATTGGTACTCATTAAAAATGAAAATGAGCCACCAATTCATTGGTTACTTGGACGCATAGTCGAGTTACACCCCGGCCGAGATGGGCATGTAAGGGTTGTTACGGTGAAAACTAAAACCGGGTTATTTAAGCGACCTATAGTTAAACTGTGCTCTTTGCCTATGGCTTCAGATTAAAATTAAAATATTAAATTTTAATTTCTTTAGTTTAATTGTAAATATAAATTTCTTTTCAAAATAGGAAAAAAATTATTATTTTTTTTTCTGTTCAAACAATGTTTGGAATCATCTTTTTGTTTTTCTATTTTTTACTAAAAAACGCATAAACACGTTTTTTTTGCTACTAAAGTACTATAATTGAAAACATTCGTTTTCGGTGGCGGGAAATGTTACTGCAATTTTCTTTAGTTTTATTTTATTTATAATTTATCTATTTCGCCTCAAAAATAATTAGCCATACAAATTCAAATAGTGGCACCTTGCGCCGTCGAAACAACGCAGGTGTTAAGGACATGCGCAAACGGCGCATGAAATGACACATTCTGTCAAGCGATAAAACACGTGAACTCGTGAAAAATAATTCTCTTCTTTCGAAGACTAATTTTCTTTCGAAAATTAACTATTAAACATAAAAACCTTAGTTATTAAGTGCTACCATCCTCAATCCAAAGACTGAACGTGAGACTACTTCAAGAGCGGGCCCGCAAGGAGAAAAATAGCCATCAAAAGGTAGGTGCCATTTTTTATCTTGCTTTTGTATGGTTGCGCGATCAAGAAATATTAAATAAGAAAATTACACCTAAAGAAAGTTACAGTCCGCTATGAATTAAAGAAGAAAATCTATTCACCCTATCCATTACAATTATCAAATACCAGATTGCAAATAATGCAAGGACCTAAAACTATAAACAAGTGAAATTAAAGAAAGAAAAATAAGAAAAAAGTTTTCTTTTTTTGGTCGAGTTGACATCCTGAGAGTTTCTCGTTCTTATATTGAGACACCGCAGCCTGCATATATGGAAGTTTTCCGAAAAATTTATGTATGGCTTCGGTGGTTCAGTGGTAAGAATGTTTGCCTAGATAGCAAGAGACCCGGGTTCGATCCCCAGCCGAAGCAGAAAACCTTTTCCTTATTTTTCTTTCTTTAATTTCACTTGTTTATAGTTTTAGGTCCTTCCATTATTTGCAATTTGGTATTTGATAATTATATTGGCAATCGCCCATTTTGCGATCAGAGATTTTAACACATGAAAAGGTGATCTCATGCTTTCAGACGTTGATTCTTTACGTCTAATTTGAGTTATCATACCTTTGACGGTGGGAAAGAGGAATTAAAGAGATTAGTTGGATGACTTGGTCGAGTTGATACCCTGATAGTTTCTCGTTCTTGTATTGAGACACCGCAGCCTGCAGATATGGAAGTTTTCCGAATTGTTATGTGACAATGCCTATGACAACAGTTGAATGTGAACGCTCCATTTACAATGTGTGGAAATAGATTGAACGCCTTACCTATGTATGTGTTCAATTAAAAGAAAATTATCAAATACCAAATTTCAAATAATGCAAGGACCTAAAACTATAAACAAGTGAAATTAAAGAAAGAAAAATAAGAAAAAAGTTTTCTTTTTTTGGTCGAGTTGATATCCTGAGAGTTTCTCGTTCTTGTATTGAGACACCGCAGCCTGCATATCTGGAAGTTTTCCGAAAAATTTATGTATGGCTTCGGTGGTTCAGTGGTAAGAATGTTTGCCTAGATAGCAAGAGACCCGGGTTCGATCCCAGGCCGAACCAGAAAACTTTTTTATTATTTTTCTTTCTTTAATTTCACTTGTTTATAAAAGAAAATTGTTGACTAAGGACAATTTTAATGAACTTGTCGTTGAGCACTTTGCGCATGTAAAAGAAAGGCGAATGGACTTTATTTCTAAACAAATAAACTACAAACTACATGAAGTAGCTGCTTGTTTGTAAAATGCTAAAATAAAAGTGTTTAGGTAAGTTTTTTATCTCCTTTTTCATGCAATATAAATTTGTGCTTCCCCACCAGTAGTCACCAGCCAAAAAACTTTAAAATAAATATACTTTAAATTTAAATCAATATGTGCGATGGTGTAAAGAAAGTTGAATAAATTCACAATCGTATGCTTATAATTTTTTATCGTTTTTGGATAAAACAACCCTCTTAAGTACAGGCTCTGAGAGCCAAAGGGGCAAAACTGAAACGAAGGCAAAGCTATGTAGCTACGTAGCTGAGCGGGCTGCTTTTTTGCACTAAATTGCTTCGCATAGCTAGGGGGTGAAAGTTTCTCAATATATGAAGGGGATGCAAACATTAAAAACGTATATCGTACCTTGTACGTTGGAATAACGCACATGCACACAAGGGTTTGAAATCTATAAAAGCGCATAAAAGACTCTATATAACCGATTTTCAGCACATTTTCCTTCGAGATAAAGCTTAAAAAACCCTATATTGTGGGGACTAATTTAAGAGGGTTTTATCTTCAAACATTGTTTCTAAAGGTTTTATGAAAAGCCCTCAGGAAATAAATCGAAATCTTTGAAATGCCTCATATTGGCTAGTTTCTAGAGTAAAACTTTCGTGCATACCCTGCCAAAGAAACCGCTTAAAATCTGTGAAAAACATAAAATCTAAATTTTACGAGATTTAATTGACTTGACGAGTATTCTGCAATGCTAAGCCTTGAGGCGGTAACTAACTTTTGACAAATTGTTGGGAAATTTTATTTTAAAATTTGACAGCTGAATTTTGGTGGTTTTAAAATTTGTGAAACAACTTTTTTTTTTTGCTTAAAAATTTGGAGTTTTTCAACGGAATTGTTAATTTCAAAAAAATTTAATTTACCAAAAAAAGTAGATATTTTACCTTGACAAAAGTAACCACAATACTAAAACAAATTAGCGGTATCTGAATATTTTGAATACACGATTTGATTAAAAAATCGTTTTAATAAAATTAAAAACCATGTTTTTTTACTAAGAACTAGTTACAAAAGAACTAGTTAATAGAAAAAATACCTTTAAAATGTGTTTTTCCCGTTGTCATATTCATGATTTATTTACTACTGGAATATTCTGACGAAATTCTAGACTTTTTGCGGGAATTATTTTGTTGCCATTTCCTTCACAGCTTCTGTTACTTTAAATTAACTTCATAATACCATCACGTCATTGTTATTTTGTTTTAAGTATATTTTTTAAATAAAATCGAACGGCAGTACGGGTTTTTCAAAATCTGTTCGGTAAATTAAAAGAAAATCACCCTTTATGGCACATATTTTTACAATATCGTGTAAGTAAACCTAAGTACGGAATCAGCGTTTGCTAAGGTATATTAGCAGTGAGTGCAAACTCCTAAGGTATATTAGCGGCAAGTGCAGGAGATATCGCCAAATTACTTGTAGACTTACTGCCAAACAGCATAGCATTTCTGTTTGGTTTTCACTTTGTCCAACGTCGATCACGAGGATACGAGTGATCCCCGTCTGGAACACGTCCTGATAGTCAGGAACAAATGTTCCATACCAATCCACGACCGGACCGGTTTCGACCTTTTGGGCCATCCTCAGGTAAATGTAGGCGATAGCTCCGTGTAGAGCATAAGTGTATAAGTAACACCGGTCGTGGATTGGCATGGAACATTTGTTCCTGACTATCAGGACGTGTTCCAGAGGGGGATCACTCGTATCCTCGTGATCGACGTTGGAGAAAGTGAAAACCAAACAGTTTTAACAAGTTCCCAACGAAAGCCTCAAACCATCAGTATAATTCAATGCCTGTAGGGGTATTTTCCCTCGGAGTAGTTGTTTCTGGTGCTTTCACACAGCATAGCATTTCGTTTGAAAAACGTAGATGCGCTATAAAATTTGCAGTTCTTTTTTGAATGTATTGTTTTTGTCACTTTGAAACCTTAACCTATACTATTACGTAACTACACGCGCGGTGTATTTTGTACGCCAGCTAAAGAAAAGCCTCCATTTTGATATTCACTATATTTAAATGTAAACATTACTTGAAATAGCCTTTATTATGAACAATTCAAAAATTACGATGAAGAACAAAATGAACCTGATATACAGGGTTTCTCAGATAAACTACCAGATAAACTCATTGGGTTTCATGGGGATTTCGTAAACGGACAAACATACAATTCTAGTCAACGGGACAAAAATGAAGGCATTCCAAGCCGAATCAGTCAGATCAGATGATTGAGCTTGGAATAACGCCACTTTTCTCCTTTTTGGAACACCCTGTGTACGCTGGTTAAGCCTTTTGAAAGTTACGCCTGTAAAATGAGACTAAGGGGGATTTAGATTCCGTACAAAAATTATGATAATAAAATAAAATATTTTTCTCATATTTTTGGATTTAAAGAACAACGACTGCTACGCAAAATACGAGGGGTAAACCGCGTGGGTATTTTGGTGAACAAATCTTGGGTATTAGGGGAATTGTTAAGAGGAAATAGTGGGTATTAGAGGTATTATTAGGGTATTAGTGGGTATTAATAGGTATTAGTAGGCATTAGTGGGTATTAGAAGGGTATTAGATGTAATAGTCGGGGTATTAGAGGAATTAGTCTGGGTAATGGCTGTATTAGAATTATAAAAGAACATACGATTTTTCAAACTTATTTCCCTGTTTACCACAGAACAAGTCCAATGTAACCTGGTATCTGGTACCTTTCGACGCGCATCAATATGCTACAGTAGATTATGAGCATTTTTTATGGGAACCTCCTTATTAGTAGATACATATTAACGATTTGGCAACATTGCCTACACCTGTTGTAAAAAAAACCGTGCGTATCGAGGTGTAAATGTTCTTTTGTGGTGGCAGTGAAAAAAAATAAGGTAAGTTATGTTCAGTAGAAAGTCTGTGAGACTGATAATTGTCTATATGAATAATTTTTCATAATACTTTAATTTAAGTTGGCAATCGGCTAAAGCAATAAAGCGAGCAATAAAGTTAGGTTATGTTAACTCCAATATTTTCATGCAGCACCGAGTGCAGCACGATTGCTATTTTTTTTACAATGTTGCCAATAATAGTGTAATACAGGTAGTAATATGATTTTTCAAATTCAATTTTAAATTTTTCAAGGGGTCGAAATAAATTTTTGGTTTTTGACTGCCGTTTATTTTTACTTGTAAAGTCCTAAATGATGTGGAAGTATAGTATCGGCAAAAAATTTTGAAAAATTTTTATTGGCTAAATCGTCTTAAAATGGCCCAAAACGCGTAGAAAACCTATTTTCAGCAAAAAAAATTTTGTGTCTGTCGGTCTATAAGTCTGTCGGTGTGTCGGTCTGTTAGTTTACGCGATAACTTTTGAATGAATTGAGCTATCGACTTGAAATTTGGCACACAGGTAGAGCTCCATAGGAGAATGGTTCGGATTGTATTTAAGCCAAATCAGCCCAGGGGTAGGGGGTAAGAGGTGGGTTGAACTGCCAAAAAACAAAAAAATGAATATTTCGGTGTAAAATGCAATGAGGACGGTTTTCGGGGTCTGTTTTCACAGGTAAATTTTTAATCAGGTTGCTCAAAAGCTGCATGACGTACTTAGCTTTGAGGATGGGGGTAAGAAGGGGTGGGGATGTGGTGAGATGGAAAATATCGTGTAATATGTCGTTTTCGAGGTTTGCGGGTTCGGGGATCTCATTTCCATGAACTACTCTAATTCAAAAAAATTGAGACAACATTTACTGAGAGTTTGACAAGTCTAACATTTAAATGTTATTTGTAATGTCACATTTGTCAAACAGTCAATAAAAAGTGTCTCAATTATTTTGAATCGGAGTATATTTGTTATTATTTGTAAATCCAGAGCTTGGTGGTGATGGTAAAAAGGGGGGGGGGGGGTAAGATGCAAAATATCGTGTAATATGTCGTTTTCGAGGTTTGAGAGATTGAGGATCTCATTTCTATGGGCTATTTGTCGTTATTCTCAAATCCAGAAGGTTGGGGTGAGAGGTACATATAAGGGATTATATACTAAATACCGTAAAAAGGCAAGTGATGTGCCATTTTCATGGTTTTCGGAGGTGCAAACCTCATTTCTTTAATTTAAGATGTTCATAGCATATTTCGGTACATATTATTTACGTGTCATTGGTTTATTGGTAAGTTTATAACCCTTTCTCATTCAAGGCAAGTAATAGAGTGTTTTTGGTCAGCACATTTGTCTCCAAAATCGTGGTTGTGGTTATTCTGAGTCGGCGCAATAGCGACCTGTCCCGTGGTTTTATTTAATTACCACAAAGGACGTGGTTAATTACGGATCTTTAGCGCTAACTTTATGTGAGTGGGTATGGTTATTTTACACTGACATTTCAACCAACCAAAACTGGAATCGTGTTCCAAATTCATATTTTTGTTATGTTTTAAACATTTTTGATTGTTTTGATGAAAGTTTCAAACTATTTTTCTTGTAAAATGGTTTTCTTGCAGTTTTATGAAATGACAGTTCGTTATGTGGCGTGTCCAAAAACTGTGTTGTTCGTGACAAATAGTTATGGTTATTAACCACTAACATAACCACAACTATAAAGAAATTGACGTCTACGTTCACACTCTAATAATTTTTTAACTGCGAAAAGTTGATTTTTTTCCAGAGATATTAGTGGGTATTAGTAGGCTCGAGTAGGTATTAGTGGGTATTAGTGGGTATTATTGGGTATTATTGGGTATTATTATGGGTATTAGAGGTATTAGTTTAACAAATTCGGGTATTAGAGGTAAAATGAGGTATTAGTGTACACAATTTTGGAGCGCGGTTTACCCCTCGGAAAAATATTATGTAATATGAGTGGGATTTAGAACTGTACAAAAATAGCGTAACCCAATATTAGCATGGCTTCAAAATCAATTTAGGATATTCCAAATTTACTATCATAATTACACGCGCGGTATATTTTGTACACCACAGATAACAACTATAACAAATATCGCTAGTCGTCAAAACACCCGTAAAGCTGCAGCGACGTGACTTAAAATCCTTACACTAGACCCTTTAGAGAAAGGTTCGATGGGGTCGACAGGGTGGGGTAAGCGTTTAAGACCAAACGGCGACCAGTTTTGTTAAAATAGTGTACAAAAATCACCGGCACGTGTAGTTAAAGGTGAATAAATCGATGCGAGACTTTATTTACTATCTAAAAATGCAAAAATCTTATTTTCGGTAAAATTGTCAGTTACCGCCTTTGGGCTTAGCACGGCAGTATTGACCAGGCAATATGAAAACTGACGTGATCTGATTAGGATTTATAAATCTTAATTCTGGCTGTTGAAAACTCAAAAGAAGTCAAGAGATCTTAAGAGGAGAAAATTTATATCGCGAAGAGACTAGAAGTTTTTATTAGTATACATGAAGCATAGATTTTAAGCAGATTTCGATAGGTTTGATCAGTAGGATTTCTATAAGATTTTAGGAGACTGTATTATAATTGAACAGGGATTTTACTTTAAAAGATCAGATTTCACCAGAAAAAGCATAAGTTTTGCCGAGATATGACAAGATATTATGAGTATTTAACTATAGTTGAATGGTGACCAGTTTTGACGAGTTTTGAGCAACAAATTTTTCTATAGAAATTTATAAGATTATATAGTATCCAGTTTTAAGCAGTGTTGAGTAGTCAATTTTTTTTATAAGACTTTAAAATATTTAATAAGAACTAAAGCGCAAAATAATGACCAGTTTGGGTAAGATTTTACAAGCAAATTTTTCTATATAGTAATTCAAGTTTTTCTTTAAGAATTTAAAAATAAGCTGATAAAAACCCGTAAAAGTTTATAAGATCTCGTAAGTATCTTGTGGGGATTATGAAACACCTTGTAGCACTCCGATGGCTCAGATTGGGTTTTGGTAGATACAGTGGACTATACTTAACATTGGCGCAAAAAATTCATTTAACTAGAGAAAGTAACTAATTTAAAAATTGTAGGTTAAATTTGAAAGAGAAATAAAATTGTGATATAGCCTCATGGAGAGGGACTTACCGCTGTTTTGAAGTTCCAAAGTGCAAGGTGTACACCTTTCCATAAGAGCTATGTGACTTGAAGTTCCAACAGGATGATGGCACGATAATTTTAATTATTTGCGGTATTTTAAAGTGAATTTTCCCTCTTTAACTCGAGTTTCTATAACTCGAACTCTCTATAACTCGAACTGTTTTAGTTGTCCCTTCAGGTTCGAGTTATAGAGGTTCGACTGTATATTAAAATAAAGAAATAAGAAATAAAATGATAATTCTTAAATTTAGAATAGAAATTACATTTTTTGCGTTTAATTTTCGCATTTTAATGCAATTTTGCTTTAGGTAAATTTTATAATAACTAATAGTTGACCCATTTACTTAGGATTAATATAAATTTAACACTAATAATTTTATGTTCAAGACAAAATTTTAGTCCATGAAAAATAGGAAAAATAAAAGTAAAATTCAAAAATAAAAGAAAAATAAAGAGGTTTTTTATGGAAACCGAACACACCTCTTGTGTAATATCATAAACTTCAGCACTTACATACAGCACATACATGACTCATGAAAGTTCGCGAGATCTGCTAGAACTTTAAGGAGGATCATAAAATCTTATTTTTTTAAATCTCATCAACTTTCAACAAATTTAATCCGGATAATATTTCTATGAATTTCTTTTTAAATCTTGTAAACTTTTGACAGATTTAACGCGGATATGCCCGTAATAAAACTCGTGTTTTCTGCGGATTATGAATTTTTTTTTCTGGTGTAATCTCATGAACTCTCAACAATTTAAATATAATGTATTTTAAACTGGTGAAAATTCATAAGATGTCACTTAAAAGTAGCGTTTCATAATTCGCAGAAAATACCTACGAGATCTTATGAACTTTCACAAGTTTTTTCATGAGGATATGACGCGGTACTTTTAACAGGGTAAAGACATTTTGATTCTCCTTGGCTAACAGCCACACGCATGGACCCGCGGCATGTGGCACCATCCAATCAGAGTGGGAACTTCAAACGAGCATTCAGTTGAATATTCTTTGCGTCGAGGAGAGTATTCACCTGAGCATGAATGTGAACAAGGCATGGGTTTGGCCTCGCAGCGAGGCACTTACTACAAAATTATGTTTTCATAGAATTTTGAATTTAATTTTTAGAAACTACTGAGTGTCGATTTTACGAAAACCTCAACGGTCTCTTGGTGCTCTGCGTTTCCAAAATAGAAGAAATTTACGTTATTTAAGTTACCATATCTTTGAAAATATTAGAAAAATAAATATTTTTTTAGTGTTAAAAAAAACAAATATTTTTCAATGTTAGAAAAACATTTCTTTTTCACTATTAAAAACCTGTAGTTTTTTAACGTTCAAAAAAAAAAACATTTGTTTTTTGATGTTGGAAAAAAAAAACTATTTTCAAAGGTAGAAAAACATAAGATTATTTTTCTAACGTCAGAAAACGGGTTATTAAGCTTCTTTTTCACTATGAATATGACGTTAAAAATAAACTTCCAACCTAACGCTATGTTTTTAAATTAAAAATTATTTTGACGTTATTAAAATGTTTTTGTTTTTAGTGGGCACTTCACTATAATAAACTATTAATCTGGATAGTGGTGAAATCTGGTGTCTAAGCTGGGATTCCCTCCACGGTTGCTTACAACTAAGTCGCTGCGAAATATTTCTCTACCACTGGTTGGAAAGAGATAAGTATTACTGGTATCTCTTTCCAACCAAATTAAGACAAGTAATTCGCCGCCACTTAGTCGTAAGCGACCGTGAAGGGATTCCCGGTTTTAGATATATAGACATATTCGTTTTACTGACCTAGAACTATAAAAACTTAAAATAGGAACTCAGTCAAATTTCCAGTCTCATAAAAAATGTCGTTCTACTCAATTAGGTGTGTGCCCAGAGCCTAATATGAACCTTCTTGCGTCTCGTCTGGTGCTCGAAAATGATTAAAACTTAAAACAGCTGTTTTATTCAGACTTCCTTATTTCATGGTAAAATGACATGTGTGGGTTCATTTGTTATATTTTGCGCTTAAGTATATTAATGTGAAAACTTTCTTGCTCTTATTATGCCTTACATGGCATATGTCCGCCTTATGGTTAGTTGATGTGTATAAAATTTTACATTTAATCCGCTTAGTTTGACCACTTTTGAAAATTTTTAAACATTATGATGCCTTTTATTGTTTCTGTTTTTTATTACACTGAAAATCGGTTATTTGGGTCAAAAAAGACCTAAATACCAAATTGCGTAATAATGTGGTTGAATCATCCTTTTTTAAAATTAATATATATATGGTCAACTGGTGTAGAAATGAGAAACTGTTTAAAACTTTTATATTTTTTAAATTTTAGACTCCTCTGTAGGACTCGAATCTGAGGGCAGTGCCTCGCCAAGTTTGCGCGCCGTACCATCTTTTCTTGCAACATTTCAGCCGATAATTGACCTATCTAAAACTCTACTTCGGAATGAGCTACGAATCTTAAACTTTGCACAGTCGTAGATCTCCATGGAGTTAACAACCCCTCCAAGTTTCATGGAATTCCATAAAGTAGTAAAGTAGTTACGAAATTTAAAAAAACGTCGAAATTGGCACTCACTTCACTCACTCATGTATAGATCATCAAAATTCTACTGTACTTCCAGACATGCTACAAAGCTGAAATTTGGCAGACTGATAGAAATTATGACCAAACCCCTGGAAAATATCAAAAAACCCCAAATTCTAATTTACTCCCCTCCCCTTTTCATGTAAAGTTATGTAAATCGTGTAAAAGTTACATTGCCCACATCCAGAAACGCTCGAGAGCTGAGCTTTGGAAGGCCGATAGGAACTATGATAAAGCTATAAAATAAAATTAAAAAACACCAAAGTTTAATCAACTTCCCTCCCCTATAAATGTAAAGTTATGTAAATTAGCATTGTCCACTTCCAGAAACGCTAGAGAGCTAAGCTTTGAAAGACTGATAGGAACTATGATAAAACTGTAGGAAAAAATTTAGAAACACCAAAATTTTAATTTACTTTTCTCCCCTATAAATTTAAAGCTATGTAAAATTAACATTGCCTACTCCCAGGAACACTAGAGAGCTGAGCTTTAGAAGGCTGATAGGAACTATGATAAAACCATAGGAAAATATACAAAAACCTCAACATTTTTAATAAGGCATTGCAAAAGTTTTGAACAATATCCCGCATATTTTAGTACTTTAAAACTTAAATATTATCCAAATCCTTTAAAAAAGCATTGAAATTATAACAAAAACATTTCATGTAAAAAAAGCCAAGTACGCGAAAGTGATATTCCGTAAAAAGAATTGAGATAAAAGTAAAGCCAAGTTCTCCAATACAAATATTAAAATTGATGGTTCTTACTAGTTTGGAAATGTTTTTCTAAACTTGACTATTACGGCTGCAAATGACTCTTCCCACATAGCACAAAAATCGCATCAACGTTAAATTCACGTGAACAAAAATAACAAAGTTTTTTTTACTTAAAAACAACCTCATACCATGTAATATTTATTTTGTTAAATCTACATGCTTAGAGATAACTTAAAAACAAGTAGAAATCAAGCTATAAAAATGTACTTTTTGCTGAAGTTTCTGGTGCTGTGTATATAACGTGTTTTTTACCCTCGTTATTTTCATGTACCAAATTCACACTTGAAAAGTCCTCCACAACATGTTCTAAAACGCCACTAGATTAAGACTTCTCAAACCTACTGACTTTCTGCGTCTTTTTTGGTCACGTTTTTTTAATAACATTTTTTGAACGTAAAAGAGACGCGAAAGGAAGTTATAAAAGTTCACTAGTTTAAGACTACAACACTTTAAGACAATTTTAAAGATGGCGCTCAAGGCAAGACAAAATATATATGTATCTATCTATATACATTATCTTTTTTTAAAAGCTAAACAAGATTTATGAACAGTAAACACTTTCACAGAATATTAATGTGTCTTTATCAGGTTAATAACAGATGCGTCGTGATCGTGGATCAGGGATCAGTCCCTTAACAGGTTTTTGGAGTTTAGAGGCCAAAGCACTGCCTGATAGATTTCGTCAGCAAAGTGAAAAATCCCGACTATAGGTGGCGATGCTGCTAGTAAAATCTCAAAAATATTCGGTAGAAAAGCCATGCAAGTCGCGTTTTAAAATTCGTGTAGAAAAGGCGTGAATCTAATGTGATTTTAACGTTGATAAAAATCACTTGAAACTAACGTAAAAACATTGCTATTTTAATTTGATAAAGGCGTTATTAAAACGCGGTTTTTAGCAACGTTATTTTTTATAACGTTAATGAATGATCTATTAAGCTTGTTTTCATATATAAAATAAACGTTTTTTTCTAGCAGCTTTTAAAATCAACGTTTTTTTTTTCTCACGCCTTTTTTTGTGCTATTTTGGTTTCCAAACTAGTAAGAACCATTCATTGTGAAATTTGTATTGGAGAACTTGACTTTACTTTTATCTCAATTCTGTTTACGGAATACCACTTTCGCGTACTTAATATATTCAGAAAAATATTGCAAACGTAAAAACAGAGAAATTTATCTATTATATGGGAAAAAAATTGAAACTGTGTCTTATATTTTACCTTGAAAAAGTGCAAAAATGAGACAGGTCAGGCGAAATATGAGACATTGGTAAAATTCACGTAAGAACAGTCGGATCGCCGTCTAGACAAAGACATTCAGTGTAAAATTGAGACATAAGTTTTTGTTTTTTTTTAGTTAAAAACAAATAAGTGCAAAAATATTTATTTATAGGAACATACGCTCCAAACCGATATACGAACTAACACGACAAAAGTTTCGGTAACGTTCTTAAAAGTTTACCACAAATAAAGCTACGGATTTTGTAATTTTAATTATGAGCCTATTTTGTATAATAACATAACATAAATTGTAGGTATGAGGTCCCTACAACTGCTGATATCAGTTCTATCTATCGGAATTCAATTATTAGTATTTTTACCTTCCTAGCCCGCGTAGCAATAGCTAGAGAAGGTATTATTTTCGACCAAAATTTTTTTTTTCAGATAACGTTAAAAATGTGTTATTTGGCTGTATTTTGACCTATCCTAGCAATATCGTCGTGATGTCTGTCTGTGTGTCTGTGTGTGTGTATATTATTTCTGTCCGTAACACGATAGCTCCTAACCCGCTGAACCGAATTTCATAAAATTTTCAGGTAAAATAGTGTTCGACACTCTTACGAGCTGATTAGATTTTGGTCAAAATCCATTGATGTTAATAACAGTTTTTTGACAATTAATTTTGCTCAATAATTTATGTTATAACCAAAAACTTTGTAAGAGCTTTAGTTTCTGTGATATTTACAAAAAACTGTTTTCAATGCTGATATATTATTATGATGGCTTCACTTGAAGTTTGCTAATAGACTAGCTAGGAAGGTATCAGATCCGTCATGGATCCATTTATTTATTTAAGTGTCTTATTTTTCAACGGGATTTTGAGTGTCTCAATTTACACCACTTTGTTTTCCACTCCTTTTTTTTTTGAGTTATTTTGTACGCTATAACTCAAAAACCGTTTAACCAATATTAACCATATTTGGCAGAGAAATTCTTTTATATTTCTTTGTGAGGACTGAGGGTGGTGATCTTTTAACGGGGCAGAGAGAGGTTGAACTATAAAAAAATACAACTTGAGAATTACCCGCGAGTGTAGTTTTCAAACTTATGTTGAGAATTTTGGGGTTATATCCTTTAAGAGAAGACACACTATGTTATTCCTATATATTTTTCGACACTGAATCTATCTCAATGTTAAAAAAAAAATCTCTAGATTTAACAATACTGAAGGTATCTACCAGTCCAGGGGATAAAAAACCTCATATTTCAAAATTTTCTAATCAGTAGTTTTTAATAAATTAATTTTTGAAAATGAAAACTACCCATTTGGCTAAAACATGTACGAAATAGATTTAGATATCTCAAGAACCACTTACATCATGTTAGTGATATATTGCTTATTGGAAAGGTCTTTAAAATATCTTTCGAACGAGGTATCACGTGATTTAGTTTCTGCGAAATACAAATTCAAATTTTGAAAAAAATTAAATCAATTTAAAAAAAATTGAGTTTGTATTTTATATTAATCACCTACATTATGTGATACATCGTTAGAAGAGTATTTTAAAGAACTTTCAAACAAGCCATATATCACTATTCTGGTGTAAGTAGTTCTCGGAAAATCTAAATTATATTAACAAAAATTAATTTAACAAAAACCACCGATAACAATTTTTTTAAAATTTGGGATTCTTTATTCTCTTCACCGGCGGTTTCTTGAATGTACCGAGAATTATTAAAATTGGAGTAACTTTGCCAAACCCCTTATTTTTCGTGGATTTTATACCTATATGAACCCAATGAGCAAATTTTCAAAAGTAGTGTGAGTTCGTGTCCGCTTGTATAGTGGTCCTGGTTCGGATGCATCGCTGCTATGATGGCAGCTCATATTCGAGCGGACTGCTTCGATCACGGCGTTTCGCAAGCTTGTGAGTTCGAGTCCCACTTAAGGCATGGTTGTGTTCTAATGTTTAACAAGCTATTTTTCGATGCAAAAGCATTGTCAAAAACTGGGCGATTTATCTTAGAATGGATGGAAAAGTCCCAGTATAAAATTTTTTTGAAAAAAGTCAGAAGTCTAAGCATTTTTTTGACCCCTAATTTGGATTCTGCGTCAAGAAATACGTACCTAGAAATATCTTGATCTTTCTTAGAGATCACTATTTTTTTTTTGTGCGTTTGTATTTTTCGAGGGTTTTTAGTCGCAATTTCATGTGCGTGTGTGTCTTTGTTATAAATAAAATTTCGATTTTACATTTTACCCCGCATTTCACAAGAGGGAAAGAATTTTTTTCAGATAAGCATGTGGGGGCTTTAATGTTATTCGGTTAATTTCTATTTATAAACATCGAAACAAACAATGCTAAAAAAATAAGTCACTTCCTTCTGTGTCGATGCGATAGCACCCACGCATTAACGGATCTTCCCATTATTTGACCATAAATAAATTATAACTGGATACAGAACATTTTTTTCCTAAATACAAAAAAAATTATATTATTCTTGATTGAATAATTAAAGATTTTTATTTTTAATGATACCTAGTTTATTTAGTCAAGGTTTCAGCTTTTTATACAAGGTGTCCCAGCATTTTCTACGTATGTCTTGTGCTAATTACCAATTCGTCAAAAAATACATTGATACCGCCCTGGGCGGTCAATCGCACAAACGACTAAATCTATGTAGAATACCACCCAGTGAAGTACCATCGGGGTACTTATTTGTTAACTTGTAAAGGCCAAGCACCCCTAGACTACAAAAACAATATAAGCTCACAGGGAGTGGATGTAAATGTTTGTGGACAACCCGTAAGGGTCGGTCCCACGCTAAGTCTACTCTAGTTTGATCTAATTTCTTTGTTTGTATTGATGCTGTGCATCCAGGACAGTTAGGGTTATATTTATAATTTGGCACAGTTCAAGCAGAATAAAAACCACCTTGTGTTTTTGTAACCAAACCTTATTTATTTACATTATTAGGGCTGAAAAAAAAGGTCCTAAAATAGGAGTTCATAGTGTCTATTCATAATGGTAAAAATAAATTCTAATACCTGGGGTGCACCACAGTTTACAGTGTAATTAGGATTATTTGTTGTTAAGGCCGTAGTTTAGTCCCTTAATTCACACCCACTCACAGACATTCACATTGCTGCAAGGATACAGTTCCAAATAAATGAACTAGGTAAGTAATAATAAGGACAAATACAACTTATCCTGGCTGTTTAAGAATAATATAGGCTTATTCAATGGTGTCTTTATTTGTACTGTTTGTTTTAGTCACTACTTAGCTGCATCCATTGACGTATTAACCGGAGGAGACCAGGAACCGCGGCAAAAATTCATTCATCAAAACAATTCTATTTGACCCCTAGATGCTTCAATGAGTTGGAAAAGAATGGAAATATTTTTTGGAAAGACGATGGCAACGCTGTGCGACACACAGCAGACGTATGTTTATTCTTTATGGTCCATCGATTTACCAGTGACGGCGGCAAAATATTTATTTATTAAAAGTAAATACCTAACTTATTAAAATAAGCAATTTAATTTAGTTTACAGCTGAATAAATACCCATTGACAATAAAAATTTACATTAATAGCATTGTTGAGATTATGTTCTCAAATACAGAAGTCGAACATTAAAAATAGGAGTCAGGCTCTAATAAAAACTTGAGAGCCCACTTGATTTTCGAACCGGGGCACTCACCGAGAATTGTGAAGTCGTCTCCAGCAGCCGAAAACGGTATTAAAGGTTCTCTTTTTCCTAGCGACAATTTGATCACCCCCAAATATTACAATTTTAAAGCTAGATACTATGTGTAGTGCCTACTTTTCTTTTGTATATAAAAAAGTAAATATAATTTTAGTTCCTTTTTTTATGAAAAATTGGTAGTAATATTGTAAAAAAGTAACAGAGCTCTATTTGGATAAGGATATTTTGGACTTTTTTTAAAAAAGCCCTCGATTTATTGCTTTGATGGGGAGACAATTTGCTTACTTTGGGGATTTATTAAGATGTACCCCATCAGTGGGGTTACTTTTACCCATTTGTTTTAATTAGGATAGTAACCATGGCCAGAACTAAAATAGTTTTTTGATTATGATACTCTACATTTTTCAATTTTCCCTGAATTTAAAATTTGTTGCAAATATATTTGTATTTACTGCCTCCTACGACGGTGGTTTTGTCCCTTTTAGTAAGATTAAAGGTGTGTCTACAAAAACCTACAAAAAATATGTGCCTAAAAAACAACTCTTTTTTATAGCGAGTTATTTTGAGAAAAGTTAATGCGACACTTATTCCGACGTACTGCCATCTCGGTTTTCATCAGCAGTTTCATTAGAAAAGAAACTGGAAAAAAAATGCAACATATCAATTTCTGTTCTGTGGTAATTGCTTTATTATAGTTTTTTCAAAAACATCTTTTTCGAATGATGTTTTGTTCAATTGACATTTTTTTTAAACAATTTGTTCAAAAACACCTTTTTTGAATGACATTTTGTTTGAATAACGTTTGGTTCAAAACCATTTTCTTCAAACAGAAAACTCTTCGAAAAACTAGCTGATTTTGGGAGGTCGCAATCGGTGGTACCTTTATCAATTGATCCTAACCTGTTAACCTAACCACACTGAACTCTAATCAATTGATCGCAAACGTATCCATTTCAAGAAATTAAAAATGTTTTCAAAAAAGGGATCATTTGAACATAATATCGATCACAATGTTTCCGAAAAAAATGCCAATCAATCACACTGCTTTCAAACAAAATTGAAAAAAGATATTTTTGAACAAAACAATTTGACAAAATGTCATATGAATTTAAGCAATTTTTGAACAAAATGTTTTCAAAAAAATGCAACTCGAACAAAATGTCACTTAAAAAAGATGTTTTCAAACAAAATGGTTTCGGTCAGATTATCAGTGGAACAAAATGTTTTAAAAACACAGTTGAACATGTTCTTAAACAGATTCTCATTTAAAAATGTTGAACAAAATGTTTTTCAAAAAAATATAATATAAAAAAGATATTTTCATAAAAAATGTACCATCAGATCGTCATTGGAACAAAATATTTTTAAAACTAAAAAATTTGACATTCAAACAAAATGTTTGAATAAAAAGTCATTCGAAAATAATATGTTTTTAAAAAAATGTTTTCGAAAGAAAATCCCATTCGACAAAATGTCATTCCAAAAACTAATTTTTCAACAAACCAAAAGTTTTTTTATCAGGTGGATGTTTGAACAAAATGTTTTTGAAAAAGATGTTTTAAAACAAACTGTTTTCAACCAAAACGCCATTTGAGCAAAATGTCATTTAAAAAAGTAATTTTTGAAAAAAATGTCAAATCAAATTTTCTTTTAAACAGAATATTTTTGCAATGCAATTTGAACAAAATATCATTTTCGTTTAAAAAATTAATTTTATTTGCCAGTTTTATTTTTTGACACATCACTTAATACTGAAGGGTTATTTTGAAAAATAACTTTTTTTATTTAACATTTAAAATAAGTTAAATAAAAAAACATATATTCATATCGTCTCGCTTATAGTTAAAAATAAGGAACAAAAATATTTTATAAATGATGTAAAAAATAGGGTTATTTAGATACCAGGGCCGAAATTTACTTTTCGTTTTTAAATAAATTGCAATCAATTTTTGGGTTATAACAAACATCCTTAGAAATGGATTTTATTTAGCAATGAAAAAAATAATAAGTAGGTAACTATAGTTTATTGTTTTTAAATTTTTTGAATAAAAAATTTTGCTGACATTTTATAGAGTTAAAAACAAATCTGCATGTAGAGACCTCGTCTTTACACTTTTTAGATGTTTGATTAGGATGCTTTTAGCTTGGTGTATTTTATTTTAGGTTAGACAACCTTAAAAATTCAGAGTAGGTCAAAAGGACTAACCCAACCTAAAAAATTGCCTGGATCCAAATCTAAAAAAAGTGTTTACACAAAAAAAACGGTTAAATAAAAAAGGTATACGTAAAAAAATTACTTTCCATATTAATAAGATACCTTTTTTACCTTATCTGTTGAAAATCAAGGCTCGTAGTTCAGTTAAAAGTATCAAAACCCCAAAACTTGGGACACCCTGTACATTTTTAACTAAACTTATGTTTAAACACTTTTAACAAATAAATAATTATTTATATAATAGCCTAATATTTTTTTTCTGATTTTATATTGATTTCTACGGCACTGGTCTTTGTTTTGTTTTGAAGGTCAAACAAACGCCGCTTGACCCTTTACAAAATACTAATGGGTCCAAAGGGACTACCTTCTAATCAAGAATAGTTTTGTCTCTTTTTCTCGCATCGGTTTAACAAAAGAGGAACAAAATAAGATACTTTACGCGGGCCTAAACCATTGCAGCATGTTTCTAATTCATTTGTTTTAGTGAGGGACTGTAATCGAGAATAGTTTTGTTTTTTCTCTCGCACTGGTTTAATAAAGGAAAACGAAGGAGTAGCAAAATAAATGCTGGAAGCACAAGTTAAAGTGATCACCGCTAGTTATATATCCATATTTGGTGGTGTATAATTAATCTGGTAAGGGTTTGTAAGAAGAACCGTTTCGTCTTTTTTCCTTGCATTGGTTTAAAAAAGAAATAAAAGCAAAGGAAAGATCGGATAATTTTGGTGATTCTTAAAGAGAAAGGAAATAGAGTTTCTATGGACGAAACAAAAATAGTCGATGAGTTCTTTACTGCAGAAGTACGTTTTTTAAAACAAATTGTTTATCTAGACGGCCGATTTTTTTGTTTATTTCCCAGTCTCCTCTGGTTAATACGTTAATGGCTGCATCCTATGTCCATCGGCCTGACCAGTTGCAAATGAACCTCCAGAAATCACTCAAGAAGTTAGATTTCCTTACATGCAGGACTGCTGGGCAAAATCATTCCAGTTGAGGCAAATCAGAGGTATATGTTAGAGATGGGCAAGAGCAGGATCTTGTCCGGGAAAAGAAGGCCTCTACAAGCGAGAAAAATAGCCATGCATTAAAGCGGTGAAATAAAGTGGTCAGTGAAATATTAAATAATATTGCTACATGCTAAAAGAAACCAGTGCCAATATGGTTAAGTGAAATTAAAGTTATAAAAGCATTGGACTTACCGGTTGAAGTTTGGCCTTAGTGTTGCACCGAGTATTCAGCTCGGGGTGTTGAGATTTTAAGAGAATATATTCCTTAGAAATAACAGAATATGGCAAATCAGCCTGTGGACTTTATAAACATTAAAGTCGCCACTATAAATCAACTTAAAGAAAATTTTCTTAGGTATAATCAGCAAAAATGCTTTCCTGTTTTTGATTTCCTACCAAGGAAAAACTCAAAAAGAGGTTAAAAGATCTGTCAGTTTTAAAATTCACATGGCCTGGCACCAAAATTCCCTAGGTTTCACCTTGACCTTGACAGTTATTTGTGTTTGTTTACAAAATTTTAATAAAAATTAAGTGAAATATATGAACATTTTTAGAGTTCTTGAGGGAAAGTGAGGACTGAAATGAGGTCAAAAGGTAAATCAATGTCCAATGTTTTTCTGACAAAGTGATTTAAGACTTTCGTGAAAAGGGATATTTTTGGGTTTGTTTACCTAGTTCGGTAAAATGTAAACCTTAGGTATTTTTACAAAATAAAAGACTAAGACTTATTTTCCAGTGTCTCCGTTTATTGTACCTTAAAGAATGCCTATTTATTTCCATGAATAGAAGAAAGTCCCATCCTAGGAGGCTTAGATGTCTTAAATACACAGGGTGTTTTGGCTGCTTTACAATTTAGCGTTGATCAGACCAGAATATTTTCAGGTAAGATTATATCAGGTTTTGGAAAAACACAAATAGGTAAACAAAACTTATTTCTTCTATGAAAAATTTGTAAGAAGGAAGTGTGGGTCGTCTGACCCGTAACAACATTTTTTTAGGAAAATAAAATAAGGGAAGCAAATAATATTTTTTCCCAAAATACTAATTTATCACTTTTTTTTAAAAGTATATTATCTATACAGCGAGTGAAAAAAAGTGACATATTTCACACGATTGTGAAATTTTTCGCCTCTAGAGCTGAAGTATTTTGCTCTCTAGAAAAGAAAATACTTTCCATTCAATGCTATACTGTTATAAAGGAAAGAGCTTATCCAAGGCGATACTGAGGGTTATTTTCCTCTTTAGAAAATAAGATATTTTGAAATATGCACGTTTCTAGATAGCTTGCGATTTTCGTAGGTACTCATAGGAAAATAATAATAGATCCTTATAAGCCATATGCAATGTAGTTACTTAGAAAAGCACACTTTGTATAAACAATTTAAAAAATAAATCAAAGTCGCAACTTTTCAATTGTTTAATAAGATAATTTCGAGCAAAAATTAAACGGCATTCTGGACGTTTGCGTTCTTATATTTCATACATTTTAACCAATTATATTGGCCAGGACGTTCATTCTTGACTGTCCATGATGTGAGGTAAACGAAGTGTTGACTTATATGGGAGGATCTTGAGTTTAACACCTTTTTCCACATAGGGAAATGAATCCGTAGGAGTGTTTCTAACCTTACTTTTGATTTTCATTTTTTTTTGACAAAGCTATTGTTTTTTTTTCTAATTCTTGGGGATTTTTCTACTTCCGGTCAAGAAACCCACATAGCACAATCACGTGTTTAACACGTAAAAAAGGCGTGAGAAAAAAAAAACGTTGATTTTAAAAGCTGCTAGAAAAAAACGTTTATCTCATATATGAAAACAAGCTTAATAGGTCATTCATTAACGTTATAAAAAATACTGTTGCTAAAAACTGTGTTTTAATAACGCCTTTATCAAATTAAAAATGCAATGTTTTTACGTTAGTTTCAAGTGATTTTTATCAACGTTAAAATCACATTACATTCACGCCTTTTCTACACAAATTTTAAAACGCGACTTGCATGGCTTTTTTACCGAATATTTTTGAGATTTTACTAGGAGCATCGCCACCTATAGTCGGGATTTTGCACTTTGACGAAATCTATCAGGCCGTGCTTTAGCCTCTAAACTCCAAAAACCTGTTAAGGGACTGATCCCTGATCCACGATCACGACGCATCTGTTATTAACCTGATAAAGACACATTTAAATTTTGTGAAAGTGTTTACTGTTCATAAATCTTGTTTGCTTTAAAAAAAAAAACATAATGTATATAGATAGATACATAGATATTTTGTCTTGCGTTGAGCATCATCTTTAAAATTGTCTTGAAGTGTTGTAGTCTTAAACTAGTGAACTTTTATAACTTCCTTTCGCGTCTCCTTTTGGTTAAAAAAATGTTATGAAAAAAACATGACCAAAACAGACGCAGAAAGTCAGTAGGTTTGAGAAGTCTTAATCTAGTGGCGTTTTAGAACATGTTGTGGAGGACTTTTCAAGTGTGAATTTGGTACATGAAAATAACGAGGGTAAAAAACACGTTATATACACAGCACCAGAAACTTCAGCAAAAAGTACATTTTTATAGCTTGATTTCTCCTTGTTTTTAAGTTACCTTTAAGCATATAGATTTAACAAAATAAATATTACATGGTATGAGGTTGTTTTCAAGCAAAAAAAAACTTTGTTATTTTTGTTTACTTGAATTTAATGTTGATGTGATTTTTGTGCTTTTTGGTTTTTTTTTTACGGGTATGCGCACTCGCAAGGAGATCCCTATCACGCTCGAGAAGCGGCAAGTGCGCGGAAATGTTGGTGTGTGTTGGTTTTGAAACGGTTCAGGTTGTAACCTGCAGGCAAAACTGTCGCAGGGAGTTTATTCCACAGCGATGCTGTTCTCCAGAGATATGAATTCTGATATAATGAGGTTCTTGGTGCCTCTATTTTGACAATAAATTGATGGTTACCGTCTGTTTGACGTGTTCGCTTAGTAGGTGCTACTCCCGGGAGGATCATACGTGCCAACTCTCAACGAGCATTTTCCGTGATAATATCTGTAGAAGAGAGATAGATCGCCCACAGTTCTTCGATGTTCGAGACTATCCAAGCTACGGGTAAGTGCGGGGTCATTGATCAGCTTGATAGCTCGTTTTTGCACGGTGTTCAAAAGCATTAAGGTATGTTTGGGTGCCGCACTCCATATATGTGAGCAGTACTCCATAGTTGGTCGAATCTGGGCTTTGTAGAGTATCAGCAGTTGGCTTGGTGTATACAGATGTCTTGTACGAAATAGCACCCCAAGCTTTTGGGACGCCCGTTTAGCTATATCTGCCACGTGACTGTGCCAAGACATGTTGGTCTCTGCAGTGACTCCTAAGATGTTCAACTGGCTCTGCAATGCGACAGCACTTCCAGATAGCATGATGTTTGGCTCACCGGTGCTGGTCTTTTTTGAAAACAGGGCTGCTTGGGTTTTCTACGCGTTGAACTGTACAAGGTTTTCGTTGCCCCAGTCCTCTATTATCTCCAAGTCGTTATTTATCTGTGATATTTCAGTTAGTCTAAGGTAATGGAATTCACGTGCGGAGAGACATGTGGGTGGTATGACTGAGGAGACTACATTGCCATCATCTGCAAAGCAATAAAGTGGATTTACTCTTTAATCTATAAGGTCATTTATGTAAATCAGAAAAAGTGTTGGCGAAAGGATTGCTCCCTGTGGCACACCAGCAGTTATTTGGAAAGAGTTGGAGTTCCAGCCATCCAGTGCAACATAAATGGATCTATCCTTAAGGTAACTTTCAAACCAAGTATAAAGTCTCGGCGACAATCCCGTTGCTTTGAGCTTGTTGAGCAGATTTTCATGCCAGACTTTATCGAATGCTTTAGATATATCTAAGGCAATTGTTCTGGTTTCACCTCGCAACTCAATCGCTTTTTGCCATAAGTGAGTGACGTATGTAAGTAAATCGCCAGTTGACCTATATTTTCGAAATCCGTATTGCTTGTCGTTGATAATTTTGTACTTTTCCAAGTACTTGGTTAGGTGATTGTTCACAACTCTTTCCATTACTTTTGATATCACCGGAAGTAGAGCAATTGGTCTATAGTTTAACGGATCTGTCTTTTTTCCTTTCTTTGGAATGGGTTGTACTGCGGCAGACTTCCATGATGATGGATATATTCCTTGCCTATAAGATAAATTGAATAATTTTGCGAAAGTTGGGGTGAGTTCGCTAGCACAATTTTTGAGTACTATCGCGGGAATGCCATCTAGACCCATTGCTTTGTTTGTATCCAACTTTTTAAGGGATTTTCGTATTTCTCTGTGACAAAAGGGTACCTCTGACATACTGTGGGAAACCCTTTCAATGAACGGTGGAGTTTTTCCATTTGGCACTGTTAGGTTTGAGTTGGAGGAAAAGATTTTGGCCAGCATATTGGCTTTTTCCTCTGATGTTGTGGCTAAGTGAGTATTTTTATCTGTAAGTGGTGGTATGGATGACTTGGTGAAGTTTGATCCAACGGCTTATGCAAGAGACCAAAAGGACCTAGAACTACTTGGACAATTCAGCAACCTGTTTTTTATTCTTTGGCGGCGTCAATAGTAATTTTGCAACTATTTCTGGCTTCTATAAATTCTGTGTGGTTTTAAGCGGTTTGTTGTCGTTTCCAAAGGTTATATGCTCTGTGTTTTTTCTGTACAGCCGTTTGACACCGGCTGTTGAACCAAGGTTTTGCATTAGCTCTGCGTTTTATTGTATGTGGGATATATGCATCCATTCCAGATAAGATTACTTTTGTTATTTCATTACAGCAAATAGTGGGATCAGCTGTTTTAAAGCAAACCTCTTGCCCTGGAAAATCCAGGTAAAACTGTTTAAAGTCATTCCAATTTGCAGATTTATAGTGCCACATTTTACGAGGAAGTGATTGTTGGCTTGGCGGTATGAACATTTCGCATTTTGTTCTTATAAGTTTATGATCGGATGAACCAAGTGGGGGATCTACTTGAATTGTGTACAAGTCAGGATTTGTAGTTAGGAACAAGTCTAAAAGCGCTGCAAATTCACCCCTTTCTGAGATACGGGTAGGTTCATCGACAAGCTTTGTTATACCACAACTTATGGCAAAAGCTTCTGCTTCCCTGCCTTCATTATCTGTTTTGTTGTGGTGTTTCAGCCAGGGTATATTGTGGACGTTGAAATCACATAAAAAACAATTTCCGCATGTGGATAGTTAGACTGTATACTATCACAGTTTTCGGATAATGTCGCAAAAAAGTTTTGATACTCGGTGTTACTTGGCAGTCGGTAGAGGCAGCAAATGAACTTGGTCGATGACTTTGAGGTGAATTTCAGCCATATGATATCGAGGTTCGCTGGTTCTAGCTTCTCCTCTCGATGACATGAAAGGTCATTTTTAATGTACACACAGATCCCAAAATTATGTCGAAATCGGTGGTGTAGGTCATAGCCGGGATAAAGATAGTTCACAATAGGTGTTGCAGAACTGATTTTAGTTTCAGTGAGAACAAGGATGTCAGGTCTTTGTTCATCAAGATGTTGGTGAACTGAATTCATGTTGGTACTTAATCCTCTTATATTGCTAAAATCAATTCTGAGTTGAGTTTTTGGTCTTCTTTTAATATCTTTGCATGAAGGACCCCCAGGATCACCCGACGCCCGGAGATCCGAGTGGTCGGGTATTTTACCTCCGGAATATTTTGATCCTGGAGGCGCCATCATGCTATCTGTTACTCATTGTTGGAACCGGACTGCCAGCGCAGTAGCGGAACGTGGTGATACCACTTAGCGCTACTCAGTTCTGGCATGGTGGTATCTCACCGGTCGACGCCCAATGAGTAAAAAGCGTCTACCACCTTTATGCTATGTGGGAAAATAATTGCAAATTTTCATAAAGTATTTTGTTATGTGCCTATACTTACATTTCTGCACATTTGCAACCTTTTTGCATTTTTTTTTAGGGCGTCATATTAATATTAATATTTTCCTTTAAATGGGCGGCCTAATAGTGGCCAGGACGTTTATTCTTGACTGCCCATGAGATGAGGTGAGTGAAATGTTGACTTTTACAGGTGGATCTTGAGTTTACCATCTTTTTCCGCAGGGAAATGAATTTGCAGGAGTGTTTCTAACCTTACTTTTGGTAATCAGTTTGGTTTTGGAGAGAAGTTTCAATAAAAATTTATCAAAACCGAAAAAATCAAATACGAAATAAAAATTAAAATTCATAAAAATCACCCAACTGCTAAATCTACTTGTACCTACTACTAGTCGCCGTTGGGTACAAAATTGATAGATATACCTACCCATAACGTACGACATGACATGCTTCAACTTTGAGTTTTGATGCCCAAAGCGCACTAACGAAATTATACAGCTTTGTCTTTTCATGAATCAGGTTATTGGGTAATGTTGTACCCAACTACGGGTCGGCTTATCAATAGAGGGTTAGCCCTGACTAGTGACTTATCTTTGATAGCCGTCTTTTTTTGGCATGTAGTAAATATGTCAGTCATCGCTTTTTTTAACCCACGGGTCTGGGCTAACCCTCTATTGATAAATCGGCCCTACGACTAGTAGATACAAGTAGAGTTAGCAGGGTGGTTTTTTATTTAAAAAAAAATTATTTCCAATTTTTGGGTTTAAATCTTAATCAGCCTTTCTATCTAATTTAAGGTACCTTATTATTACTTAAATCATGCAATTGTATCAAACATGAAACTATGCCCAAAGAGTAGATAGGTGCGTTTCTACAATAATTGAGTGAAGGTGGGGAAGGGGAGAGGGATGAGAGAACTAGAAAAATGTTGAAAAAAATCTTAAAGCGTGTGCAGACATTTTTTTTGAAATCGCTGTATATTTGTGAAAGTTTTAGCTACAAGTACAGTCGATCCTCTATAACTCAAACCTGAAGGGACAACTAAAACAGTTCGAGTTATGGAGAGTTCGAGTTATAGAAACACGAGTTACATGGGTTAAAATACATATAAAAAGTGCATAGACAGGTTCGAGTTATAGAGGTTCGAGTTAGAGAGGTTCGACTGTATTACTAATAAGGGGGCGGGGAGGAGAGAGGGAAAGGGGGGGAACTAATAAAATGGTGTTGGAAAAAAATCTTAAAGCGTGTGCAGAAAGCATTTTTAAAATATTTGATAATTTGATAAATTTATTTGAATATGGTTTTTGAAGCCGGTGGGGGAGAATGACAGGAGGGAAGATGGGTGGGAGCAAGGAGGACTACAAAGGAATAATAGCAAATTAGAGGACATTTGCAATGGGTGATAAATGGAATTTCATTAAAATTGCCTGAAATTTTGTTACATTACATCATCACATTATGTGACAAAATGGCGTCTGACGACCGCCATGTTGATTCCTTCGGGATCAGTAGCAATTCGACGACACCGTTTTTGTCAAAATCGATTCAGCCGTTTAGCCTCTAGCGCGACACAAACATACATATTTACATACATACATACATATCCCAAGCGAAAAACATTCTCCTTCCTTTCACCACGGATCAATCCGTGCTTTCGCTGTACTGCAGTTGGGTAAAAATAAGAAAAGGGGAACGGGCGTGTGTGTAGTTGTCATAAAGAAGAGCGGTTCTGGTATTGCTATGCAATTGAAACGTCCGCCACTGCAATGGACCCAAGGTTAGGATTCGTTTGCAATTTGTTGACCAAGATGTTAGTTTAACACCGATTTCGACCTCTCAAAAGAAAACTAGAGGAGCTATTTAAAGGAACCAAACAGACATTTTCACAACAACAACAATATCCATGGTACCAATTTGTATGAGAGAAAGAGGAAAGAGAGACGGAACCAGTATACGTAAAAAGAATAGAGAGAGTTGCGCACGCTAGGCCTGGCCTCTTTTTACGATTTTGTCCTGTTTGATTCTGTCCGGTTTTGATAAAAGTCGTTAAACTAAACTTCGATTTTGCTCTTGTCCTATTTTGATGAATGACGTTTTTGATAATGTCCGGTTACTAATAATTCCGTGTTTGACATTTTAGTTTAGATATTGGACTACTTCTTTTGTTATTTATCTATCTATAATTATTTAAAAAATCAAAAAAAATGCTTTAAACTGCCTCCTTAGCCCCAACGTAAATCCTGGATCCGCTATTGCGTATATAAGTATTCTTTAATGTTACTCTAGAGAGGACCAGAACCTACAAAATATAATTACCCGCAAAAAAAAATCCTAATCTTTTCTTCTATCCAGTGTCCGTCACAAATCCTAACCACTACCGTCTTGGGAGGTACGACCAAGAGCGCCGCGCCTGACGTCACGTAAACAAAAAGCGCTATGTAACGCGGACCCACGTGCTTAAGCAGGACAATAACAAAAACAACTGACTGCGTGCGATTGACCGGCCGTCGCGTTTTACTTGCTATGATGTGAATAGGGAAGCCCGACTAAAACAACTGATTGCTGCTGCGACGCTCTGGCCTCGACGCTACTACTGACGTGCTGCTCAAAAAAATTGGGGAACGATAAAACATTTTAAACCCTTGTGCTGCCGTCCCTTAGAAGAGGAGGGTTCTTAATCTCATCGATGAGCTAATCGATGCAATCAAGCGGGATCTTGAAAAGTTCTGATGCGATCCACATACCTTCAAACAAGTTCTTCTACTTTTCCGATGTACGGCATCTTTTTGAGAAATCTTGAATACAAACAGCAGAAATTTATTACAGGATGATGATGATGATGATCCAGCCAGTTCATTAGATTCGGTCAAGGAACTTCTTTTAAATGCACGAAAACATCATGCAAAAATTATGGATTATGTCGAGAAAATGGTGGAATATTCTAGTTTAAGTGACTTTAAATCCCACTTTCAAAGGACCCCACACGCAGTTGAGGTAGGTCATAAAATTTAAACGCATCGGGTTCTTCTAATTTTTGTTGACCTCATCCATGTTGGCTGTCGTAATCATACATATGTTGCATCGACTGATGGATTCGATGGCAACAATCAGATGGATTTTAGAATAGTTTAAGAACTCTCCCAAGAAAGCTGCATGTAGAAATTTGACGTTTTGAGAAAAATGTGTTTAAGGTTTTATAGCTTTTTATTGTCTTATAATTTTGAAATAAATAGTAAAAACAATAAAACCCCATCACTTTTATTTTAAAACTATAGTCTTTTCAAAAATTTTCTTGTATACTTGACAGCTTCTTGACAATTATTTAGCTGTCAATTAAAACTTGCATTATCACAGTTTGGTAATTTTGTTTTAATCAGATAATCGAATGGCAATACTGAACCCAGGTCCTTACTTAGTTTTTTACATACTTGGTGTTAACATACAAATACTTAAGGAGGTAATTCTTAGGTCCATTTTGCATGAGCGCACCCAAGGGGGATGGCCCGGGGACCGCCTTCTCAAGTCTAAGAATTTTTCCACATATTTGATGAATGAAACGATAAAATAGCATAAAAGACGCCATCATGAGGCTTTGGGCCCCTCTCAAAGGCCTCGGGCCCCCCAAGACATATTCCTGGGTGCGATACTGCATTTTGAAAAACAAACATCATATGAACATATTATGTCTCTAAGTGTTCATTCTTAAATTAAGTAACGCAAAATATTTGGATTTTTGAAAGCCTCCTCCTCCGAAACGTAATTTCCAGAACAAATACATCAAAAATCATTAAGTGTATTGCAAGGCCAAATCCCCCCTTCCTCCCCAGCGCGTTGCCTAATTTAAGAATGGTCCCTAAATGTCTTAACCTTTGAGATACAGGGTGTTAAAAATTTGCAAAAAATCTCTGTGTTACAGATTTGCAAAATATTTGCGGTTTTTCATTGGTATTCGTTTTTCAATTATTTTCCTTCGTTGTTTTCAGAACTTTTTAATTAATTTAGCCTACAGAACAAAAAACATGCTTTTGACAGAAAAATAAAGGATAACAAATATACCACAAAAAAAATTGTGTCTTCTGACTTCTAAATATCACGTTACAAGGATAAAGTTAGCTAATGTTCCTATTACTTTATCACTAACTTACCACTTTAGGTCAATAATGTTGTACCATGAAAACTCACCTAAAAAGAAAGAAATAAAATCGTTAGTATTTTTATAATTGATAAATTAAAAAACTCAAATACCTATCATATAAATCGAAGTTATGGACTTAGGAAAGGCCATATATCCCAAAAAAATTATTATTTTTAAATCAACAGAGTTGGGGGACCTGGGTGGACCCATCTATTATAGTCCCACCATACAGCAACTCTGTGCTTTTGTTCTTAAAAAATGTACGTAGGCACAGCTGATTTCAAAAAAATCTGATACGACGGGAAAAACTTGTTTTTTACTTTTAACAGTACGTTATATTGGATAGGGTTGACATTTACATTTTACAGTAGTGTTATGACGTCCATTAAGAGGAATGTTTATTTTCTATTGCATGTTTATAAAATAAATAAAATAAAACTTGATAAAAACCAGCCAAAAATATATTACTGGTCGTTTTTAGGAATAACGTGCTTGTTTCTGTTAAATAAAATTGAATTTTGAATTGAATATCTTTATTAGCTTTGCTAAATAATACATTTAAAAAGCAAATTCGGTCTTTTTTGCTGCAGTTCTGCACCTGAAGTTTGATGTTTGAATTCTACGGTAAATGGGTGCTTGGCTGCCTGAAAACTGTAGAAAAATTCTTAGATTTTTTTGATCTCTCGAAAGGGTCATTTTAGAGTACTCGAAGTAGCGCCTGATCTTTCCGAACTTGACTTACTTTTGGCCTGCCAGATCATATTTGTTTCCTTTCAATTGGTTGTTCTTTTATCCATCTTTTATGGCTTTCTGGGCTACCGCTAGCGCTGTAAAGGTCCAACCATTTTTCAATTTAGGAACAATTTTGGTTTTTAGCTCTTTGGTCGTATGTAAAGGCATTGTAGGCTTAAATACTATGTTTATTTATTTATTATTCTGTAACTGATGACAATGTTATTATTTTTTTACTTGTCATTGACAGTTTTGATATTGTTAAAATACTGAGGTTTTGATAGAGCTGATGGTGGAAAAAGTACTTAAAAGAGTCGTATCAGTTTTTTTTTAAATCAGCTGTACCTATAGATTTTCTATCTCTACATATATTTCTAATATAGAACTGGGAAAAACTGGTAGTTTCAAAAATCAGTGGAAGCAATCAAAGCTTTCAATAAAAAAAAATTTTAATAAAAAAAACACCCAACTGGTAAATCTACTTGTACCTACTAGTCGCAGTTGGGCCCAAAAATAATAGGTATACCTATAGGGTAAAGTCGGTAGAGATGGCGCACCTTTTTTTAAGTTCCTATAAAAAATTGGATTTACAAAATTTAATGGCCATTACCTTTTTATATGATACTAACGAATAAAACAGAAGTGGCAAAAATCAAAATACCCAACTTTATTTAGTTTACGTAATAAATTTTTTATTTTTTATAAATACCACAAAAATCCATCTCACCCCACCCGTATGGGTGAGACGGTGCATTTTTAAAAACTCATAAAAACTTAGAGAAACTCAACTTAACCTAACTAAAAGTAAAAAATCATAACTAAACTGAACTTAGTTTATTAAAATATAAAAGGAATAACTAAGCTTTATCATTTTCTCCTTGGTCACATCGTAAGCAAGAGTTCGGAAAGTTCGTGCACCTTTCATGGAACCATTTGTGGCAAGAAACGCACTGATACCAATGTTTCAGACTTGGTGTTTTTGTAGAGCTCGGCAAAGCCAACACATTCGACATTATCACTTGTATCATTGCAGTCTAAATCGCTCTGTAAATTAATATTTTCCTCGCTATCTAATGAAGAAAGACTGTAATCTATCAATTTCTGTGTCTTGCCTTTAACAGTTTTTGGCTTTTTTATGGTCTTATTATCGTCATTATCATCTTTCGCGTCTTTCTTTTCATTTTGTAAAACCAATTTATTTTTTATTTCTTGAAGAGGTGCATCACTAGTCAGTCTACGAAGAGTCGTGCAAGACCCTCTAAATGGTCTGGATGCCTCATTTACCCCCATACTTCGTGACCGTACAGCCTGCATGGCTGCTTGTAACATTTCTTCGGACCACGTTGCCCTGGAGCATAGTCAGTTGGCATCTAAAAAAAAACAAACATATTAACTTTAATGATAAGTATTTTGACAAGGTTGGGTGAGATGGTATGAAAATCGTAGGGTGAGACGGCGCGCGCCATCTAACCCGACCTGTGTTGGGTGAGATGACTTAGCCACGTTCTCCGAAAAACAAACTACAATGTTATTTTAAAGGGCTAATGTTAAACCACTAAAATTGTTAGCCATTTTCAGTCCTAAATAATTAAGTTACTTATTGTCTACAAAAAAAATTATTAATGATAAAATATAATAGGAAACATTAAATTACCTTGGATGCAGTCACAGAGCGCGACGTGAACAACACAAATGTTTACTTGCAAATGGAGCTTGCGGATGATGGCCGCATTGCCGTGTTGCTGTTAGTTTAGGAAATATTACACTGCGCCATCTAACCCACTGCGCCATCTCTACCGACGTTACCCTAATGTACGTCATATTTCAACTGTTTTGATGCCCAAAGCGCACTTACGAAATTATACAGTTTTTTTGTACCCAACTGCGACTAGTAGTTACAAGTAGATTTAGCAGTTGGGTGTTTTTTTTTATTTAAACATTTTTTTATTTCTAACTTTTAGGGTTAATATTCTTATTATAGAAAGCACTATTCATTTAGCGTTACCCAAAAACGACGTGTAGATTTTATACGGACGCGAACAGTGTTACCTTCCATTGAGTGAAGGTGGTGGAGGAGAGAGGTAACATGGTCTCGCTCTATATTTGTGAAAGTTATAGCTACAACTATTAATAATAAGGACGGTCGAGAGGAGGGAGGAAGAAGAAGAAGGAAACTAGTAAAATGGTGTTGGAAAAATAATTTTTGAAATCGTCCTATATTTGATAAAATTATGCAAATATGGTTTTTTAAGAGGGTGGGGGGGGATTAAATGATGGGAGATGGGTGAAAGCAGGGAGGACTACAAAGTAATTACAGCAAACTAAAAGACCTTTGCAATGGGTTATCAAAGGAATTTCAGTAAAATCGCCTGAAATTTAGGTAATTTGTATGCCTTATAGCGGACATCATGTGACAAAATCGCGTCTAACGACCGCCATCGGGATCAATTGCAATTCAACGACACGTTTTTCGATAAAATCGGTTCAGCCGTTTAGCATCTAGCGCGACACAAACATATATTTTTACATACACAGATACATACATAGATATATATATATATATATATATATATATATATATATATATATATATATATATATATATATATATATATATATATATATATATATATATATATATATATATATATATACCAAGCGAATAACATTACCCTTCCTTTCGCCGTGCTGCAATTGAGTAAAAAAATCGGTGGAAGCAATCACAGTTTTAAAAACGCTGTCTGTTAATAGCAGAAATTTGGTCCGGAAGAAATTTGATGACCTAAAACAAGGTCCTCATCTGAATTTTCAAGTTCTCACCTAATTTGTCTTGGTAAAAAAGTTTATGAACAAAAAAAAAAGATCCTTACCCGAAAATTTTCCAAGTTTTCATTTAAACTTAACTTTAACCCAATGTGAACTGTCAAGAAAGTTTAAAAAAGCAGCTTGTTTTATTTATTAACAAATTAAATAAATAGCAATTTATTAGCAGCCCATCACTAATTGCAGGGGCGGATCTAGGATCTTTATTTGGGGGGGGGGGGAGAAAATATCATAATAAATATTGCACAAAACTGTTTTGCATCGTGACCAGGAGGTGTATTCTGTATGTCAAAAGTAAGTAAAGTTTCAGTTTTGGGGCGGAAATTTTGCCTTTTTCCCCTCCCGTAGATCCGCACCTGCTAATTGCTATACCATATTTAAGTTGTATGCTCTCATTTGTAAAATACAAATATTAAGTTTGAGTTGTGGATTAGTAAATAGCGAGGTAAATAGATTAATAATAATCAGATAATATTTGTTGGTATAAACAGTATTATTGAGGCCTCTTCAATCAGTTTTCCGAGTCCCGTAGAGGCTTTTCCAATATATCAAACAATACCAGAACAATAAGTTATACAGTGTGAGGGTGGTTCAAAAATATACAATTAACAAATTTAAATTAGCTTAAAAGTTTTCATTTTCGGAGTAGGCATATGATTGTTTAGTTTTCTTTGTTATAAGAAATTTTAATGAGGCCTTTCCTTAACAAAAAAAAAACTAAAAGTGGCTTATAAAATTCAGTTTGCCGGCTATTTAAATTTTGGCGAAATAGCTCAAATATGAAGGAGCGGAGCTATTTTTCAACGACAATGTTCTTTTTAAAAGAGAAATGAAAATAATCAGACAGTTTTTATGCAAGAGTGTGATTTAGGAAGGAAATTACTTGAACAGCGATTAAATAAAAAAAACATTAGATTTTTACAATTTTTACATTATTTCTTCTGTAGATTTTATAGATCTTTTAAAACTTAATAGTAAATAATGCTCCAAAATTTAAGGTGTAGTAGAAAAAGTCAAAAAACTATTTTTATTTCGATTTTTGGGTATAATTTTCTTAAAAATTACAACAGACAATCGAATTATACATTACAATGAATATAAATCCCCAAAACTATTACCAAAAATCTGTATTTTTTTTTTGGATAACTGTTGTGCTAATAGGAGTTCCTAATTAGTCAGGGTAGAAGAAGAACCTTCTCGTTAAAAACCCTCAGTGAATAGTCCTACTATCAGAGCAGCCGCAAATAAGGTTAGGATAGCTTTGATGATAGCCAAACATCGTTAGGAGTTTTTCCCCACCCTTCAAATTTGATAAATTATATAATTCGGAGACAAAAACTTCTGAGATAAAGTGACTTTATATCAAGTTGTGTACTTTTACGAAAACTGTTGAACAATAACTATTGTAAAAATTGATCTTTAATTTTGCATAAATCAAATGAAACTGCTTTTCGGCACATTTGTGAAAAAGTAATTTGCAACACATGTGCGGAGAAGTATGGGACAGATAACGTCATCGTAACTTTTTCATACACGTGCGGAAAAGTACGGTTCTACACATGTGCAAAAAAATTTCTGCACACGGGTGAAATTGAACGTTTTCTGAGGCTATTATACATGGATACATTATTTTTTGTAGATATCTTATAAACCAAAGCTCTTAATATACATATGCATTTGAAGCAAAATCATTATACAGCGACTCTTCTTTGGTAAAACTGTATGTACCTTTGTTTATAATTTTAAACACTTGAAAATTACCCTTAGGTTACACTTATTTTGTTTTAAACCCCTTTGTCCCATTAAAGTTTAGTAAAAAACTATTTTTGCTAAACATTTTATAAATATTGCATTAATAGTCGTTTGGCTGGAATTTCAAATATACTCCTGGACAAAGTTATCGTACAAACTTGCCTTTTAGAGAATTATTTTTTTCTAAAGAAATAAAAACAATAGAATAATTAACATTGTTAACAATGCATTATTTATTAGCAAAAAATAATCAAAATATTCTATTCAACAAAAAAAAACAGCAAATTGATGTTTAAATTGAAATTCAATATTCTTTAAAAAAAAGCAATGGTGCGATAATTTTGGCAGGAGTTTGTAATAAAAGTGTGTACATTTGCGCATATTTTAAAGCTGCTTTCACCAAGGGGTTGATCTTTTTTTTATACATATAAAAAATTATTTTTAGGACTTTCATGGCCTTATCTAGCGAAGCAGAGAATATGTAGGGATATGTCCCAGATGCTAAGAAACAATTGTTATACAAAAATCCAGCTTGCACGTATTTTTTCCATGTTTTAGGGTTTTTTCAACTAATATGACTGGGCACAGTTCCCTCAAATTAACAAGCCCGACCCTCCTTTGAATTACAACACTGTCGAAGACTGACATTTCCATTATTTCCTTGTCAGCCTATATTTTTTTTGTTTTCAAAATATTGTCACTTTAATCGAAATTTTAGATCTGGCAGCCTTCGAAACTGTTGCAATTGAAAGCAGGATCAGGCTTGTTAATTCATTAATGCTTAGTGTTAGTTGCCATTTCACAACAGGTTTAAGTAGTACACTTTATGAAATCTAACGGCCAAACAACAAACTAAATACATTTTGAATCGGCAAAACCTCTTTCTCTACAGTATCTTCATCGACTTCGACACATACACAATCTGTCATACGACGCGCATTAAGAGTATTGTTATCAAACATATGCTTCCTTTAGGCGGAAGGAATACAGGTGTTATTAGCTACATAAATGCCAAAATATCGCGAATTTCGTGAATAATATAATTTTTTTGTGCAATTAATGTCTGAGAGATACCATTTATGCTATGTGTACGAGGTGAGCTTAAATTTTTCTTATTTGTGGCGTCTGCGTAAGTTTGTTTTTAGTTTTTATTACGGCGAGTGCAAAAAATCATAATACTACAGTTTCTACGTTTCCATTTCAGAATTAGTTCCAATGTGGATCAAGTGCCTTGCTCTTTAAGCTCTCATGGAAGCTCTACTCTACCTAAGACAAAGAAAAGGGCAATCTATTCTTCCAGAACCCACAAACTAATGCCAATCCTTGAGGAATCCAATATTATGAAATCTGTCGGATATGCCAAAGTTTATTTATGATGCTCATGATTTAACCAATGAAGACAGTGCTGATGAAGATGATGGTGGCACTGTGGACAACTTGAGTAGCGGCCAGCTACAATCGGAAGCTGAAGCATGTCTGGATGTCATCGGTGAAATACATGAAATTAGAGTTGACGAAAGCAACATAAACATTTTTAAGGAAAACAAACTATGCTCACAGGATCTAGAGCCCTGTATGTTGAAATATTTGGATTCCAAATAATTGAATTTTTCTTCAGTACCAGCCATGTCATTGCATCCCAGGCAAAAAGATCTCGATGTGTCACTTATCATTCGACCACAATCAAAAAGTGTACCAAAGGTAGTGCCGCGCTTTATGAAAAGTGTTTTGCTAAATATTATACAAAGTAAAACGAAGTGCTGTATATTGACCTCCTTCCCAAGTAACATCTTTGGTTAAAATTAGGAAAAGTTTACTTAAAATAAGAGAGTAATTTTTCCCCATAACAAATTAAAAGGTTAAAAAAGAGGGAAATTTCCTGACATTTTCCCAAAGTGGGGACAAAAACAAAGGTAATTTGGAAGGAGAAAAGAGGTAATTAGCACAGTTTGTGTTCCATGTCTAACTAACCTAGATGAGACTTTGACCAAGGTGCAAACAATAAGTCTCTGTTTAGCCTATATGGTTCAAAAAAAGTAAAAATGCCTTCTGGTGTCCCTGTATTGTGGCGCCCCCTACATCTGTCAGAATAGAAAGAAATGAAAACATTTTTAAATAAAAATAAACAAAGAGGAACACAATAATAAAGGTTGATTGGTGTTTAACCAGTTGTGAAAAAAATGGTGATGTTTTTTATCAACTATTGTAATTATATGGGGGTTTTAAATATTATTTTTATACATATTGAGATGAAAAAAACTTGCGGCGGAAATATTTTCGTAGAATCCATGACTTTTACGTCCAAAAAACTCACGCGCCCTTCAAAACATGTCATTTTAACAAAAAAAAATTGTGTTTTTATGTTTTTAAAAATACAAAAACTGTAGTTTTTTAAATGTATGACCAAATTTTGATGTTTGGTCATAAAAGCAATTCAGTTACATCATCTTCCTGAAGATTATTGGGAGTGTTTAAGTAAAATTAACAAAAACACAATTAACATTTTTCGGCGTATATCTCGCGTCTCCCGAAGATTGTCTTAGAGGTTGATTTTACCTTTATTTTCCTCCTCAAACGCGGAATGACTGCTGGCGTAGCCAAAATTTTTTATAATTTTGAGAGTAAAGGCGATTTTTCCTTATTTGAACCAGAGGAAGTGATACTCCGCAGTTTACTTACGCATAGTCGCCCAAAGTCCCCCGAAAATATGTTGTCTTTGTCTGTCTTAGCTGTACTGAGAGAGAGAAAGAGTGAGGTCGGGTGAGTCTTGGAGAATTGAAAATTTGTTTCGATTCGATTTCATTTGGTTTGGGAAATGCGCGTGCGTGGACCGTCAGCGCTCGGACAACTAGGTCAGTCAGTAGAGCGAAAAAAATACCTCCAGCTTGCAAAGGGTGGCGTTTGCGCGATTTTGACATATTGTTGTTCAAATTAGAGCCGTAAAATAAGTTGAGTGGTCGACCTTGGGGGGGGGGGGGGGTTCGGTTCGGTTCGGTTTGGTTCATTTCGCCCATGCTTCACCCCACAATTTACCTTACAATAATTTAACTTACGAGAAGGCAACTCAGACTAATGTAAGATAACTTTTTGTGCAAAAGTGTTGCTTTTTTAATGGTATAAAATATTGTTCGTACATAAAGTCTAAGTAAAAAACTAAAAATAGAGAATTTTATCATAAGTTAGTCCCAGTTGGCTTAGGAAATTTAAATTATGTAAGGAAAATGTTAAAGCTGAACCAGCCATTATAGGGTTTAAAAAAAAAATTAAATTAAAGCTTTTGTATAAAAAAATAAGTACTGTTTCGATAAAATTCAATAATATAATTTTTAAAAAAACACAATAAAGTATAGAAATTACATTATATCATATATATTATATCACATTTTGTCTAAATCACTTTGCACTACATTTTTCATAATTTCATGTCGCTAAAGTCTGCAGTTCTCGCTAAAAAAAAATAATACTTATTTAGCAAAACAAATCTAGTTAAAGCCGAGAGGTGACCACCTGAACCAACTGTGTTGGTCTTGTAATGTGTTTTAGGGTACTCTATAGTGTCCTGTGCTATATATTCCTGAGAAAAAAATTATACACTGACTAAGAGCAGCTGAGCACTTCTCGGTTAAATGTATTTTTTCACTTATCGACTTCAAAATCCTCATTTAGTCCTAGCTTTTAGTCCTTAACATGATGGATGAGGCTTTTTAATTTATAAAATATTTCTCAAAACTTAGGCTATAGGGGGGCACGGCCTCGAGCCCCCTCATGGTTGCTCTCATGAAAATACATCTAAAAAATATTGACATACATGTCCAAATTTTGGGTTGTTATCCCCTCTGCTTTCTTTAAACATAAACCCTTGTACTGTCATGCTTAATGGGAAACCAATAACTACATAGGGATTCCTATGTAGATATGATATTTTGTGTTAACTATATGTACACAGACTTACCTCATCAAGTTCAAGCTGCTTCCTCTTTTTTGATGCTCTCTATCAATTTGTGTGGCAGTCACAGCTAGATGATTATAGTTAGGGAATCCAATCATGATCCTTATTTAGAAAATCAGCAGTTCTTCCTGAAAACAAAACAATTTTAAACAATATAAAGAAAGGGCTATTTTTTAGAATTTATTACCTGTTTTGAAGTGTGTGTAGCATGCTTTACTTGAGATTCACTAAATCCTCCTCTTCTAAGGGCTTTATTCCACATCTCCTGCCTCTGTTTTGATAAGGCATTTTGACTGTCACCTGCACTTTTCAATGCAGTAGGAATCCGAAAAAACTTCACATTGTCTCTATTTTAGAATTTAGTAAAAAAAAACACTACAGTTAACCTCAAATTGGTTTGTTTGTGTTGTGACGTCATCTGCAAATGATCTTCTTTCTTGTTTTCAACTTCCTATACATAATTTTTATCAGGACAAAATAAAGTGCAACTTTTAATCTAGCCAACGCCGAACTTTCCATATGGTTAAATAAAATGGCAGATTTTCCTATATAGTTCAACGATGCGTTTTAGGTTGTACTTATTTAATAAAAATAATAATTTTCAACCTGTAACTTAACCAAAATGGGCCCTGCCTTAAAGGAATTCATTTAGGTCAAAAATAAGTAACTCTAACTTACAGAGCCAACCAAAAAAGTTCTTAACTTTCAAGAAGTCTTTAAGGTCAAAATATACACTATTTTACAAACTATCTTGTCTTAAAAATGCCTAGGGAAATCGAGAACCTCAAAGTAGAATACTAGGTCAGGTTTAGCACAAACTGTGTCGTTACTTTGCCTTTATAGCTGAAACGAGTTTAAAGACTTATATAGAAGGAAAAAATTAGAAAGTTTTTCCTAAAAGAATTCTTAAAATTTTTTTAACCTTTAACTGCAAAGTAATTTTTTAAGGAAAAAAGTAGAAGTTTTGACAAGTGATTGGAAATTTTGACCCTTCAGCTTGCCAGTATGCCCTAAAATGTTACTTGGGTTTATGCTCAGTGTTACGTTTTCTTAACAGCCGTTTTCTCAAAAACTACATAACTTGTTAACATAAAACTGATTAATATGATCATTTTAGAGTATTGACATATAATTTTTTTGCTCTTAATAAAAAAGTTGAAAAAAAAGTTCTGGGCATTAATGGGTTAATTTAAGGAGGCTGTGGACTGGGCTAAAAGGAAAATTGGAAAGAAAGATTAGATCGATATTGAGCCACCCTGTACAGTTGAGAACAAACTCGAATTCTAAAAGTAAACAGTCCGAAACAAAGTCAATCAGCGGGATTGCCAGAGCCCAACTCAACTCGACTCGACTCTATATATATCTACACTAAAACTACAGCTAACCAAACAAACGTTGACCGTTCAAGATATCGCATTAATCATCGTTAATCGCTTCGAGCTGCTGTAATCACTTCGGCCCGATAATGATGCGATGCCGACGTTTGTTTATCCATCGGGTCAGTATGTGGCTGTGTTAGAGAATGGGAAAAGGGGATGTAAGAACCACGGTCGCTAGAATAGACCGGTCTACGGACCTTAAAAATATATGTCATAATTTTACGGCATTGGTGGTCCGGCTGATTCTCGTAAACCAAAGTTACCCACATAATTCGGGATGGTGGTTCTAACACACGGTCCCTAGAATATACTGGTCTATGGATCTTATGTCAAATTTTTCACGTTAGTGGCGTTCTAGCTCATTTTTGTAAACAAGATTTAGGTAGGATATCTCTTTAATGAACAATAAATATTTTTGAATTTTTTGAAAAACAAGGCAATTTTCCAAATTAAAGGAAATTTTCTACTTATAGAATGGTTAATTTTTCTTAGCCCGCCTCATTTTTACTTACACAAAAATAAAAATACGAAGGAAATAATGTGTTCGTTTCAGCATCGAAAGTAAGCCGCTAAGCTCCATCGATTGTTTACTTTCCAAGTCCTCGGTTTACTTTTGATACTAAACGATCATCCTCGGTTTGACTTGTATTTTAAGTTTTGTTTAAAGAAAAATAAATACATCAAAAAAACATATTTTAGAAGGATATACTAAAAAACAGTTGGAAAATTGCCTTGGTGTTCAAAAAATTCCAATTATATTTATTGTTCATTAAAGAGATATTCTACCTAAATCTTGTTTACAAAAATGAGATGGAACGCCAGTGACGTGAAAAATATTACATAAGGTTCATAGACCAGTATATTCTAGGGACCGTGTGTTAGAACCACCATCCCGAATTATGTGTCTACTTCTCAGAACTTCATCTCCAGTTTCCATCATTCCGTCATTCTGTGACTTTTTCGCCGACCAAGACTGAGGCCGATGTGAATGATCACATCGTATATGCTCGAGAATGAAGGGCCAGTACGGAAGTCCTAATGGCACGCATCATCGGAACCTTTGGAATCATATGCTTTGGCCAATGGCAAGCTTTACATTAGCTCCAAGTCGTCACGTACTATGCGAAAAGACCTCCATTGCGCAAGATTCTTCTACAATCCGACCGAGAAACGTTCAGTCGGTACAGCGCAGGAGAACAGATTTCACTTCAAACACGTAAAATTCACTAACTCTGAAGAGCGGGCGACTAGGCCATTGGTCGAGACAAGTCATTTGGCACAACACGCGACCCCTCAGAGTTTGCTATTGGTCAAAGCGTGTAATGTGGATGGTCGCATCGTTCAAGACCCAGAATAGCTACCCAGATCGGGGGCGTATGTCGCGAGTTAAACTGTTTTCGGCATGACATTCTGCACGTTGTATATTCTTGTACTTTTTCTGTTTCTGATGTTTGAATTAACAGGTCAGTTAACACATTTTAATATTTATTCAGTGGCGCACCCAGGAATATGTCTGGGGGCCCGAGAACTCATGATGTCAAATTTATCTTTTTATTTAAGAAATATGTAGAACATATCAAAAAAAATCTTAGGTTTGGGGAGGCCCCCTTGCTCTGGGTATGTCTATGATTTATTTATTTATGTACTTAGTATGGGATGGCGAGGAGTAACCCGCAGGTCCGGCCAGTAGGCCACAGAAGTCATGGCAAAATACATACATACTTTCGAAAACATAATAAAGCTTAATAAAAAATATTTTCTAAAATACAATTTGCGACAACTCTAACCTTCGGATACCAATTGTTTTATTTTATTTAACAAAATTTCCTAGCAACTGTCAAAGCGAATTTCCCATCACTATTTTAATAAAACTGTCAAACAGCGGCATGTTGTGGTTATTAAGCAAGTTGGATAAAAATTGGCATTGTTTTGCCACTTACATGCTCACTGAACACACATACTAGACTACAAGTTAAAATTTTTAGAAAAAGCGTCTATCTAAAACTCTATCACCAGTATTTACTAAGATGGTTTAGGGGTTAAGTTTAAAGTGTAGGTTTAGGTTTAACTTTTAGTTTATATTTTGTGAAAGGTTTTAACTGAATTTCTTTCAAACTTAATAAAAGTTAATGGAATTTTGGACTAATTATAACTACATACGTTATATCGCAATGGAAAAAAACCGGTTTAAATAAGAATCTGCAAGGATTTCGTAAAAAAAATAGAAAAAACGGAAAAGAAATGGTTTAAACTATAGGTTTAAGTTTGTAGGGAACGAGGTTTAGGTGAAAATGCAGCGATATTTAAGTGAATTACTTACATTTTTCAATTTACACTTACTTCCCAAACTTGACATTGTCGGAAAATGTGTTCTAATTTCGTAATTTTTATTATATAACTTGCACAAACAAAGCGAAACTGAAAAATAAATTTTTAAATTTATTAAAATGACGTAAAAGTGACTTGACTGATACTTGCTGGACTAAGTATTGGGATTGTCATCTGCTGTCATCTCGGTGCACGTACATCTTAAATATATCTGTATGGCTAGGGCGTATTAAAACCATTAATGGAAAATTACCTCTACAATAAATAAATAAATAAATAAAAACATTTTTTATTATATTAATTTAAAGATTATTTGCAAATAAACAAATCGCGTGTGAGTTTATTTGGATTTTAATCTAAAGATCGTTTTTTTTTTACTTTCCTCGTCAAGGCAAATATCGTTTAAAAGCTACATGCTAAAATATAAAAGAGATATGAGAATTTAGTACAAAACGGTTTATCCAGCCTTGTGTACGTTGCCCTAAAAAACTCGCTCTAATAGTTAATTGAAGCTAAAAATCGTATAAAATTTTGTCATATCGTTCCTAGATATGATAAAATTTTACATTTTTAACAAATAAATTAACAAAAACGTGATTGTTTTCAAGTTACAATGAGATAAACCACCCCCCGGAGGTAGTTTAAAATTTAGGACGATTTTTAGTCGGAATCCCATGACCTAGGGGTTTAAAGTGACGTAGTAGCCTAAATTAGACAGTTGTAGAAAAATCAGTTTTCCATGTTTTCTTGTTTTTTCCGGTGTATATGGTTCATTTCAAGAAAAAAATCGTCCTAAATTTCAATTTTTAGGACATTTTATCGTCCATACAGGTAAAAATACCAAATCAATTGCGGACTGTTTCGGCAAAAAATCAATTTTTCCAAACCAATGCTCATTTAAATTTTAAACCTAAACCCTAAACTTAAACCAAAACCTAGACTAAAACTTACGCCTTAGTAAATACTGGTGTATATTATCAAATATCAGATTAAAATAAGGTAACAAAAAATATCGAAGCCCTTAAAAAAGTCTACAAAATTATTAGAGCTGTTATGAAATCGAGATAATTCTACGCAAATATGGAGAAAGGCAGTAACTAGCCAAAACAACATTTTTTTTTTGTATATAATCGGTTTCACAACGTTCTACGTCTTCTGATACCTAATCTCCACTCGTTTCTGTTTGCCCATAATTTATCATCTAGGCCTCTTATTCTTATTTCACTGTCTATTCCTTCTCTCCAGCTTCTCCTTGGTCGTCCTCGTTTTCTTCGGCCAGTTGGTTTCCATTGTAGTATTTGTTTAGGTAGTCTTTCATCATTCATTCTTTGTACATGTTCGTACCACACCAGTTGTTTTGTTCTTATATCATCCACTAAAGTACGTCCACCCACTGTCATAATTTCTCTTATTCTTTGATGTGTAACTCTTTCTCTTTTTGATTTCCCTGCTGCTTCCCCAATAGTCCATCTCCGTAGCGGAAAGCATTTTTCTGTTCTATCCTTGATTGGCCATACTTCTGAGCCGTATGTAATAATACTTTTTACAATGGTGTTATATATAAGCTTTTTGTTATGTTTTGATATACTTTGGTCCCAAATTATTCCATTTAATAAAGTTATTGCTTTTCTTCCTTGTACGTTTCGATCTTTTATAGCTTTGTCTAGTGTTTCCGTCAGCTGTTTCATTCCACATATAATCTGTCTTATTGAGATTAACCTCTAGTCCCCACTTATTGTATTCTTCTATTAGTTTTCGTGTCATATATTCGAGGTCGTCATAATTCTGAGCCACTACTATCTGATCATCGGCGAAACATAAAGTATACAAGGTGGTTTCGTCAAACGGAATTCCCATGTTTTGGCATTTTCTCTTCCATACTTTAAGGACTTGTTCCAAGTATATCTTGAAGAACGTAGGCGAGATACAGCAACCTTGTTTAAGACCTTTATTTACTTGAAAGCCTTTGGTTAGATTTGCTTTTATTTTAACTTTTGCCTTACAATTTCGGTATAACTCTTTGATGGCCTTAATTAGTTGTACACTTATGTTTGTGTTTTCCAACGCTTTCCAAAGTAGATTTAGTGGTATAACTATCATACGCCTTCTGCAAATCGACGTAAAGCAGATGCAGCTCTTGTCCGTATGCCATTTTTTTTTCAATAACTTGGGTTATACAAAAGAGATGATCAGAAGTCGATCTACCCGCCCTGAAACCGGCTTGTTCTTCTGCCTCCATGTCTTTATATTCGCTTTCCACTTTATTTCTTATTATTTTACCGTATATTCTGCTTAGCGTACTAGTCACAGACCTACCTCTATAATTGCCACATATATCTTTCCGTCCTTTTTGTACATACCAATTTTTCTTAAATTATTTTAATTTTTGCGTTCAAATTCAATCTAAAAAAGCAGTAATTTACTTATATATTATACAAATTTAAGTTACTTAAATTTTACAGTTAGAATTTATTTAGGTTTAGTGTAGTATTAGGTTGACTTATGGTTGTATTCTTAGGCTAGGTTTTAGTTGCGTTATCTATGACTCACACTCGTACTCGGACGCACACCTTTCAGCAGAAAATAGTATACTCGTGAATCGAAAAAGGATAGGTAGTTCGCGAAAGTTCGACGACGCTATATATAGGGCCGGACATCGCGCCTCGAGAGTCAGTCAGAGATAACGAACTATAGTAATCGCGAGATATTAACACGAAGTTAATAGGCCGATTTCAGGAGTGAGTTATTAGCAAGTTATAAGTGCGTGTTTTGTACATAGTTGTCGAAATAAATTGACATATCGTTTTTGACATTTGCGAGTTTTAAATTGTTGTTGAGAACCCGTAACAATATTGTAAGTATTCGCCAAAACATTTACTGGTTTCTGAAACTAAACATGTGCTAGTTAACGTCGATTTTCCACAGATCTGCTAATTTGTAGCTTCCACCTTCGTCAATAGTTGGCAGAATTTCTTTTAGCCAAGTAACGCACACGCATGCATGGCACACGATAAACACCATAGGCGACCAAACCACGTGATTCCTCCTTTCTTTGTTTCTCAGACTTACAGCCAGCGCCAGCGGTCTGCAAAATACAACGTCTTTGAAAAATCGAAGCGAGGAATCGAAATAGCGTAGCCTATAAAATCTCATTAGGGATAATAGAAACTCATATGAAACGCCTATTTGGAAAATTTTAGATGAGAAATATCCAATCTCTAAAATAAAATTTATTTCAAAAATGCTTGTTATGCATATTTTTGTTGGATACGTTGAGTTTTTAAAATATGATGATATAAAAAAAAGTTTTTGGATGTTGTTAGGGGTAAGCAACAAAAATTCGCTTATGACAAGAATCAAACATTCAAAGACAAGACAAAAACTAGTTTAACTAACAATAGGACCATATAATAATTAAAATAAAGGATATGAACGGCATAGAAACTACGCAACTATTCTATACATAATTATAACAAACGAAAAGGGAGCCATGGCGAAAAACCAAAAAAAAACTCCAAACAAAAATAAAAGAACATAAACTCAGAGCTACAACCTTAAAGAAGCAAAATGGAAATAAAGAAAGCATTAAAGAAATTGAAAAAAAAAGCAAACCACCTGGAAAAGACGTAGTAACAGCAGAAATGCTCAAGTACGATGGTAAGTTTTAGTTAATACCCTCCATATTCTCCTGAATAAAATACTAATAGAAGAAATAATCCGAAACAACTGAAAAGAATCCATAACCATTATTTAACACAAGAAAGGCGATAGAGCAGACCTAAAAAAGTGTCGACCTACAACATTCCTCAATGTAATTTATAAGCTTTTCAGAAAAATATTACCAGATATACTAACAACAAAATTTGATGGATATCAATCAAAAGAACAAGCACAGAAAATGTTTCAGTGTAGTTCACCACCTATTAACCATAAACATCCTAATAGAACGATCCAACGAATACAACATTCCACTATATATTGCGTTTATAGACTTTCAAAAAGATTTCAATAGCATTGAGCCCTGGGCAGAAAAAGCATATTTAATTAATAGCCGAATAGATCACAGATACAGAGATTTAATAGCTAATATATATAGCGAAACAACAACATGAATCAAATCCACGAAGGAACCAAGAGGTATCAGATAGGGTGACACAATGTCCCCTAAACTATTTATCCAGGCCCTAGAAGATATTTTTAAAAACTTAGATTGGGAAGAAATAGGAATCAAAGTAAACGGACAATACTTGAACCACCTAAGATATGCTGAAGATATCGCCTTAATAACAGATATGAAACAAGAACTTTCCTGGAAGAACTGGATACAGCAGCTAAAAATATATAAGCTTGAGTATGAGCTACACTAAAACTAAAATCATAACAAACAGATGAAGATATCACGATTAGAATAAATCAAGAGGAAATAGAACAAGTAGAAGAATATATATACCTGGGACAAATTATATTCAACTAGAGAAAAACCAAACAGCTGAAATCAAGAGACGAGTAAGATTGGCCTGGGCAGCATTCGGTAAATTAAGCTATATACTAAAAACTCTATAATATCCTCAGTAGCTCAAAACGAAATTATATTCGTGTATCCTTCCTGTACTATGGATCCTAGATCTAGACACTTACCAAATCAAAGATGGATAAGGTAACAAAAGCCCAAAGATCAGTGATGGAAATACAAATGTTACATGTAAAACTAACAGACAGAAATAGGAATGAATTGATAAGAAATAAAACAAAAGTAACGGATGTCAGAGGAAAAGTAGCAAAATTAAAATGGAAATTTGCCGGTCACAATCTCAGACAGAAGGACGATCGATGGAACAAATATATTGTAAACTAAAAATAAAAGAAGTAGGGAAATACCCTAAATAAGATGGGCGGACGATTTAATGAAACATGTGGGAACTAGATGGATGAACACGGCAACAGACAGAGAAGATTGGAAGATATTCGGGGAGGCCTTTGGCCAAAGAAGGATCGAAGAAGGCTAAATAGATAAAATAGATAGAATAGATAGAAGGAATGCCTTTCTGCCTAAATTATATGCACGCCACTGCTGGCAAAATATATCGAAAGCATCTAGTAAAAACCACATAAAAATTTCAGAGGCGCATCCAGAAATATGTCTTGGGGGGGGGGGGGCGAGGTCACATGATTTCGTATTTTAAGCTCTTTTATCGTTTTGTTCACGCAAGATGTGGAAAATATCGAAAAAAAATCTTAGGTTTGGGGGGGACAGCGGGCCCCGAGGCCTCCCGTGGGTGCCCCATGCAAATTATCAGTTCTTTATCCAAGTATTTCTCGATTACGTAATATTTAAAAATCTCCCCAATGAAGTAAAATAGGGTGACCATACGTCCGGATAAAGCCGGACAAGTTCGGCTTTTTGGGCAAAATAAAAATGTCCGGCCGGCTTTTTTCTTTGTCCGGCTTTTTGGCGATCCAAGAGACCTTAGGATTGAGGAATCTAAGGGAGTTAGAGCTCCAAGCATAAAATTAGTTCCCCGAAACGAAATGAACACATTTTATCAGGAACCTCAGGAACGAACTATTTAACACACTTAAAAATTACCGGCGCGGCGCTTATACTTTTGAAATTAACCAAAAGGTTTGAATTTTTTGTAACATTTTTCTCTAAATTTTTGACAGCATTTATTTTTCAAAATTATTAAATTTTTTTAAAATTTTTGCCTGCTGCATCATTTTTTATTGTAACCAAAAATTTTCTTCTGCGGCAGCATTTTTTGCAAAAGATACTTAATTTTTCTGCTTTGTACTATTTTCGCCCTCGTCGCATTTTTTAAACATTTTCTAGTAGTTTTTAGATTGCAATTTTTTTGCTAAAAATTACTTTTAAGCGCGATTTAATCAGGAAATTTTTGTCTGCACCTGTGGAGCAATTTTTTTTACTTCTTTAGTATTTTTTTTTATTTTGCAGAAAATATCTTCTACAGTGGCACTTTTTGGTGCTTTTCAGTGTTTAATTTTTTTAATTTTCGCCTGCTCTTTTTTCTAAAAACCTTTCGTCTAGCGCAGTTTTTCCCGAAAGATACCTACTTATTTTTATTCGATTTTCTAGTACCTACATACTTCATCTAAAATGCAACTTTTTTTTATCTTGTGTGTTTTTGGTCATCAAATTTTTTAAGGTCGGTTTTTTAAAATGACCCGTTTTGTCCGGCTTTTTGATCGAAAATCCGGCTTTTTTGTCTCTGACGTCCTCCTTTTACGCGAGACCCATATGGTCACCTTAAGTAAAAATAAAGCAATACGAAAAAATCTCTCAAAGTAAGTAAATCTAAAATGTTCAGATTTTCCCAATATAATGGATTTGGAAATAAGTCGCATTGCAGAGGCCATTCTCGTTTTAAATAAGAAACTACTTCTCTGGCACTATTTGCGATATGAGGCCATTTTCAGGAGTAGATTTTACCATTTCAATGAGATATATATCGGACTACTGCATCGGCTTTTCTTTATTGCACATTTTTATGAGATTCCGAAAAGAAATATTCTCTAGGTACTACTTACTTACAAAAGTTATTTATTTTATTATTAGTTTTAGTTGAAACACGCAGTGATGTTTAATTACAATTTAGTCACAATAGGCTAATTAGCAAATCTGAGGGCACGGCAGTGCCTTGCCAAGTTCGCGCTGCCGTACCATCCTTTCTTGAAATATTTCAGCCCATATTTGACATATCTAAAACTCTACTTCGGAATGAGCTACGAATCTCAAACTTTGCAATGTCGTAGATCTTCATAGATTTAATAACCCCTCCAAGTTTCATGGACTTCCATAAAGTAGTAAAGTAGTTACGAAATTTCAAAAAACGTCGAAATAGCCACTCACTGACTGACTCACTCACTCATGTATAGATCATCAATTCTGCTGTACTTCCAGACATGCTACAATGCTGAAATTTGGCAGACTGATAAAAATTATGACCAAACCCCTGGAAAAAATCAAAAAACTCCAAAATTCTAATTTACTCCCCTCCCTTATACATGTAAAGTTATGTAAAAGTAATATTGCCCACTTCCAGAAACTCTAGAGAGCTGAACTTTGGCAGACTGATAGGAACTATGATAGAACTATAGGAAAAAATTAAAAAACCCCAAAATTATAATTCACTTCCCTCCCCTATAAATGTAAAGTAATGTAAAAGTAACATTGCCCACTTCCAGACACGCTAGAGAGCTGAGCTTTAGAAGGCCGATAGTAACTATGATAAAGCTATAGAAAAAAATTAAAACACCTCAAAATTCTAATTTACTTTCCTCCCCTATAAATGTAAAGTAATGTAAAATTAACACTGCCTACTTCCAGAAACGCTAGAGAGCTGAGCTTTTTAAGACTGAAAGGAACTATGATAAAACTAAGAAAAATTTGTAATTTACTTTTCTCCCCTATAAATGTAAAGTCATGTAAATTTAACATTGCCTGCTTCAAGGAATTCTAGAGAGCTGAGCTTTAGAAGGCCGATAGGAACTATGATAAAACCATAGGAAAATATAAAAAAAAACCTCAAAATTTTTAATAAGGCATTGAAAATGTTTTGAACAATATTCCGCATATTTTACTACTTTAAAGCTAAAATATTATCCAAATCCTTTAAAAAAAAGTTTAATTATAACAAAAACATTTCATGTAAAAAAAAGCCAAGTACGCGAAAGTGTTATTCCGTCAAAAGAATTGAGATAAAAGTAAAGCCAAGTTCTCCAATACAAATTTATGGTTCTTACTAGTTTGAAAATGTTTTTCTAAACTAAACTGCAAATGCCTCTTAGGCACAGTGCAAAATTGAACATAAAGAAGTTTGGCTGAAATAGCAAAGTTTAAAAAAACATTTCCAAACGAGTAAGAACCTAAGAACTTGGCTTTACTTTTATCTCAATTCTTTTTACGGAATACCACTTTCGCGTACTGAGATTTTTTTACATCAAATGTTTTTGTTACGATTTGTTTTATAATAATAACGCAACTGCACTCCCCATTTTGTACTATAAAAAATAATAACTTATTTATTATTTGGTGTGTTAATGTAATAATAAATAATTATTGTTTTTATTCTGATTTGTAATAGTGAATTTACACAAACCTGCCTCACCCTTGAGTTCAAATGGTTTCACTCGTTTCAGTCTTTCTATTGGCTCATTATTATCTAGTATTGCTTCATGTGGATTTTTCATGGTAATTTCAAAAATATAGGGGTAGAGGAGAAGGCCACTCCATAAAACATATTAACTTTATCTAATATCTCAAAATCTCAAAGTGACAGATAAAATTCAGTTTACTGGAATCTTTATAATAAAGAAAATATAAAAAAACTATTTACACCAAACTGAAACAGTGTAGCTAAGCAGTGGCATGTACAAAAAATTGCCCAGGGAGGGGGGTTGGGTTCTTGTATTTTTACCTTCCTAGCCCGCGCCGCAATGGCTAGAAATGGTAGATATTATTTACAACGAAAAAAATTGATTTTGAGATAACGCCGAAAATGTGTTATTTGGGTGTATTTTGACCTATCTTAGCAATATCGTGTGAAATAAAAATGTCTGTCTAGTTGTGTGTTTGTCCGAACTATACCGCTGAACCGATTTTCATAAAATGTGTTATTTGGGTGTATTTTAACCTATCTTAGCCAATATCGTGTAAAATGGAAATGTCTGCCTGGGTGTGTATTTGTGCGAACTATACCGCTGAACCGATTTTCATAAAATTTTCAGGTAAAATAACGTTTGACACTTTTACGAGCTGATTAGATTTTGGTTGAAATCCATTAATGCCAATGACAGTTATTTGACTATAATTTTTTTTTTAATGCTAACTTTTTAACAGAGCATGGCATGAATATTCGGTTTTCGGAATATAGTATTAATCTTTATCATATTCTTCTCAATAATTTGTTTAATAACCAGAAACTTCGTAGGAGCTTTGTTTTATGAGATATTAACAAAAAACTGCTTTCATGGCTGACATACCATGGAGTTCAATTGAAGTGTGCTAATAGGCTAGCTAGGAAGGTATCAGATCCGCCGGATCCATTTATTTTTCCTTTTATTTGATATAGGTACAGCTGATTTCAAAAAAATCTGATATGACTGGAAAAATTGTTTTTTTTATTAAGCAGTATATATTTATTATATATCAGGTTTACATTTACACTTTACAGTAGGGTTATGACGTTCAATAAGAGGACTTTTTATTTCCTTTTGCATGTTTATAAAATAAATAAAATAAAACTTGACAAAAACTAGCTAAAACATATTTTTTGTCGTTTTTAGAAATAACGTGCTTTTTTCTGTTAAATTAAATTTAATTTTGAATTGAATATAGTATAGTATAATATACCTGTATTGTCTTTGCTAAATATACATTGAAAAAGTAGTTCATTATTCTTTGCTGCAGTTCGGCACTTGGGGTTTGACGCAGCCTTCGTAAACTAACGAGCCACGAACCAGAAGAAACGGCAACACAGCGTGGAGGTCAGTCATTTTCGTCCACGTGCGTCGCCCACCACGCTAGTTACTGGCCGTTTCCGCGCAGGTAATGTTTTTTTTTAACTTTTAGTATATTTCAAATCGCGTTACCAAATAACACAACTGTTCTGGTTTTAGTGAGATGTGTGGTGAACTTAAAATTATATTACCTACTTAATAAAAGCTGTGTAAAAAAGACCTTTTGTACACCGGTAATAAGTGAGGTTAGATGTTTGTTTTTGTTTGGAATTTTTGGTCTGTTTTTTCTTTTTAAATTTTAAACATGCCGCGAAAGTGTTGGGTACCCGGTTGCAAAAGTAACGATGCATTAATGAAGAGGGTCACGAAACAACCTTTAGCTTCCCAAAAGAAAATGACCTAAAAAATGCTTGGCTTCAGGCCATACACAGAGAAGATTATGTTGTGACTGCATCTTCAGTGGTTTGTTGGAAACATTTTGACATAAGTGACGTTGGTAGAACCGAGATAATTAGGGATAAAGAGGGAGTACAAAAGGAGGCAAGTGGCAACATTTCCTAAGTTAAACAATGGGGCAATACCTCGGCTATTTGACTCTCAACCCGAATATATGTCAAACCCCAAACCTCCAGTAAGAGAAAATCCTGACGACAACGAAAAAAATTGAAGAAAGGGAGGGTATGAAAATATATATAAATATATATTGCGTTTATAGACTTCGAAAAAGCATTGAGCACTGGGTATAGTAAAAGATCTTTAATTAATAGCCGAATAGATCACAGATATACAGACTTAATAGCCAATATATATAGTGAAGCAACAACATTAATCAAAATCCACAGAGGAACCAAGCCAATCCGCATAAGAAGAGGTGTCACGTGACACAATATTCCCTAAATTATTTAATCAGGCCCTAGAAGATGTTTTTAAAAGCTTAGATTGGGAAGAAATAGGCATCAAAGTAAACGGACAATTCTGAACCACCAAGATATGCTGATAATATCAATCAATCTAAAAGAAAATAGAACAAGTAGAGGAATATATAGGACCCGGGACAAATTATTAAACTGAAAAAAAAAGCAAACAGCTGAAATCAAGAGACGAGTAAGATTGGCCTGGGAAGAATTCTGTAAATTAAGCAACATATTAAGAAATAAAAAATATCCTCAGTACCTCAAAACGGAAGTGTATAACCAATGTATCCTTCCTGTACTTACCTATGAATCCCAGACCTGGACACTTACAAAATCAAACATGGATAAGGTAACAAAAGCCCAAAGATCAATGGAAAGACAAATGTTACATGTAAAGCTAACAGGTAGAAAAGGAATGAATTGATAAGAAATAAAACAAAAGTAAGGGATGTCAGAGCAGAAGTAGCAAAATTAAAATGGAAATTTGCCGGTCATATTATCAGACAGAAAGACGATTGATGGAACAAATGTATTGTAAACTGGAGAACTTGGCCAAAGATGGATTGACGAAGGCTAAATAGAATAGATATAAAAAAAAAGGTATGTTCATTTAAAGTTTAAATTAACATGGTACTACTTAAACTAGACTCATAGTTCTGTAAAGTAAGCAGTCAGACATAAGAAACTATCCCACAAACATCCTGTTGTTCAAACTTGACAGTAATAACTTAGCAGTAAGAAAGGAACAATTTTTATTTCTTACTTCTCACTTCATACTGCTTACTTCACGGTACTATGAATCGAACTTTAGGGTTGTTCTCACAAATTGTTTAAAAGTAATTTCTCTTCTGTTTATTCTAGGTTTTGTTACATATTTTTTAACATGATTAATGGCCACTAATATTTATTTCCAAATGTTTTGTTTGTTTTAAAAATTAAATGTAACACGCCTAAACACAGTTTATTAGTTAAAAAAAAAATACAAAATCGCCAAACTACAATCAAAACAAATAGCAGATGTTTATATCTCCCATGTATATATCGGCCCACCAGCCGGCCAATTTGCGATGTTGCCTTTTCTGGTTCGTGGCTCGTTAGTTTACGAAGGCTGTGGGTTTGATGATTGAATTCTATGGTAAATAGGTGCTGCTTGGCTGCCTGAAAACTGCGAAAAAATTCTTGCATTTTTTGATCTCTCGAAAGGGTCATTTCAGAGTACCCGAATTAGCGCCTGATTACTTTTGGCCTGTCAGATCATCATTGCTTCCTTTTAAGTAATTGTTAATTTATCCATCTTTTATTTACAGAAGTGTTATTCGGCTTACGATAAAATTCTGAGCTACCGCTGCCTGGAAAGGACCAAACATTTTCCAACTTGTAAAAATGTTGGCTTTTAGCTCTTTTTTTTTATGTATGTTATCATTTTTTTACTTGTCATTGACAGTTTTTATATTGTTGATACTGAGGTCTTGATAAAGTTGATGATGGCTTAGAATACACTGCTCAAATTTTGGAAAAAGTGCTTTAAAGAGTCGTATCAGTTTTTTTTTAAATCAGCTGTACATTAAAAAGTGGGAATATATATACTTTCATAGAATCTATTTTCAGGTTCTAAAGTGGGAATTAAGCTGCAGAACAAAACAAAAATATGTCTGGGAGGAAGGGGGGGGCTATTGCCCCCACCTTTTATCCGCCCATGCTATAACTATGCGAAAAATAACATTTTTCGTCACGATATCTTTCGACTTTTAATCAAGGAAAAATGCTTTTAGCTGGAAAATTTTCTTTGTTTTCCATATTCATTTCGTTGCTTTCCACGAAAAATATTCTGGAAAGCCTATCCTAATTTTATTAGTAATATTTTAGATTTACCGACGCAACGGTCGGGAAAAATCGGGCGAGGGTGAGTCAAAAACCATAAGATTTATGCCGCGAAATCCGCCATTTTATTAAGAGTGGATTCCTTTATACTCACTTCACTTTAAAAAAAAATGCGCGCTGAAAAATGTTTATAAAGGAGGAGGCATTAGTGTCTTATTGGGGATTACTCCAATATTTTTTTTGTTACTCACGAAATATTTTTAGAAGCACGACAAGGAGTCAGTGGCGGATCCAGGATTTCAGAGGTGGAGGGGCCAAAGAGGTAGTAAACATGAAAAAATTGTTTCTTAGCAATTTTTGATAGGTTTGCGCTGTAAAATTGAAATGATCATTTGGCCTGCAGGTGAGAATTGTTTAAAATAGAGTTAGATTTTGTGACAAAATTTAAATAAGTGACGCTGCATAACCAAAAATTGTTTTTTGGCTGGGACCGCTGGGTCCCTCTGCCCCCCCTGGATCCGCCACTGCAATTTGCTAAGCTGACCAAGACCGCGTCTCGTGAGGTAAAGTAGTCTACCATTAGTATACTGTGAGTATACCTATATCAATAAAACACCAATAATTATTATTGGTTATTAATCGATTAGCGTTGTTGTAGTTTTGCCCTTGGTTTTGCCTTTGTGTGAAATATGGGCTGGTCGCCTATTTTTTCCCGGGCTGTACGAAGCTACTGCGTTTTTCCTAGAAATAGAAAAATTACTAATTCTGGTTTTTTAGGAAAAATAAATATTTGACTAACAAAATTTGAAAAACTTATCTTTTTGACAAAAACACCAGTTCTCAAACATAGAAACAGAGTTAATAATTTTTGTGAAACCGACAGAAACAACTACTCCGAGGAAAAATACCCCTACCGGCATTGACCCACATAGCACAAAAATCACATCAATGTTAAATTAACGTGATCAAATATAACAAAGCTTTTTTTTTCTTGAAAACAACCTCATACCATGTAATATTTATTTTATTAAATCTACATGCTTAAAGATAACTTAAAAACAAGGAGAAATCAAGCTATAAAAATGTACTTTTTGCTGAAGTTGCTGGTGCTGTGTATATAACGTGTTTTTTATCATCGTTATTTTCATGTACCAAATTCACACTGGAAATGTCCTCCGCAACATGTTCTAAAACGCCACTAGATTAAGACTTCTCAAACCTACTAACATACTGCGTCTTTTTGGTCACGTTTTTTTAATAACATTTTTTTAACTTAAAACAGACGCGAAAGGAAGTTATAAAAGTTTACTAGTTTAAGACTACAACACAATTTTAAAGATGGCGCTCAAGGCAAGACAAAATATCTATATATCTATCTATATACATTATGTTTTTTTTTTAAGCTAAACAAGATTTTTTAACAATAAACACTTTCACAGAATATTAATGTGTCTTTCTCAGGTTAATAACAGATGCGTCGTGATCGTGGATCAGGGATCAGTTCCTTAACAGGTTTTTGGAGTTTAGAGGCCAAAGCACTGCCTGATAGATTTCGTCAAAGTAAAAAATCCCGACAATAGGTGGCGCTGCTGCTAGTAAAATCTCAAAATTATTCGGAAGAAAAGCCATGCAGTCGCGTTTTAAAATTCGTGTAGAAAAGGCGTGAATCTAATGTGATTTTAACGTTTAGAAAAATCACTTGAAACTAACGTAAAACCATTGCTGTTTTAATTTGATAATGGCGTTATTAAAACGCAGTTTTTAGCAACGTTATTTTTCATAACGTTAATGAATGACCTATTAAGCTTGTTTTCATATATGAAATAAACGGTTTTTTCTAGCAGCTTTTAAAATCAACGTTTTTTTTTCTCACGACTTTTTTACGTGTAAAGCACGTGATTGTGCTATGTGGGGAATTATACTGATGGCTTGATGCTTTCGTTGGAAACTTGTTAAAACTGTTTGGTTTTCACTATCTCCAAGGTCGATCACAAGGATACGAATGATCCCCGTCTGGAACACGTCCTCACATTCAGGAACAAGTGATCCATGCCAATCCACGACCGGTTTCGACCTTTTGGGCCATCCTCAGGTGAATATAGGCGACAGCTCCGTGTAGAGCATAAGTTTTGTGAAACCAACAGAAACAACAACTCCGAGGGAAAATACCCCTACCGGCATTGAATTATACTGATGGCTTGCTCAAGCATCAGCACACCTCTTCAGGATTCGCTTGGTTCCTTCTTGGATTCTGATTGATGTTTTTGCTTCGCTATATATATTGGCTATTCAAATCTGTGTATCTGCGATCTATTCGGCTATTAATTAAAGATACTTTTTCTGTCCAGTGCTATCAAAAGCTTTTTTAGAGTCTATAAACGCAATACATAGTCAAATGTTGTATTCGTTGGCTCGTTATATTAGGATTTTAATGATTAATAGTCTGCTTGTTCTTTTGATTGATATCCTTCAAATTTTGTTGTTAGTCTATCTGTTAATATTTTCGTGAAAAGCCTATAAATTGCATTGAGGAAGGAGTGTTATATGTCGATAGTTTTTGAGGTCTGCTCTATCGCCTTTTTAGTTGCTTGGGATAATTTTTTATTTTAGTAATTTATTCAGGAGAATATGGAGGTTATAACTACAGCTTTACCAATGTACTTGAGCATTTCTACCGTTACTCCGTCTTTTCCAGGTGATTTGTTATTTTGCAGCATTATTTGTTTATTCTGTTGCCAGGACAAACCAATAATACTTTACAAAGTGCGTACGACTGCTCATTTGTCTGGTGACATTGGGTTGTGGATTAGGAAACTCTTCTGCTATTTGAGCGCCACCTTTTTTGGTAATAAGTTGAAGTGAAGTTTTTAATAAATATTAAAAAATGAAATATATTTATTAATATTTACCAAGTGTTGTTTTAAGATAACTTCAACCTTTTTATAATTTAGTACCTTGAAAGAAATACACTTTAACTGAATTCAAAACTTTGTATTATCAACAAATTAGTTATGTACATTCCTACAATTGAAAATTGTTCATAAAAAAAAATCTAATCACTCTTGCTTTATCCGATACGTGGCCACATAGCGAGCGCATACAATATTAACTTTAATATTAATAACTATGAGGATATCAAAAATTATGGAGCGAAAGCGCCTAATTAATTTAAAAAAAAGAAAAAATATAAATATATATTTTATAAAAAAAAGGAGTGATCCCACATGAAAACTGCTACCACCGTCAAGGCCTTTGTGTCCCAAAGAGGATAAGGCAGCTTAGGGCTCCGCAAGGCATATTAGGGCATCTGTAGAATAAGGCAGCCATAGAGCAGGTTATTGTAGCTGAACAGGTACCGGAGGGAGAGTGAACGTCAAAGACACAAACTGTTGAGGGGGTCTCTGTTGAGGAGATCTATAAGAGGCAGGTTGTGACGACGAACACGAGGGCACTCTGATTGAGGAAGGGTAGAGAGAGAGCCGGACGAAAAACCCTAAATTAAAGATACATTTGCCAATAGATAGAAGAAATAATAGCTTGACATAAAATGCAGTTAATTAATTAACAGAAAAATATATTACTCACCCTTTTCTTGGGGCAGCCAGAAATTCATCCACGAATTTCTCACTTAAAACTATCAATCGAGTCACAAAAGAAATGTCTGCACATAGTGCACACAGCAGCGAATCATTCGCTGTAAATATTTTAAGTTTTTTAACTATTTTTAAGCCATAAATTAATTTATGAAAAAACGAACGGTCAAAATTTATAACCTTATTCCATTGAAAATTTTGAAGGGAAAGAATGAAAAGACAGTGCTGTCACTGGAAGTATGCCCACAGAATAGTCTCGGGTATGGCCAAACCAAAACGAGCTTTTTCGAGGGACAAGAGGGACTGTTCACCGACAGTGATCTAAAAAGTAGTCAATGAGAAAAATTTACTATTAACTAGAAGGGAATACGAATAAAAATAGCAGGAATAATATATTGGATTCTTCTATTGAAAATCGAAGAGCGATTTCCATTTATTCTAGCAAGAAAACATATGACCGGACACAAAGGTTGGTGGGTGCAAACAGGCATTAATAGTCGCAGGCGTTAAAATATGTGCAACCGGCAGCTAATTCCTTGGTAAGTCAATTGATGTTGACCGAACGGGAATTTGCTGACGAGTTGCAATTTGAAATCAAAACAAAACAAAAGGTTCATAACCTCAGAAAAATAAAATAAATATTCTTTTATTTTTAAATAACTATCCTAAGTTTTGGGGCATTTTTCTTATGTAAGAACTAAAGGGAAATAAAACATGCTACACTACCTCTCTTCGAGGAAAAAAAAATAATGAAATAATTTTTTTTTATTTAAACAAAAAAACTTTATACAATAGATAAGGTTAATTTACCCAGAGAAATATTTAAACCATTGGCATTTGTTCACAGTACTATGATATCTTCGCGTATCATACGTCCTTTCGGAGACAAATTTGGGGAAGGTCACTATTTGTAAAATTCAAAGTCGGTAGGGTCTAGGGTACTGCAAATAAAACCAACTAGTTAGTAAAGGTACTAAAATTTTAAAATAATGTACATGATGTTTCTAAGGAGTACTTAACCTTTTCAAATGCTCAAGCATTAACAAAGTTACTATAAACCTAAAACTAAACATGTATCACAAAAAAAACAAGAAGGAAAGTGAAAGATAGGAAAGAGCTATGTGGTGGGCCTCAATACCACATAGGATCCAGAAGAACGAAGGTTATAGGCGGGCGAAGAGGATCAACTCCGCTGGCAACGCCTATGCCGCATAAGCAAGCGAGGTATCCTGTTAGGAAAATCTCCCGAAGTACTATGTACAAAAGAGTGCTCGCATCTGATTGTCTGTAGGGTTCCAGAGGATGTCAGTCACAGCCTTTAGGCCAGATTCGAGGATGTTATTTGAATCCGGCAAAGTCGAAGTTGCAAAATTCCAGAAAATTTTGGAATTTCTCGTACATCGACTCTGCACTCTGCGAAAAAACAAACCATCCGGTTCCGAACGTTCTTCCAGACCGATAAAGGTGAAAACAAATACAAAGGGAAATAGATAAAAAAAACTATATATATATATATATATATATATATATCTATATCTATATATATATATATATATATATATATATATATATATATATATATATATATAAGATAACTAATCTATGACTAAAGGCTCAAGGATTTGCCAATAACAGAGGGTCTTAGATATAGGAAAATAAGATAATACTAGGTATTAAGAATCTTAAACCTCTAGAGGAAACTTAAACTGAAGGTAATTTTTACACAAGGTAACTTCATACACAATATAAATGTGTAGATAATATAATCATTTTTACACAACGTAACCAGGTAGATCTACTTCAGGTAGATTAAGGTATTTTGTAAAAAAAGGTAAATAGGCAACAGAGTGGCTCACATATGGGTAATCTCAAACTAAAAACTTAAGGTAGGCTCTATTGCTACAGCACAGCAAGTAGGCAAGGTACGGTAAACTATTTCTCTGATAGTACAGATAAGTACGGCAATTTAATAGAATAATATTTTTGGTATTTTACACCATACAATATAAGGTAGAGATAATAAGTAATTAAGGTAGAACTATAAGATAAGTACTTGTAGAATTATTAGATAAATAGGATATAATAGGTAACAAAACTATTCTTCCGAATCGGCTGAAGACAAATCATCATCATAATCGTGACATACCTTCAAATCTTTTATACGCCAAACACCGGCATTGAATTGAATATCACGCTTCCTTAGATTATAAGCTTTAGCGTTTCTTTCATGAGAGATATGAAGTTTTTGTTTAACTTTTATAAATATTTCCTTAAATTCTTCAAAAGATTCAGCATAGGTATTTTTATCTGCTGGAGAGATTTCAATAGTTGGATCATTAGGAATATTACCAAAGTAATTTCCACAAAGAGGTACATGATGTCCAAAAGCTAAGAAGGTTGGAGGATAACCAGTAACTTGATGTCTAGCCGTATTATATGCCTGTCGAACTGCTGGTATGTGTACATCCCAATCAGTATGTTCATTTACGAAACATCTTAAAGTATTTCCTATAGTCTGATTATTTCTTTCAACAGGATTTACTTGAGGAGAGTAAACAGCAGTATACCAGAGTTTAACCTGATATTTCTTACAGACATTTTTAAAGACATTACCGGCCAGATTAGAGCCGTTATAGCAAATTAAAATTTGGGGAACTCCAAACATAAGAAAAACATCTTCTTCAAGAATTTTGGTAATATTAGGAGCTTTAGCTGACCTCAGAGGAAAAATTAAAAGATATTTAGTGAAGACGTCACTAATAACTAAAATCCAAACGAAACCTCTTTTGGTAATGGACCTATTAGATCTACACAAATTAATTGGAAAGGAAAGTTAATAATTTTTTCTCTGCCCATAAGACCCATTTGAGCAGTATTACTAATCTTATTTGCACCACATATCAGGCATTTTCTGACATATTTGAGGACATCTCTCATAATATTCTTGGACACGATGGATACTCTTAAAAAAACCAAAGTGACCAGAAGTAGGATTGTCATGACAAGAAGAAATCACCTCTTGCCTTTGGGGTTTAGGGACTAATATTTTCCATTCACGAAAATTATAGACCAAAGGTAATTGTGAAGGAACGAACTTATAAACTTTATTATCTTCAACTTTCCATTGTGGATAGTTTTCAGGAGATTTTAAGATGTTTTCGCGCATCGAAAGGTACCAATTATCTAAAGCTTGAAAATCTACATCAATGATAGATACTTGAGGAAAAACTCGAGAGAAAGAAGGTAAGTTGTTGAAATTAGATAATGTCAGAGATAAAATGAAAGCAGGTGGATTTTCTACATCCAAATCGTTAGTTTCAGCATGAGGTATACGACTGAGTGCATCAGGTACAACATTATGAGCTCCTTTTCTGTGGACCAAATCAAAAGAAAATTGTCGTAAACGTATGGACCATCTTGCAAGACGACCAGAAGGATTTTTGAGTGAATTGAGCCAAAGTAGAGAATAATGATCAGTTATCACGGTAAATTTAGTTCCTTCTACATACCAACGAAAATGTTCTAAAGAGAAAATTACACTCAAAAGTTCGCGTTCTGTGACACTATAGTTTCGCTCAGTCCTAGACAAACCACGAGATGCATAGGCAATGACCCAAAAGCGCCATCCAAAACTTGGGTGAGTACACCGCCAAGGCCGCGATCACTGGCATCACATTGGATTGTAAAAGGCTGATTAAAATCAGGCTGTGACAAGATAGGTGCAGAAACTAAGAATTCCTTAATTTTTATAAAGGCAGATTCGGCTTCATCAGATTAAGAAATAGGTTGTTTCTTGTGCTTTCTTCCTTTCAGCAGGTCATTAAGAGGACTAACTAAGGCAGAGAAATCTTTAATGAAGCGCCTATACCAACTACACGTGGCTACAAATATTTTTACTTCGGTAGTGTTATTTGATCGGGGATAATTCACCATAGCCTCCACTTTTGAAGGGTCGTTCGCTAAAGAATTTTTTTGTACTAAAAAACCACAATATACCAAACATCTTTTAAGGTATTCACATTTCTCAAATTTTACTGTAAGATGTGCCTCTTTTAATTTATCTCGGACAAGATGTAAGAGTCGAATATGTTGGAAAATGTGCTTGAAATTACTATAATATCGTCAAGATACCAAAAGATATTTGGTTCATACTTCGGACCAAAGATTGAATCAACTAATTTTTGTTGCGTCTGCGCAGAGTTACAAAGGACAAAGCGAACCACTTTAAATTGAAAATGACCTCGTCCGAGAACAGTAAAAGCAGTTTTTTCTTTGCTTCCCTCATCCAGAGGAATTTGCCAAAAAGCTTTACGCAAATCTATTGAAGATATGTATGAAGTATCTCGAAGAGTATAAAGAATTCTATCAATGCGTTGAAGCGGATATGGATCTTTTTGAAGGCATTCGTTCAAATGACGCCCGTCGAAACAAAAGCGATGTTCATTGTTCTTCTTCTTTACCAAAAGAACAGGAGATGACCAAGGACTCTGTGATTCTTCAATCACATCCAGTTCCAACATAGAATCTAATTCATCATTAAGAATTTTTTGCATATACGGAGACATAAAGTAAGGTCGCTTACGAAAAGGCTTGGCATCGCCAGTATCTAATGTCAATTTAATCTTATCTGTTCTACCAATACCATTAGAACTGTCAATTTCCTTAAAAGATTCAATAACTGATAACGCTAATTTTTTATCAGAGGGAGATAAGTCATCAATAGAAAAACAGTAGCTAGTCGAGGACAACAGAGGACTGATTTGAGAAAAGGCAGAAAAAATAGTAGGAATAGGTATGTTATCTGATTTAATAAACCAACTATTATTAGAAAAATTCATAACTATGTTAAACTTCTGAGCAAAGTCAATACCAAAAATAAAACTATGAGTGATAGAAGGTACAACAAAAGCTTTAATAATTTTACAAACATCATTGATGCAAGTCCACTATCCCTTGAACTTCAGTATAGGAACCATCAGCAGTACTGATGTTTTGTCCAAGGCAGGGAGAAATTTTAAAGTTAAATTGTTTCAGAAGTTGTAAGCCGTCACCGCCGACTACAGAAGAGTTTGCTCCAGAATCAATTAGAACAGAAATATCATGGTCAAATATTTTGACAGAGATATAAGGCCTATTATCTAATGGTTTATTTACAAATAATAGTAGTAATTTTTGTTTTCCAGGAATGAGCTGTACATAAAATTTTTTATTAAAATATAACCAGCTTTTCCAGTCTTCATTATTTCTAGAATAAATCGGCTTTGTAATCTTGTTAGAAATGCGGTGTAAACCTCGACCACAGTAAGATTGGTTGGTCACCTTAAAACCAGCTTCACCACAACGAAAACAGAAAGTTATCCTAGCTTTAGTACAGAACTTATAACTGTGACCAGGTTGTTTACAATTATAGCAAACAGCTTTAGATCTTTGACTAGAACCATTACAATGTCTTAAAGTGGGGTTAGAATCCGACTGAACATTCCCAGAGGTAGGAGATACATTATTACTGTTAGATGTCATAGAGGTAGGAGTAGATGAAACCGTCTGGGTATTATTTTTAAAATAAGCAGTGTGGTTTGATCTATTATTAGGCTTGGGCCTAGAATTAAAATTATTTTGTCGAAAGCTAGGGTTAGTAGAATTAAAGTTAGTTGAACGAAAATTAGAAATTCTAAAAATAGGGGAAAATGTTCCACTGTGTGTATATCCTCAAGAGCTAATTTAGCGATATGCTTAGGTAACAAATTTTTCCTAAGATATTTGACTTTTGTTACTTCGGCTGGTTTTGAAGTTAAGCGACTAAATAGGTTTTCCATACAGGCAACATACATAATTATTGATTCATTCTTTTTTTGTCTCCGATATTTTATTTCATCCCAAATATCATCATCCGGACAAGGTGGCAAGAAATCTTTTCTCAACCGAGCAACTAAAGAGTCCCAATCGGTAACTGAATTTTTAATGCTTCGGTACCAAGAAAAAGCATCTCCGACAAAAAGTTCACAACTTGACTCAAATAATTCTTGTTTAGAAACTTTGCGCGCTAAAGCCAGTTCAGTCATTCTTACGAGAAAATAAAACAATCTCTTTGGAACCCCATTAAATTTAATCCCCCATTCTGACAGTGGAATGCGACAGGAACATGTAGCAGCAGGTGCTGTAACATTAATGACTGGTGCCAAACTTGAAGAAAGTTGAGAAGTAGGGTTAAGAGAGGTAGATAGACCTTGGGTTACTTTATCAAATAATTCAGACTCATACTGCAAAGCATTGGCATAAGCTTCGTCCGTGAAGGTTATGACTTGATCTTTGTATTCAGTTTCAGGTATGGGAAGCCTCCTAACTCGATACTGAGTTAGTCTGGACTTGCAACGTAAAAAAAGATAGTCATTGTCTGACCCTTCAAATTCAGAAATATTTAATTTAAGATCGTTCAAAGTTAATTCAATTTCAATTTTTTTTTAAATCAAAATCAAAAGTATATTGGGAAAGTTCTACCAATGAGGTATTTGAAGCTTGTTCCTTAGCCAGCAGTGCTCCTGACTTCTCGGATTGCCAATTCATAATTTAATTCATCAATAAGTAAGTGACTTACTGTAAAATTGATTGCAGCAAAAGTCATGTTTAGTTTTTGGAGACAGAAACAAAATTAAAAATTAAAAAATTATCAAAAAAAATAAAAAAATTACTAGGGGGTATCAAATAGGCAAGGGCTTTGAGCTATTTGAAGAAAAAAATTAGATATATTGTTAAAAAAAAAATTAAGAATTTTTTTTAAAGTGGCAACACTGTAAAAAAAAATTCACCCAAGTTGTAACAGGAAGTAGGTAATAAACAAAATTGAATTTGCAAAAACAAAAAACTTTGGGTACACACTAGTGTTTGGTATTTCTGATGATCCGAAATCTAAGGGAATACCTGTGGGTAATTGTGTAACAAAAACAAAAAAAATTAAAAAAAATTATTGAGCAAAAAAAAAAAATTTGTAAAGACCCCAATAAAATTTTTGTGTAAGGATCCTGTCAAAAAAATGTGTAAGAACCCTTACCTTATACAATAGTTCTATCTTCGTCAGCAATCTAGATTTTCTCATAAAGAACAATACAAGTAGACCCCCTGTATAAATAATCAGGTAGGTAGGAACCTGTATGTAACTTAGGAAGTACCTACTAATAAATTTAGCGAAAGGAGGTATTTCAATATTCACTCATTTCAAAAAAAATTGTCTTAAATGGGCAGGTATGTAAAATAAAAAATTATCCTATCCAGCACTATTGTTTTCCCGAGTTTTCTTTAAAACAAAACAAAAGGTTAGGTAAGCAATAAAAGGACAAACACACTACTCAAGTTACACCTAAAGAGAGGTAGGTAGTTATTTACTAAAAAAAATTGCTCGTCAAAAAAAATATGCACCAAATGTGTGCAACTGTTTGGTAGGTCTTTAGGTATATTTGTGTTGCACCTTTGGCTGAATGGCCAAATAATAAATAAAAAGATAGAAAACAGCTGTTTTGGTTAAAAACCAAACTGTGTGCCAATAGTGCACTGATAAAATACAAGCCAGCTATTTTTAACTTAAATTGTGGATATTTTTGAATAAATATTATTATCATATTAATACCTGTGTATTACTAAAAAAATTAATAACCTACTGAGATTTCATGTTGACTATTGCCCGGGAAATAGTTTTTTTTGTATTTGTACTTTCTTTCAAGGTATTCAGGTAGAGACAAAAATTAAGAAAAGGTATGAAAAGATAAAACAGAAAAATCTCGAAGCCTCACGTTCTGGTGCCATTTAATTGTGCAGCATTATTTGTTTATTCTGTTGCCAGGACAAACCAATAATACTTTACAAAGTGCGTACGACTGCTCATTTGTCTGGTGACATTGGGTTGTGGATTAGGAAACTCTTCTGCTATTTGAGCGCCACCTTTTTTGGTAATAAGTTGAAGTGAAGTTTTTAATAAATTTACGAGTTCTTTTTAAATGTTTTCGCTATTTCATATTTGATAATAAAAAAATCAATAAGAAAAAAGACCAATTTAGTTTGAGTGAACATGTAGGTAACATAAGACCTTTCCTGGATGATTAAGCTTTAAAATTTAAAATTTAATTGCCCTTATAAGTCGACTGTTATCCTTAATTCCAATTGAAAATAAGTCTCGGTCCAAACAAATTGAATTGAATCAATAAAAAGGCCACTCGGTGCATTGCTTTGGGTTAGACTGTCGGTCTTCGTTATAATAATACAGCTCAATAAAATTTTCAAGGGAATGAGAAACTCAATGAATACTAAGATACAGAGTAAATCGAAATGATAAAATCAATCTCAAAATTTGTTAAGATTTTAATTTAGCGACCTGGGATACTTAGAAAAAATATAAAATGTACCTGAGGCAAATTAATCCCGGACGCTAATAATGCCCAGTAGCCATAATTGCCCGAGCACAACCATACAGACTCTCGCTAATGTCAGTAGCAGTTGAACTGAGTGAACTCCATTATCATCACAGCACAAGACACAGTGTTGTCAGGTCAATTTTTGCACCATCCTTAGATTATATTTAAAAAATCCCTAACCTGCGTTAATTCGTATACCGCAAGCGCCAAGCATTGCAGCCTGCATTCTGCAAATAAAATAAGACAAAGCCATCATTTTGAAATATTTTAATTTCGCCATTAAAGATGCAAACAATATACTTTAGTTTAAAAATACAATACAAAAAACAATAAAATAACTTTTGGCAGCTAAATTATTATAGGTAGTTATGTTTTTTTTGGGTGTTGTTATTTTGCTAATCAAGACTTGATTAATCTTAAAGCTAAAACAATTTTAATTTTTATCAGTGTTTTGGTATGTATGATACCAGTTCTTATTTTGGTTTTGTTTAATACAATACAATACAATATGCCTTTATTTCATAATTTAGAAAATTACAATAAATTTATAATTAACAGGACGGCGAGATCTAGCAACGCTACTCTTATCTAACCGCTAACTAAACTCACGATTATTGTGTTCTACAAGTTTTTATAATTTTTCTAAATATTTTTTATGTGGGCTTTACCGATTGTCTGGGTAATCAAGCCCGTTCGTAACTTTTTTAAGAATATTCGAAGTTCCCATTTACATTTTAAGGCTCGTACAGACCTGAACATTCCGCCGAATATTGAGCTGCGCAACTAGCCGAGCGGCGAACTCAACACTAGTTCGAACGGTTCGCCGAATTCCCATCGCTTGTCGGTATTTTTCCGGAGATCAACAATAATGCGCCCAAATGGGTTCGTTGGTTTGGACGGAACATAATAAAACGGCAAACATACATTTGAATCTTTAAGAAAAAAAACTGAGAGCAAATTGTCGTAAAAGTAAGAAAAATCATGTAACTAGTTAAACTAGTGATTTTGTACGTTCTTTTTTGTACAATTCGTAGTTCAATTGTGGGAACATTATACTAACGCTTTGTTTAATGTTCTGCTCGTCGAAATCCAAAAGTCCATGCGCGGTTTTCCTCGCTGTTCGGCTCCTTGCGCGGTTCAATGAACCGAACGACGAATCAAACGGGTTGCGGAATTTACTCAGTCCAAAGTAGTGTTTTGTTTTTTCTTTTATTATACTAAGGCTTTCCATCCAATCAAGATCAATCGCCCAGTTTCGCAGTTTCAGCAAAGTTAGAGCATTTTATAAACAATCACACAAACAATCACAAATATCTAAGTACCTAGCACGGAGTCGAACCCGAACTGCTCGGGTGTAAAGCAAACGTTGCTACCTACACTACAGACAAAAACTAGTGTTTTTTTCTTTGGAAAGGGAGGAAGATCCTTTACTCCACACTTTTTTTGAGAATTCTTTATATTAAAAAAAAAAAACTAAACAACTATCCAAAGATTGCTTCATGATTTATTTCATAAAATGATTCCCTACTAGTGTTTTGTTCGCCCTTCGGCTTGTTGCGCGACTCAATGTTGGACGAAATGTTCAGGTCTGCACGAAGCTTCTTATGTACTTTTAGTTTTATTTTCGAAAGTTCCAGTTTAGATATTTTTGATTTTAAGATAAGTTTGATTTATGTTGGTTGTTTTTTGTTTTTTTTTGAAAGTCGATTTTTTTAAATAATAAAAAGTAGTTACCTATAAGAAAAAGTGCGCCACGCATATCGTAGAGAATCAAAAAATTATACGTAACCTAATTAACTCATGGGCGCAACCAGGGGAGGAGCTTCGGAGCCCGGGATAAGATTTTTAAATGATTTAAACAGATTTCATAAATAACAAAATTAAAAAGCATAAAAAAGGGCATCATGGGATCACGTCTCCGCCCAAGTCGCCACTGATTAACCCAATTAGCCCACTGATTTTAGAGCGCTTATTTTAAAACTGGAATCTATACTTATTATTTAAAAACGAAAAACCGGGGGTCCCAGAAAGGTTAGAATGGATTTTGACGAACCCGGTAAAAAAATCTTGGATTCATCATTGGGTATGTAAGCACTTAAAGTTAATTGGGTCAATTCATTGTTTTCTATTAAAGTTCAAGTGGTTTAGGAAGCATATAACCATGGGCGCACCCAGGGGGGTCTCTGAGGCCGCCCTCCCCCAAGCCTAACATTTTTGTTTTTGATATTTTCCTCATATTTCATGAATAAAAAATATAAATAGCATAAAATATGAAATCATGGAGTCTTGCCCTCCCAAGAAATATATCTGGGTGCGCCACTGATATAACGTAATTAGAACGTACGTACAAAAAGACGTTATCTGCAAAGGCCTGTGACGTTTGGTAATGAATTTTTTGTATTTTCCTTACCACAACAAGGTTTAAAAATATATAAACCTGAGACCAATGAATAATAGGGACTTTTTGCATATCCCATTTTTTACTTATCTTTTATTTGAGGCATGCGCAGTCACCTGGTTTGAACTCTATCCTTTACTAAAGATAATGTTTTGACCTTACTTGTGTTCGAATAACGCAGGCTACTAAGTTCCTTGATTTAGAGACAGTGTTGCCGCGCAAATAACGTTAATGACAAAATTTAATGAAAATTTCAAATATTTTTGATACCAGACAATTAGTTCAAGAGCTACCGATGCGGTGTAATCCGCAAATTTAATTTTATGCCAATTACATATTGAAAATATTTTTTTATAAAAACTTTTTATAATGAGTGCTCACCAACTAATAAAAAATCATCAATGTTCTGTAAAGTCTGTAAAAAAAAAGAAGAAAAAGCACACAGTACACAGTACACAGACATAATCCTATATTTTCCTGTCGGTATATAAAGGATAACAATAATAACCCAAATAAAAAATGTGTCTGCAAAAGTTAAAAATTGGATTTCAGTATCAAATGACATCTGTTCTTCTTCTTCTTGAAATCTCCCCGAGCGAGTACTCCTCGAAATTCGAGCGAGTACCAATAGAGATGCGGTAATCAAGTGAAATCGCATGCGCAGTTTGACTTTCACCGGATTTTGAGGGAGTACTCCTTCTCACTTGTTCAAGAATTCATACACTGGTGTTTAATGTCACATTAATAAATAGTCAGAGCATATTATTTTAAAAGGCTTTCCGTTTTCGGTCTAGAAGAAAATCATATTACTTTTTGGCAACAGACCATTTCCCCCTAATTTGACCCCGCTGAATCCGAATATCTCTGTTGCCAACTCCAAAAATCGACAGCAAGGGAGAAAATCCCCCCCAAACCCCTAAAAACCTATTTTTTTTCAGTTTTATGCAATTTTCTCGAAAACTAACCATTTTATCAAAAATGGCAAAGAATAGTTTTCTGTGAAGAATAAAATTTCCTTTCCCACGATGTATTGGTCAATAAGGTTAGGAAAAGCAAGTAGCTCTTCAGTGGCGTACGTAAATTGGGATTATTTAGAAAAAACATTTTTATTATAGGTTTTTCAAAAACTACACTTTTTAGGCAAAAATATGTAGTATACTTTATTGTAGAACATAACATTTTCTTTTAAAAACTTTATTAAAATGTCGGGTTGTTGCCATATTTAAGGCTTCAGGGGCGTACTAGTATAAACTTATTTTTAAAAATAACTGAAATAATCAGTTTCTCTTGCATATTTAAATATCTTTTCTAACTAAGATTTTCAGAAAAAAATGTGCCTTTATTCTTTATTGATGATAAGACAATTTCTTTTTAAATGATATATTACAAAGTGAGGTTAATGTTATGATAAATACTTCAAAAAGGTTCGTAAATTATACCTACTAAAATAAAATGTCTCCATATTAAAATAAACTGTTTTTTGATTAGATTAGATATTTTGATTTATCTAAATAAGTTCTTTAAAGCAAAAAAACACCGGTGGTTATAAGGGGAGGGGGCATAGGGGCCATAGCCCCCCCTAAGCAATATTTTTGTGCAGAAAGTAACAGTAGTAACTTTGACACAGGTGTTTTTGGTTATTTTTTAAAGCATATGGAACCAGAAATAAAGTGGTGAATTTTATGCAAAGGTTTGGGGGGGGGGGCATAATCATAATTAGGTACGCATCAATACCTATATAAATTTTTGCAATTTACGGACACCCCTGGAGAGTTTTCTATACTATGTGTCACATTTTGTGACACTGTTTAAAAGGTCATTTTATTATCGGTCCCGCCGCCGAAGCCGTAAAAGATCGAAAAAAAATCGACAAAACATAATATTAAAAATACAAATTTACCGTATCAAGTCGAATTGACCTGTCCAGTCGATGTGGACCCGCGGCCGTACTTTCGATCTTTTGTACTTTCGACCTTTTGTACGTTCGACGTTTTGAACTTTCGACCCTTTGTTTTTTGATCCTTTGTACTTTCGACCTTTTGTATTTTCGACCTTTTGTACTTTCGACCTTTTGTTCTTTCGACCTTTTGTACTTTTGACCTTTTATCCGCCACTCTTTATTATCCACTGAAAACCTAATAAGACACAAAATTGATTAGTTTGGATTGATCTTAAATAATTTCTTTAAATTAAGAACACCACTGGAGCAGTAAATATAAAATAACTTCCACTTTGTTATACATCGTTTGAAAGGAAATTTTATTGGCTATGACGAAGTATAGAACATATTTTTAGATAAAGAGCTTGGTTTTTAAGAAAATTGAATAAAACGTATGAAAAACATGTTTTTTTTTAATGATTTATTGAAATCACCCCCGTTGACGGACGTCGCTGGAGAGTTTGCTATAAGTCAAACCCCACCGAGTTTCACATTTTTAAAAACGGAATTTCCCTGTCTACAAAAAAGTGTAGAACAAGTTTTTTCATGTTAAGCTTAGTTTTTGAGAAAATTAGATAAAACCTGTAACAAAAATGGTTTATTTTCTGTTTTTTCAAAATTAATTTAATTTACGGATGCCCCTGAAGTTTTATTTATAAAACCGATTTAATCATATTATACGTCATTTTGAAGGAAATTTTATTGAGTATACCAAAATGTAATACATGGTTTTCTGTAGTTATTAGTTTTTAAAAAAATTAAATAAATCTTGGAAAAAACATAGGTATTTTTTCAACTTTTTTTAATTACTTCAATTAACGGACGCCGCTGGAGAGCTTGTTATTAGTCTAACTTTATTAAGTTATACGATGTTGAAAAGGGAATTCTATTGTCTACAATAAAGTATATTATACATTTTTCTCTTAGAAGCTTAGTTTTTAAAAAAATTTGAAAAAACCTCAAACTTTCAGATTTTGGGGGGTCTGGGGGGGTTTTTTGAGGTTTTTTCAGCCATTAAAAAAAAATAATATGTTATTATTTTTTAATTATACAAATATATATTTTGAATGTATACCTGTGACAATTTGGGCTTTTCAGCGGAAATTTAAAATTCCGCCGCCATTTTGGCCGCCATCTTGAATATCTCAGCCCCTGTCAATATTTCGAGTTGGCAACAGGGATATTCGGATTCAGCGGGGTCAAAATAGGGGGAATTGCCCATTTGCCAAAAAGTAATATAAAATGCTTCTAGAAAGTGGATTTTCCCGAATCTTGCCTGAACTAAAAGGATAAAGTTAGTTGATGAAGTGCTTGCACATGCCCAAGGTCCCTAAAAATAACAGAAACGTATCTAAAGGAAATAATAATCTTTCATATAAAAAAAAAATCGCCCAACGTGGGGCTCGAACCCACGACCCTGAGATTAAGAGTCTCATGCTCTACCGACTGAGCTAGCCGGGCTTGTGAAGGAGTTTCTGGGAATAACGGTTGTGCCGTGATGCGGTAGTTATCAAAACGATTTATGTATGCCTAGGTTGTTAAATCATCACACGGGTTTGAAAATGTTTTTGGTTGGAAAATATTTATTTAGGTACCTACCTAAGTGAGTTTTCTACTTTTTATTCTTTTGGATTATAGGATCAATTTTTCGTCAAAGCACGAGAAAGAAAAAAATATTTTAAAGTTTTTTAAAACAAAATTGTTATTAATTTAAACAAAAATGTTTCTAGAATATTGTTTTATTTACGAACTTGGATATTCATGTTCAATGCAAAAATCTAAAAATAGGAATTCATTTACCCAGATAACTAGGTATAGGTACCTTTATTATTAATTTTAAAACGGAGTAAAGAAAATCGATGGCCGATTTGAAAAGTAAATTAGTTTTGTTTTAGTTAAATAGGTAAGGTAATGGAAACGAAAGGTGGGTAACACTGAGACGGTTTTTTTATATGTTTATTATTTTAAAAACAATAAAATGAAATATTTCTTTTCTTGGTTGTTTCATATCAGTAGGTACACATATTTGTCTATATAATTTTTATTAGTTTTTGCAAGGCCCACACAAAAACAGAGGCCACGACCCTGAAAAAATCGGCTGTTCTCCGGGGGCTGAATTTTACATTGGGTCTTATAGGAGGTCAGACGTTTTTTTATGATATTTTCAAAATGGGACTACCTACTTACAGATTTCCGCGAAATTTCAGTGAAATATTCTCAGACACCATCCCGATATTCCACCATAGTTTTGTAAGGAATCAACATGATTAAAAGGTTAAAATCTTCAAGATTTAGCATTGTTTATTTTGAATTCAGATTACCCGCCATGTACCACATGCCAACTGTTATATTTGACATGTATTTGACTTTGTCATCTGTGATTGTCACATTTGCTTCTGCTTTAAACTTAATTTTTGTGTGAATGAAGCGGCTCTGAAAAATTAAGGACTACTATAGATTAAAAAAAAATTGTTCTAAAATAATATAGTAAAAACAAACTCAAAAAAGGCTTTATTTACAAAAAAATCAAATATTCATGAACCGTCATTCCAACTTTAATATTTTAATGACAATCAGCTGTGTCGTAACGTGGCCATCAAAAAAAAATCAGCCACGGATGTGACGTCACCAAGTGCGATTTATAAATTCGACTTTGGGATGTCAATTTTAAAAGATCAACTGTCAGTTTTTAATGCAAAACTGATACATACATATAGTATTTATTTTTTTTTCGTAATTTACCTAGCTGTTTTCTAAATTTTTTCTGTTCCGTATTGAGCGCTTTGTGGTTTTGTGTTAGTGCTGAGTGATAAAAGATACCCACATGCCCAAGTAACAGTTTTGGTTAAAATTGGGTAAAGTTTACTTAAAATAAGAGAGTCATTTTTTCCCATAGCAAATTAAAAAGTTAAAAAAGAGGGAAATTTCCTGACATTTTCCCAAAGTGGGGACAAAAACAAAGGTAATTTGGAAGGAGAAAATAGGTAATTAGCACAGTTAGTGTTCCATGTCTAACTAACCTACATGAAACTTTGACCAAGGGTCACACAATAAGTCTCTGTTTAGACTAGTTTTCAACTTCAGTTTAGCCTATAAGGTTCAAAAGAAGTGAAAATGCCTTGTGGTGTCCCTGTATTGTGGCGCCCCCTACATCTGTCAGAATAGAAAGAGATGAAAACATTTTTAAATAAAAATAAAAAAAGAGGAACACAATAATAATGGTTGATGAGTGTTTAACGAGTTGAGTTGAGAAAAAAAATGGTGACAAATTTTATCAACTATTGTAATTATATGGGGGATTTAGACATAATTTATATACATATAGAGATGAAAAAAACTTGCGGCGGAAATATTTTCGTGGAATCCATGACTTTTACCTCCAAAAAATTCACGCGCCCTCCAAAACCGGTAATTTTAACAAAAAAAATAAAGTTTTTATATTTTGAAAAATACAAAACCTGTATTTTTTTTTAATTATGACCAAATGTTGATGTTTGGTCATAAAAGTAATTCCGTTACATCGTTTTACGGATGATTCTTGAGATTGTTTAAGTAAAATTAACAAAAACAAAATAAAAATTTTTAGAAAAGAAAAAAAAAACATGGCGTATATTTTTTTTTCCCCGACGATCGTCTTACAGGTTGGTTTTACCTTTATTTTCGTCCTCAAACACGCAATGACTAATCGCGTAGCCACATTTTCTTCCAATTTTAACAACAAAGGCATGTTGTCTTATTCTTAACCGTTGTTTGATGGTCAAACAACGTTTTAACCCACTGTTGACATGAAATTATGTAGGTTATGTTCATCACAGTGCTTGTGTTGGACATTAAAGGACAAATCGAAATCGCATTTTTTTCAGCTGTGCATGCGCCACTCTCTCTTTTCTTCAACTATTTCTCTTTCTTCCTCTCATACAAATGGGTATCATAGAAGTTTGGCGGCAAATTTAAATCGAGAAAAAATGTTTTCGGTAATTCGATAACAAGAAGAAAAGAGAGAATGGAGCATGCCCAGTTGAAGAAACGAGATTCCAGTTTGCTTTTTTAGGATCGGTGGTGATTTCGGGCCAGTGTTGCCAGACTTTGTCGCTAACTCCGGGATCCAATGTGCCTCAGAGTTGACGATAAACTAAACTAAATTAATATTTTAAGAGATTAGTCCAAATGAAGGTCACAAAAAAACTTATAAAATAACAGTTAAATATCATTTATTGTTATAAAATAGTCTTCTTAAATTAAGTGTTGTCAACACCCAGGCCGTGTCATAAATCATCTTAATTTTAACTTTTTTTACCAACTATTAATTAAAATTATAACGCTTCATGTAGTCTTGGTCAGTGGCGGATCCAGGGGAGGGCCAGAGGGGCCCGCCCCCCCTCTCCCAGAGATATAACTTATTTTTTAGTTTAGCAGTATCACTTATTTAAAATTTGTCACAAATTCTTAATTTTTAAAAAATTTTCGCCATAAATTTTCTTTAGATACCTATAAAACGCTTAAAAAAATTATTTTCATGTTTGCTGCCTCTGTGGACTCTACCCCCTGGAAATCCTGGATCTGCCACTGGTCTTGGTGTATGTTTGTTTAACCGTAATTTTGAACCATGTAAATTCAAAGAAATAATAAATTATGTCAAATTATTAGTTAGAAGTTCTTACTTTTCCGTTTTCCAAAAATACCTAAAAACCATCTCTGCTAATATCAGGGGTAATTTTGATGAAATATTTTACAGAGGTTCTGCAAAAATAAAGTAAATCCAAAAAACTTAAACAAAAAAAAATTTACCATCAAATGCCACTTTTTTTAGGCGATTCGTCCATATATATCTCCCCTTTGGGGGGCGTATGTCCCATTTATTATGAGTTGGGGCAATATGGGTTTGGTACAATCAGGGCGAAAGTTACGTGTGTAATGAATGTCACTTACGCCCTTAATGTACTAAAGGTATATATAATAATATATGATAGAATATTTAGTATATTTGTTAAAATTTTATTTTTTAAAATCAATCAATCTATCAATACAAATATAAAGGAAGAGGTTTTTTTTTGCTACCGCTAATCTCAGAAAGTACTTGACTGATTTTAATGAAATTTTTTATACATGTTCCATGTGTTATTCTGTCTGGTTAAGGATTTTTTTAACGCTACGATGCGTGCGAGTCTGGCTAACTGGCGAAGCCAGTTATTAGGTATTAGGCTAGTATACGTATAAAAAAAGAGGGCTTTTTTGTAACCGCCAATCTCAGAAACTACTTAACCGATTGAAATAATAATTAAAATAGTTTTTTTTTATAAAAAATTGACCGACTAATTTTTTTCAAAATAATTTTAATTTCAGTTAATTGCTCTTGTTCTAGTACACGACTGTACCCAATTTCATATTTTTACTGAGTTTTTTTAAAAATATATCATCAAAAAACTTTAAAAAATTGCCAACTTTGATGCTCTGTATCCCAACAAAGAAAGAGTTTTGACCCATGCATTATAGGAACTTTTTTATCAGACATGACCTCCTCTATCACCTGTTGGCCTGTGGCCCCTAAGTTATGTGACACCTGTATATACCAAGGCGCGGCTCATCGGATGAAGCAGGTGAGGCAGAATTTCACGCAGATGACGCAAAATTTTACCTTATAAAGTAAACAAAAACTTTAAAGCTTAAAATAAACGTTTTTGGTAGTATCACCGATTTTTTTTGCCTGCTGCGCTATTTTGCTTTGACGTCATAGTTTTTGCATCACCTTTGCAAATTGGTAAGAGCCGCCACCAGTGGCGGATCCGGTATTTCCTATGGGGAGCGGCTAACAAACACAAAACTATTTATTTTTGTGGTTTTTCATAGGTCTGAGCTGTAAAATTTAGCGCTAAAAGGTGGTTCCCCAAGTAACACAAATTGCTAAAAAGCAGCTACCAAAACACTTTAACAGCAAAACTGAAAGTAAAATAGCTATTACAGCTGTATGTCATTTCACTGCTAAGCAGCTTCTAAAGTGTTGTCGTTGCTGATTAGGCAATCTTTATTTAGCTCTCACAGTGTCCATGACAGCTCCAAAATATAGCACGTTAACATTAAAGTAATTTTGTCTAGAAATAAATAAGAAACAATGGCAACTATTGCAAAATAGCTATTTCCTGTAATGGACAGAGACTTTTACTCAAATGGCTGACGAAAAACTTGTTATGTTCTACACTACTGTGATAAAATCGCTTAAAAAAGGCGGTTCTCATCGTCAAAATGTTTGGCAGGTTAACTTTTCTGATAAAACAGGTCAAGACAGCTTGTCAAAACGCAAGCGCCAGAATAATAAACGTTTTTTTTCGGTGTTTGTTTTTAGGTTAGAAATTATTTTATTACCATTATCCTCGAAATACCCTATAAATCAATTCTTAGTCATATTTTATTGAATTTAGCACTTTCTAGAATTTATTTAGGCCCGGGATCACCTGGAAATTATTATTTTTTAGTCCATAAATTTAAAGAAAAATAAATAGGAAAACTATCCTGGCCGCCTCGGCCGTCTCATTGGTTTCAGCAGTTTAACTCTAGACAAGCTATTTTTTAATATTTAAGCCTAAATAATGTTGATTTGTAGCTAACTTGCGTTCTAACAATTGGCCCATTATGTAATACGAAAAAGAAAAGAAGAGTCACAGATGTTACCTATCATCTTGGGCGCTGTCACAATAGCAAAATAAACAAATATCTCATTTAAAAATTGTGCGAACGTTAGAAGATAAAGTTATTACGTGCCCTACCACAGTACCCCACCAGTGGGAAGCAAAAAACATATTATTTTGGCCACCGCCTTCAGAAATCTTTAAGTTGGGTTTATACAGAAACATAGCATAACATAAGACATAGGATGGCATAAGATATCATTACGGAAGGAAACCGTAAGGCTGTGTATACAAAAAATATAATAACATGACATAACATACAAGCTTGGCCCAAGTACTTTAAATGAGGCCCCACACACTCTAAGTAATTGGTAATTGCAAGGGGAGAATTTCCAAAGTGGTCGGTCCTGGCAATTGACTCTGGTGCTTGGAATCAGGTGAGTCTAAATAAACTGACTACTAAAGCCTCTTGACTTGAAGTAAAAAAAAAAACAGAAACCGAGTGTCATTCAAACCAATGAGATTAAAAAAATATTTTTTGATCTGATGGATTCAAACATTGTGTCCCTGAATGACAGGTTTTCATAATTTGTCATTAAGAAACACTATTTTTTTTTGAACATTCTGATTTGACTGTTTTTTACTAAACACACTCTTTTTTACTAAACACACTCTTGACTACCAATTTTCACTTGTGCCAAGTAAGAAAAAATTAAAAAAGCATGTTACATTGCCTTGGTTTTTTTAATTTTTAGTTAAAAGTTTTATTTACATTTTTTAATTTTAGAAAGCAGTTAAAAGAAATGAAGTACAAAGACCAGAAAGCATCCCAGAATGGGGCCCATTTGCTCACCCCTTGGAAATGTGAGCAAGGAAGCCAAAAAGGGGGTCTGCTTGCAATTGACTCCAACTCATTTTACACAATTTTTTTTTATAATTATTAAAATTAAATTATATAATGTACAGGAAATTAAACATCTTTGCTTTAATACCACAAATGAATGGTAGTGGCGATTAGCACCCTTAAAGGATCTCACCTGGCACGTAGTCATGCGTTTCTGGGTATGTTGTGCACAAATGTGTGTATTGGGTATGACTCGGATAACAATATAAATTCTATCTAGTAAATAGAACCCAGTAGACTTCAAATTATATTTAAGGCCAGAAACTTAGTCATCATGATATACCACATAATGCCATAGTTATAGCCTTAGACCACTGGTGGGTCATATACCTTTTGACATAATCAACAGGGTACGGAGAGCCACAATGTGCCTGCACTAGCTGTTAGTTCCAAATAGGCTCCATATACCCTGTATGTGGTGATTTCCTGAATGGCCAGGTCACAAAATCCATTCAGAGAATCACCAGATTGACCCACCCCCCTCATATCTATATTTTTTTACAGACTTGTCAAAGCTTGTCCATTACTAGACTACCCATGGGTCAAGGATTCTTTAGTTAGCTCTTACGACAGGCCTGGGGGTTACCTTGGTGCTATTATGCATATTCATAATCTAAAAAAATCTGATAAGAAAGGGGCCCCTCTTGCCTCTCCAACCCCCATGAATACACCATTGTATCAAATGTGTATTACATTGGTGAGTGGTCCAACAGAGAGGTTCCAGAGACACAACAAAAAGGAGGACAATTTAGATTTTTTGAACATACATTGTATAGACTTAAAAAATTAATTAGGCAGTATATGATTTTCTTTTATAAAAAAATGTTTTTTTTCTAACATGCCAAAAATTTTTTGCACCTCTAAAATTTTCTAAATACCTACTTTAAAATAAATGGAAATTCTTGAGAAACCATATTTATTACACAATAAGTATTACCAAAATAGTTTTTTTACTTAGTTACATAGGTAATACACCAGAATGTGCCTTTGTATTTAAAGTTCTCTAAAAACAGGTGGGGGGAGCCTCCATCCTCTCTGGGATCACCACTGGTAAAGCAGACCTTAGTAGGAATAGGTAGAGGAAATTTTTGTTTTTAAGGTAGCTAGGTAAATAAAAAACAAGAAATTTATTTATTTAGTTATTCAACTGATAAGCTGGGTTCTTAATGCCCAGGGTGCAACACGTTAGAGGGCCTAATACAATGGGTTAAACAAGTGGGTCCATACCTTATTTGTGAGCCTGGCCTGATTATGTGCTAAGGTAAACCAAGTCTACAGTACTCTACTAGTATTTGTACACTTGCTGTCGGCAGCTCACATAGTGAACAATGGTGACAAAGTTAGTGCTTAATTATATATCATCTTTTAATGCTAAGCAGGCAGAAAAATGAAGGACCGATGTACCAGAATCAAGCATTATGTTTGGCCATGGTGCATTATGGTGTTATATAAACCAACCCTTGAGTTACACCAAAAAACAGACTGATGAAAAAATTTTGACAGCACTTTTAAGGTTCACTCAGGACTGATAAGTACCAGGCAGGGACTCCTTGATTGGCCCCATTGTGCACTCCCTGACAAGGCATCGCACCAGGGTTTCAAGGAACCAGTTACTGTGTTTACCCAACTTTAGTTCCCTCTAAAAGAGAAAGGGATACTCTAAAAGATGAGCAAATAAACTATCCTTTATGGCTGTGAGTGGACATTTGTTTAAACAAACACCAAATTGCTTGTTAAAAAAAAAACACAACCACAGTTTAGGTTAGAAAAGAAAACTACAAACAGAAGGCACGGTCCGTAAAGAAACCGGTTGCGTAACTCGCTGTTTAGGCGGCCGGGTCGTGACGTCAGGGCTACGTCACAGTTTGCCCAGAAATCAGCAGTCAAACGCTGTTTATACCGAAATTTCATCTTTTGCGAGGAAATTTTGAAATTTTTGGGTGTTTTCGTCTTGTAAGTGTTTAAATACCTGTTACGTGCTTACTATAAATGTATTAAAAACTAAGTAAAAGAACTGGTGAGGTTTTAATTATAATTTAAATTTTAACAAACACAAATTTTTCTGTGTCGGTTGTTTCCTACCCATACAATGTGGGTCATACAAGGTTACAAGGGGGGCTGGAAAATAGACCTTGGGGGAATGGGTTTTCTCTCTAAACTGCATCTGATATCTGCAACCAACACATAATGTTTAAGATATCTTTTTGATAGTTATCATCACAATCAGTATAGGCCAGGACAAAGACTATGAAATTAACTTTACATACACATAGAAAATTACTAATAGTTTAGAAAATACTCAATGTTGTTGGCTGCTTTTAAGGCGCCTACTAAAAATAGTTCTTAAATGATGTACCTATTACACAGCATACCTACCTTTTCTTGAAAAAAAATTAAACTTAAAAAAAAGTAATTTTAATATTTCTTAAAAATTGAGGAAAATAATATTTCTGTTAATTTATTTTAAATATTTGATTTATTTTCCTAAAGTTAAAAATAACGGAAATATTCCAAATTCAAAATTAGGCTTAGACTACTTTCTACCAACTAAAATTAAAATATTACGTAATTTTGAATTTAAAATGTCTTCGTTATTAATTTAAACTTTAGGCAAAAGTGTTTTTGAAAAAAATTGTTTAGAGTTAAATGGCCTATCAAAAAAAAAAAATAAAATACAGGGTATATAAATTTTTTAAAATGTTTTTTGAAAAACTCAAAAACTTCAAAAAGCGATGCTCTATTTTTTTTAAATTTGAGTATCTTAAACAGCATTAAAAATTCTACTAATTTGCCAATTTAAACTTTTTGCTATCTTTAATAATAAAAAAGTTAGCAATGGTGGACACTTAACTTGGAACACTCTGTATAACGCTCAAGCAGGAGTGAAGTAATATTAGCCTTGCGTTACAGTCGATGTATTTTTTATGATATTTCTTGAAAATGCGTTAAGAAGAGGTGATCAAAAATCCTGAATCTTTGCATTATGTTATTTATGAATGTTCCCTTACTGCCTTATTGACTAGTCATTTTAACACCCTTTTTTAAAAAAATTTTGATTACATTTTACACAAAAAAATCTAGTTTTAGTTATTTCCTACCCACCAAAAAAAACCAATAATATGTGGCTAGTTTGATTTAGAGTTCGGCGTAAAAATTTAATTAAATTGAACAACAGAGTAGCAAAAGTATTTATAATCGTGTCCTGAATCTGATATTTATAAAACTATTGGAATTTTTATCATAAATTTTTTAATTATTTAATTTTTTAATAAATTTTGGTATTTTTCCTGCTTTTAAATAGACGTATCTTTATTTCTCTCATAATGTAACGTATAGGTCTTTCTTTGTTGACCGTGGAGCAGGCAAAATGCCGCGTCATTGGCTGGGAGTTACCACACAACCGGTTTCTTTACGAACCTTGGATCAGGCCGGACACAATTTGACAATAAAACCTCCTTTTTTCAACAGTCATAAACGCACTGGTCTTCTGGCCAAGCATTGTTAGGGGCTGTTCAAAAGTTTTGTAATAAACAGCTTAAAATTCAAAATTGCTAAATTGCCGCTTTTTGTAGCTAAATAATAGGAATAAGAGCTTAAAATGTATGTTATTTAGCTAGCTAAATTTTAGCATGCTTATTAGCAATTATTTAACTTTAAAAGAGCAAGTCCTGGGTAATATTACAATAGCCATTTTATCCATAAACATCTGCTATCAGAGAGGTTCTATAGCTAAAATAATTTCTAAACCACAGCTAGCTGTTTTACAGCAAAAACTAAGCTCTGACAACACTTTCACAGGAGAGTTTTTGCTTTTAAACTATATTGTCCAGTTTGTGTTACTTGGGTCAAATGCAAACATTTTGAAAAATACAGTAGATTTTTTTAACAAATTTAAAGTGATGCGGCGGAACTAAAAAATAATCTTAGTTTGGAAGGGGTGGGGGGTGCCTGGGCCCCTCTGCCACCCCACTGGATCCGCCACTGGTATCTACCTTTCAGTACACTGTTACCTAACTTTCAGTAGGTAGGTACATAAAAAATAAAAATGTGAAAATTAAACTATGAATAATGATTAGATCAGTTTTCGCGACGATCGAAGCTATAAAAATTAATTAAATTTAATTTTAAGGTACAAATATAAATATGTTTCTATAAATTTAGTTTCGGTAAACCGGCAACCCGGTATGTGCGACCAACTGAGTAAGGACTGTACACAGAGAACCTTGATCTGTTTGATAGGGAGGTCTTTCCTTTTCTATTCACATTAAATGAAAAAGGACAACTGAACTTATTGATTTTTTCGCGAGTCCAAAGTGAGGTTAGTTTTTCCGTGCATTTCGTATTTTTTATGTTTTATGTGAAAAAATTTGTGGAATCTTGGTTTTGTATTGTGATTTTCGTTATTTTAAACATTTTTCGAAATCGCAAAATGCCAGGCGTATCCTGTGCGGATTCTGGATGTAAATCCAACTATTCGAACTGAGAAATACTAGGTTTATTAGTCTTTTTTTAAATTTCCACCTTCCAATGACTGTTTCCCAGATTATTTTGCAAGAGTGGCTAAGGCGTTGTGGAAAAGACAATATGGACCCCACGAAAGCATTTCTACAGAACAGATTTTGAAATTCCTTTTCAAGACAAATTGCTAGGTAAATATAATTGTTTACATTTTTTTGAATCTATTTAGGGCCACATTCTTTAATTATGTAAAGCTGGAATTCAGTATTTTGTTACGCCCTTCTCCTGTCGTAACGCATTTTCCAGAAAAATATAAAAAAATCATTCAGTGTATAGGCAGTTACACTTTTGTGACTTTGACATACCTATTTCCGAGCCTATTTCCAAGCATATTTCCTAACCACAAATATATAGAAAATTAAATATGTTGTGTAGGTATAAAATTAAAGGTAAAACTGTCACTGCCTCTTAATTAAAAGATGCTGACTTTATGTTGGCAAAAAAAATGTTCTGATAAAAACAACTTAACAACATACCATTTTTCAGATTTTTTGATAAAGAAATAGGTTGGAAATGTCACAAAAGTGTAACTACCTATGGCCAAGACTATGACACAAAGGTAACCCTTCCGTCCCCAGATATTACTTAATGTAACACTAAGCCGCATGTGAATTTATTTAGGCCTATGTGTGTATGTTTGATGGCCTGTGTGTTCATCTATGAACAAGGGGTGATCAGCTGAACCAAATTTGTACACCATCCTACAGGACTTTATTTAATTCTTGATCCTATAGTGTATTGTAGTGTCCTATGGAGTCCTGTAGACCTACTGTGGGCAGCTGATCACCCCTTGTCTATGAAGAAACCTCTACAACCACAAAAATTAAACATGAAACATATTTTTTAATTTTTTTTCTGTAAATGAGCAATTTAATGGTTTTTCTGTTTTGACTATTATAATTAGCTCAAACAATGCTACTAGTAATTTGACTTCAATAATAGTGAAGTTGTCAATAGTGCCAACTTAATTTGGGACACCTACTGTAATTTTGATAAAAATAATACTTGGACCATTTCTAAAACCTCATGTTTTTTTGTGAATTCCATATGTACTAGAGTACAAAATTTACACTGTAGAAACCACCTTTTTTAAAAAAGTTTCTTATATATGTTTTTTTATTACAGGCTTATGTACTTCCACAAGAATACTAAAGAATACATCTGTGCCAAATCAAAACTTATCAGTGAAACCAATAGAAGTTGATCCTCAAGCCAACTGCAGGTACAAGCATTGAAATCGAGGAACATTTGCTGGTTGATGTTGGTAGAAAAAGAAAACTATGTTTACTAAAATTTGATTTATTTGTTTTCTTTGCCTGCCCAATAATTTATTTATAATGTTTTAAGTTTTTGTTTTCTCAATTTTATCAATTTCAGTTTTTTGCACAATGGAGATTTTGCTTTAGCACAGTTTTTTTTAAGATATATTTATATTTTTTATATATATTATTAAAATGTAATATATTATTATATATTTTTCAATTTTTTAGAAGCTAGTGTCACTTAATAAAAACAAAACGATGCTTAGAAGTAAAAAGGGCTTGGCAGTTGGGTAAAAAATACTAGGACATTTCTTAGAAAGGTAAAATACCTACATGTCCTAGATTTTTTGCTCCCATGGTACATTCTTCTTACGTTTCATTTATCAAATTCAGGATTTGTTATCCTGATGTTTATGGTAACCAATTCCTTATTGCTTCTAATGAATAACCTCCCTTAATAATGTATACAGGTTTGTTATTTTTTTGCTATTATGAGTGATATAACTAAAAAATTCTAAAAATGTATACAGATGCCTAAAGACTATACATACTTATAGTCTTTATCTACTTAGATAATTTCTAGTATTATAAATCAATAAATATAATAAATTTGTTCGAAAATAAAATTGAAAAATAACTTTTAATTAATCATTTTATTTTTTATCTTTAAATATGTAAACATGTATCCTGAGATGAAATCTTTCGGGCACTAACATATACCTCATAAAATCAAACCTATTGCTTCAACAGGATAAAAAGTGAGATTTTAATTACCAAAATAATAAGGGACAAAAAGGTTGTACTGCTACTAGTTAGGTGAAGTTGAGCAATACACACACCTCAGTAGGTACACATGTTATTTCCTTTTAAACATAGCAATGTTGTAGAACACAGTACATCAGTTGAAAGAAAAAACTGTATAATGTATTGACAAAACATTTATCATGTCATTTGTAATGAGGTTTCATACTGTACAAATGACATGATAACTGAACATTTTTGCCATCAATATCTTGTTTTTACCAAGGACTGTCGGTTTATGGTCCTTGGTTTTTTTCCATTCAACTGATGTGCAATGTTCTACCACAAGCCGCTACTGACAAAAAGTGAATATTTCTTAAGTGCAAAAAATACCTTTGGGCCTGTTGCTGATCAATAGCAAAAACTTTGTACAGGGAGCTAGGTAAACCATATTTTTGTTGACCCTGTTAGTCCTTAAAGGTCCTGCCAGGTCCTGATTCTTATCAGTCCCGAGTGGTCATTAAAAGTGTCGAGATATTGTATAGGTCCTTACATATTGACGAGCCCCCCGCTCTAGGCAATACTACTAGGTGATAAGTGGAATTAAATTTGTGCATTGTTCTTCAGGAATTAACAAAAAATTTTTGGTCCTGTAGTCTATTGCAGGGTCATGAATACTGCTTAAGCTAGAATGCCACTATTTACCTATAAAATTTTCCTAATTTTGATTAAAAAACCCGAAAAATAATACACAAATGCTACTCTCTGATACCTGTAAGTTATTTGCTTCTTAAAAACCATAAAAGCTTAAGAAGATTTGCTAATAAAAATTGATGTAGAATAATGTTGTGATTAAGACGGCATCAAAATTGTCCAAATGTTGGATAAAGGCATTATAGCTTATGTCGGGCAGTATAGTGTCCTGCACAGTCCTGTAAATGAATTTGGTGCACCTACTACACACCTACAACAACTTTAAAACAAAATGCAAGAACTATGTGTTTGAGAAAGTGCCTATTCAGGTTTCATAGGGACTTTAGATTATTTTTTTCTGTGTCCAGTTGATATTGTATAATTTAAGAGCTATTGAAATAGCTAATAAAGTGTGTATATATACTATGGGCAGCTGATCACCCCTCATTCTAGGCATAGGTATTCTAATGGGGAGTTGAATACTATTTACAAAATTAGATTAGATGATATTCCACATATAAACATGTTTTTTAAACAAATGCTGATGAATGACAATGAAAAAAATTTATTTGATTTATTGATGATGGAGGGGTTCTGTAAAGTATTTTCTGAAGAAGATACACCTATGATATTTTTGTATAAAATTGTATATTATTATTATCCTTCCACATTACACCCAGACATGGTTTAAAAAAAAAACGTTTTAAAATTAGTTTTTCTTTATATTTTACGAAAAAGTGAGGTTATGTCGTTAAGTATTTACTCGTCTGACAGATTTCGCGAAGTGGACCATCCTATTCCAGATACAAAGTAAAGGATCCTATTTTCTGTGTACAGTCCTTGAACAAAACCAACGTTAGCTAAACAAAATGTTAGGTTATGTCAACACTCATCCCTCATCGTGTAACGCCGCGGTTAGGGGTGCTTTAGTCGAGCGGTATATTTATACAACTTGTCCCTTTCCACGATTACATTAAATTTATTTGGAGGTAGGCGTCCTAGTTGCACATAGCTATGATTAAAGCCAGTTGTTGTTATTGACTTTTGGTTGTTATTAAATTAGACACCAATTGTTATAAAGAATACGTTATATTTAAAGTCAAAAATTATTAATACAAAATCGTAGATCCAAAGTCTAGCATGATCCTAACATTCAAATTAATTACGAAAATGCGCTAAAATTAACATTAGCCAATACCTTAGAGTCTATCTACGAACAAAGCTGATTGGTTTTATTACAATTTTTCCGTCACAAAATTGTCTTCGCAAATTAAAATGATAGAGTCTAAAAAAGAACGTTGTAGAACATAATACTGTGAAATTAACTCAATGGTAACACATACATAATAAGTCCGTAAACATATCAGTAAATTTATTCCAATAGTCTAAATCTCGTTAAATACTAAATGCACTATCAAAAGTTCAAAATCAATCTCCATCTTTTTATCTTTACAATAATTACTAACACATATTTACGTATAAAAGTCTAATAATTTAATTGTCTACAGCAATTAAATAAACGGTAATATTTTCTTTTTAAATCAATGTTCAAATAGTTTTAACTTACTTTCTGTCATCGAATCACTAAAATATATTTTTTATCCTAGAGCAAAAACTCTAGATTTTCTTAAAGACTGCATTTTTATATAAAATGGTTAACTCAACTTTTACTAATTCACTTTAATTTTAACTGTTTACTATTTTTCACTTTTGGCTGCAACTTTAACACTGGTACTTTAATAATGCCCGGATATAATTCAAGAAATCGAATTTATAGGCGATCCCCTCTTGTTTATCCCACAAATTTTTATGACGAAACAGGTCAATGTGTTTTGATCGAGCCAGTGTTTCTGAATATAGCCCTAATTAATGAATACAATAGAGTCGTGTATTCATTGCTCCCTAATATAAACAATTTCCTAAGGCGTGGACAAAACAGGTAAAAATGGGATTTTTGTCAACCTCTTTTGTGGCTCATTTAATTAATTTCATTTGTAATTTTGCGATCGATCGAATCAACAGTGCTCTCCAGTGAAAATAAGTGTTAGGGTTTTAGTTCAGCTGGCTTCATGTGAGTCTCAATCATTTTTATTTTAACTCTTGTTTTTTTATTTTTGGTTTAAATATTACTTGTTCATCGACTGGTCTCTCAATATTTGTTTTTATGATTTTTAATTTATTATTTTAAATTTTTGGTTTTTATTATTTTATTTTAAAAATAAATTTTTTTTATTGTTGTGATTTTTTTACTTTCTTTCTTCGATAATACTTGTATATTTTCTGCCAGTTTTAGAATATGTTTTTAATATTTTCAATTTAGGTTTTAATGAATATTTTTCTTTTTCTTAAAAAAAATTAATTATTATATATTTTTTTTATTTTAATTTTTTTTTTAATTTAAACTTAATGAATATTATTTTTTTTTTCTTAAAAAAAAATAATATCTAATTTATTTTTTTACTTATTTATTTTTCATCTTGTTAAATTTTATTATCAACTAAACGGAAACCTTGAAAGTTCTCATATTTTTGGTAAAATATTTTTATATTTTATAAAATAAACCCCGACCTTTACATTCCTCCTTTCTTTTAACTCAAATCATAGCTCTTTAATAGCTATCATTTGGTATAACTTCGGCATAAATATAAAATGTCGCGCATACATAACTTTTCCGACCTCATAAACAAAAAAAAATGTTCTTAACATTGATCCAGTTATGAGAAGTTATTTACGAAATTAAAATTATTTTTAAGGTCGAAATTTTTAATTTAAGAGTGATATTACTGTCTGAAGATGTGTTATACTGCTAATATATTTTGTGTTTATAAAATTTGTGCTAAATTTTAAGTTAGATATAAGTTTGACTAAGTTCTTAGTTATTTATTTTTGTTAAACTTTGTTCTCCCGTAGTTTGTTAATTATTACATGTTTATTTAAAATAAACAAAAGAATTTTATTTATTTACTAGTAGTAGAGTTAACCTAGTGCCAATATAATTTTAAATTTCGAAAATTTTTATCATTTTAAACGATCAATTTTAATGATTTTAAAACTGAACTCTATTATTTTCTTTGATGATTAACTCAGAAAGTAAGCCCTTTACAAAATAAAATTTACCTAACGTTTCACTCCTTAAAAAAACTAAATTCTACTTACATACGTTTTCTATATTTAAAATGCGTCAAAACCTTACTTGCTTCTTCTTAGTTTTCGTTGTTTCCCGTGAAAAGGTGGTTGGTTAGAATCTGCACTGCTAGCTTCCATGTGGATGTCCAACTTCAGCTTGATCTGATGACGTCCCGTGCTAACCATATTCCATCTCAGTTTTAATTAGATAAGATTGTTCTTTTCACTTTATATATTTTCTTAAGACACTTCACTTAATATATTTTTTTTAAACGCACTTTATTTATTTTTAACATAATTTAAGCTTGTTATCAACCCTTGCGTGATTATAACTTTGTTATTCCAAAATTAAAATTAACAATGTTCTAAATATCTAACATAAACTATCACTTAACTATTACAAAGTCCAAATTTTCAACTTTCATAATTTTTTAATATGACAGCAATGATCAACGTAACCTCTATTTCTTTTTACATGGTAGTTTGAGTATTAATTGCAAAAGACAAAACTTGAAACATCCGAAAATCTTTTATCAAACACCCCAAGTTGCTCTTCCCAACTAACACCTCGTCTAATTTTAATACCAAGTTAACCCTCTGTTGTATAATATAAACAAACCGCGTGCTTTACTCTTGCACTGTCTCGTCTAGGCATTTACTACTATTATTGATTATTGTGGTGGTAGCCAATTTCACTATTGTCGTAGGTCGACTTTTCTTTAAGCTATTGACTCAATTAAAGTATCTTTCGTGACTCAATGTCGACTCTGCGTCAGTGTGATTCAAAATTTATCTGCAGCGCGGACCGAACCGCGATATTCTGTAGTGTGATTGAGTCACCCTTTTGGATTACTTCACTGGCTAGTAGAAGAAAAGTTATGACGCTATAACCCGACAAGTTAATAGAACTTTTTCAGCTGTACTTTATTTCTCTTACGCACATATTTTTAAAACAATTTGTTATAAAGGCTTTATTGATTATGCATCATCATTCTAACTTTGTAGAAATCTCATTTCACCGCCTTGTCATCTAACAATAATTTCTGGAAATTGCATTATGATTTTAAAATCAAAATGTTGTGTCATTACACATTTTTCCTTTCAAACAACTAAATTTCTCTGCTTCATTGGAGGTCTTCTTAACCTTCTTCGTGACTATCTATGTCACCACAACTAACCTTCTGTCAGCTCCATCTTCTACAATCACGTTGTCTAAAATATTAGACATACGTGTCTACAAATCTTCATGACTATATTTGTCATCTTAACATCTGACCTTCTGTCAGCTGTTCCAACAAATAGTATCATATGATACCATATCTTCTTACTTTCATCTCTTCGTTATTAGTTTAATCAATTTCTACTTTACATCTAACTCTCAATGCATCCTAGAGGAAGACAGGGGCCAACTGTCAAATCTCTAGTTCCTTTATCATTGGCCTATGACTCAGGAATCTCAAAACAAAATTTTTTTTTGGCTAAACTCAAATTTCCTTATATTTAAAAAAAAAATTTCTAACCTTCTTAACTTCCTCCATAATAAATACACTCTCCATCCAATCCTGCATTTAGACTACATCTAACTTCTATATGTGCGTAACCTTCTCTTCTGTTGCCTCTTCTTCTTAATTTTTTTTTTATATAGGTACTTGGTATGCTTATTTTTCCTTCTTAATGTTAAAATAATAATATTTCAAACTACAATGCCCAATCAAACTTTTCACATCGTGTTAAATAATTTCGGACAGAGAAATGCCATCAAAACCGTTTGCAAAATCAATGCACATCTAGGCTAATTTTTTTCCTGATAACTCTAGTGTCATTGTTTTAAATGGGGTGTAAAATTTATCACTAAACTGCAAACTAAATGTTTTACTTTCTTTTTGAACTTGTTCCGTACTTCGTATAAATTAACTGTTTAAAAATTTCAGAAATATTTCTGACAGCTATTTGCCCAACTTCTTTACATTTTCTCTTGATCTGCATCTTTTTGCTCTGCTTTAAAACCTCTAGTTAAAGCCAATTAGTTTGAATAGTAAGAAACTGCTTCTTCTGTCTTGTACAGGACTCTAGCTACACAATCCCTTAGGATTATTTATTACTGGGTTCAGAATCATTTGCGAACTATCAACTTTGGATATGTTGCAAATATCAGCTGACCAAATTACATGACTATGCTGCGGCTTATTTAAGCCTTCCTTTAACAACACATGCAACCTCTAAATATTTCTTAATTTCTGCTCCTGCCGGGCCTCTACTCTCAAGGGTTTTCTCATATAGGCCTTTTACAGTCTCTGTACTACTATTTTTTAAATTAAATATTCAGAAGTTTAAACATTCACGGAACCTCCAATATTTATTTGCTTTGACATTTGGTTTAAACAATTAATCTATATAATGGTTAACCACTTTAGGTCGGATTTGACGACCCAAGCGTAAAAGTTTGAACCTCCTTTTTCTTCGGACAAAGTGAGTTTCGTCAGCTCTTTCTTGATTTCTCATATTACATCTTTTCAAAATATTAATTTAAGTGGTGGTTTGCATGCACATCAGACTACATACACTATCTGAGCTTCATGTCTTATCAAAATTCTCTCTGAAAATCGTACATTATTTTATTTCTTCAATTTATCTTAACTCCATAATTATAAATAAAATCTAATCCTAACCATACATTAGGTCCAAAACTTTCTGCCTCTATAGAAAAAACTGGTAAAGCACTTCTTATTTTTTTTTAACAAACTTAATTGCACACAATACCTGTGCTTGTGTGGTATGGTGTTTCTTTGCACATTTACTTTGGCCACGGATCACCAAACAAAGATCCGCGCTTCGGCGCCAAATCTTATAGGGAACTTCTGCGACATAGGGTAAGATACCTACTCTGTGCGTGTGATCACAAAGTAATAGGACACTTCGTGCTGTGATATAGGGGCTTCTCGGATATAGGCATATCGAGGGATACTGCACGCTGCAACTTTTGAAGTGAATAAAGCTGTACATACACATCTGTGAGTTCTTACTTTAATTTTAATGAATGGAGTTTTATTAGATTTGCATACATAATTTCTTCTGTCTCTATTCTCTATACTTCCTTCGAGGTATATTTCTAGTGCCTTGTTAAATGAAGCATAATGGGTATCATCAAATCGAGTAAAAATTATATTACAATAAATTCTTTAACATATTTTGGAGATTTTGTTTACTGGCCTGGATGCTAGTTAAAGTAAGGGTAGCTAATAACTTCAAACGTGTATGGAAAATTGTGTGTATAATACGTCTGTCTACATTGCTGAGCATATGGTCGAATAAACTGTACGTGTAGCACATTCTTTAGATCATCTCAACGACTGCTTGTGGCCCTTTAAAACCGTTTCACTGTCGAGCTTTGCTTTGAATCGTAGTTTTAAGTACGGATTACCAAATTTCTGTTGCTCTGTCAAATTTTTAAGTGTGGCTCTTTCTTCGTCTATAGATGAATATTTGTCGATGCTGGTTAAACCGTCATATGTCGGAACTAAGTCAAATGACTGCAAATTTTCTTTACCAATTCTAATTTTTGATTATCCGAGCTGTAAGTACAGGTCTTCTTTCGTCATTTTAAATGTTTTAAATTTTAACTTCAAACATAGTGTCACACTAATCTTTTGGTGGTCTGTCCATGTAGTTATGGTCTCCAATTTCTTAATTATGATCAAAAACTCTTTCCCAAAACTTTTGCCATCTTCACTGGAGATAGATTTGTGGTGAATAAACACTTTATTTTTATACTGTATTCTTATCGTGGTGAAAACTCTTTTTGTTTTGTTAATTTTTGGTGTAATGTCTATAGCTAGTAACTGACTGAAGGAGTCCTATAACTTTTCGGCAATATTCACAATTTAAATCTTCAAAAGGTGGAAATTTTATTCCTGATTCTAACACCATACCGAAAATCCATCCTACCGACTGCGCCAAATGTAACGCAGCGGTTAGGGGTGCTTTAGTCGAGCGGTATATTTATACAACTTGTCCCTTTCCACGATTACATTAAATTTATTTGGAGGTAGGCGTCCTAGTTGCACATAGCTATGATTAAAGCCAGTTGTTGTTATTGACTTTTGGTTGTTATTAAATTAGACACCAATTGTTATAAAGAATACGTTATATTTAAAGTCAAAAATTATTAATACAAAATCGTAGATCCAAAGTCTAGCATGGTCCTAACATTCAAATTAATTACGAAAATGCGCTAAAATTAACATTAGCCAATACCTTAGAGTCTATCTACGAACAAAGCTGATTGGTTTTATTACAATTTTTCCGTCACAAAATTGTCTTCGCAAATTAAAATGATAGAGTCTAAAAAAAAAACGTTGTAGAACATAATATTGTGAAATTAACTCAATGGTAACACATACATAATAAGTCCGTAAACATATCAGTAAATTTATTCCAATAGTCTAAATCTCGTTAAATACTAAATGCACTATCAAAAGTTCAAAATCAATCTCCATCTTTTCATCTTTACTATAATTACTAACCCATATTTACGTATAAAAGTCTAATAATTTAATTGTCTACAGCAATTAAATAAACGGTAATATTTTCTTTTTAAATCAATGTTCAAATAGTTTTAACTTACTTTCTGTCATCGAATCACTAAAATATATTTTTTATCCTAGAGCAAAAACTCTAGATTTTCTTGAAGACTGCATTTTTATATAAAATGGTTAACTCAACTTTTACTAATTCACTTTAATTTTAACTGTTTACTATTTTTCACTTTTGGCTGCAACTTTAACACTGGTACTTTAATAATGCCCGGATATAATTCAAGAAATCGAATTTATAGGCGATCCCCTCTTGTTTATCCCACAAATTTTTATGACGAAACAGGTCAATGTGTTTTGATCGAGCCAGTGTTTCTGAATATAGCCCTAATTAATGAATACAATAGAGTCGTGTATTCATTGCTCCCTAATATAAACAATTTCCTAAGGCCTGGACAAAATAGGTAAAAATGGGATTTTTGTCAACCTCTTTTGTGGCTCATTTAATTAATTTCATTTGTAATTTTGCGATCGATCGAATCAACAGTGCTCTCCAGTGAAAATAAGTGTTAGGGTTTTAGTTCAGCTGGCTTCATGTGAGTCTCAATCATTTTTATTTTAACTCTTGTTTTTTTATTTTTGGTTTAAATATTACTTTTTCATCGACTGGTCTCTCAATATTTGTTTTTATGATTTTTAATTTATTATTTTAAATTTTTGGTTTTTATTATTTTATTTTAAAAATAATTTTTTTATTGTTGTGATTTTTTTACTTTCTTTCTTCGATAATACTTGTATATTTTCTGCCAGTTTTAGAATATGTTTTTAATATTTTCAATTTAGGTTTTAATGAATATTTTTCTTTTTCTTAAAAAAAATTCATTATTATATATTTTTTTTATTTTAATTTTTTTTTTAATTTAACTTAATGAATATTATTTTTTTTTCTTAAAAAAAATAATATCTAATTTATTTTTTTTACTTATTTATTTTTCATCTTGTTAAATTTTATTATCAACTAAACGGAAACCTTGAAAGTTCTCATATTTTTGGTAAAATATTTTTATATTTTATAAAATAAACCCCGACCTTTACAATCGTCTCCCTCCACTACACCTTGGCAGGGATGGCTGTGTTTTGGTTTCTTGTTTTCAACCACTAATACGGTTTGTATATTAGGACAAAATAAGGTGCAAGTTTTAACCTAGCCAACGCCGAAGTTTCCATATGGTTAAAGAAAATGGCAGATTTTCCTATATAGTTGAACGAGGCGTTTCAGGTCGTACTTATTTAACAAAAATAACATTTTTCAACCTGTAACCTGTAACGTAACTAAAAACGGCCCTGCCTTAAAGTAACTCTTTTAGGTCAAAAATAAGTAACTCTAACTTGCAGAGCCAACCAAAAAAGTTCTTAACTTTCAAGAATTCTTGAAGGTCAAGATTAACACTGTTTTACAAGCTTTGTTGTCTTAAAAATGCCCACGGAAATCGAGAACCTCAAAGTCGAATATAAGGTCAGGCTTAGCACAAATTGTGTACTAGGCTTGCCTTTATAGCTGAAACAAGTTTGAAGACTTCGAAAGAGGGAAAAAATTGGAAAGTTTTTCCTAAAAGAGTTCTTCAAAATTTCTTGTAAAGTAATATTTTTAAGGAAAAATATAGAAGTTTTGTCATCTGATTGGAAATTTGGACCCTTCAGCTTGCCAATATGCCCTAAAATGTTACCTAGGTGAGGGGGGGGACCCAGATGAGATGAAAACAAGAATATTTACGTAGGTGATTATTATGTTTGACTGTGTTGCCACGAGACGTAAAGTTACGCCAAAGAAATTGCTCCTTTTGCCCCCTTCCATAGACAGGGTGTCTCTAAAAGGTCTGTACAAAATCTTAGCACATATTCCTGAGGTCAAAATAAGTCGATTTAAAGCAACTTACCTTAGTCCGAAATTGCTCCGTTTCACAGATACAGGGTGGTGAATTTAAAAGTTAAAAATTGATTTTATTAAAATTTATGAACATTTTTCAACGCATTACTTTAAAAACTTGTACTCGGGGGTTCGGTTCGGTTCGGTTGGTTCGGTTCGGGTCGGTTCGGTTCATTTGCGGAAACCTAAATATGGATACCTTTTCACTGTGGCCGTTAGAGGGCGCTTCACAATGCTCTTTTTATAGTTTAAAATGACTATAACTTTTTTCTCAGTGTAACTTATAACTTTTTTCTCAGTGTAACTTTTAACTTTTTTTCTTGATAAAATAATTTCCTGAACTTTTTTAAGCAAAAAAGGTACTTTTCATAAAATCTGCTAGGGTGAGCCGTTTTCGAGATATTTCCGTTTTTAGTGTTCGATGCCGCAACGGAATATTGAAATTATTTTGGATCAAAAGATTTTTGCTACCTTTAAGGATTAAATTTAGTCAGCAAATGAGTTATTAATTGTTTTTTGTCGTTTACTCATTTTCGGTAGGTATCAATTTCATAAATTTTAAGACAATCGATTTTTAATTTTTAAATTTACCACCCTGTATCTCTGAAACGGAGCAATTTTGGACTAAAGTAAGTTGCTTTAAATCGACTTATTTTGATGAGCATGAAGTTAGCGAAGCACCCATCGGAGATCGAATCGTGACTAGGTGGATAATTTGCCGTTAATTAGTTGTGGAAAAATTAATTTTGTCGCTCTTATTTTTGACCGTTTTTGAGGGTGCTTCGCTAGCTTCATATAAAGTTAGCGAAGCACCCTCGTAAAAATGGCTTTTATCAAAATCGAATATGGTGGATAATTTGCCGCTAATTAGTCGTGAATTAGTTGTGGAAAAATTAATTTTGTCGCTCTTATTTCCACCTAGTAGCGTTTCGATTTGCGATGGGTGCCAAAATATGAAGTTAGCGAAGCACCCAAAAAAGGGTCAAAAATAAGAGCGACAAAATTAATTTTTCCACAACTAATTCTCGACTAATTAACGGCAAATTATCCACCTAGTCACGATTCGATCTGCGATGGGTGCTTCGCTAACTTCATGCTCATCTTATTTTGACCTCAGGAATATGTGCTAAGATTTTGTACAGACCTTTTAGAGACACCCTGTATAAGCCGGAAGCTAAGGATATATTTAGTAGGTGCTTAACCCCAAAATATAACGTTAAAGTATATTTTTAGTCAAGTCAGTCAGTTATAATTATTAATTAATTTTGACCACTGCCTATGCATGCCTTATTAGCTTCATCATTGAACTGTGTGTAATAGGCATTTAAACATTGACGGTCATGTCTATTTAATATGGACGTTTGACCCATTACCCCTTCCCCCTTTCTCCTGAAAATCTAAACCAGTAGTAGGGAGGGAGCTCTGCATATGGCATATAATGAGCGTGTAAGGGTTTTGAAAAAACACTTTTATGGGAAAAGTATTTAATAATTTTTAATAAGACTTTTGACAGTTAGTAAAGAAAATAATACCTAGTGTTGAAAGAGCCTTTCTCTCGTCTCGTCTCGTCTATCAAGTCTCGTGACTTATATCAGATATAAAAAGTTTTTGAGACACCCTGTGTAAAAGTGTTTTTTCAAGGTAAATGGTATTTACTTTTTTTCAAAATAAAGTGTCCATTCTGTACTAAAATACCTCGTTGATGCCGATGAAATAAAAGCTGTGGAAACTATTTGCATTGCTTCATTTATTTAAAACTGTACCTAAAATCCCAAATGTTCGTTAATAAAATAATATTTTGTGCTTTGCCAATAATATAAATCCTTAAAAATAAAGCAAAATATCTACTATTTAAAATACCTACTTAGATCTCTATGGAATTTCTAGATTTTGGAAACTAAAGAAATTTTCTCAAAACTAACTAACTTTCTTTTAATCTTAATTTTTCGTAATTTTCACGGAAAAACATGTTTTTGCAAGAAATTTCTAGGTTTTTTGAAATAAAGGCACAATACAGATACCTTAAAATTTTTTTTAACTAGCAGATTTTTCATCTGAATTTTCCATATTTTTCAAAATAAAAAACAAACTAATTTCCGCAAGAAAATTATTTGATCTTCAGAATTTCAGCTCTATAAAGGATCGTCCAAAAATATTTTTTTTAAATCAACAGATTTCTAAATAACAAAAATTCACGCCAAACGCTAGAAAAGAAAATTAAAATTTCCCGTTTATGAATAATTTCCGAAAAAAAAATGTTCAGTATGTTAATAACTGGTTTAATAAGCATCAACAGTAAAATTTGATTACACTGTTGGAATTTCTCCATCTGATTTCAAGTAAACGAAAGGTAAGCCACAGTATATTATGTTGTCAAGGAAGGAATATAATATGACAATTTTTGCATAGCTTTTATCGTTGTTTGATGGAGGTTACCATCAAACAAAGCTTTTATATAAAAAAAAACAGTACATAAAAATCAGCTTAACTCTATAATAGGGCAATACGAACAGATAAATCATAAAAATTTATAAAACCAACCTTTATTGCTCGAGAGAACAAGAGAAACGAGAACCTCTCGACGAGAGATGGTCTTTCTCTCGTCTCGTCTCGAGCTTTCATTCGAGAGAAAATATCTCTCTCGTCTGGTCGACAGAGGGTGAGGAGACGAGAGGCGAGAATCTCTCGTGTCGGCGACAACACTAATAATTCCTTAGCGCTCAATAAAAAATAAACCACAACCCTCAAAAACTCGTTTTACTCCAGATTACCTTACTTTTTGATATATTATTTTGTCTAGAACCGTTACACTTATCACAATTGAGTTTTAAATTCGCGGTGCAATTAAGTCTCTTTTTGAAAGTGCAAAAGATATTTTTTTAAAAATTTGCAAAACTCTGCCCAAAACAGTGTTATTTCAAAAACGCCTACAATATTTCATATTTCTATTCCGATATAATTCGGCACCCCGTCAACAGACTTCCACGGCTTCAGGAAATTTTAATTATTATATAGTTAGTTTCCCTTTATATTAATACTTTTCTCACTAAAGTATTATTTCAAAACCCTTAGGCGCTCACAAATACGTTAGAGCATAAATACATGTTCAAAAAATCGAAAAGTGAAGCACTCATAGCTTCACTTGGAAACAATGGCAAATTTAAATTGAGAGACGTGAATTTTTAAGTGCGCTTGCGTGTGTTTTGTTACATAGACACACAGCTGCTGTGTGGGTAGACGTCATATTTGTTGTTTATTTATATTTTGCGGTGTTTTGCGTTTGTCGTGTAAAATTATGTTTTTTTTCTGTAAAAATGGGAAATAATTCACGTTAGTTATGTGCGATTTGTAAAAAAATGTCCGGGAGAAGTTGGGAAGTGCCATTCCATAGGTAAGTACCTACTTGTATTTTTTTTATAATTTGTTAATAAAGTGAATAGTGGTTTATAGATGCCATTAAACACTCGTCATGGTGTCCACAATAAATCTGCACAAGTGATTTTCGAAAAACTACAATTTTAATCAACAATTTAATAAAATTTCACCCAATCAACTTGTTTTTAGAAAAAATAATAGACATAACCCTAAAATTTTGACAATTGTCAAATAATGTAGTGACCTAACGGAGTATGTTCCAAAACCACCAAGACTGACACATGCGCAGTAACCGAAATCCTGTCTACCCGAAAAAGGAACATTAAAAATTAAATGTGGGTCCTGTCTTCAAGCATCGCGTGTGAGAATGCATGGGTATGCCCCATATGTATGCTCTAACGTATTTGGGCGCTCATTATATGCCATAGGCAGAGCTTCCTCTTAACCCTATCAGAATAATATTAATAATAATATTCATATTTTAACAAGCAGCTGTTATTCTTGATTGAATAGAGAGTTTTAAACGGCTATTTGAGACTATTTTGTTGTGGTAGTGGTAAGTAATGCGTCTGCGTACTATGGAAATGTCATTCCGTAGTGATAATTAACCACTACCACTGGCGTAGGTCACAAAGCCCTTTCGTTGTGGTAGTGATAATTTTTTAATGGTTCTTTCATAGTTTTTTTGTAAAATAAGGCTAAAAACACCAGTGACAGTTTTAAACGCGTTTCAAAACCTTTGAGGAGAACTGACCTTACTACCACGGTCATACACAGTGAGGGGTGGGCAGGGGCATTTGCCCCCCTCCTAAATGTTAAAAATAATTTAATAATTTCCTAATTTCAATCATTCAATCAATTAAGTTAGAACTTTAAGCTTATTCCTATCTACATAATATTATACAATAGATACACTTAATCCTGACGATATATAATGTGAAGGATAGAATTCGGGTTTTCCGTGAATTAGTTTTATAAAGAAAGTATGGTCCTTTCAGAAGACGGCAATTAAGCAACTCTAGAAAGGTGGCATTTCAGCTTTACAGTGCTTTGACAAGGCCGGTATTTATTATTTCCCTGTTAGTATTCTGCGCTTTTGGAACCTGTGGCCAATATCTTGCAATCTAAATGTTTAGATTTATCGCAATGTGGAAATCAAATAAGGACGAAAGTATTAGAGAAAATGAAAACCTAGAATGCATCGAAGACAGTCAAAAATACAACTTTAGAAGTCTAGAAATCGAAAGTACCCAAAGATTGTATCAGAACCGATTAGATGAAAAATTAATAAATACAAATCACTCATTTGAAGAGATATATACAAACATAATAAAAAGCTTGAAGGAAGCAAGCAACGAAGCTGTTGGATACCAAGATAAAAGAAATAACAGGAAGATGTGGTGGACGGAGAAAATACAGGAAATGGTCAAAGAGAAAAAACGCACATACTTGAAATGGCTCAGTACTAAAGAGCAAAGAGACCTAGAAATCTACAGGGAAATCAGAAGACAGCTTAGAAATTTGATACGTAGAGAAAAGAATGAAATGTTCGAGCGCAAATGCCACGATATAAATACACACGTGGGAGGTAGGCAGAGTTCTGAAGTATGGAAATTCATTTCTACAGTAAAAAACCCAACAAAAGAAAAATTAAACATTCAGATCATCAAACCAGAACAATGGACAGAACACTACAAGGGACTGCTGCAGAAAATGAGACCCGAATATCTGGCAGCCTCTCCGAGGAGAGACATAGAAGTACATGGAAAGGAAGTAATCATCGAAAAATAAATGAAAAAGAATAGTGTTAAAAAGCTTAAATCCGGAAAAGCTAGCGGACCTGGGGGAATATATGCTGAAATGCTCAAATATGGATCAGAGAAACTACTCGAAAATCTCACATATATTACCAATCAATGCATAAACGGACATCCAGTACCATATCCTCAATACATAAAAAAGGAAGCAAGCTGGATTGCAACAATTACAGAGGAATTCCAGTGACCAGTACTCTAAGTAGAATGTACGGTAGGATTCTTAGAGATCTGATAGAGAATGATTTTCATAAACAAGAAGAAGAAGAGCAAAGTGGGTTTCGTGCAGGCAGATCTTGTAGTGATAATGTTTTTTGTCTTAAGCGATAAAATAACTATACAAAGGGTCAAAATCTAAAGTTAAAATTGGAAATAGACTTTCAAAAGAATTCTAAAAAACTGGAAACGTAAAGTGCACGGCATGTGAATACAACTTAACGACCGATTTACCATATACACACTACAGTTTGCTGACGACCAAGTAATTGTAGCTAATGATAAGGAAGACATGGAGTATCTGATGAGAAAGTTAATGGAAGAATACCAAAAGTGGGGATTAACAGTGAACTTGTACAAGACACAGTACTTATGTATTGGAAACGAATCCAGTGAGTTAGAACTAGACAATCGACAAACAATATCTCCATGTAATGAGTACGTATACTTGGGTGTCGCATTTGATAAGACAGGAACAGATTGTAAAGAACTGGAAAAAATAATAGTAAAAGCAAAAAAGGTTATTGGATGTCTTAACAGTATTTTATGGAGCAGAGAGATAAAAAAGAATGTAAAATTTAACATATATGAAACAATGGTGAAAAGCTCGCTGTTGTATGGAATAGAGACTTGTCGCGTTACCGAAAAATACAAAACAAAAATGGAAAGTGTCGAAGATCAATGAGAATATCTAGAATGGATCACATAAGAAATGACATCATAAAAGAAAGAATGGGAATCAAGGGAAGCATAACGGATGACATCACTGAAAGGCAACTGATATGGTACGGCCATGTACAACGGATGAGCGAGGAAAGATTACCAAAGCAAGTCCTAGAATGGCAACCAATAGGGCGCAGAAAAAGAGGGCGTCCTAAACTAGAATGGCAACGTCAGTCCAAAGATCAATGAGTCAAAAAAATCTAACAGAAGATGATTGTCAGGATCCAAGGAGATGGAGAATAGGCGTCGGACAACGTAGAAAAACGTTCTAAACCCACTTAGTAGTAGTAGTGGAAATCACGTTAAGAGGGTATTAGATCTAATTAAAAATCATCGCGAATCTGCAGAAGAAGTCATGAACACTATCTTAGCTGAAGCCAGCACACATGCCGAAAACCTTGGAATAAAGTATGCACGTTCCAGCAAATATCCCACCAGAGCACCGGGAAAAAACTTTATTATTACCTTATTTGGAGCCTCTCATAATGTCTTTAAAGCATCGCTACTAAAACCTACCAGTTTTTCCACTAATGTCACTACATCCGTTTGTTATGCTGGACTTGTCATTCAGTAGATTTAAGATGCGCAATAAACAATTTTCAGAATTTTACAGTGGTTAATTATTATAAATTAATAAAGAGAAATTAAAACGTTTGGACGTAGCAGAAGTCGCAAAGCAAGCGGATTTTTTTTTCCATCAACAAAAACTGCTCTACATGTTTTGCCAGTATTGCCATGTAGTACCGTAGGATCAGAGGATAGATTCAGCGATTTGTGCATGCTGATTGTATACCGAAAATTATTTTCAGCATGAAATAAACAAGTAAAAGAAGATGTTTTATGCAGATTTGCTGAAGATTCCAGACGTTTCGTTTTATTGTAATTGGTTAAGATTTAGAAAACCAATGTGTATGTTTGTTCGTTTTCATCTTGTTTTCTTTATTTCTATTACTACCTATTCTATTTTTACCTTTCTGCAATTGCCCCTCTCTAAGTTTTCATGCTGCGTAAAGTTGTTAAAGTTTTAAACGTTCCAAGAGCTCTCTAATATATTTAATCAACGCTATCCTGCAATTCATATCGCCTTGTTCTAAAACTTTGACGTCCTTTAATAATTTTTTTTTATTTTACCTGGTATTTATACATATTTATTTAAACCGTTTTAAATATTTGCATATAAATATTTAATATTTTAAGACCTACATAATTATGCCTATGTAGGCACATTGATCCAAAAATAGAAAAATTTTTCCGTAATTAAGGCCGAAAGTTGACAAATTAACGAGCTCCTTTGTATTCACCCAGCCAATTAAAATAATTACGAAAGAAAAACGACACAAAACGGTCACAAAATGGGAACCGAGCCACTGACTGTCTCTTGTTAGTCACCATCGCTATTATATTTAGCGTTTAAAAGGCTTTTTCAGAACCATTTAGGAAATTTAAAGAAAATTGTTGGAATAAATTTAATATAATATGATGTGATATGCCACCAGGTTTCAATATACTCTCTATTAAAGACCTATCTTTGCATCACTACCAATCATTTTGCTTATCGCTGACCACAGTACGTTTTCTAATTGGGTAGCGATATTAGGAGATTATCGCCCTAATTTCAACGATATTTAAACCGATTACAAAATTAGAAAATCACACAATAAGGTTCCACAATGTAGGCTACTGACTGCCTTTTGTCAGTTAGAGGAAAGGTGCCTATTATCGCATTGGTTCCTAATATCGGATAGTCAAGTATTTCCTAAACTAGTGGCCCCATTTACCTGCGTGTGCATGTACCGATGCTACACCAAGCTGTACAGATTCTACATAAATTACAGATTTCTGCGGCAAGTTTTTATTTGCTGTTCAGTTGTTTACGTGAAATCATAGTGCACGAAAATTTTACCGCTGCTGATTATAGGCAATCTATGCTTAGAAGATAAGACAAATTATTAATTTGATATACATCATTTGATTAAGCATATTGTAAGGTTTTATTTGATGTAAAATTAATTAGGTTTAGTGCAGTTTTGTCTTTTCCAAAAGGTTGATAATCTCACATATAGTGTATGCCCTAATATTGGACACTATGTGTTTCCCAATTTTGTTTTTAATTTTAGGCGTTGACAAATTATTTTTGTATTCCAAAAATATTATGCTAGTGTATGGTTTTAACTGAATAAAAAGTATAATAAAAAAGCTCTAACCTTACTATGGGTGCCAAATATCGGACATTTGCGATATTGGGACTACCTTCTATCCGATATAAGGACACCATTTTTAAAATTGCGATTTTTGTATTCCAAAATATATTTTTATCTGTCTCAGAAAAGAATTAAGTTTGACATTTGGCATTTCAGAATATTTAAAAATATATGTTACGTAATTGTTTGCCAACACGTACTTCCGATATATAGCTGATTTTTTTTTTATACACTAAAACAAAAAAGTATCTGATAATAGGCACCTTTCCTCTACCAACGCTATTATATTTTCCATTTAAAAGTCTTTTTCAGAACCAAGTTTTAATATCTAACTATAGCTGACCACAGTACATTTACTGATTGGGTACCGATACTCGAAAATTATCGCCCTACATTTAACGTTATATCTTAAATTATTAAAAACCACCCAAAATGATCACAAATTATCAGAAAGTGCATCGTCACCAACTACGATCTATCTTTGTGCATATTAGCACTATGTTCTTTGATAGGGTACCGATATTAGAAAATTATGGCACTAATTTTACCGCTATATTAATAAAAATCCTTCCCAGATTTTACTAGCTGAAACCTGATAAATCTCTCTTATCTTCCCATACCTACATAAATTTCGCCCTAAGAAAACAGTGAAGGAGATATCGCATGACTTATTTTTGAGACAAAAATGACGTCTTCAACTAAATGCTCACAAGCAGTTGTACAAACAAAATTTTAAGTGCTTTTATGTGAGCAGAAACTAAGCTGCAGAAAGTCACATTGTTTTTGTTGTCATTTCAGATAGATAGGCAGGGATGGGTCGTCTTTTATTACATGTCAGGGCAATACGAGCTATTCTAAAAATAGAAATTTTGGTAATTATTTGGCACTTATTTTAGTTTTTTCATTTAAAGTCTAATTTATAAATTAAAAAAGTAGGAAACAGCTTTTTGCTAAATTTTTGTATTTGTTGCACGTTCGAATAAAATAAGTACTTTAGAGGATTATTGTTCTGAAGCCCTGTATGTCAATCTATAGAAAAGCAGCCCTGTTAGGGGCTCTAACACTGCAGGCATTAGGGCTTCATTCAGATGTTTGTGTATCTGTAACTGACAGACAGACTAATAGGCTGTATGGCTTATATTTTTACTTAGATTACTCTTTTGTTTTTTTAGAGCTTTTTTCGGTGTTTTTTTCTAGTGAGATAAATTATTTAGGATTGGCTGGATTTTTATTTTTAAACCCGATGCAGGGAATGTTTAAATAACATCAAAAGACGATGCTTAAATAAAATAAAGTTATCCGTTAATTGTCAATACCTTTTTTAGATTCTATTTTATAAAATGTCAGTTTCCATATCGAATGCATTTTTATATTTTCCACTTGAAAAATTGCCGTGTACGTCTTTCGTCAAACAGTCACTTTTCAAGGTTTCAAGTATGTATTTCTTGGATTTAACGTTTTAGTTTGTTGTTTTTAATAGCGTATTAGTCAATGAAACTATATAATTGTTTGAACAACATGGTAAAACATTTTGGTAGTTTGTGTTAAGTGCTTTTTTAGTTTTTAGTGAAAGACTAAACACAAAAATAACGTAAAAGACATAACAGTCTTACCTTCATTGGTTCAAGGTTTGGTGGTCCCCTAGCTAAAATGGTCACGGTGTTGTAACATCATCTGAAAGTGATCTGTGAAAAACTAGCGAAACTAACCAACGTTAGCTAAACAAAATGTTATGTTATGTCAAGACTCCCACACAGCATAGTCTCCCACCACTACGCCTTGGCAGGACTCTGTTTTAGGTTTCTTGTTTTCAATTACTCATACGTTGTTTTCATTAGAAGAACATAAAGTGCAAGTTTTAATCTAGGCAAGTTCCATATGGTTAAATAAAATGGAAGATTTTTCTATATAGTTGAACGATGCGTTTTAGGTCGTACTTATTTGTTAAAAATAATAAATTTCAACCTGTAACTTCACCAAAAGGGGCGCTGCCTTAAATAAATTAATTAAGGTCACAAATAAGTAACTCTAACTTACGTAGCAAACCAAAAAATTTCTTACTTTTCATGAAGTTTTTAAGTCAAGATTAACACTGTTTTACAATTGAAATGCCCACGGCAATCAAGAACCCTAAAGATGAATACTAGGACAGGCTTGGCACAAATTGTCTCCTCCCTTTGCCTTTATAGCTGAAACGAGTTTGAAGACAAAGAGGGGACAAATTAGAAAAAAGAAAGAATTCTTCAAAATTTCTTGTCTATAAATAACGATTTCTTCGGTTGCTTGTTCCAGTTGATTACATATCTTACAAACCTTTAACTTCGAAGTAATTTTTTAAAGGAATTTTTGACAAGTGATTGGAAATTGACCCTTTATCTTGCCCATATGCAATAAAATGTTTCTTGGGATAGGGCACAAGTTCTAAGCTGGTGGTGCTGTACTGCTTCTAGAATATTTTCCGGAATCTCTGGATCAATATTTTTAAACATTCTCGCAAAATAAAGACCGTTTAATAATCTTCTAATGAGCTGCAAATTAGGTACACAATTTTAAAATGACAAATATATAAAACATTATTTTCCTACGAAATTTTTCGTTTGGAAAGATATACTTTTCTGCACGATTTTACTTTTCCGCACCATTTTTAATTTTCCGCACGTCCAAAATGCAAGAATCCTCCTGTTCACAATCGTTTCCAAATGAAAACCCGTTCTCCTACACACAAATTTCATTTTCAAGAAGTGCTGCTGTACCGATGCTCCCAGAAGCACCGAAGGAAGAATCCTAATGTAATGTGTTACAGGCTGTACAGACCAATTCAAGATGCTGCGGCGTCTGCTCTATTGCAGCATGCAACAAACACAAAGTGCACTTTAAATTTCAATATTTACCATCGTTAACTTTTTCATTTTGTTAATTAAATGTTCTTTACATAAAGTTTCTTATTAATATATCATGATAAAAAAAATCCTGTTTCATTATTTTTCCGTGCATAAAAAAATCGTGTGGAAAAGTAAAAAAATCGTGCGGAAAAGTAACTTTTGCGCACTAGTGCTAAGAAATTACTTTCCGCACGATTTTTGTTTTGTTAAAAATGAAGATATTTAAGACTAATTAAATGATTACGTAACTAATTTATCTTATGTATCATTTTCTAGCATTATTATAAAATCTTTGCGAATTAAAACATGTTTTTTTGATAAAGAAGATGGACAAAAACACTCGTTGGAAAAACATTGTACTTAACTCTCGCGGAAACTATCTTTTTCACCCTTGACATCTTGATCGAACTTCGCTCCGCGTTAAGTACTCTAAAAAACCAAAACAGCGTACGTTATGATATTTTTCGCAGGTAAACGAGTGCGTAAAAAGCTGCTTTCCGCACGCTCTTAGAAAAAATAATATTTTATACTTCAACTTTTACTTTTAATCTTTGATGATAGAATTAGCTGTTCACAATCGTTTCCAAATGAAAACCCGTACTCCTACACACAAGTTTCATTTTCAAGAAGTGCTGCTGTACCGATGCTACCAGAAGCACCGAAGGAAGAATCCTGTAATGTGTTACAGCCTGTACAGACCAATATACTTTCCTCCATTCACTACACTAGTAATTCTCAGCAGCAAACTGATCAAGGCATTTCTGTAGTGGGCCAAACACCAACCAATCAAATTCAAATAAGAAACGACGTTCTTCAAGATGTTGCGGCTTCTGCTATATTGCAGCATGCATCAAACAAGGAGTGCACTTTCAATTTCAATATTTACCATCGTTAACTTTTTAGTTATTGTTAATTAAATGTTCTTTACATAAAGTTTCTTATTAATATATCATAATAAATAAATCCTGTTTCATTATTTTACGGTGCATAAAAACATCGTGTGGAAAGTCAAAAACTTTTCCGCACAAGTGCTAAAAAATTACTTTCCGCACGATTTTTGTTTTGTTAAAAATGAAGATATCTAGGACTAATTAAATGATTTATGTAACTATTATATCTGATGTATCATTTTCTAGCATTATTATAAAATCTTTGCGAATTAAAACATGTTTTTTTGATAAAGAATATGGACAAAAACACTTGTAGGAAAAACATTTACCTAACTCTTGCGGAAACTATTATTTTCAACTGCCGTCGCGTGCGGAGATGTACCACTTTCCGCACTTGTTAGGTAAATAACTATTTTATCGTCATATTTTGACTTTTAAGGGCACTAAAAACCAAAAAAGCGTGCGTTGTGATATTTTTTGCAGGCAAATAAGTGCGTAAAAAGCTGTTTTAATCTATGATTATAGAATTCCCAAGTAACATATCTTTATTTATAGCAGAAGCTAAAAGGTTACCAGCGCCTTTCCTTAAAACCATTAGTTTCAATGTTTGGTCGCTAGCACGTTCTGGGGACTCCCCAATTGGTGGTAGGTTCGGTTCGGTTCGGTTCGGTTAATAAGAAATAAACTCTAGCTTCGCCCTTTAGCGGTTCCACCAGTATAGAACCTTTTAGAGCCTAAAGCTATTATGCCAGGTTCTAAAAGCAACTCAGAAACGTCCTCTATCCTATTATAAAACTAGATTTGGTAATTTGGTATCCTGGCGACTCTGTTGAATACCATAATACCTTTCGAGTAAAAAATTTTTCCTTTAAAAGCTTTAGCGATATTTTAGATTGTCAGAGTCCCAAAATTATTGTATCACGTATACCTATATATGAGGAGTTTGTCGTTTTGTTGATCATCAAATTGCATGCCAGACTAATTTTTTTGATAAAATCGTATCTGAAAAGCTCTCAAAACAAGCGCGCCAGGTCAAAAATGCTTTTTAATCGTTTTTTGATAACAAAATAACAAATATTTAAAATTAAAAGTCTGTTTGGTTTACATAAATCAAAAATAAAGAAAAATTATTGTTAAAAAACACTGCTAAAACGACTAGATAAATATTTTCTGTTTACAATATTTTTTAATTAATTGTGTATACGCCCTTTACGCCATTATCGTTTTATAGTGGTCACTTGGTTTTATTTGTTACTCTATCACAACAAGGATTTTTGAGTGCCCTTATGAAACCAATTCTTTTTTATTGGTGGAAAGTAAACATAGTCAACATAACCTCACTTAAATTTTTTGTATTTTTTTTAATTGTTGTGCTAAACACAGAACACTTGAAAGGTATAATTCAACACTTAAATGTTTTTTATCGTGCAATTTGCACACAGTCAAGAGGGCCAGTGCAATGATCCGTTGTGCCTGCAGGTTGGAGGGAAACCTCTTATATTGGCGGTTTAAACATGTTTTATCTAGCCCTGGGTGCCCTACTCAGGAGGACGGAAGCTCAACAATTATTAATTATTGTGCTTTAAATAATCAATCTTGCAATAGGTAGGTACCAATCTGTACCTAGGGATATCTATTATTTTTACCAGAAGTACCTAAAAAAACTAAAACACAAAAGTATTTATTTACTTCTGTAAGAACCCTTAAGGAAACAAGGTTTTACTTGGCCGCCTATTTAAATAATATTTAATATGCAGCTATGGGTAACTATAAATACAAAAGAATAAAGTTTACCTTTAAGGCTTCCTACGTAACCTTTTTAAAATGCCTAAAAGTAATGGCAAAAACCAAAAGTCCAAAGTTTATATTTACCAATCTTAAAAACCTTAAGGAATCTAGCTATATGGCCGCCTATATAATCATATTTACTATTAAACTACTGGTAACTATAAAAACAAAATGATATAAGGTAACCTTTTCGCCCTATTATAGAACACTTTTGTTATGACCTAAAGTAATGAAAAAAACTAAATGACGAAAGTATATATTTATTTATTTTTAAAAACTTTAGGTAAAAGGGTTTTATAAGACCATCTTTATAAATCAGAAATCAATAAAACCAAAATTAGTTTTGGAACAGAAGGAATATCAGTTTTATAATATTCCCTTTATAAATCACTTTTTAGCTGTATAACACCTCAGGTAATTGGCAATATAAATTACCTATTAATTATGTAGCCAAATTCATCCTAAAAGCCATAACAGCACCCTCTAAATAACTTCGGAACCCAAACAATAAAACCTTGAGTGGTAATAACGTTACTTGCGTTAGCTATGTACCAATACCAAAATAAGAAAAAAATCATTTAAATCCTGCTCCAAATGTATTGAGTATTATCTATTCAAAGCTTTTCTAATGGATGTAATAATGATGTATCTAAGCTCTACTTAGGAGAAACAACAAATAATATGATTATTGTATCTCTAAGCTTTATTTAGGAGAAAAAACCAATAATACAAACGCAACGAACATAACGCCAAATACCATGGCTAATCAAACATAGGAAACAAATAAACTTGTACAGTTTGTTGTTAAGCAATGTTCACTTGGGCATAATTTTAATAAGCAATCAACAATGATGAATATTAAGTGAATAGTGAATACAGGATGTTCCGAAGAATATAAATTATATGAAAATAGCTTACATATACAATACATCCATTAGATTTACCATAGTAAAGTTCAAAGTAAAGCACTTAAAGAGGCCAGCAAAGTATAGAAAAAATTTGCAAAAGTGGTTTTCAGCGTTTCATATTGAAAAAATATCAAAAATTCATCAATCAAGTTAAATTTGTACAGCAGCTTTCAAACCTCTAGCAATTTGACAATAATAATATGGACTGTCAATCCATTTTCTTTTTATGAAATCTGTGTAAAGAATGCAGGGGCAATAAACAGGCATTGGTGCTAAATCATTAAAAAATCGTCAAATTTAAGAAATTTCTATCGACATTATTAGTAAATTCAAGTTTACTAAAAAAACTATATTTTCGACCAAAACTCAGTGGCTACTTCTACACAAGGCATTTGGTCAATGACCTCCCAGAAGTTTCTGTAATAATTAATTTGATCTATCTATGATCGAAACTATTATTTTCTATAGTAATTATGTTCTATTATGCTCCATTAGTAGCATCTTTTGGATTGTCCCTCGTATTGCACGCTTAAGCTTAAATCTTATTAGATAGGCCACCAGTATTTCGCGTCGCTTCACAGCCAGGACCCAAATTCTGTATACTGTCGAATTACATAGATATGTCGTTCTCTCTTTCTAGTTGTCGCAATCAGTAGGCGACATAACATTTCGCTTTTAAATTATACAGTGCACAGAATGTGGACCCAGGCGGGCGTTTCTTATGCTGTCTTACCGGTCAGAGCCGATCGACGTCCATTGCGGTTTACGATTATTCCGCGTTATCCCAAGAAAAAAATTTTCGTCGAAAATAATACTTTCTCTAGCTATTGCTACACGGTAAAAATTTTGTTTACAATGAAAACACGTTCTTCTCTTGAATAAATTGTTTTATCTTAAAACAATTTGTTTTGTATTAAAATATTTCTTTTTAGTTCAACGCAGCGTTTTATCTTAAAATGAGACTTTATTTTTCTTCTTTAATTGTTTTGTTTCAGTATACTCCGATTTGTAATAAAGCAAATTGTCTTCATATAAGGAATATTTTTCTTTCAGAGAAAACGGTTCCTTAGATTAATTCAGTTCCAATTTATATTAAAACAATTTCTGTTTCACATTAAAATAAAGAGGCAAGACATTTTTTGTGCAATAAGAAAATATTCTCTTGGTGAATAGGAAAGCACAAATTATTTTACTACAAAGTAATTTGCTTTAATCTAAGACAATTTTTTTTACCGTGTACATTGACTAGGAAGGTAAAAAGTATGTACGTAGTTTTAAGCCGTTTTTTCCGTATAGTTTTACCCGAAGCTTAAGTTGACCGAGAATGACCCTTCTTTATTAAAACTCTGGCGCCGCCACTGCCAAAACTACTTATTTTAATTATTCAACTTTTTATATTCCGTATCAATTTATAAAACATATATTTTTTAAAGCACCCTGTATGCAGATATATTGTTACAGGCGGTACTCGATTAGCGAAAAAAACACATACACTTCATATATCTATATTCATACACTTGTCAAATCGGTACGTTAAAACATTTGTTACATTACAAAACACAAAACAACTTCTTTAAAACATGCAGGCATGTATTTACTAATAATATAAGTGATTGTTCATTTAAGTGGACACTTAACTCTTAAGTCTCAGTGGCGGCACGAAAAATACCTATTTATTAATGCGTAGGGAACAATTTGCGGCGGCCGATTCGCCGCAGCTGATTTGCCGCTGATTGTCCCCCCGCGAGAATTTTTGTTTAATTCATATTTTAATCTAACGTAACTTTTTTTTCTTAAATCATAACTCCCTTGACCTCTTGTTGATAGATCAAAATCTGTTTTAATTGATCGCAAACATAATCTAACCGATGTCCAGACCACCAAAATTTTGCAAAAAAATACACCATAAAAAATGGTTTTTGAAAAAACTAATTTATAAAAAAAATTTTTACAAAAATTATTTTTTTAAATTATATTTTTTTAAGGAGTGGTTTTTTTAAAATATAATTTATAAAAAAAAACAATTTTATATAAATAATACTTTTTTAAAAAGCAGTTTGTTCAAAAACTAATATATAAAGCAAAAAACAAAAAAAAAATTGATTATTTAGAAAAAAATTATTTTTAAATATTTTTTCAAAAATATGTTTACTACACACGAAACATTAAAATAAAAATTAAAAAAATTCGTAGCGAATTGTCCCGCGGTATATCGGCCCGCGGCGAATCGGCTAATTAATTGCGAAAAATAATAAAATAAAATTTATTTTTAATTTCCACTGCTTCATAGAATTGGAATAATTTTGACAATTAAGGGTAAAAAGCAGCACTAAACTTTTGCACACTTATCATTATCCGTAACAAATTCTATTACGTTATTAGGTAAAAAAAGTTAAGCAGCTGCCAAAATGAACAAGACTACAAAATCCTCATTGTAAACGGGATTATCTCAGCGTAAAATGCTGTTCCCACCATTTCGTTTTCGACGGCAGAACTTGACGAAAACCAGAGAAGAGGTATTGGAAGTCTCGTAACGATTATGCACATGCGCAGTTCGATACTGATCCTGATTCGGACAAATAAAAAGAGATGCTATTTTACCCAACTGCAGCACGGCGAAAGGAAGGGTAATGTTTTTCGCTTGGGATATGTATGTATGTTTGTGTCGCGCTAGAGGCTAAACGACTAAACCGATTTTGACGAAAATGGTGTCGTTAAATTGCTACTGATCCCGAAGGTGCTATAGGCTATATTTTTTAAACAGAAGCCAATGTGACGGTCGTCAGGCGCCATTTTGTCATATGGTGTCGGCTTTAAGGCATAAAAATTACCGGCGATTTTAATGAAATGCCTTTGATAAACCATTGCAAATGTCCTTTAATTGTCTGTAACTTTGTAGTCCTCCCTGCTCCCACACATCACGTCATTCGCCCCCTCCCTGTTAAAAACCATATTTGCATAATTTTATCAAATATAGGGCGATTTCAAATATTCTTTCTGCACACGCTTTAAGACCTTTCTTCCAACATCATTTTACTAGTTTCTATGGAAAGTAAAAAGTTGAAGCATGTCGTACAACATACCTATCAATTTTGTTACCCAACTGCGACTAGTAGGTACAAGTAGATTATTTTTTTAATTTAATTTTTTTATTACCGTAATTCGTTTTCTTTTTGCTTGCGCGTGCAGTCACAAATTACAGAAATTAAGTAACAAACTGATTTGTTAAATACTAATGTGTCAATGGTCTCTATTTAAACATGCTTAATGTCAAGATTTGCCATTAAGCTTTTTTTGACGAATAATTCTTGAAGCCCTTGGGTATTTAAGCATTATCTTTTTAAGTTGTTTTCTAAAATTAATTAGGTATGTCTATGTGTATTTGTACAGAGGCCCACAACAACTTTATATTAATTGCATTTTCTACAGTGTTTTTTCTTTTTTTTTGTCGTCGTTCTAATCATGGTTCAGTAAACTTATATTCATCATACAAATTGCGATTGTTTTGTTTTACAATCAGCGGAATTTCGCTTTTTAATTTAATCAATTTTTTTTTCCAGTACTTGTGGTTATATGTCACATCAGGGGCATGCGGTGAATTTTGGGGCAAGGAAAGCAATTTGTATTTTTCTATCTTATTAGTTTTTTTTTAAATTTTAATTTCTGGCTTAGCCTACCGTTATTTATGATCAAGCGCGGATTTAAGGGGGGTAACCTGGTAATTACCCCCCCCCCCATAGAATCAAAAATATGCACTTTTTGTTATTGATTAAAGGGAAAATAAGCGAATTACCCCCCCCCCCCTTCTAGATTTTCACGCAGATCCGCGCTAGTTTATGATACCTATTTATCTTTTCATTAAAACTTTGAGAAAAATATTTTTTCAACAAATATACACAAAAATACAATTGATGACTACACAACTGTGGTTTTAAAGGCCTCTAGAAATTATCGCTTACCGAAAAATCATTAGTTGTACCCACCATTGTCGAAATCAAAGTATAATAGGGGAGGTTGGGGTATTGCTACCACCCGAAGGAGAAAATGTTCACATATTATTTTGTTACGATTTGCTTACACATACAAGTGTATAGTTTTAACGGCCGTTGCAATATCCTTTACCGAAAAGCTCCTTGATAGCTCGCCATTGTAAAACGCGTATGTATGTAATCGAACAGACTGCTTATTTTAAGGCTTAATGGCGCGAACTGAATTTTCGCATTGGGCTTGCATGCATTGACCCCCGAGAGAAGCAATTGTAACTGCCGCGTAGACCGCAAGGAGCCGGCAGTTGTCGCGAAAGTAAAGCTGCTCTCGGGTCAAATCAAGACCGATAGTCAATGAATTCTTATTCGTTTTCTACGCGTACGACAAAAACAGCTGCTTACATAGTTGTCTTTTCTTATACGCCCTTCTATTATATACAAATAGGTATACAACATAAAATGCTGTTTTTCTAGTACATAAGTACGCGCAAAATATATTGCTGCTGATACAGTCTTACCACTCCTACAGGACTGGCCAAATTACGTCAAGTTTTAATACCGAACTATTAACATTTTTTTCAGATATAATCTGATTTTTTAAAGAAAGCAATGCGTTCCTTGCTTACATGCCCTTATGTCACATATGTCACATATAGAACCTTACTGAAAAGTTATTGCGGTCTTGGTCTTAATATTAATATTATTAAAAACTGTCAAACCACGCATCTCGTATGTTCATCTCTTAAATATAAGTTGTTTTTTTTTTACTAGGGTCAGTGCACCAGTAAATGAACAGCTACCAGTAAATGAACAGTTTGCTCTATTTTCCGGTAAAATAAGGTGATACGCTTTTAAATCTTTTTCTGTTTCTGTCCTATGACTAACCAACTTTCTTCGTAAGTGTTTTTTCACTAAACGCGCTGAAAAAATCCGTTAGTCTAGTCTTGGCATTTAATGCATATAGTCGATGTTTCAGTGCAGAAGCAAGGCAGCCATATTTTGTTAAGGTAAGCTAAAACAGGTGATTTATAGAACTATGGGTTCTGCATTTATAAAGGGAGTTTCGAACCGAACCAAGTTTTTCACATTAAACTCAACTTAATGTAATGTATATTCAAAATATTTGCATGTTCAATTGCTGGTACAAAGATATTTCGAAAATCCAGTCAATGAACAAGGTGCTCATTCAATGGGTATTTACATATTTGCAGAAAACTAGGACTCAAAAGTAAGTATTTTTATGAAGCAAGCTTCCAAATTGAAATATTATCATTTTAAGTAGTATTCTAGTAAATGAACGGGGTTCATTCTCTGGTCTTCATTTGTTCATTTACTGGAACTTTCGCTTAACTATACCAGTTTTTGAAAAATATATTTGAACCAGTTAAACCATTCTGGCATTTTTAATGCTAGGTTTGTACAGAAAAAAAGTTAAAATTAAAATTACAATATTTTGCTGTTTTTACACACACAAAGAAAAAGAGAAGGAAAGCACAGAAAAAGAAGATGAAATAAAAGAGAAGAAACTGAAAACAGAAATGAAAAAGAAAGGAGCAAAGGTAAAAATTGATCCTAAAAAAAAATTGATTAAGCTTAGGTACCAAAAAAAAACGTCAGCGATAAAAGAAACAAAACCAAAAAAAAGCTCGTTCTGACAACAGATGAAAGACGCTTAAAAAAACTTACAACCAAAAACAAAAATTCCAATATCAGAACATTTAGAACTTAGCGCTGGTTGTTCTGATGGCTATTTTTATATTAACATTTTGTAAGTTTTGTTTCCTTAATGACTATTAAAGGTAAAAGCCGACCATCGGCATAACCTTTAAAGAAAGTGACATGGGCGGCGGTAGATATATTCATGAAAATTATTTCATTTCATTATGGCGTAAACTAAAGAAATAAAAATAGATAATAAAACTTTCTATTCCTACACATAAAGAAACGACACTGATTTATTTTCTAACTCTACATACTGCCACCTGGGCTCGGTCGGTCGGAAAACAAATACTTTGTGTTCGGACCGCAAAGAGCCGCGCCTTTTCTTTGTCGGTAGGGTTGAAATTATAGCAGGAAGATTTTATATGAATTTGGATAAAATGTGAAGGGCAGAATGAAGCAAAATTTCATGAAATCGATAGAACCCCGTATTAGGAGTTATTCAAGTAACTTTGCAAAAACTATACTACATTTTGTTATTTTTTTTATAGAAAAGACGGTATTTTTTAATAATAAAACCTTGGCTGTTTTTTACTTTTTATATTGTACGTTTTTAATTTTTGTGAGACTGTTAAACTAACTGCTGCCTACCATTTTTATTTTCTCACTTTGGTAATGAAAAATGTACTATTTTCCGCATTTTAAGGATAAAAGTGTCACTTTTTAACCCCCGGATAAAAAGTAATAAATCAGAGAAAAAAAAGAAAAATAAACTAAATGAAAAAGTAGAAAAATAGCGTACAAAGCTTGTGATAAAACAGTCTATTTACCCTTCCGGCGAACTGCAGCTCTCCCTCTGCTCGGACCACAAACTTTCCGCCTGGGGATAAAAAGTGACACTTTTATCTCTTGGTATATAATATACTATTATATACTTTTGAGAATAATAGTGTACCAAAGATAACAGTGGCACTTTTTATCCTGAGGCGAAAACTTTCCAACACGAGCGTAGGACGAACTCGCTAGGGGAGGATCCCGGCAGAAATGCGTCGGGCCAGAGCCTTTCCTGGGGCTCACAAGAGGGCAAATGAAGTCGGCCCTAACAGAGTGGACTCAGAAAGAGATACAAAAGGAATGGACCAACACAGGAAACGCCAGACAGGTGAAGGTGTATGTGATAGGATACAGCAAATCCCGCAGAACACGAAGAGAGGTGGGAGTCCTAACCGGACACTGCGTCCTACAAGGTCACTTGGCAAAGATGAGAGTGAAGGAGGACGCGACGTGCGAGCGATGTTGGGCCGGGGACGACACCTCGGCGCATTGTCTCTTATCATGTGAAGCATACAAGGAGGCAAGAAGAGAGGTATTCGAAGACGAAGCCTTTGAAACGAAACACCTTCTGAATGTGGTGGTGGCCCGATATTCTGGCCTTTGTACAGAAAACGGGCAGATTCCTTAGCGAAGGAAGGACACAGTAGAAGGGATGCCCGGGGGTTGGCGAAAAGGGCGCTTCATTTGCCTAGTCGCTAGGTATGGAGCCTACCCCACACCACTACTACTACTACTAACACGAGCGTAGCCAGGGCCACAAATTGCCAAGGCATAAAAGAGACTCCTACTGTGAAGTTATACGCTATTTTTCACACTTTTGTACTTTTCTCCGAGGTTTTTCTTTTTTTGAATTTTTGTCTCTTACTTTCTATCCTAGATCTGTCAATTTTCATTTCTGATCTGTCACTTCTTACGAAAAAACCTCATATGTTCATTCACTGGTTCCTTATTGTTCAGTAATTGGAGATGCCTGTTCATTTGCTGGAGTTTTATACAATATTAAGAAAATACTTCGAAAATGACATATTAGAATTCACTGAATTAACTTTTATTTACTTTTTATTATTTAAAATAGTTTAATCTACCTATGCATGCAATTTTTAAACAGATTTGTCAAAATCATCTAGCTTATTTCATAACCCAAAGTTCAGGATTCTCTTATTCGTTCATTCACTGGTGCATTGACCCTATATGGAAAGGGTAAAAATGTGCTCATTATTATTTCCTTTTATTAAAATTAACAGGAAATTTAAGGTCATTCTTCATTCTCGACTTTGACTTATTTGTAGTTTTATTTAATTCAATAGGTTTGCTTCGTCAATTAATACGTAGTTTAATAATGTCTTAATTTTTTGTGTATTAAGACATTTAAACAGTGGCGGTGCGTGGTGTAAGACTTAGTGTATGTACAGCCATAAAAAATTGTGGAGCTGGCGAAATTTTTTTTTTAATGCTACACCCAACTTTTTGGGCCATTATATTTTATAATATAACACCGCTCAACAGGTAAAATGTTGCAAGAATATTTTTTTGTGGATTATTATTCTCCAGGATACCCTGATTCCATAACCACGTTTGGTTTATCTAAGTTGGCTTACTTTTGTAGGGAAAAAATAAAAACTGTTTTTCTTAAAATTCATACAAAAAAAATTATATCTTAAAAGCATCTAAAGGTATACAACTCGAAATTGGGATAAAATTGAGGGACGATTAGCTGTGTCTTACAGCGGAATAAAAAATATATGATAAAAAAATTTATAAATTTAAAAACAAACCAATACAACAAAACAAATAGCTAATATTTTTTTTTACACAAAAGTGAGCCAACTTGAACAAACCAATGGTAGTTACGGAATCAGTAGATAGCACAGAATAAAAATTCCTTTTTTTTGCAACAAGAACTTTTTCTTATTTTGTAGAGCGGTGTAATTTAGAACAAATAATTAAAAAATAAGATAGTTAGGTCGATATTAGTTATCTATTATTATTTTTTTTATAAATAAATAATAAACGTATTGTTCCTCCTAGTTTTTATCACGGTTTGTATTGAAAATGAAGGCGTTTGTCCTTTTTTTAAATAAATTCTTCAATAACGAATTTCTTCTCAAATCATCATCATCATCATTTTTTTCTCATCATCTCATTTCATTCTTACCCATTGTGGTTCTACTGAAAATTATCTTTAGGGTAGAGAAACAACGTTCGGTTTTTGCAGTTGTTATAGGCATCGTAACCACTGCTTCTAGCGTGCTAATGCTATCAGAATTGGAAACTTCCGCCATTCTCTTAACTAAGAAATCGTCGAAATCAAAACATTACGACCCAACCGATAACGCCAAGTTATATCAGTGCACTAATTTAAGGAAGCACACAAACCTCTAACAGCTAACGGTAACTGTTGACGCGGTTGTCACCACATGGGTGCGGGCGGCATTGATTGCCTCAATTAATTCAAAAGAGCACTAATCGAAGACCCAGATTCTGTGTACTGTAAAATTCTAGGGAGATATCGTCCTCTCTTTCTATATTTCGTAATTAGAATGCGACATAACATCCACGGTGCACAGAATTTGGGTCTAGTTAAGCGCGGAGAAAGCCGGCCTACGCATCCATGGTCGTTTGAACATGAATACAAACATATACATACCGGGTATTAATTGCTAGTTAGTATTAAAGTCTTTGGTTAATTCCTTCTTGAGGTTTATTAATACTTTATGATGAAATTATTAGTTAAAGAATGATCAAATTTTAATATATTTATTAAGTAAAATTTGAGAGTGCACGTGCACAAATATACCTCTTATGTACAAACGTAAAATTGGAAGATGTGATAAAAAATCAAATTACTTTACAATACCGCCCAATTCTTAAAATGCTCAGTTATTATGGAAATTGCAAAGACTGATCCCAGTTTACGGATGCCACTGGATTGTCACCTGCAATTAATTTTACATGATTTATATGGAAATCTTTTTGCAAGCAAAAAAAATATACCCATGTTTTTTTTTAATACTGCTGTATTTATTTTTGAGTAAAATGTTTAAGATATTTGCATATTGGGGAAGTTTAAGGGTACGTATCATAGGTAGGAAAAAATAAATAATAATAATGTGTGTATGGTTTGGCGGGTTGATTGTCTTCTGGGAAACTGAATATAATATCCGAGAAGAGCAAACACATATCGTCGTTGATCTTACAAACTGACGTAACTCATTTATTGTAATTTTACAAGAGAGCAATTTAAAGTTTTAGGGAAAGTTTATATTGGATTTATAGCACTAAAAATGTTCTTAGATCTAATGATTTTTGTGCTATTTAAAGGATTTTTACGTTACGACACTTTGTGAGATGAAAGAACGACACAAATAAGGTAGTATTATGGTCTTACACAAAACTGCATTTTTTTGAGATACGTCAGTTTGTAAGATCAACGACGATATTATTGGTTGCGAGCTATAGATGCGTTTTTATTATCCAGATTTTCTTCCTCAGAAAAAGCCATGTTTTAATGCTCTTAAAACTAAATTTGACAATTTGAGAAAACAATAGCATCACTTTTTGTGTCAGGGCGATTGCCTTTTTTATGGCTGCCTTTATGTTTTAAAGAGTATCAATTTAAGTTTTAATAAAAAACTGCGAAATTTACTTGTAATTACTCGTCGCAGTTGAGTACAAAATTGATAGGTATACTTATAATGTACGATATGCTTAAACCCGAGAAGAGCCTGCTATTGTCGGCTTCAACTTTTAGTTTTGATGCCCAAAGCGCACTTACGAAATTATACAGTTTTATATTTTTATAAATCAGGTCATTGGGTAATTTTGTACCCAACTGCGACTAGTGGTTACAAGTAAATTTAGCAGTTGGGTGTTTTTTTATTTAATTTTTTTTTTATGTCCAACTTTTAGGTTTAATTCTGATTCAGCCTTATAAAAAGCACTATGCATTTACAATTCAATTAGCTTTACCCAAAAATTACGTGTAGATTTTCCACGGACGCGAACAGTGTTACCTTCCATTGAGTGAAGGTGGTGGAGCAGAGATGGAGAAGGGAACTAGTAAAATTGTATCGAAAAAAATCTTAAAGCGTGTGCCGAAAGAATGTTGGAAATCGCTCTAAATTTGTGAAAGGTACTAGGTAGCTACAACTATTAATTAGGAAAGTGGGTAGAAGAGAGGGAGAGAAAGGGGGAAACTAGTAAAATGATTTTGGAAAAAAATGTATTAAAGCGTGTGCAGAAAGAATTTTTGAAATCGTTCTTTATTTGTGAAAGGTATAGCTACAACTATTACTAATAAGGAGGGGGGAGAAGAGGGAGGGGGAAACGTGTAAAATGATGTTGGAAAAAAGTCTTCAAGCGTGTGAGTTATAGCTATAACTATTACTAATAAGGATAGCGGGGGGGTGAGAAGGAGAGGCGGGGGGGGGGGGGACTATTATAATGGTGTTGAAAAAAAAAATCTGAAAACGTAGGCAGAAAGAATTTTGGAAATCGCTCTATATTTATTAAAATTATGCGAATATGGTTTTTGAATAGGGTGGGGGAATGACAGTTGGGGGGATGGGTGGGAGCAGGTAGAACTGCAAAGTAACTGCAGCAAATTAGAGGACATTTGCAATGGGTAATCAAAGGAATTTCAATAAAATCGCCTGAAATTTTGATAATTTGTATGTCTTAGAGCCTACATCATATGACAAAATGGAGTCTGATCGTCTGAAGACCGCCATGTTGATTCCTGTTTAAAGAAAAATAGCCTATAGCACCTTTGGGATCAATAGCGATTCAATGACCCCTTTTTTTGTCAAAATCAGTTCAGCCGTTTAGCGTCTAGCGTGACACAAACATGTTTACTTACATACAACAATCGAAAACATTAGGTACCCTTCTTTTCGCCGTGCTGCAGTTGGGTAAAAACATTTAAACGCGTATATCTCTAAAACTAATTAACGAAATAATCCCAACATATATATTTTTGAAATCAGAAGGAAAAGATCTATAAAATTCTAAAATAATATACAGGGTTTCCATTAAAAAAAACCATCGACCTGTCAAATTTTGACATTCTGACAAAAATATTCTTGATATCTATGCCAATAAACAAAAAACCCTGAATTCGTATTCAGCGCACCAAAAAGTTTATCGGAGCATCGTATCCACATATTAGGATTTCAAAATATTGCAGAACATGTTTTTCTCAATAATTTATGGTATTAATATTAAGCTTCCGTTTTTGAGATATTTATAAAAACTGTTTTCACGGCTGATATAGCGTGGAGTTTATTGGACTGTGCTAATATGAGCTAGGGAGGTATCTGATCAATCATATATCTATTTATTAATTTGTGTGCCGGTGCATGGATTTTAAATTCAAAATTTTAAGATTTTTGAAACTAAAATATTTTTTTTCCAATTTGAAAATTTGAATAAATTGTTAATATTTATACTCTCGTCTTTTTGTGGCTAAACTGGTCAAATAACCTAACCTGTTACTTTTTTATATTGAATTGTGCGCTGTTTTACTATGTGCGCTTTTTTGCGTGCGCTCTCTTCCTATGCGCTTTTGTCCTATGCGTTTTTTCCTGTGCTTTTTGTTACAGTCACCGCTTGACCATTACCCCCTCCCCCAGACTTTGGTTCGAGAACCATCGTTGGATAGGTATATTTTGACAATGTGTGTGAAGAAAAAGAGGTCGGTACTTTTAGTACCTACGCTAAAAATATATGTATTTTTTTTCTTTAAAAGTATTTTATATTTAATTTTGTTTATCTACGTTGCGTAATTTGCTATCGAAAATCCCGTAACAATAGCAACTTTTTATGATTAAACGGTTATTAATTAGAAAATAACATAAACTGTTGTTCCACAAAAACATAGACTCCTTTTAATTTACAAATTATATAATAAACAGTGGCGTACAAAGTTTGAGTGAAAAAGTTCTATCTTGTATTATACAAAGACCAAATACCTATTTTCCCTTATTTTTAAACTTTTTTGAATAAAATTAATCATGGGGCAAGAGTCATATATACTTATAGCTTCTATTTAATAATAAAAATACTAGTTAAAATGGTAAATAAACGAAATTACACCAGAAAAAACAATATTAAATTTGGAAAAACTTGAATAGATTCTAACAACTTAAGAAATATTAAATATTCTTAGCCCGCACAGCAATGGTTAGAGAAATAGAGAAAGTATAGCTTCCGACGAAAAAAAATTTTTTGAGATCAGTCTGTTATTTAGGTTAAGTTTGACCTATTTTAGCAATATCGTCATGACATGACAGGTCTGTGGGTGTATGTATATGTCTCTCTCTATGTAAGACGATAGCTCCTAAACCGGTAAAAATCTATTAATGCTAATGACAGTTTGAGAATTGAAAATATGCTAACTTTTTAACGGGGCATTGCATAAATATGCTATTTTCAGAATACCGTAGAACACATTCTTCTTAATAATTTGTACCGTAACCAAAAAGTTTACAAGATATTTACAAAAACTGTTTTCAAGGCTGACATAGCGTGGATCCACGTTTTTTTCTAGATTTATATAAGGTACCTAAGATATTACTCAAGGGAACCCCATGTACACAAGGCGCCACATAAAATGCATACGCCGATTCAACGTGGTAAAATGTGGGCTTTTTTTTAGATTTCAGTACCCTTATTAATCAAAGATTATGTTATTTTCCAAAAACATGACATTGTTGGTTGCTGTTTTTTGTCCAAGTTTTCCAAAATGTCTCCACAAATTTTCGAATTTGATAAAGCTCAAATTTTGCCTAAATTAGATGCCGGTTGGTCGGTGCGTCGAGTAGCGCACTATGGACGAAATCAAAAGAAAATATTAAAAAGAGGGAAATGTTCGGCGAAAGCAAGGTACTGGGTTGGCCAAAATCAGCACGCCGCGCCGCAAGAAAATCAGCAACTAATAGAATTTTTAGAAGAACATCCTTTTTCCAACGCCAGTGAAGCAAGAATTGCCTCTGATTTTCCAAGTTCACTTACCACGAGTCAAAGGCGAATAAGGTGTTTCAAATTAAGATGTCGTGTGCCAGCAAAAAAAAATATTTTAAACTCAGAAAAAACAAGCCTGCCTAATTTTTGCTTTAACTTATTATCTGGATTTCAAAGATATTTCAATCACACAGTGATCGAAAACAAGATTTAGTTTATCGGCCACCAAGAACGCGCTACCAGGAAAAATATATTTCGGGAAACGAAGGCTTAGCCGGAGGGTTTTCTGTGAATGTATAAGGGTAGATTTCGGCAAGAGGACATGGGGCCTAGTGGTCGGGCAGCAAAACACATTTTTTGGTGATTTTGATAAAACTTTGTACGTTCGTAGACCGACTCAAGGTTAGTGAAAAAAAATTTTTTTTTGGTCGGTACTCTACTCGTAACTGCGTATCAGTATCCTTAAATTTCAAATTGGCACCACCCCATTTTTTTCCAATATCTCAAAATCCAAAACAGCTAAAATATATTTTTTGATAGTCTCTATAAGCCCATGAAACGCAATTTTTAAAAATGTTTGTTTAATATTAAGAAAAATAATGTTAAATTCAAAACTTTGAAAATTTACAAAAGTTGTGATTTTTTCTAAACTTGAATTTTTTAACCCTGTCAAAAATTTTTTGATGCGGATTTTATCTGACATACTTTTTTTTCTTCCTTTTGAGTCTGGCTATATCACACCTTTTAAAATTTTTAAAAAACTTGCAGGGAAAATCTGTAGCAGAATGACAAATACCCAGCTGTCGCGTTTTTCGCAAAACTCAAAGATTTTAGACTGCTTATACAAAACAATTTTTTAAAATCTTTCTTTTAAGTCTGCCTATAGTTTGTTTAAAAAATATTAAAAAATATTGCAGGAAAAATCTATAGCAGGATCAAAAATACAAAGCTGGTGCGTTATCCGCAAAATTCAAAGATTTTGAACTTTTCATACATAAACTTTTTTAAACTTTATTTGACCACAATGTAAAAATTTTGCGTTTTTGATATAAAATTATACATAAAATTAACTTTCTTAAAAAACTTACTGCAATTATGACAGATACTCCTACAAATACAAGCAAGCCTATCGAAATACCGATGCTTAAAAGTTATAAGAAAAGAAGCATTTGGTTTTAACCCTATTTTTATTTTTTACAAGCCGAAATTAAGAAAAATTATAAGTAGATACTGCGTTTTCTATTCAACGAAAAAGACCGGGTTGATTTTAAAACGGAGGTAATTATTTTATAATCATAAATTTCTGAGTAATGGTATAATTGCACCTACGTACTAAACAAGCTTAATGTTTTGATATTGTGTTTCTATATTTTTAAAAACAAAATAAATAAAATAGGTAGTTTTTTATTAAGTGTTAAATTTAGCAGGATTTTTTTGTTTGTCTTATGGCCGTACCTTGGGTCGGATAAAGGGGAATGGCTAACCATTACAGGCAAATAATTCTGGTTTTTTTTATCTTATGTATTTATTAAGAGCTTAAAATATCACTTTTTTCGAAAATTATAAATATTTTGAAGTTTTGTTAAAAATAAAATAAAATAGAGTTAGCACCCTTACTAACGTGTTAATTCCATTTATTCTAAATTATATTAAGAACTTACACTATTTTAGTATATGACTTGGTAATTTTGTGAAAAAATCAAAAACCCAACTTTAAACGTCTCATTACTATCAGTTACCAGCTATATGTTGATTTTTTTTTATCACTTAAAAGCCAGTCCATATTAAAAAAAATTTCCGGAGACCAAAATTTAACCGCAAAATAAAAAATCACCAACTATTTCAGTTTCGCTTTAAAAACTGTTGTTTTAAACCAATGTTTTTTCCAAGTTTGCGGTAGATTTTTTTATTTTTCTATTTTAAAACAAATTAATTTCATATAGGTATTAGTTCTCTATCAGCAATACACTTTTAAATTTTGGCCAAAAAATGGTTTTGTATTTATGGCTTCGATATTAGCTCACACTACTACTATACTATAATAGTAGATTGAGCTATGGTGATCCTAATTTTTTCGAGAAAAAAAAGTTGATCCGATTTCAAAAAATGTTATATAACTTTTTAGTCGCGCCGTCTGTCTGTCTGTAATGACCAACCCGCATAACTCAAAAACCACCTGCCCGATTTGAATGAAATTTGGTACCTAGGCTGGGTCTTGGGTCGAGATGATTCCATTTAAAAATGAACAAAATCCACCGAACACTAGCTAAATTAAAGGGTGGGGGTAGATTAAAAAAATTAGAGTTTATGTGAAAATATGGCGTGTATGATATCAAACGAAAGGTAATTGAGTCTGGAGTTAAACAAAATGCATTTTAGATTATTTTAAAAAAAAGGTGGGGGTAAATTTTAAAATTTAGAGTTTAAGTAAAAATATGGCGTGTGTGATATCAAACGAAAGGTAATTGAGTCTGGAGTTAAACAAAATACATTTTTGTTTTTTTTTTAGAAAAAGGGTGGGGGCAGATTTCAAAAATTAGAGTTTAAGTCAAGACATGGCTTGTGTGGTATCAAAGGTAATTGAGTCTGGAGTTGAATAAAATATATATAATATTATTTTTAGTTATATTGGCTCACACGTACACTATAACTATAGTATCTAAAGCTTAGGTGCTCATATATTAGCAGAGTATTTTTTTAGTGATAAAAACTAAAAAATATCCAAATTTAGACGCTTTTTTGCTCTAACTTACCAAGCAGTGGCGTATATAGAAAAAAGTTTGTGGGCCCGAGGCAGTTTTGGGGGGGGGGGGGGCGAGACCCCATGAGGGCGTATTTTATGCTATTTTATGTTTGTCTTTATGAAATATGTTGAAAATATCTAAAAAAATCTTAGCTTCGGGGGGGGCCCGGGCCCCCCTGGTCCCCCCCATATATACGCCAGTGTTACCAAGTATACTTTAAAAAAAATTATATCGTTTTAAAACTTGTCTGTAATAAAATAAATATTCTTGGGAACCCAAAAATAAACACAATCCAAAAAATCCCCAGCGGTTTATCTCCAAACGCGTAATTTTCGCTTAGACAAATTTTTGAACATTTTGGATATTTTTTTATGCAGGTGAATTCGAGGGGTGGCTCGGTATTTCCTTTTGGTGTACAGGTTAGGGAAAATACCAGGAAATACTTGGGAAGTACTGGGAAATATACTAGTGAAATTTGAGGAAATACTGGAAAATACCAGGAAATACCGTGGGTATTATACTGTAGGTATTTCCTTTTGGTGTACAAAAATCGGCGATCGAGCCACCAATCGGGTGAATTTGATACAGTACAGTCCCGATTATCCGAAATAATGTGGACCAAAGTGATTTCGGATAATCGAAGTTTCGGTTAATCCGATTTTTTTTGGAAAATAGGAGTTTAGGATGCGTATATCATTAGATCGACTTAAAAACATTTGTAATACTCTGTCGGCAAACTAAAACAATTCGCATTTTAGACCGTCGCATTGCCGTGAAACCCCGAGGGAAACCACCTAGTATAGTATAGGTGAATCCCAGACGCGTTTCGTATAATGCGAATTTTTTCGGTAAATCGGGATATTTGTTTTTAAAGTTTGTTTCGGATAAACCGGATTTCGGAAAATCGCGATTTGGATCATCGGGATTGTACTGTATTTAGTTTTTTTATTAAAAATGGTAAATGCGCTTTTAAATTATGGTCAAATAAAGTATAAAAATTGGTTATGTATAATTAGTCTAAAATCTTTGAATTTTGCGAATAACGCAACTGCTTGTTATTTGTGAGTCTGCTACAGATTTTCCTGCAATATTTTTTAATATCTTAGAAAGAAAATTATAGGCAGACTTAAAAGGGGAAAAAAGTATGTCAGATAAAATCCTCATTAAAAATTTCCTGACAAAGTTAAAAAAATTAGTTTTTTAAAAAAATCAGTACTTTGGCAAATTTTTTAATTTGAAATTATTTTTCTTAAAAAAAAACAATATTTCTAAAAGTTTTGTTGGACGAGCCGATAGAGACACGTCTTTCCTAATTAAAACCGTAACAAAAATTTTTTTGTCTCTGTTTGATTTTGAGTTATTTTGATAAAAGTGAGAAGGTGCAAAAATGATAGTTAAGGGCACTGAAACGTTAGCTTAGAGAGGAGTACCAACCAATTTTTTCTCATTTTTTACTTCTCTAAGGTCAATGTACAAACTTGTCAATTTTTATGAAAATCCCCCAAAAATTGACGAAAATGGCGGCTAACGGTTTTTAAAAAAACTGAAAGATATTCAACTTTAGACGCGTTTTTGCTACCACTTACCATGTATATTTTGAAAAAAAAATCACACCACTTAAATGCCTGTCCATAGTAGAACAAAGGTTTTCGGGGGACCCAAAATTAAATAAAATAAATTTTGATTTTGAGATATTTTGAAAAAAGTGGAAAGGTGCAAACCAGAAAATTCAGGGCACTGATACGCAGCTTAGAGAGACAAACCGACCAAAAATTTTTTAGTTTTTTACTTTTCTTGGGTTGATGTATAAACGTGCCAATGTTTATAAATCAAACAAGTTTAATGGCTAATCGGGCAAAAAGGACTTTTTTGTTTCCCTTATATTTTTCCGTGGGTAGCTTGAAAGCTTAACCTCACGGGGGTCCAAGATCTAATGGACACCTAATAAGTGTTGACAGTTAACCGTTTCGTCCTTATGGGACTCCTCAGAACACTGCTGGTCAAGCGACAAATCTTGCGAAGTTAATCAGACGGTTTTGTCTCTAATTAAATGTAATTAGTGAGCGAACTATAGCAAGAGGCGCCATCTACCGAGATACGAGAGAAACAAAAAACCAAAAGCAGGGAAAACACTGCTATACAATATCGATCAATGAAAAGATCGAATGCAAATAAAAGAAAACAACTATAGTCCGTGACCTACGACAGCTCTTTGTCTTTTCAGGCCGGATCAACGCATTTTGCATTTTTACCGAAATTTCACGTTTGTTAGTATTATTTGGCTTAAAAATTCCGTTGATTGACGCTCACTGTCTTGATGACGGGTAAAAATGCAAAATGCGTTGATCCGGCCTGAAAAGACAAAGAGCTGTCGTAGGTCACGGACTGTAGTTGTTTTCTTTTATTTGCATTCGATCTTTTCATTGATCGATATTGTATAGCAGTGTTTTCCCTGCTTTTGGTTTTTTGTTTCTCTCGTATCTCGGTAGATGGCGCCTCTTGCTATAGTTCGCTCACTAATTACATTTAATTAGAGACAAAACCGTCTGATTAACTTCGCAAGGTTTGTCACTTGACCAGCAGTGTTCTGAGGAGTCCCATAAGGACGAAACGGTTAACTGTCAACACTTATTAGGTATCCATTAGATCTTGGACCCCCGCGAGGTTAAGCTTTCAAGCTACCCACGGAAAAATATAAGGGAAACAAAAAACTCCTTTTTGCCCGATTAGCCATTAAACTTGTTTGATTTTTAAATTCACGGGTACGAAATTTCACGTTTGTTAGTATTATTTGGCTTAAAAATTCCATTGATTGACGCTCACTGTCTTGATGACGGGTAAAAATGCAAAATGCGTTGATCCGGCCTGAAAAGAGAAAGAGCTGTCGTAAGTCACGGACTATAGTTGTTTTCATTTATTTGCATTCGATCTTTTCATTGATCGATATTGTATAGCAGTGTTTTCCCTGCTTTTGGTTTTTTGTTTCTCTCGTATCTCGGTAGATGGCGCCTCTTGCTATAGTTCGCTCACTAATTACATTTAATTAGAGACAAAACCGTCTGATTAACTTCGCAAGATTTGTCACTTGACCAGCAGTGTTCTGAGGAGTCCCATAAGGACGAAACGGTTAACTGTCAACACTTATTAGGTGTCCATTAGATCTTGGACCCCCGTGAGGTTAAGCTTTCAAGCTACCCACAGAAAAATATAAGGGAAACAAAAAACTCCTTTTTGCCCGATTAGCCATTAGACTTGTTTGATTTTTAAATTCACGGGTACGAAATTTCACGTTTGTTAGTATTATTTGGCTTAAAAATTCCGTTGATTGACGCTCACTGTCTTGATGACGGGTAAAAATGCAAAATGCGTTGATCCGGCCTGAAAAGACAAAGAGCTGTCGTAGGTCACGGACTATAGTTGTTTTCTTTTATTTGCATTCGATCTTTTCATTGATCGATATTGTATAGCAGTGTTTTCCCTGCTTTTGGTTTTTTGTTTCTCTCGTATCTCGGTAGATGGCGCCTCTTGCTATAGTTCGCTCACTAATTACATTTAATTAGAGACAAAACCGTCTGATTAACTTCGCAAGATTTGTCACTTGACCAGCAGTGTTCTGAGGAGTCCCATAAGGACGAAACGGTTAACTGTCAACACTTATTAGGTGTCCATTAGATCTTGGACCCCCGTGAGGTTAAGCTTTCAAGCTACCCACGGAAAAATATAAGGGAAACAAAAAACTCCTTTTTGCCCGATTAGCCATTAAACTTGTTTGATTTTTAAATTCACGGGTACGAAATTTCACGTTTGTTAGTATTATTTGGCTTAAAAATTCCGTTGATTGACGCTCACTGTCTTGATGACGGGTAAAAATGCAAAATGCGTTGATCCGGCCTGAAAAGACAAAGAGCTGTCGTAGGTCACGGACTATAGTTGTTTTCTTTTATTTGCATTCGATCTTTTCAATGATCGATATTGTATAGCAGTGTTTTCCCTGCTTTTGGTTTTTTGTTTCTCTCGTATCTCGGTAGATGGCGCCTCTTGCTATAGTTCGCTCACTAATTACATTTAATTAGAGACAAAACCGTCTGATTAACTTCGCAAGATTTGTCACTTGACCAGCAGTGTTCTGAGGAGTCCCATAAGGACGAAACGGTTAACTGTCAACACTTATTAGGTGTCCATTAGATCTTGGACCCCCGGACAAAAAACTCCTTTTTGCCCGATTAGCCATTAAACTTGTTTGATTGTTAGTTTTTATATTTTCTCATTTGAGGTTAGATTGGCATTTGATAACATTTGTATTGGTAGTGTCTTTTTACCTTCTTATCGCTTACTTTACGGAACTCTGAATACAGATTTCCAATGCCTGGTAGGTGCCTTATTTGCCCATCAATTAAGCACAAATTTAGTGTTAATTTTATGTCTATCTCTTTCTTTTGATATTAAGTAAAAGGGAGACACATACAAAATTAACACTAAATTTGTGCTTAATTGATGGGTAAACGAGGAATTACCCAGCAGCGTAATGTACTATGAATAAATGTATTCCTTAATTTTAAATCTTTATCTTACCATAATCTATTACTTATGACCATGATTAATGTCGTTATATGTTGATTTTTTTATTGTTTTCAGCTTTTGGATGATATGTGCGACCACTCATAAGCTATGTATATACTGCTTTGAAACATACCCTACACAACTTACAACCAAGGTGAGGAGGTACTTTTAAATCACGTCAGATTTTCGTCAAGCTGTTAAAAAGTAGACATTTAAGAATGATTCTCTTCACGAACAACTGTTTCATTATTTATTCACTCATCACTCACCATAAATGTTAAAAGCAAATTTAAATATACTGGATAGTGTTTGGTTTTTCATTATATTTTATTTTACCAATCAATTATTTCATCTATAGTTAGTTGTTAATTTAGTTTTTATTTGTAGCTTTTTTTTATAATAATAAAAACTCATTTATTTAAAAAATGTTTTATTTATTGCACTTATATCATTTTCAATCTGTTTATATCTTATAAAGACATTGTATGTCTTTATAGAATATTGACTGAATATTGAAAGAAAATTTATTATAAAAGGCGATTCAAATTTCCCGCCTCCACTTTTAGTTCGTCACTAAGCTCAGTAGTGGGCGCCACAGAGTTAATGATCTGTCAAACAGCCGGAGTTGCCTATCTAATAAAAACTATGAGCGGCTAGTTCACAACTTGCATTCCGTTTGCTATTGGTCGAAATAGTCAGCTGACTTTTTGATGTTGAACGTTGCCGTTTAAGATTATTATTATATTATATTAAGAGATGGTGCCACCAGTCAAGCATTTAACAAACATTATGTTTACAGCTTTCGGCGTAAAATACGAATATATACTAGTTGTAAGTGATTAAAAAAGTGTAGTGGTTTGTGCAGTACATACCTATTGAATTTAACTAAATCTATGCATATGCCGATACTTTTTTTTTAATTGTTTTTAAAAACATATTATATTCTTTTACAGTTCATGTCATTATTTTTGGGACAACTTTTTACAACTTTTTTTTGTTTGCCTATGCTTTTTGTTATGGTAAACAACTGATAACTGTCAAAAAGTTATCTCAAAAATTATGATATATAGTTTAAATTAGCTTCCCTATCCTGTTTTCCTGTCGAAATCGGTGTTAACCTAACCCTGATAAATTATTCGACAACGTATCCTAACCTGTCCAGACACGCCCCGGTTAGGATACGTTTCCCATCAATTGACCACGGTTAGGTTTTGTTTCAGTTTGGTTTAACATCGATTTCAACCTCCCAAAACGAGGACAGGAGAGTTTTAATTTTAAAAATCCCGCCTGACTATGTCAACCAATAGCAAATGGAATGCAAGTTGTGAACCAGCCGCTCGTTAAAAACTGACTTAACCGAAGCAAAAATCCTTTATCTATGGTGAGCGGCTACACGATGCACCAACCAATCGGCGTCCGATTTGACCAAGTTTGTTTATTTTGTTGTAATAAAAAGATAAAAATAGATAGAAAGCCTTACAGAATCGTTAGACACTTAGATACATTGACTTCTATACCTCAGGGCTTTATACAACTCAATACTCAGATACCTTCTTACAGGGGAGGTCTCCTTATTAGTTTATTTATTTGTCAAAAATATTAACCTTTTTTCGCAAAAATGAGTCAGTTACAATAAGCACTGCAAACAGAACATCTTCAAAAACCCATATCTGCGGCTAACTTCTCCTGTATCCTTTTTATGTGGCGTTTTCTGTACGTCTATGTGGATAAATAAAAAGTGATTTTCAATTAGTCCACTTTTCCGGGTATTTTCAAAAACTAACTAGAATAATGCAAAATATACATAAGTATTAGGATTTTCCGTGATTATTATTTTCACAAAATATATAAAGTCCTAAAATTATATTCGGGCTATTCAAAATGGGGTAAAATAATTTGTTAAAATAAATATTATTAATTTATTTGAAAATTGGGTTTTAGTATAAAATAACCTTATAAAAATATTAATAGCCGTAAAGCCTTTGATATAGATGCTAAAATATATTTAATAAAATTAAATTTTTTATGATTTTTAAAATAATATTTTTATTATTTTTTGTTTAATAAAATTGGAAAACCTTTTTACATACACGAGATAAAAATAAAAATATGTTATTCAATTTCGATTTTTTACTCATATTTTTTCTGACCTTTCTTTAGGATTTCTAGATGTTTGCTGACTAAATATTATGGGTTGTTTTTTTGTAAATTGAGCTTTGAACGCTGCTTTTAGGACGAAGCCCCTTTGAAATTATATCAATGGTTACAAAAAGTTGCTTTTTAAAAAACAGCTTTTTAAGTAGTGAAAACTTAATTTTTTTGGGCATAGAATTTTTTGAAAGGAACTTTACAAAATTTTGGGGTAAGGACCTTTTTTTGTTTTCATTTATCAACTTTTTGTGAGGTAAACCAAACCAAAGCAAACTGAACCAATAATTTTTTTCAAAAAAAAACTTTGCTGACTTCCTACCCGGGATTCGGAAGGACGTCAATCCGAACCGAACCAAACCGAACCGAACGGAACCGAACCGAACCGAACCTAACTAAACCGAACCAAACCTAACCTAACCAAACACAATAACACTGCTAATTAGGTTAAGTTGGGTATGGTTAGGTTTGGATAGGTTCGGTTTGGTACGGTCCGGTTCGGATTCACATCCTCTAGGATGTGTAAGAAGTCAGGAAAGTTTTTTTTTTTAATTATTGATTTAGTTTGCTTTGGTTCGGTTCGGTTAGATTTGATTAGGTTTCCTTAGGTTAGGTTTTTGAAACTTTCTCTTTTCATGTGGTTAGAATCATTCAAGTGAAAATCACCCTGTTCATCTATTCTAATACATGAGGTAAATAATATTGGTAGATCTGCGCATGCGAAGTCAAGGATTCAAAGTGGACTTGGTAGGGCTAGCGTCTTGTTAACCGTAGAGCGATCTTTTCAGAGGATATATTAAGCGATTTGTGCATGCTGAGTGTACACCGGAAATTTGTTTCAGAAAAAAATAAACAAGTTGAAGAAGAGGTTTCAACCAGATTGGCTGAAGATCCCAGATGTTTCGTCTTACTACTAAAGTAATTACTTATGGTTTACAGTAATAGGTTAAGATTTAGAAAAATTATGTGTATTTATTTTCTTTTTTTTCATTTTCGTTTTTTTCTGTTTATTTCAATAAATATCTGTTTTATTTTTAATTTTTTTGCATTTGATCCTCCCCCCTAAGTTTCATGCTGCATACGCCCATGGTCTAAACTATGAGTGGGTAAAAAGCAAGCATGTCTTTGCAAAATCAACTAATCAAAAGACAAAACAAAGTCAATAAAAAAAACTCTATTCGTTTACCCTTTTTAACTGTTTTTACTAGCCACTCAACTGGCTTTTCCTGTATAACAAAAAAGACAAACCTAGCCGTAACTTGCCCTTTTCGAAAAAAGAAAGCCTGAGCTTTAGAAAAAGGGAGTTTACGTGCACAGTTTACCCAGCTCAACTTTTTTTTTTTTTTTTAAAGTTGATTAAAAAAACGGAAAAAGCTTCGGTAGGTACGTTAAAAAGTCCGCTACATTGCTGTGCAAAGGCACAAAAGGTATACAGGGATAAAAGTAATTAGATTAAAAACGACGTTGCCGAGTTGCACAGCTGTGTAAAAGTAAAAGTAAAATTTAAAGCCGAAAAAACGGGTGGCGATCAAAGATCGAAAACAAAAAGATGGAATGTAAAAGATCAGGAAACATAAGTACCTCATATCGAAACAAAAGATTGGAAGTACCTAAGAGAAAAGAAACAAGATCGAAATGCAAAAATATCAAAAATACAAAGTATCGGAAATAAGAAAGATAAAATAAAAACAGATCAAAAAAAATAAGAAGAGAAACACGCAAAAAGAATAAACATAAATAACTTGACTTGTTTAGGTAATCCTGACCTGACCTGTTTAAGTTAATAAAGGGGAATGGGGGGCAAAATGGGATAATTAATTTTATAGGCTTATTTCTTCTATTGAATGATCACATTGCGTTCGTCATTTGGAATTAAGTTTGCTTGATATGTTATCTTTATGTTCAATTTTCAATTTAAGCGATTTAGTAAAAAAATTGACTTTGCCCCATTTTGCCATACATACGGGGTAAAACGGGGTACCGATATGTGGCGAAACGGGCAGGGTGGTTGTGTAATTTAGAATCGATATTTTTGTTAGACAAGTTTTATTTATTAAAATACTAACCAAGATTAAAAAAATAAAAAGTTGTAATAAAAAATACATTTTTAATAATTAAATTTAGTATTTACAAAATTTATTAAAGAATTACAGCGCCCTTGTGATTGCTGTCGATTCTCTTACACTAATTTTGCGTCCATTTTTTGCAAAGACAACATAAAATACAACTTTAAATGATGGTACTAAAAAATTTTTTTTAAAAATTTTGGGACTCATTGGGGTATAGGTTACTAGGTCTAACAAGGTACCCCGTTTAGCCCCCATAAAAAAACCCTGTTTTACCCCAAATCACCAGTTACATTCAAACAGAAATCATACACTTTAAAGGGCTAATTTTAAGGACAACGCGTCTAATTATGAATAAAACATTAACCCACTAATTTTTCGATGTAAACATAATTTTGAAAAGTCTGTAAAAAATGTCCTTACCGTCACAAAATGCGTAAGCTATTTTTACAATAAACAGCGCACATGTTGAGCAAAAACCAACTTAAGCTCAGCCGACCGGCACCAATCATATTGCCGAAAGTTGAACCAGTCATGCGGATAAAACATCTGATATTAAGAGGTTATATTCTTGCGCAGTTTACTGCGATATCCCGTTTTACCCCTGTACTAACTTGATCTGGTCAGTTTAGGTTTTTTCAGCATGCAAACTTATCCAGTTCAGGTTAGTGTGTTTTGGTATACCGTCCTCTTTCTCACCTCACCGCACCGGTGTGTAAATTTAACTCTCGTGCAGTAATGATCCAGTTACCACAGTTATCATATAGGCCTACTATTACAAATGAAAAACTTACTATTTTCGCTTATCCAAACTTGTCTAACTGGAGACCTTTTCGAATTAATATGGCATTTTTAAAACTTTTTTCCCTTCTTCTTTATACACGACTTCATCAAATTCTATATTTGAAAAAGTTTATAACGAAAAACTCGACAACAAAATGAGTTTTGTTTTATTTCTTTCCTACAAGCGTCCGGAAAACAGCTTTTCACGCAATCATTTGCATGCGGAAAGTACCACTGTACTGCGCAGCGTGCGTGTAAGAGATATTTTCCTAACAAGTGCCGAAAATCGATTTTTCCTAAAGCAAATACTGTTGACAAAACGATGCATAGCGAGCTCTGTCAAGCATTTACAAAAAAATAGGGTTTTGCGAGAGTTAGAAACAATTGTTTTTCTGAGGACATCAGAACAACATGAAAAAACAAAAAAAAAGTTAACCAAACAACATCCCTACCACATCGAATTACTTTCAGAAAAAAATAGATTTTTCATGAAATTTAAAATTTTACAGATTTTTCAAAATTTGACATATTGGTGCGGAACTAAAAACTGCGTGAAAAATGCAACATTCCGCACGCTGCGATAGAATTTTTTTTCTATCGCACGCTGTTTTGGTTTTTAGTATCCCTAAACGTTAAAATATAACAACGAAAAAAAATGTATTATTGTTAAAGTTTGAAAATTTACTATTTTACATCACATTATTAAATTCTTACAATGCTGATAGCTGTAGCATTGTTAAGATTGAGGGGGTAAAGGGGCACAATTTGACAACCATAGCCTGTTTTCCATTCGGCTCTATCCAATCAACGTGGGGATTAAGCCAGTCTATTGCTATCAAAACTTCATTTAAAGGAGTTTAAAGAGTTTTTCCAGGGAATAAAAAAGTTTTTACCCTTTTTTTGTGTACGTTTATCAGCAACTTACGTAAAACAGAAATAAGCACTCAACTTTTAATTTAAGAGGCAAGAGAAAGAGTGACATTGAAATTAAAATGCCTCCCTCTGTCATTTTTAAGCTAGTGGAGACTTTCCATGTTAATTTATTTAAAAATGACAATAAAAAAACCAAATCTTAGGCTTACAAAAAAACTAGTGCGGTTAAAGTTAATTTTCCGCACTAAGTTTTTTATTCCGGAAATAATTTAATAGTTATTTACCTAACAAGTGCGGAAATTAATACTTTACCGCACGTGATGGCAGTTGACAGAACGACGCGGAGCGGAGTTCGGTCAAGTCGTCAAGGGTGGTAGAAAAACTTTCCGCATGTGTTAGGTACAATATTTTACCTATGAGTACCTTTTTTTCAAAAACTTGAATGTAATTTATAAATAGATAAACATGTCAAATTAGATGAAATTGAAATGTAAATAAATATTAAAGCTGTCTTATTGATGTTTTGCTAAGGTTTCTAAGAGGTGCGCGTGCGGTAAAGTACATACTTTACCGCACGCGAGTAGGTAAAATATTTATAAACACAAAATATAACAGTGTTCATTGACCTACTTAGAAGAAAAAGGTATGGTTTTCGACATTTTTTTTATAAATAACTTTGAAAATGTGTTCTTGGCAATAACTGTAGATGTATGTTTGTGTGTGTATGTATGTCACACGATAGCTTCTAAAGAGCTGAACCGATTTTCATTAAATTTATAGGTAAAATTGTGTGTGCACTACTGTAAAGAGCTGATTTTGGTCAAAATCCATTAATGCTAATGACAGTTTTTGACTGTTATTTTTTTTTGAAATGCTAACTTTTTAACGGAACGTTGCATTAATATACGATTTTCGGAATATAGTACTCACTCACTTTTCTCAATAATTTGTGTTACAATTAAAAACTTCATAGGAGCTTTTGTTTCTGATATATTTACAAAAACTGTTTTCAAGGCTGAATAGTACGGCATTGACTTGTTGAAATATACAATTAGAAGCGGCCCGAATCGCCGCGGGGCCAATTCGCCGCCGGCCGATTTACCGCGGGACAATTCGCGGCGAGAATTTTTGTTTAATTTTTATTTTAATGTTTCGCGTGTAGTAAACGTATTTTTGAAAAAAATACTTTTTCCAAATTTTTGTTTTATTTTGTAAATTAATTTATGCAATAAATACTTTTAAAAAAAGTATTATTTTCAAAAATAATTTTTGTAAATAAAATTTTTTAGTATTTTTTTATGTTTTATTCAATTTTTTGAAAAAGCATTTTTTTCGAAAATATTTTTTTTTTTATGGGGACATTTTCTTTTTTAGCAAAATGTTGGTGGGCCACACACCGGTTAGAATATGTTTGCGATCAATTTACCACTGTTAGGTTTAACACAGATTTGGATCTCCCAACATGATAACAGGGGAGCTATGATTTAAGAAAAAATAAGTTGTATTAAATAAAAATTAACAATAATTGTCGCGGCGAATTATCCCCGCTGCGAATCAGTCCGAGGTGAATTGTCACCTGCCCTCACTTGTAGTGTGCTGATGAAAGTAACTGATGATGAGTGCTGCGCTCCTGTGCTTATGGGCTAGGAAGGTATCAAATCCGTCATGGATCCATTTATTTATTCAACAAAATAAAATGTTTATTACTTTCTTAGCGTAGCAATGGCTAGGGAAGGTATTATTTTCGACGAAAAAAACATTTTTGAGATAACGCCAAAAATGTGTTATTTTGATGTATTTTGACCTATCCTAGCAATATCGCCGTGATGTCTGTGTGTGTGTGTGTGTGTCTGTATATATATATATTATTTCCGTCCGTAACACAATAGCTCCTCAATCGCTGCACCGATTTTCATAAAATTTTCAGGTAAAATAGTGTTCGACACTCTTACGAGCTAACTAGATTTTGGTTAAAATCCATTAATGCTAATGACAGTTTTTTGACAATTAAAAACTTTAAAAATTGCTAACTTTTTAACAGAGCATTGTATCAATACAGTGTATAGACTATATTTTGCCCAATAATTCGTGTTATAACCAAAAACTTCGTATGAGCTTTAGCTTCTGAAATATTTACAAAAAACTGTTTTCAAGGCTAATATATTATCATGGCTTCACTTGAAGTGTGGTAATAGGCTAGCTGAAGGTGTCAAATCCGTCATGGATCCAGTAATTTTTAATAAATTAGCTACGATTGGCGGTTCGTAGAAAAAAATGTTGTACCTAACTTATGCGTAAAGCAACGCGTGTGCAAAAGTATCACTTTCCACACTTGTGAGGTAAATTACTATTGCATCATATTATTCGATTTACGCACTGTATAACTTTTTATTTATTATAAGTTGCAAAATAAATTCTAATGAATTTTTCGACAAAATTATAGGCGTAAAAAGTGTTATGATTACTTACGTGTATATTAAAAATACAAGTCCGCCCTCAAACATGATTTCATAATTTATGCTCCACTTACGAGTCGCGGAGTTGAGGGCTCTAAAAACACTATTAATGCCCGGCCATGTAAACTATGCATTATTCAGACTAGACCGAGAGAGAGACGGAAAAAGTGCAAAAATGCAAAATACAGGAAAATTTTTCCTTGGGAAAATATTCGCTCAAGCACGTAAACAAAGGCTTGAAGCAAGCCTTCATTTCCTTATTCGCTTAATTTTTCTCGCCTCACTTGACTTCGACAGCAATATATATCACATGTGAAAGACAAAGACACAAACTGGTCCGGTTCCAAAAAGAATGGAATTTCAGAAGTTTAACGCTTTTTGACACAGAAAGTGTTAGTTTTCAAGTTTTTAAGATGGATTAGGTGACTTTACAACGGGGGTTTTCACCTTCTTTTTAACATAATTACTTAAAAGTGGTTTGGGTAAAAATAAAAAAACTTTTAAAAAATATGTCAATACCCCCTTGGGTAGACGGTAAAGTGATTTTGTTTTAATTTTAGCTCACACATATACTATACTATAGTAGTGTGAGCTATGGTGATCCTAATTTTTTCGAGAAAAAAAAAGTTGCTCCGATTTCAAAATTTTTTATATATCTTTGCGTTTCAGATGATTTGAAACTTTTTTGTTGCGCCGTCTGTCTGTCTGTCTGTCTGTATGTCTGTCTGTCTGTCTGTCTGTCTGTCTGTCTGTCTGTGTGTCTGTATGTCTGTCTGTAACGACCAACGCGCATAACTCAAAAACCGCTTGCCCGATTTAATGAAATTTGGCACCCAGGCTGGGTTTTGGGTCGAGATGGTCCCATTTAAAAATGAACAAAATCCACCGAACACAAGCCAAATAAAAGGGTGGGGGTAGATTTCAAAAATTAGAGTTTATGAAAAAATATGGCGTGTGTGATATCAAACGAAAGGTAATTGAGTCTAGAGTTAAACAAAATACATTTTAGTTTATTTAAAAAAAAGGGGGAGGGGTAAATTTCAAAAATTAGTGTTTAAGTGGAAATATGGCGTGTGTGATATCAAACGAAAGGTAATTGAGTCTGGAGTTAAACAAAATACATTTTAGTTTTTAAAAAAAGGGTGGGGGTAGATTTGAAAAATTAGAGTTTAAGTCAAAACATGGCTTGTGTGGTATCAAACGAAAGGTAATTGAGTCTGGAGTTCAATAAAACATACTTCAGTTTTTAGATATATTAGCTTTCACGTAGATACACTATAACTATAGTACCCCAGTGTGAACTTAGGTGCCCATAGATTGGCAGAGTATTTCCGTGGGTAGCCTGAAAGCTTAACCTTCCCGTTGATTGACGCTCACTGTCTTGAAGACGGGTAAAAATGCAATCTGTGTTGATCCGGCCTGAAAGACAAAGAGCTGTCGTAGGTCACGGACTATAGTTGTTTTCTTTTATTTGCATTCGATCTTTTCATTGATCGATATCGTATAGCAGTGTTTTTGCCTGCTTTTGGTTTTTTGTTTCTCTCGTATCTCGGTAGATGGCGCCTCTTGCTATAGTTCGCTCACTAATTACATTTAATTAGAGACAAAACTGTCTGATTAACTTCGCAAGATTTGTCACATTGACCAGCAGTGTTCTGAGGAGTCCCATAAGGACGAAACGGTTAACTGTCAACACTTATTAGGTGTCCATTAGATCTTGGACCCCCGTGAGGTTAAGCTTTCAGGCTACCCACGGAAAAATATAAGGGAAACAAAAAAACTCCTTTTTTTTGCCCGATTAGCCACGAAACTTGTTTGATTATTAAAATCTATTGCATCCAAGGGAAAAAATGAGTTGAACCTTCAACCAATAACTAGACTTTTATATCTAGAACTTTAGAAGCTAGATCTTTAGACCCCTTAGTAAATACTGGCGTTAAAGTTCACTTGAATCTCACGTATTCAATATTAACAAAATGTCAGGACAGACCTTTACAGGGTTGGATGGGACAGGCGAACAACCGGGCAAATGCCCGGTGGGCCGGTACAATTTAGAGCCGGTTGGGCCGCAGGCCCGATGTACCTATTCCAAATTATTAATATTTATTTTTGTATATTTGACAAACGAACGACCCCAGGCTAAGTGCTAAGTTTTAAGGTCTTAGTAAATACTGGTGTAATTTATTTTTTAAAACTTTTTTGCTCGATTGAGACCTACAAGTAGTCCTTTTCATATGCGGGCATGTCAAGTCAATTTCTAAATCATACCTTTTTATTGATGCATTTACTCCCTCTGAAAAAAATACTCTGCCAATATATGGGCCCCTAAGCTCTCACTAGGTACTATAGTTATAGTGTACGTGTGAACTAATATTAATATATATTTTATTCAACTCCGGACTAAATTACCTTTTGTTTGATACCACACAAGCCATGTTTTGACTTAAACTCAAATTTTTGAAATCTACCCCCACCCTTAAAAAAACAATTACCTTTCGTTTGATATCACACACGCCATATTTTCACTTAATCTCTAATTTTTTTAATCTACCCCCACCCTTTTTTTTAAACTAAAATTAATTTTGTTAAACTCCAGACTCAATTACCTTTCGTTTGATATCACACACGCCATATTTTCACTTAAACTCTAATTTTTAAAATATAACCCCACCCTTTTTTTAAAATAAATTAAAATGTATTTTGTTCAACAGCAGACTCAATTACCTTTCGTTTGATATCACACACGCCATATTTTCACATAAACTCTAATTTTTGAAATCTACCCCCACCCTTTTATTTGGTTTGTGTTCGGTGGATTTTGTTCATTTTTAAATGGGACCATCTCGACCCAAGACCCAGCCTAGGTACCAAATTTCATTAAAATCAGCCAAGCGGTTTTTGAGTTATGAGCGTTGGTCGTTACAGACAGACAGACAGACAGACATACAGACAGACAGACAGACGGCGCAACAAAAAAGTTTCAAAATCATCTGAAACGCAAAGATATATAAAATTTTTTGAAATCGGAGCAACTTTTTTTTTCTCGAAAAAATTAGGATCACCATACCTCACACTACTATAGTATAGTATATGTGTGAGCTAATATTGTCCAATTTTTAGCTCACACTACTACTATACTATAGTAGTGTGAGCTATAGTGATCCTAATTTTTTCGAGAAAAAAAAAGTTGCTCCGATTTCAAAAATTTTTATATCTTTGCGTTTCAGATGATTTTGAAACTTTTTTGTTGCGCCGTCTGTCTGTCTGTCTGTCTGTCTGTAACGACCAACGCGCATAACTCAAAAACCGCTTGTCCGATTTTAATGAAATTTGGTACCTTGGTTGGATCTTGCGTCGAGATGGTCCCATTTAAAAATGAACAAAATCCACCGAGCACAAGCCAAATAAGAGGGTGGGGGTAGATTTTAAAAATTAGAGTTTATGTGAAAATATGGCGTGTGTGATATCAAACGAAAGGTAATTGAGTCTGGAGTTAAACAAAATTAATTTTAGTTTAAAAAAAAGGGTGGGGGTAGATTAAAAAAATTAGAGATTAAGTAAAAATATGGCGTGTGTGATATCAAACGAAAGGTAATTGGGTCTGGAGTTAAACAAAACATATTTTAGTTTTTTTAACAAAGGGTGGAGGGTAGATTTCAAAAATTAGAGTTTAACTTAAAACATGGCTTGTGTGGTATCAAACGATAGGTAATTAAGTACATCTATAGAACCAAGTGTGAGCTTAGGTGTCCATATATTGGCAGAGTATTTTTCTAGAATTTCACTTTGAACATTGAGTAAACCATGATTCCCACAAGAATAAGTTCCATAATATGACGGGTAAGGCTATACAGCGCCACATGCTTCAACGTGCCGCGGATTTTTGATCGTAATAAGACTATTGACGGTTATAGGGGGGGTAAAGGGAGTAATTACCTCCCCCCAGAGCCCCAAAAAAAAGAAAGGTATCGAGGCTGGTAGCTACTATAGATAAGGTACGCATGGGCGCACCCAGGGGGGGGGGAGGGGTTCGGTTCGGTTCGGGCTTGGGACCCGCCCCCCCAAGGCTTAGATTTTTTTACATATTTTCTAGATATTTCATGAAAAAATACAAAAAATAGCTTAAAATTCGACATCATGAGGCTTCGGCCCCCCCAGAAGGCCTCGGGCCCCCCCAAGACATATTCCTGGGTGCGCCACTGCAGTTAAGGGCGAAACAAAAATATATTTTTATTTATTTGCTTTCTTAGAATGTTAAAAATAGTGCACAGGAAAAGCACACATGGTAAAATCGGTTGCGGAAAAAAGTGCACACGAAAAAAGTGCTCACGAAAAAGCGGAACACGGAAAAAAAGCGCACAGAGAAAAATCTTAATTTGAACAATAAGAATACCGGCACATAAAATAAAAAAAATCATCATTGTCTGTACATTTGGCCAGACCACAATGTGTTTCGATGCGCCGAATCCAAAGACGAGGCTTGGTTTTCTTCCAAATTTTAAGCAAATTGCGAAAAAACTTGATCAAAGACATTTTCAAAGTCAACAATTTACATTAGAGCTTAATTTAAAATAAGTTCGAATAGTATTTAACCATTTCACCAGTGGCGGCTGGTGACGTTATAAATTGGGGGCAGAAATTTATATTGCATAAAAAAGGAGATAAAAAAACTTACCTAAACAATTTTATTTTAGCATTTTGCAAATAAGCAGCTATTTGGTGTAGTTTTTAATTTATTTGTTCATAGATAAAGTCTATTCGCCCTTCTTTTACATGCGCAAAGTGCTCGAATTAGCGCCGTTTCAGACTCATCATGGCCCCGTAGAGCAATCTCAAAAATCACACAGAATTTTAGAGTCTATTAACCTACTAAGTATATATCTATTTTTTGCCACATGTTCATTATATTCGGTAAAGTTTTGCCTATAGGCACTATTGAATTGGAACCTTATATCAGTCTTCCCTAGCATAGAAAATTCTATGTGATTATTTAAATAAGTAGCACTTGCTTTGTGTCTTTAACTTTTCACTAAAGTGCTTGATTTCACACATTCCCTTTGCCACCCACACAGGATCACATCGTGGATTGTTCATAATAAGACAAATAAAGCATAAAAAAGCATTTCGTTTCTCACAACCGCACAACCAGTTTTCAGCATCGTATAATGGGGGGGGGGCACTTTAGGTGACATTCTCTGTTGGTAAAAAACGGTAAGGTAATTCCGGGAGAGATGCCCTAGCGGTATAGATGCCCCGATATTCAAATCTCGCGCGCAAATGACAACAATGTCGCCATTTTCTTGGTACAGTTGTCTCAGTTACTTAAAAATATCGGTGCATGCATCTGGTAACGTTAGTGCTCTGGATTTTTGGAAAAATAAAGCCATAAGAAGGTAAGTTTAATAAAAAATAGTATTTAATATAATAATAGGCAAGTTCTAACATTGTTATTTTGGATTTTTATATTGATATGCTTTTTATTACATATACTTATTATAATTTGGTTCCTCTAGAGAGGTTATGTGCAATGTTTTGGACAATCATTTGTTTATAGTAAAAAAGTCAAGCTGGGGCATCTAACCCTTAAGAAAGTATAGATGCCCCGGGGCGTATGACCCGTACAAAAGGATAGATGACCCAGGGCATCTATACCTTATTTGTTAGATTTATTTACTTTTTCTTTTTTAGGATGCCCACTTTAATAGAATTTTGTTTTGCAAAATGAGAATTTTGTTTTGCAAAATGTTGGTGGTCTGAGACACCGTTTAGGTTTGTTTGCGATCAAATGACCACGGTTAGGTTTAACGGAGATTTTGATTTCCCAACAAGAGGACAGGGGAGGTATAATTTTAAAAAAATAAGTTACGTTAGATAAAATAAAAATTAAACAAAAGTTATTAAAAACAATTGAAAATAAAATACAGAAACCTACATAACAGATTCGTCGTCTGATGATGAACCATTAGCTATGATAGCGAAAAATGTCACTGCAGCCAAAGAAAACACAAAAACATCCAATGATGTTACAGTTTTTAAATCGATCAACTTAAAAGGTTACAGAAACCTGTAGAATTGTCATCTGACGAAGAACCAATAGTTAAACTCTCAAAAACGTACTGCCGCTAAAGAAAATAATAACAAAATCCAGGAATCAAAACAAGACACACGGAAAACTGCGTGGAATGTTTGCAAATTATTACTTAACAACAGAGCCTGTAGATTATGTACAATGCGAAAGATGGTGCTGTTCCCTGTACTTTACCAATGCAGCAATTGTGGCAAGTATGCCAAAACAGCGGAAAAACTCCTTAATGCCTTTTCTAAATATTTTTGTGATTTTGTTAATTTTTTATATTTATTTTGTTGTATTTTTAGTTTAGTTAATAGAAATACACTTTACTTGTATATGTCTTTTATTTAAAAAAGGTAATAAAACTTATAAAATTGAATAAATTTTAATTTTACATGTCAATCAAAGATGGGGCATCTCTCCTATGCCTGTGAGTCATCTCTCCCGGAATATCGGGAGAGATGGCAAAAAATACTATTTCAGATAAAAGTTTTGACAGCTTGTCATTTCAATTCTTCAAATTTTGAATATCGTATATTTTTCTAGATAGAACTAGAAGTACATTTTTAATTTTTTAAAGCTTTAGACCATTCCAATGATGTACAGTGAAATTTTTTTGTTAGGTGGGGCATAAGTCCCGGAATTACCTTATATATTTTTTTAAGCAGCATTTTATTGAATTAGTCAGTGGTTGTAAGTTCGATGATAACAACAATAGACACTTTTTGAGTTTTTATTAGCAAAAGCATTACTTTTTACTCATATTTTGTATATTCAAAAAATTCTCGGGGGGGCAAGTGCCCCTAGTGCCCCCCCCCCTGGATCCGCCACTGTTTGGGAGGGCACTACCAAGTTGTCCTCCCTATAGCAGCCGCCACTGTATTTCACAGAACTACTTTATAAAGCAACGTTGACATCATTCAAGAAATTTTCTACATTTATATGACTGCAATTTTACGCCATTTTCGCATCATCTTTTTTGTGTTGCGCGATTTATTTGAAATTTTGAGGGTGTACGGTCAAAACGTACCCGGGATAAGTTGGTCTAATGAAATATACAGATCAGTTTTCTATTTTATCTGGCAGTGTAAATTTTACTTACAACTAAGCAATAATAGTGATTTAATGGCACATTTATGCTCCTAGTATAATAATAAACCTTAGACTTAAATCATAAAAAGTTTTAACAAAATTAATTAATTAAATTATTTTAAAATGATTGAATAATAAATTTTCTACAAAATATTCAAAAAATTTCATAATAAAAAAAATCAACATTTTTCAAAACTAATATATTTCTAAATATTAAAATTTTATGAAATGTTTAATGTATCTATATATATACTACCCTAATTTGGTGGGCAAAGTTGAGATGATCAAAGAGCCTAACCTGTTAATTTTTTACATGTAGCATTTAATTCTAAAGACTTTTTTATTATTATTATACTTTTTTCATCAAGAAGGTTTATATTGCTTATGCGCGAATCGCGGAAATTTGGAAAATATGTGTTCGAACTTTATGGTTTGAACGGAAAATTGGTCGAAAACATTTTCTTCCAAAGGAAACTTGCTCGAAAATATTTTTTTTGAAGGGAAATTTGTCCAAAGCATTTTCTTTGAACGGAAATTTTTTCAAAAATATTGGCCTTTTAAATTTTGGCCCTCCTCTCCAAAGGTCGAAATCGGTGTTTTTCTAACTTTTGTCAATTGACTGGACGACACAGACAGACACGCACAGATTTCGACCTTCCAGAAGGGGCCCGGGAAGCTGATTTAAAGAATTTATATATAAAATATATTTTCCAAGAAAATGGTTTCAAACAAAATTCCGTTCGAAGAAAATGTTTTCGAACAAAAAAAATATTTTCGAACAAATTTCCATTCGAAGAAAAATTTTTCGAATAAATTTCCATTCAAATAGAATGTTTTCAAAAAAATTTCTATTTGAAGAAAAATTTTTCAAACAATTTTCGGTTCGGAGAAAATGTTTTCGAATATTTTTTCTTTCAAAAAAATGTTTTCGAACGAATTTCTTCGACCCCCTGTCACAGCCTACCAGGTAGGCTGTGCCCCTGTGCGCTGTTTCACTAGTAAATGCTTCACTGTTAAACGATTCGCAGCTGCATGAAGGTAATTTGCGTCCTTTTTTATAAAAATATATAATTTGGATCTTCTGAGGTTCATTCCACCAATAAATTATTATCCGAAGCATTTAAAAGTTTACATCAATAAATCCATCGACAAACACAAAATTCACGATTTTTTCTTTGTTACTTCTTTTTATTTTGTGTTTCAAGCCATTGATCGTTTTGGGTCAAGTGATTATTTTCAGGAATGGATGACAAACAACTGCTATTTTATTGCTTATCTCCAGTGTTTATTTTTTTCTTTTTCTTCAATTGATTTTTAAAGATTGTTAAGCGCTAGATGCTTTTATTAAAATAATTTTTTATCTGACAATAATGTTTTGCACAAATTCACGCATGTTTAAAAGGCAGGAATCAGTCAAGCTCCCTCTTTTAAATGATCTAACCCGACTTTTTCATCTCTCTACTAAACACACCCGTAACTCTTTCCCTTCTGGTACAATAGCGGGAAATCTAAAAAAATCAAACTTTGTGTCTATCTTCTTTATTTTAGCAACGGCACAAAAAGTAGGCATTTTTACAACAAATCTGCTATAACATGCGTTTTAATATAAAAACGCTTTGTCATCCACGACAATTTTTCTGAATCATATCTTTTAGACTGGAACCAAATGGTGGTGATTTGCAAAAATGTTCAGAAAAAAATATCAGGTAGTATAGAAAATACAATAGGAATACCTCAGGGTAGCATTCTGAGGCCAATTTTCTTTATAATCTTTAAAAATGACTTGTGCAGTATATTAGTAAATTTACCAGATTCTGATCTGATGATGATGAAATCAAAAAACGAATTGACTGAAAAAGGTCTAGAATTAAAGAATTGGTTTAAACAAAATAAATTAATTCTAAATGAAAATAAAATAAATATTGTACTGTTTAGCATGAATCGGAGTAGGGCGGAAAAACCTAAAATAATTAAAATAAATAATTTTAAACACCAAGTAGAAGAACAAACTAAATTCTTGGGTTTGCACATAGACCAATATTTAAAATGGAATAAACATACAGAGTATCTATCAAAAAAACTCATCAGTTTTGTTTGCTATGCGATTAGAGTAGTAACAACATATTTAGATATAGATATAGTAAGAATTTTGTACCATGCTAACTTTGAATCAATATTAATTTATGGCATAATATTTTGGGGACTGAAGGAAAATTAGGAATTACTATTTCGAATACAGAAAAAAAATAGGATCCGATACCTTACTAGCTAACCTATTAGCACACTTCAAATGAACCATGATATATCAGCCTTGAAAACAGTTTTTTATAAATATCACAGAAACTTAAGCTCCCACAAAGTTTTTGGTTATACCACAAGTAATTCAGCAAAATATTGTCTACCATATCAAAAAGTTAGCATTTTTAAACTTTCTTAATTGTCAAAAAACTGTCATTAGCATTAATGGATTTTGAAAGAATTCTAGTCGGCTTGTTAGAGTATTGAAACTATTTTACCTGGTAATTTTATGAAAATCGGTTCAGCAGTTTAGGAACTATCGTGTTACAGACAGAAATACACACACCTACAAACATACAAACACAGACAGATATCACGACGATACAAACACACTCAAATAACACATTTTCGGCGTTATCTCAAAAAAAAATTTTCGTCGTAAATAATACCTTCTCTAGCAATTGCTGCGCGAGCTAGGAAGGTAGTTATTAGAATAATGTATAAATTAAACTATAGACAAATCTGTAGAGGGGTGTTTAGGGAAGAGAGATTGTTTACCAGATTTGCATTATACTTAAATAATTGCATGTTTTTTTTGTTTAAAAATAAACACACATTTAATATAATTCAAACATACTCATCTAGGTACTTAAATTTAAACTATCCAATACATATGTTAAGCTCTACTGAAAATCATTCATCATACATGTGCATAAAAATATTTAATTAATTAAGTTAACGAAAAACAATTGAAAACCAAAACAAAATTTTAAAACAATTAACGTGATTAGAATTGGAACATATACAATCTACAATAATTTTTTGAGATAGGAAGAGTTCTTAATCCCATCGATAAGCAAATCGATGCAATTAAACTGATTCTTGAAAAGTTCTGATGCGATCCACATCTCATCGAACAAGTTCTTCTACATTTCCAATTTAATCGATTGTTGGCAACAATAGCCATCGGCCCGTGGAGTCAATGCCCGATGGATTTATATCATAACCTTAAATTTTAAGTTTTTTGAGAAATGTTGCGTATAAACAGCTTTGCGGCGAAATTGGCAATACATTTATTGAAAGATGATTTATCCAGTTCATAAGATTCGGAAAAGGATCTTCTTTTAAGTGCACGAGAACCTGATGCAAAAATTCTGGATTATATCGAGAAAACGGTGGAACATTCTAGTTTAAGTGACTTTAAATCCCACTTTCGAATGACCCGAGACGCGGTTGAGATAGGAATAGGAAACACAGATTCAAAAATTATGTTCAACGAAGAATCCATTCTGATCAGGTCAGATGAATTAAGTTAAGAAAAGACAATGTTTTTGACGTCATTTCATTTTTTGTTTTGGATGTACTTTACTTATTTTTATCTGAAAAAAAGAAGAATCTAATCCAGTCTAATCTGTGTCGACCAAAATCGACACATGTAAAACCCGCTTTAGTCTACACCACAAAAAAGGTTTTTGATGTTTAGCAAGGAAAAAAGTTCGATTTGCATATCGATTCGCGTTTTTATAATCGGCATGTAGCTTATCTTGATGGCATGTGTCATTACTCAATGTTTCGGTTTCTTTTGACTTTGTGTACTGGCAAAGTATAAAGTCGCTTTATAGAGACTTTGGAGTCGCTTTTTCTCTATCAATGCATTTTCTGTGTGTAGGTAGGTAGTTATTTGGACGAAAGGTTTTTTAGATAATGAAATATCCAACGACAATATTGGTAAGATAGGTCAAAATACACCTAAATAAATAACATATTTTCGGCGTTATCTCAACAAAAATTTTTTTGTCGAAACTAAACCTTCTCTAGGCATGGCTACGCGGGCTAGGAAGGTAAAAATTATTCAAGAAATTCAATTTCCAATGTCGACATCGCGTAGCAAATTACTTGTCAATTCCGGTTGCTATTACATCTGAAAAATCATTTTTAAAACTGTCAAGAATAAGATTAGATTAGAATTATTATTTGTTTTTAATTTTTTGTCTAAATAAAAAAAAATTAATAAGATTTTCATAAAAATGTTTTTAAACGGCTTAGGGAGCCTTCTTAAAATACGTAACGTAAAAATTCAGGATTTTTGACCCCCCCCTCGCAACGCATTTTCAAGAAAAAATAGATTAAAATAACGTTGAGTGAAACGAGAGGCCAACCCCTGTTCCCCCTCCCTTGAGCGTTACGTAATTGCCTCGGGCGTCAATTTGCCTTAAAGCTGCCCTGCCTTTAAAAATCGTCAAATACATCATCATATATTTTTTATTTCGTTTCTTGTGCTTGCATAAATCCCCAGAAACCGTATTGTCAGGAAAGAATCCTACTGCACTCAGGTGCAGGAGAGCTTAAAATCGGGATATTTTGAATCGACCTAGACAGCACAGGCAACCTTAAGCTGCTAGGTGAGATAGTTTAGAGTAGCGACAATATTAATTAAAGTCAGAGGCGGTTTCTCACAACCAATAAAATTTCATAAAAATATTTTTTTTTAACACATTAAGACCCATGGGGAGTTAACGACCCATGATAGTTTTCTTTGTCAACCATTACTTCCTTTTGTATAAACTTAGTATCAAAACTTATTCCTCTATTGACAGTATTTACCTCTTGCAGGACGATCATTGACGCGCTTTTTTATGAGTTTCTGGCTGTAAAGAAATAATTTTAAATAAGCAATTTTTTGTGTGTGCACAATGACTACATTCAACGTCCTCGTACAGCTGCTGAACTTATTGAGCCGATAGATATAAACAAGTCAGTGACGCTTTACATCCTACCCCGTAGGAAAATGTACTGAGAGACCAGCGAAGATGTACATAATCCTCTGCTGGCCAAGCCAATGCTCAGAAATCGTTATTATGACGATAATAACTTACCCTAAAAAAATTCTAGATCCCACGGCGTGGTTAACGACCCTCGTCTAAATATCTTCCAAATGACAATGGTCACTTACCTGAAAAAGAAAATTCTAGATCAAATGGGGTTGTTAACAAAACGTCAAAACTATTGAATTCGTTGTTAAAATTTCGATTAAAAAAATAACAGTTTTGGGCTCCAATGGGTTAAAAACTCAAAAAATAAATATTTATATTTTCATGTTATTATACATATTTTTACAACGTTTTTTGGGCGAGTACGTGGTACAAGAAGCCGGAGGTCTATTCTCGTAATCAAACGATGTGATGATTTACATTTCGTGCTTTAACCAATAGCAGAATTTAAATAATCTTTGAGTGGTCGCGTGTTGTGCAAAACGAGTTGTCTTGTCCAATAGCATAGTCGCGCGTTCTTCACAGATAGTGAATTATACGCGTTTGAAGCGAAATCTCATCTACTGCCTAGACTAAACGTTACTCGATTGGTTCGAATGAGAAGCTTACAGCGCGAAGATTTCTGTAAATGCTTGGGGTTAGAAGGAGAGGTACATAAATCCATGGAACAAACGATGTGTAAATATAAAACAATGACAATTTTAGCAGCTATTGGTGCAGCGTACATGTCTACGTAGATTCTATGTGTACAGTTGCTTGTGCATGACCAGACCGGCTTTTTTGCAGTTTTAACATTTTATTTGTATTGTATAATAATTATACATAATAATTGAGGTGAAAACCCCGTTTAATGAGTGCACTTACACAAAACTCATAGCAATATTTTCGCTAATTTGCAACGTTGGCTTTACGCTTTCTTGTTCCCCCATGCAATCTTTATGGACTATGTAAGAATCCTACCTCTAGATAGAAGGCTGGCGACGCTGTATACGAACTGACAATGCACTGGCTTCCCCGTAACAGCGCGGACGAGTGGGCAGTTGCCGCCAAATACGTTATAGCATGAATACATGTTCAAAGTAAAGCACTCATAGCTGCTTTGGAAACAATTGCAAATTTAAATTCGCGGACGCGAATTTTCAAGTGCGCATGCGTGTGTTTTGTCATGTAGACATACAGCTGCTGTGTGGGTGGAGGCCATATTGACATTTTGCAGTGTTTTGCGATTGTCGTGTAAAATTATATTTTCTCTGTGAAAAATGGGAAAAAATTCACGTAAAACATGTGCGGTTTGTGAAAAAATGTCCGTGAGAAGTAAGGCAGTGCCATTCCATAGGTAACTACTTGTATTTTTCTGTATAATGTGTTAATAAAGTTAAGAGTGATCTATAGATGTCATTAAACACATTCATGGTGTCCACAATAAATCTTCACAATTAGTTTTAGAAAAACTACAATTTTAATCCACAGTTTGATAAATTTTCACCCAATCAACTAGTTCTTAGAAAAAAAGAATAGACAGAACCCTAAACACTTGACAATTGTTAAATAATGTAGTGACGTAACGGAGTATGTTCCAAAATCACCAAAACTGACGCATGCGCAGTAATCGAGATCCTGTCTACCCGAAAAAGGAACATTAAGAATTAAATAGGGGTCCTGGCTTCAAGCATAGTGTGTGAGAATGAATGGGTATGCCCAATATTTATGCTCTAACGTAATTGGTTGCCGCCAGCGGACGCGGTAATCGCGCAACTTCCCAAGCGGTTTTCCGCATAGCAAACCACGCAATAGTGCGGTTATGCAATACTGCCAACCGCCGCGATTTTCGGCTCGCGCGTTGCTACTGTTAGGCCTCTTTTATGCACGCGTTTTTTATCGCTTGTCGCGGGGCGACAAAAAACGCGATGTTTTCTAAAAGCACGTTGTTAAATGTGCGCTTTTATGCATCGACGTCAATCAGCCGCTCGCGCCTGTGTTGTGGCGTACTGAAATCTGTCGAGTGGAATTACAAAACGCGTCGCGACAGGCGTTTCAAAAGTACATTGATTTCAATTGGTGCTTTTATGCAGCGCGTTTATTATCGTTTGTCGTTGTCATTTTAAACAGTCAGTTTGCAGAGTTGAGTTGATGTGTGAAGAAGTACCATGGAAAATCTGCATAAAGTGTATAATATGTGCCTCTGAAAAGTCTTGAACTATTAATTGGATGCACATCCCAACGTCTCTGGCGTCTTTTTTCAATGAAATTTTTATATTTCAAATACATAAAAAAACACGGATCCATTTTTAATCACTGCCGTTGTGTGGTCCAGGCAACAGTTGAAACTGATCAAATTTGAAAGCGGCACGTGACAAGAAACGTTTGGATATTGTTTCATAAAATATCGCCGCGTTTCTTGTCGCCCCGCGACTAGCGACAAAAAACGCGTGCATAAAAGAGGCCTTAGGCTTTATTAAGAGCGAGCTTCTTTGTCGCTACTCACTGTAGGAAGTAAATTGCTGGGCTATAAGCTTTTGGGAAGCCGTGAAGCTTAGAATGCGGATCAAATGGGATTCAAGCTATTCTTCAAGACTATGGTGGCTTGGTGGCTTACTAGCTTTCACTCAAAAAGGCAAATCCTTACGGGAAATATTAGGTCAGAGAATAAAACTTTAGCAGAAACAGGGTAAAACAGCATCGATATGCGCATCGATTGGATAAAGAAACAGCGATAGTTAAACAGCAATATCCAAAGATAATGAAACTGATATTTAATTATTTATAAAGTCAATGTCATATTCAATTTTCAAAAATATTGCTTTGACGGTATATATTATAAGCTGTGCGTCAAATCAAGATCGATAATTCTGGGAGGTGGGGAAGAAATGCGGAATAACATAGCGTGTTTGGGTTTATCGTGATACATCAGAGTAAGACACTAAGTACCTAGAAAAAAAATCGGGGGAGATTTAAAAAGTTAAATAAAAATTTAGATATTGTGCATTTTTTGTTTCGTTTATGTTAACCTTAGTGAAATGACTCCCGATAATATTATATTATATCTGGTTTTGAAAAGAGACATTTCGCGTCCGCAGTTCAAGGATAACCAAATTTTATGCTGGGAGTTTGTAAAGTTCACATGCATTACTAAAAACAGAAATTTATCATACAAGGTGTCCCATTTAAAACGTTCCACCCGGGATTTCTCAAGAACTGCTGAAAATTTAAAAAAATGCCGAGACGCGTCGATTTTGTTTGCGAGATCAACCCCTAGCAGGGGATCTTCTCACCCCCTTTCAATTTTTTACTCAGAAGTGATTTTGTTTTTCATATCGAACGACCAGTTCTTCAAATGAACCGGTGAGAATAAGAACAGTACAAGTCCAAAATTTTACATTTCGACCTATGATAGCCATTTTGTTTTCAATACCAAGCTGCATCGATTTTTTTTTTATTTGTCAAACACACTGTGTTTATTGTATTACAATCTAGTCAGTAAGACTAATTAGCAATTTTGTTTTAACTTAATTTACTAGAAAAGTCAGATTTAAACTTAGGGTTCACTCAACAGTTCTCCCCGCTTTGTTTAGTCTGTAACTCACAATTGTGTTGTGTTTATAGCATTATTTTGTTTTATATAATTCACTCAGTTTACTAGCTCAAACGGCTTCACTTTTTTTATTCTTCAAACTAGCATAGTATTGTCTAGAAGCTGAATTGCTTCCACATTCACATGCCGATGGAGTCTATCTTCCTGGCTTTTTGCGTACTTTTTTATAGTCTCTGCTACAGTTTCGATTTTTAGATCTCGATGAAGGTCACTATTTCGAACGTACCAAGGTGCATTCACAATGTTTCTTAATACTTTATTTTGAAATCTCTGCAAAACTAGAATGTTACTCTCTTCAGCACAACCCCATAGTTGAATACCATATGTCCATACTGGTTTCAGTATTTGTCTATAAAGCAGTAACTTATTATGAATTGTTAAATTGGACTTCCTTCCAATTAGCCAGTTCATTTTTCTATACCTTATCTCAAGTTCTTCTTTTTTTTTCTTAACGTGTGCTTTCCAGCGCAATTTGGCATCAAGTGTTATACTGAGATATTTTGCCTGATTTGAATATGGTACGGGAATGTTGTTAATTGTTATTTGTATGTGATTTATATTTTTGTTTGAAAAAAGCAACATGAATTGATTTGGTTTTATTTAATTTTATTCGCCACTTTGTGGTCCAACTGTGAACTTCGGTGACTGCATCCTGAAGTTTTTCTATGCATTTTTCAATAGATTTTTCTACCGTCAATAAACCAGTAACATCTGCAAATGTTGCTAAGTGATAATTTTCTGGCTTTGGGATATCACAAGTGAATAATAAGTATAGATAAGGGCCTAGTACGCTACCCTGGGGCACGCCTGCTTGAATTTCTCTTAAATTTGAGTATGAGTCCTGTTTTACTCTAAAATGTCTATCAGATATGTATGATTCCAAAATATCCGAATATTGTTTTGGCAGAAACCGTTTTAGTCTAAAAGTAGGGCCTTCATGCCACACTTTGTCAAATGCTTGTGCTACATCTAGAAATACTGCAGAACAAACTTTTCCCTCTTTTAGTGCTGTGGAATGCTTGTCTCGAAAACCAAATTGATGAGATGGAATAATTTCATGTCTTTCTATGATGGGTTTTATTCTTTTAAGCAATAATTTCTCATAGAGCTTGGATATAATTGGCAGCAAAGATATTGGCCTGTAAGATGACACGTCATGGAGTGGTTTTCCCGGTTTTGGGATCATGATAACTTCTGCAACTTTCCACAGTTTAGGTACATACCTAAGCCTAAAGGACTAGGTTGCATAGTTTTACGATAGCTTTTCTGGGGAGTTGTTTTATGACTACCCCGTTAATAAGATCATACCCTGGGGCTTTTTTCGTATTAATATTTTTGATTTCTGTTAATATTTCTTTTGGTGATGTAAGCTTAATATGGTCTTCGATTTGATGGGGTTCATTTAAATGAAAGTTTTCATCCGGTGTTTCGTGGGGCTGAAATGTTTTTTCTAAATGACTTGCAAAAATATCTGCTTTTTCTTTGTTACTCCTTGCCCACTGGTTGTTAGATTTTCGTAAGGGGTGTGAAACTAGCAGCCAGTTGCCCGCAGCCAAAGTGTGAAGTTAGCAGCCAGTTTCCCGCAGCCAAATTGTGAAGTTAGCAGCCAGTTTCCCGCAGCCAAATTATAAAATTGGCAGCTATACTATAATGCTAGCAGTCAATTCTTCACGCTGCCTAAGAGCAATTTACTCTAATTATTTTGTAAGCCTTCATTGTGTTTTAATGAAAATCTTTAAAAAACATACTTTATCGAAAAAGTTACGCAATCAAACTTTGTCGGTACAATGGGGCCGTCATAAGAAATCAAAAGTCCAAGCCGCATCTTAATGCATGCTGCTCAATATGGAGAAATGGATATTATGAAAATTAAAAAAAAATTCAAAAATCACACTTAGCGACGGAGTTACGTTACCTACAACGGGGCAATCATAAGAAATCAGCTGTCCAAGCCGCATCTCCTTGCGCGCCGTTTAACATGGAGAAATGGATAATAGTATGGAAATTAGAAAAAAATTCAAAAATCACACTTAGCGACAGAGTTACGCGATCAAACTTTGTTGGTACATTGAAGCCATCATAAGAAATCAGCTGTCCAAGCCCCATCTCCTTGCGCGCCGTTTAACATGGAGAAATGGATAATAGTATTGAAATTAGAAAAAAATTCAAAAATCACACTTAGCGACAGAGTTACGCGATCAAACTTTATCGGTACAACGGGGCAATCATAAGTAATCAGCGGTGTAAGCCGCATCTCCTTGCGCGCCGTTTAACATGGAGAAATGGATAATAGTATGGAAATTAGAAAAAAATTCAAAAATCACACTTAGCGACAGAGTTACGCGATCAAACTTCGTTGGTACATTGAAGCCATCATAATAAATCAGCTGTCCAAGCCGCATCTCCTTGCGCGCCGTTTAACATGGAGAAATGGATAATAGTATTGAAATTAGAAAAAAATTTAAAAATCACACTTAGCGACAGAGTTACGCGATCAAACGTTGTCGGTACATTGAAGCCATCATAAGAAATCAGCTATCCAAGCCGCATCTCCTTGCGCGCCGTCTAACATGGAGAAATGGATAATGGTATGGAAATTAGAAAAAAATTCAAAAATCACACTTAGCGACAGAGTTACGCGAACAAACTTTGTTGGTATATTGAAGCCATCATAATAAATCAGCTGCCCAAGCCACATCTCCTTGCGCGCCGTTTAACATGGAGAAATGGATAATAGTATGGAAATTACAAAAAAATTCAAAAATCACACTTAGCGACAGAGTTACGCGATCAAACTTTGTTGGTACATTGAAGCCATCATAAGAAATCAGCTATCTAAGCCGCATCTCCTTGCGCGCCGTCTAACATGGAGAAATGGATAATAGTATGGAAATTAGAAAAAAATTCAAAAATCACACTTAGCGACAGAGTTACGCGATCAAACTTCGTTGGTACATTGAAACCATCATAATAAATCAGCTGTACAAACCACATCTCCTTGCGCGCCGTTTAACATGGAGAAATGGATAATAGTATTGAAATTAGAAAAAAATTCAAAAATCCCACTTAGCGACAGAGCTACGCGATCAAATTTTGTCGGTACATTGAAGCCATCATAAGAAATCAGCTGTCCAAGCCGCATCTCCTTGCGCGCCGTTTAACATGGAGAAATGGATAATAGTATGGATATTAGAAAAAAATTCAAAAGTCACACTTAGCGACAGAGTTACGCGATCAAACTTTATCAGTACAACGGGGCAATTATAAGAAATCAGCTATCCAAGCCGCATCTCCTTGCGCGCCGTTTAACATGGAGAAATGGATAATAGTATAAAAATTAGAAGAAAATTCAAAAATCACACTTAGCGACAGAGTTACGCGATCAAACTTTGTTGGTACAATGAAGCTATTATAAGGAATCAGCTGTCCAAGCCGCATCTCCTTGCGCGCCGTCTAACATGGAGAAATGGATAACAGTATGGATATTAGAAAAAAATTCAAAAATCACACTTAGCGACAGAGTTACGCGATCAAACTTTGTTGGTACATTGAAGCCATCATAAGAAATCAGCTATCCAAGCCGCATCTCCTTGCGCGCCGTCTAACATGGAGAAATGGATAATAGTATGGAAATTAGAAAAAAATTCAAAAATCACACTTAGCGACGGAGTTACGTTACCTACAACGGGGCAATCATAAGAAATCAGCTGTCCAAGCCGCATCTCCTTGCGCGCCGTTTAACATGGAGAAATGGATAATAGTATGGAAATTAGAAAAAAATTCAAAAATCACACTTAGCGACAGAGTTACGCGATCAAACTTTGTTGGTACATTGAAGCCATCATAAGAAATCAGCTGTCCAAGCCCCATCTCCTTGCGCGCCGTTTAACATGGAGAAATGGATAATAGTATTGAAATTAGAAAAAAATTCAAAAATCACACTTAGCGACAGAGTTACGCGATCAAACTTTATCGGTACAACGAGGCAATCATAAGTAATCAGCGGTGTAAGCCGCATCTCCTTGCGCGCCGTTTAACATGGAGAAATGGATAATAGTAAGGAAATTAGAAAAAAATTCAAAAATCACACTTAGCGACAGAGTTACGCTATCAATCTTCGTTGGTACATGGAAGTCATCATAATAAATCAGCTGTCCAAGCCGCATCTCCTTGCGCGCCGTTTAACATGGAGAAATGGATAATAGTATTGAAATTAGAAAAAAATTTAAAAATCAAACTTAGCGACAGAGTTACGCGATCAAACTTTGTCGGTACATTGAAGCCATCATAAGAAATCAGCTATCCAAGCCGTATCTCCTTGCGCGCCGTCTAACATGGAGAAATGGATAATAGTGTGGAAATTAGAAAAAAATTCAAAAATCACACTTAGCGACAGAGTTACGCGATCAAACTTTGTTGGTACATTGAAGCCATCATAAGAAATCAGCTATCCAAGCCGCATCTCCTTGCGCGCCGTCTAACATGGAGAAATGGATAATAGTATTGAAATTAGAAAAAAATTTAAAAATCACACTTAGCGACAGAGTTACGCGATCAAACTTTGTCGGTACATTGAAGCCATCATAAGAAATCAGCTACCCAAGCCGCATCTCCTTGCGCGCCGTCTAACATGGAGAAATGGATAATAGTGTGGAAATTAGAAAAAAATTCAAAAATCACACTTAGCGACAGAGTTACGCGATCAAACTTTGTCGGTACATTGAAGCCATCATAAGAAAACAGCTATCCAAGCCGCATTTCTCCTTGCGCGCCGTCTAACATGGAGAAATGGATAATAGTATTGAAATTAGAAAAAAATTCAAAAATCACACTTAGCGACAGAGTTACGCTATCAAACTTCGTTGGTACATTGAAGCCATCATAAGAAATCAGCTGTCCAAGCCGCATCTCCTTGCGCGTCGTTTAACATGGAGAAATGGATAATAGTATGGAAATTAGAAAAAAATTCAAAAGTCACACTTAGCGACAGAGTTACGCGATCAAACTTTATCGGTAGAACGGGGCAATCATAAGAAATCAGAGGTCCAAGCCGCAACCCCTTGCGCGCCGTTTAACATGGAGAAATGGATAATAGTATGGAAATTAGAAGAAAATTCAAAAATCACACTTAGCGACAGAGTTACGCGATCAAACTTTGTCGGTACATTGAAGCAATCATAAGAAATCAGCTATCCAAGCCGCATCTCCTTGCGCGCCGTCTAACATGGAGAAATGGATAATAGTATGGAAATTAGAAAAAAATTCAAAAATCACACTTAGCGACAGAGTTACGCGATCAAACTTCGTTGGTACATTGAAGCCATCATAATAAATCAGCTGTCCAAACCACATCTCCTTGCGCGCCGTTTAACATGGAGAAATGGATAATAGTATTGAAATTAGAAAAAAATTCAAAAATCCCACTTAGCGACAGAGTTACGCAATCAAATTTTGTCGGTACATTGAAGCCATCATAAGAAATCAGCTGTCCAAGCCGCATCTCCTTGCGCGCCGTTTAACATGGAGAAATGGATAATAGTATGGATATTAGAAAAAAATTCAAAAGTCACACTTAGCGACAGAGTTACGCGATCAAACTTTATCAGTACAACGGGGCAATCATAAGAAATCAGCTATCCAAGCCGCATCTCCTTGCGCGCCGTTTAACATGGAGAAATGGATAATAGTATAAAAATTAGAAGAAAATTCAAAAATCACACTTAGCGACAGAGTTACGCGATCAAGCTTTGTTGGTACAATGAAGCTATTATAAGAAATCAGCTGTCCAAGTTGCATCTCCTTGCGCGCCGTCTAACATGGAGAAATGGATAACAGTATGGAAATTAGAAAAAAATTCAAAAATCACACTTAGCGACAGAGTTACGCGATCAAACTTTGTTGGTACATTGAAGCCATCATAAGAAATCAGCTGTCCAAGCCGCATCTCCTTGCGCGCCGTCTAACATGGAGAAATGGATAATAGTATGGAAATTAGAAAAAAATTCAAAAATCCCACTTAGCGACAGAGTTACGTGATCAAACTTTGTCGGTACATTGAAGCCATCATAAGAAATCAGCTGTCCAAGCCGCATCTCCTTGCGCGCCGTTTAACATGGAGTAATGGATAATAGTATGGAAATTAGAAAAAAATTCAAAAGTCACACTTAGCGACAGAGTTACGCGATCAAACTTTGTCGGTACATTGAAGCCATCATAAGAAATCAGCTGACCAAGCCGCATCTCCTTGCGCGCCGTTTAACATGGAGAAATGGATAATAGTATGGAAATTAGAAAAAAATTCAAAAATCACACTTAGCGATAGAGTTACGCGATCAAACTTTGTTGGTACATTAAAGCCATCATAAGAAATCAGCTATCCAAGCTGCATCTCCTTGCGCGCCGTCTAACATGGAGAAATGGATAATAGTATGGAAATTAGAAAAAAATTCAAAAATCACACTTAGCGACAGAGTTACGCGATCAAACATCGTTGACACATTGAAGCCATCATAATAAATCAGCTGTCCAAGCCGCATCTCCTTGCGCGCCGTTTAGCATGGAGAAATGGATAATAGTATAAAAATTAGAAAAAAATTCAAAAATCCCACTTAGCGACAGAGTTACGCGATCAAACTTTGTCGGTACATTGAAGCCATCATAAGAAATCAGCTGTCCAAGCCGCATCTCCTTGCGCGCCGTTTAACATGGAGAAATGGATAATAGTATGGAAATTAGAAAAAAATTCAAAAGTCACACTTAGCGACAGAGTTACGCGATCAAACTTTATCGGTAGAACGGGGCAATCATAAGAAATCAGAGGTCCAAGCCGCAACCCCTTGCGCGCCGTTTAACATGGAGAAATGGATAATAGTATGGAAATTAGAAAAAAATTCAAAAGTCACACTTAGCGACAGAGTTACGCGATCAAACTTTATCGGTAGAACGGGGCAATCATAAGAAATCAGAGGTCCAAGCCGCAACCCCTTGCGCGCCGTTTAACATGGAGAAATGGATAATAGTATGGAAATTAGAAGAAAATTCAAAAATCACACTTAGCGACAGAGTTACGCGATCAAACTTTGTCGGTACATTGAAGCCATCATAAGAAATCAGCTATCCAAGCCGCATCTCCTTGCGCGCCGTCTAACATGGAGAAATGGATAATAGTATGGAAATTAGAAAAAAAATCAAAAATCACACTTAGCGACAGAGTTACGCGATCAAGCTTCGTTGGTACATTGAAGCCATCATAATAAATCAGCTGTCCAAGCCGCATCTCCTTGCGCGCCGTTTAGCATGGAGAAATGGATAATAGTATAAAAATAAGAAAAAAATTCAAAAATCCCACTTAGCGACAGAGTTACGCGATCAAACTTTGTCGGTACATTGAAGCCATCATAAGAAATCAGCTATCCAAGCCGCATCTCCTTGCGCGCCGTTTAACATGGAGAAATGGATAATAGTATGGAAATTAGAAAAAAATTCAAAAATCACACTTAGCGACAGAGTTACGCGATCAAACTTTGTCTGTACATTGAAGCTATCATAAGAAATCAGCTGTCCAAGCCGCATCTCCTTGCGCGCCGTTTAACATGGAGAAATGGATAATAGTATGGAAATTAGAAAAAAATTCAAAAGTCACACTTAGCGACAGAGTTACGCGATTAAACTTTATCGGTACAACGGGGCAATTGAATTTTTTTCTAATTTTTATACTATTATCCATTTCTCCATGCTAAACGGCGCGCAAGGAGATGCGGCTTGGACAGCTGATTTCTTATGATGGCTTCAATGCACCGACAAAGTCTGATTGCGTAACTCTGTCGCTAAGTGTGACTTTTGAATTTTTTTCTAATTTCTATACTATCATCCATTTCTCCATGTTAAACGGCGCGCAAGGAGATGCGGCTTGGACAGCTGATTTCTTATGATTGCCCCGTTGTACCGATAAAGCTTGATCGCGTAACTCTGTCGCTAAGTGTGACTTTTGAATTTTTTTCTAATTTTCATACTATTATTCATTTCTCCATGTTAAACGGCGCGCAAGGAGATGCAGCTTGGACAGCTGATTTCTTATGATGGCTTCAATGTACCGACATAGTTTGATCGCGTAACTCTGTCGCTAAATGTGATTTTTGAATTTTTTTCTAATTTCCATACTATTATCCATTTCTCCATTCTAAACGGCGCGCAAGGAGATGGGGTTTGGACAGCTGATTTCTTATGATGGCTTCAATGTACCAACAAAGTTTGATCTCGTAACTCTGTCGCTAAGTGTGATTTTTGAATTTTTTTCTAATTTCCATACTATAATCCATTTCTCCATGTTAAACGGCGCGCAAGGAGATGCGGCTTGGACAGCTGATTTCTTATGATGGCTTCAATGCACCGACAAAGTTTGATTGCGTAACTCTGTCGCTAAGTGTGATTTTTGAATTTTTTTCTAATTTCCATACTATTATCCATTTCTCCATGTTAAACGGCGCGCAAGGAGATGCGGCTTGTACAGCTGATTTCTTATGATGGCTTCAATGCACCGACAAAGTTTTATTGCGTAACTCTGTCGCTAAGTGTGATTTTTGAATTTTTTTCTAATTACCATACTATTATCCATTTCTCCATGTTAAACGGCGCGCAAGGAGATGCGGCTTGGACAGCTGATTTCTTATGATGGCTTCAATGCACCGACAGAGTTTGATCGCGTAACTCTGTCGCTAAGTGTGATTTTTGAATTTTTTTCTAATTTCCATACTATTATCCATTTCTCCATGTTAAACGGCGCGCAAGGAGATGCGGCTTGGACAGCTGATTTCTTATGATGGCCTTAATGTACCGACAAAGTTTGATCGCGTAACTCTGTCGCTAAGTGTGATTTTTGAATTTTTTTCTAATTTCCATACTATTATCCATTTTTCCATGTTAAACGGCGCGCAAGGAGATGCGGCTTGGATAGCTCATTTCTTATGATTGCCCCGTTGTACCCATAAAGTTTGATCGCGTAACTTTGTCGCTAAGTGTGATTTTTGAATTTTTTTCGAATTTCCTTACTATTATCCATTTCTCCATGTTAAACGGCGCGCAAGGAGATGCGGCTTGGACAGCTGATTTCTTATGATGGCTTCAATGCACCGACAAAGTTTTATTGCGTAACTCTGTCGCTAAGTGTGATTTTTGAATTTTTTTCTAATTTCCATACTATTATCCATTTCTCTATGTTAAACGGCGCCCAAGGAGATGCGGCTTGGACAGCTGATTTCTTATGATGGCTTCAATGCACCGACAAAGTTTGATTGCGTAACTCTGTCGCTAAGTGTGACTTTTGAATTTTTTTCTAATTTCTATACTATTATCCATTTCTCCATGTTAAACGGCGCGCAAGGAGATGCGGCTTAAACAGCTGATTTCTTATGATTGCCCCGTTGTACCGATAAAGCTTGATCGCGTAACTCTGTCGCTAAGTGTGACTTTTGAATTTTTTTCTAATTTCCATACTATTATCCATTTTTCCATGTTAAACGGCGCGCAAGGAGATGCAGCTTGGACAGCTGATTTCTTATGATGGCTTCAATGTACCGACAAAGTTTGATCGCGTAACTCTGTCGCTAAGTGTGATTTTTGAATTTTTTTCTAATTTCCATACTATTATCCATTTCTCCATGTTAAACGGCGCGCAAGGAGATGCAGCTTGGACAGCTGATTTCTTATGATGGTTTCAATGTACCGATAAAGCTTGGTCGCGTAACTCAGTCGCTAAGTGTGACTTTTGAATTTTTTTCTAATTTCCATACTATTATCCATTTCTCCATGTTAAAAGGCGCGCAAGGGGTTGCGGCTTGGACCGCTGATTTCTTATGATTGCCCCGTTCTACCGATAAAGTTTGATCGCGTAACTCTGTCGCTAAGTGTGACTTGAATTTTTTTCTAATTTCCATACTATTATCCATTTCTCCATGTTAAACGGCGCGCAAGGAGATGCGGCTTGGACCGCTGATTTCTTATGATGGCTTCAATGTACCGACATAGTTTGATAGCGTAACTCTGTCGCTAAGTGTGATTTTTGAATTTTTTTCTAATTTCCATACTATTATCCATTTCTCCAGGTTAAACGGCGCGCAAGGAGATGCGGCTTGGACCGCTGATTTCTTATGATGGCTTCAATGTACCGACAAAGTTTGATTGCGTAACTCTGTCGCTAAGTGTGACTTTTAAATTTTTTTCTAATTTCCATACTATTATCCATTTCTCCATGTTAAACGGCGCGCAAGGAGATGCGGCTTGGCCGCTGATTTCTTATAATGGCTTCAATGTACCGACAAAGTTTGATCGCGTAACTCAGTCGCTAAGTGTGATTTTTGAATTTTTTTCTAATTTCCATACTATTATCCATTTCTCCATGTTAAACGGCACGCAAGGAGATGCGGCTTGGACCGCTGATTTCTTATGATTGCCCCGTTGTACCGATAAAGCTTGATCGCGTAACTCTGTCGCTAAGTGTGACTTTTGAATTTTTTTCTAATTTTCATACTATTATCCATTTCTCCATGTTGAACGGCGCGCAAGGAGATGCGGCTTGGACAGCTGATTTCTTATGATGGCTTCAATGTACCGACATAGTTTGATCGCGTAACTCTGTCGCTAAGTGTGATTTTTGAATTTTTTTCTAATTTCCATACTATTATCCATTTCTCCATGTTAAACGGCGCGCAAGGAGATGCGGCTTGGACCGCTGATTTCTTATGATTGCCCCGTTGTACCGATAAAGCTTGATCGCGTAACTCTGTCGCTAAGTGTGATTTTTGAATTTTTTTCTAATTTCCATACTATTATCCATTTTTCCATGTTAAACGGCGCGCAAGGAGATGCGGCTTGGACAGCTGATTTCTTATAATGGCTTCAATGTACCGACAAAGTTTGATCGCGTAACTCTGTCGCTAGGTGTGATGTTTTATTATTTTTTTATTTTCATACTATTATCCATTTCTCCATATTGAGCGGCATGCTACGAGATGCGGCTTGGACTTTTGATTTCTTATGATGGCCTCATTGTACTGCCAAAGTTTAACGTAACTTTTTCAACAAAGTATGTTTTTTAAAGATTCATTCATTAAAACACAATGAAGCCGTACAGAACAATAATTAGAGTAAATAGCCCTTAGGCAGCTTGAAGAATTGACTGCTAGCTTTAAATTTGGCTGCTACCTTTGGCTGCTAAATTCACACTTTGGCTGCGGGAAACTGGCTGCTAACTTCACACTTTGGCTGCGGGCAACTGGCTGCTAACTTCACACTTTGGCTGCGGGCAACTGGCTGCTAGTATCACGCGGATATTTTCGTATGGGTTGAATTTGGATAATTGGTCTTTTAAAATCTTTGGTTGCTTTCCAAAGGGAATAGTCGGTATTTTTATCATCTGTAAGTTCATTAAGAAAATGGTTAATAGATTTATTTTTTATTACTAGAATTTCTCGCCTAATGCGCTGCGTCATATTGTTGAGATTTGTTTTGTCCCGAGGATCACGGCTTTGCTGCCACTTTCTTCTTAGTTTCTTTTTTTCCAATATAAGGTCTCTAATTTCCTTTGGATAGTTTTTTCCCTTAAAAAGTCTCTTTGTTTTTGGACTGTTTTCCCAAGCTGCTTGTTGAATATTTGTAACAAAATATTCAACTTCTTTATCGATTTGTTCTGGCGTTTGCAATGGTACTGATAGGTTTTTTTTTTCTGACATACTTTGTTTAAAACTAATCCAGTCAGTCAATTTATTAACTAGTGAGATATTTGCTTCTTTCTTTATTATGTTTTTACTAAGAGTTAGAATAATAGGTGAATGATCTGAGTGTAAATCAAAACTTTCTTCTATATCTACAAAACTTAAAGATATATTTTTTACTATAAAAAAATCAATTAGATCTGGAATTTTTCCAGGATCTGTTGGATAGTATGTGGGCTTACCAGTTGATATTGGCTCACATTGATATTCACTAATAGCTTGCAAAAGTTCTTTTCCTTTAGAATTCGTCAGTCTAGATCCCCAGTAGGTATTTTTTGCATTAAAGTCACCTCCAATTATAAAACGGTTTCCTAATTTTCTGAGAAAATTAACATATTGATTTTTCTTTAGTAAGTGCCTTGGTGGTATATAGACAGCACTTATGACTAGTGTATATGTTTTGGTTTGTACACTTACTAATGTTGCTTGAATCTCTATGGTTTTATATCCCATCTCCTCATAGTGTGATATATTTTCTTTAATAATTACAGCACTTCTCCCATGTGCAGTATTGCTAGGGTGAGTTGTAAGATACACTTTATAACCCTTAAATTTAATGTGAGACTGGTTAGTGAAATGCGTTTCTGACACAGACGTCAATTTTTTCTATGTCTAGAATAACTTGCATGTCTTGCTGATGTTGCAAGAGACCATTGGCATTCCAAGCTAGAATTCTAAGATTACTGACCATTTTGAGGCATATTGGTTGCTCCGTTATTGCTACTTTCTAGTTTAGTTAATCGCTCATCAAATTTGTTCAATTTATTCAAAATTAATTGAAGTGTTTGTTCCATAGTATTTTGACTACTGATATTAATATCAGGTATAGTAGCTGTTGCTGCTACTTGGCTGTATGTCCTTGTCACAGAGTTTTGTGTGACTGTGTTTCTTGTCTGTTGGGTTTGTCTATTTGTAATCCCGTTTGGTGTGAGATTCGGTTCCTTAGGTTTATTTTTCAATTTTTGTATTTCTTTAGCAACAAGGCATCCTCTGTAGTTAGCAGGATGCTTGCCTCCACAGTGGATGCATTTTGGCTCAGATTCTTTTGGTTTGGGGCATACTACAGTAAGATGTTTCCCCGTGCATTTTACGCAACGTGGTTCTTTAGCGCAATATTTTTACGTGTGTCCATAAGATTGACATCTTTTGCATTAAGGGACTAATTTTGAGGTTTTTAGTGCTTTTATTTCCACTTCAATCCCAAGGATACTGGAAATTTCAAAAATTTTGTTGATATCTTCATCGTGGCTAAATGTGAGCATAAACATGTTAAGAGGTTGTCTTGTTCTCCATTTCAGTTTGTTGCTGGCTTCCAGTACCTTAAAACGTTTTTTTTTTGTAGATCAGCTACAATTTTTTGTGGGTCACATGAGAAGTGTAGCCTATTCGCTATTACTCTAATTGGCCTTATTTGTTTGTTTTCGTATGAGTGCCATTGATAATTTATTTCATTAAGCATTTTAGTAACCAGCCGATAGCTGTCTGCGTCTTGTACATTTATTTTAATATTTTCGTTAATTAAAACTTTTATTTTAACTCCTTGTGTGATATTTAATTTTTCATAAAAATCATTAAAATTATTTACGCTATTTACCATATTCGGTGGAGGTAATGGAGCTTTTTTAAACTTAGTAGGGGGTTCTTCATTTTGTGTTTTATTGGAGGGCTCTCCAGTGCCCGAGCTTTGTTGTGGTGGTGAGAGTGAGGTATCCATTCGACGTTTTTTCCAACCTTTTCCTTTTTGTCTGATCCACTCAGTTTCTCTTGCCAGATCGTCCTCATCAGTAATGTAGTCCATGTCAGACTCTACTTTTTTAGTGACCTTTGTCTCTAAATCTGCAAATTTTCTTTGCATACTTTCCAGTTGACTTCGGAGATAATCCACTTGTACACTAAGTGAATTTTTTTCGTTTTGGGATTTTTTCCATTCGCTATATAAAACTTCTTCATTTTGTGTTCTAGCATGGCTATCCTGAAATAATTCGGCATTATCCATTTTTTCTTGATTTTGTTTGGGCTTTTCGCTAATTTTTAAAACAAGCTTCACAGGTGATGGTACACTTTTTTGCTTTTAAACATGATATATTATTTATAATAAACATTGTTTATAGATATTTAACACAGATTCGCGCGCGCGGTTTATTATAAACAAAACAAACCTCGACTTGACCTCGTTAGCACTATTACGTAGGTACGATGCAATACAACCGTACCGAACTGCGATCGAACGAATACTGCATCGAATGAGTGTAAAAATAGTACTAATATCACTATATTAAGGTGTATGGCAACGCTTATCGTAAAGCATTGAGTGTAAGAACAGTACGAGTCCGGACTTGTCAGATATTTTTTTCGTTTTCCCAAAACTGTGCCATTTGGACTAATGTTCTTATTCTCACCGATTCAAATATTTGATTTAGAATTAAGAAGTTACGATTCTTTTAGTTATTTTCCACATATTTCATGAATAGAAACATAAAATGGCATTAAATACGGCCTCATGGGGTCTCGCCCCCCCCCCCCCCAAACTGTCTCGGGCCCACGTCGAAACTTTTTTTATATACGCCAGTGGTTATAAGGACTACGTTATTTATAAAATCATCCCCTTTCCCCCTCTTGCCTTCAAATTTGAGCAGAACCAAGGTGAAATTCCCAATTTGTTACTATAAAACTTAGTTCAAAGAGAAAATAATTTAATAGTAGTCCGGAAAATCCAAAAAATTATTAAAATATTACAACGAAAATTTTATCATTTACTATTATGTGGTATTCTAAAAAAAAAACCTTAAAATGATTTCATTAAAGCAGAAGAAAGATAAAGAATTAATTTAATTTAAAAAATTAGGATTCTCACCTAGGTTATGGTCAAACTTGAAGGCAAGATGGGGAAGAGGGGATGATTTTATGAATTACGTTGTTCTTGTAATGATAATAATGCAGTTGTGCAGGTCTAAGTGAAATTATGCGGATGGTTCAGATTGCTCATTTAATAAATTTTAAATCAAATAACTCGAAAACTAGTCGTTTGATATGAAAAATAAAATCAGTTCTCAATAAAGATTTGAAAGACCTTTCTAGCGAAGTATCACTCGACCCACTTACCCTATTCAAAATCAAGGGGTGAGAGGCGCCCCCGCTAGGGGTTGGTAGATAAAGATTTCACAAAATCGCGGAAAGTGTCCCCCTCGCAAACAAAATCAACGTGTCCTGCCATTTTTTAAAATTTTTAGTAGTTCTCGAGAAATCTCTGGTGGAACTTTTTAAATGGAACACCCTATACATTATGTTATTTGGTTTTTAATTCGCCATACAAGGCCTTGAATAGACTAAAAAAGTGCTTTCGATATTCGCGAACTCCCAACTGCGGACGCGAACTGATTTTATGAGGGTGAGATGCAGACAAGAACTAAAGATTGGTTTGGACAAAATCACCTCAGTCTTAATGAAGATAAAACCAAAATAATGTACTTTTCATTGAGATCGATTGAAGTGTCCAATCCAGAGTTTGTCGGGTGCTTGGGTGTCAACCTTGATCCCAAACTGTCCTGGGTGGGACACACTGAGCAACTTGCAAAACAGTTGTGTTCTAGTGCATACCTGCTTTTTAATCTGTCTAGAAAGCTCTCAAAAAGAGTGCTTCTTAATGTTTTCCATGCTCATGCACAGGGAAAAATTGCTTATGCAATTTTGGCCTGGGGACATGCAGCATCTAGTGACAGAATTTTCCAGCTGCAACGTAGGTGTGTGAGGATAGTGGACGGGATAGGGTACAGGGAGGACTGCAGAGAAAGTTTTAAAATATTAGGCATATTAACTCTTCCATCTTTGTTTATTTTATATTCATTAAAATATGTTTTTTACAATATAACTGAATACACAACACATAATGATATACATGGTCGAAATACACGAAATGCCAATAACATACAATTGGATTATCATAGGCTGGGAAAAACCAGACCTGGTATTTCATATTATGGTCCAAAAATCTTCAATAAGTTACCCTCACAACTAAGGGATCTTTCTCCCAAAGCTGCTCACAGAATCATAAAAAAATACTTAATACTAAAGGCTTTCTATTCAGTTGACGAAATCCTAAATAACAATTTCAGTGATATCTGTCTAGATTAATAAGTTATTCACAGTAGTGCAATAGAGTCTAATTAATAACCCACATAGCACAATCACGTGTTTAACACGTAAAAAAGGCGTGAGAAAAAAAACGTTGATTTTAAAAGCTGCTAGAAAAAAACGTTTATTTCATATATGAAAACAAGCCTAGTAGGTCATTCATTAACGTTATAAAAAATAACGTTGCTAAAAACTGCGTTGTAATAACGCCATTATAAAATTAAAGCAGCAATGTTTTTACGTTAGTTTCAAGTGATTTTTACGTTAAAATCACATTAGATTCACGCCTTTTCTACACAAATTTTAAAACGCGACTTGCATGGCTTTTCTACTGAATATTTTTGAGATTGAGACAGCAGCGCCACCTATTGTCGGGATTTTTCACATTGACGAAATCTATCAGGCAGTGCTTTGGCCTCTAAATTCCAAAAACCTTTTAAGGAACTGATCCCTGATCCTTCACGATCACAACGCATCTGTTGTTAACCTGATAAAGACACATTAATATTTTGTGAAAGTGTTTACTGTTAAAAAATCTTGTTTTGCTTTAAAAAAAAACATAATGTATATAGATAGATATATAGATATTTTGTCTTGCCTTGAGCGCCATCTTTAAAATTGTCTTGAAGTGTTGTAGTCTTAAACTAGTGAACTTTTATAACTTCCTTTCGCGTCTCTTTTAAGTTAAAAAAATGTTATTAAAAAAATGTGACCAAAAAAGACACAGAAAGTTAGTAGGTTTGAGAAGTCTTAATCTAGTGGCGTTTTAGAACATGTTGTGGAGGACTTTTCAAGTGTGAATTTGGTACATGAAAATAACGAGGGTAAAAAACACATTAATACAAAGCACCAGAAACTTCAGCAAAAAGTACATTTTGATAGCTTGATTTCTCGTTGTTTTTAAGTTATCTTTAAGCATGTAGATTTAACAAAATAAATATTACATGGTATGAGGTTGTTTTCAAGTAAAAAAAAAACTTTGTTATTTTTGTTCACGTTAATTTAACGTTGATGTGATTTTCGTGCTATATGGGAATTCTTATTTTTTATAATTTATTTTTTGTATAATGTATTTTACATCTGTAGAATTTTGCAATAATTAGTGTAATTACCTTTTAAAACTAGGATTCTGTATGAATGACTTGTGCAAAAGATCTTTGTATTTTATTAGCATGAATAAACTACTCTACTCTACTCTACTCTACTCTATAAATCCGGTGTTAGTGTTTCAAACCAAAAAACTGTTTTTCAAACCAAATGTTTAAGTTTTCTTGAATATAATGATTTACTTAAAGCAAAACCTTTCTTCAAACCAAACAAAGAATTTCTTAAACTTAGACTAATTTTCTTGATCCCGTCAACATAAAAAGGTTCTTATCGATATAGCCGATGACAACACAGTTTAGGGTATAATTAGCTGCGGCACATTCGCAGCGGCCGAGTTGCCGCGCCGCAGGATGGGGCACGATTAATATGAGAAAAAAGTTCTCGGTTAAATAAGCTAATATTTAGGTATGATCTAGATTTTGATTATGTTAGGAACATATAAAAAAATTAAACATTTCTATTTCCAGAAATTGACGATATTTCCATTTATTAAAATTTTTGTACACTTAAATGGGTAAATGAGAATTTCTTTTCAGCAAATATGATACAGCTCACTAAACTAATTTTTTAAAAAATATTTTTGGTCAGCTGTTATATACAGAATGTTCAAAAAGTGCTTGTTTTTATTTTAATGCGTTTAATTGAAAATTTAATCACTATATTTTTTTAAGATAGGCAGAACTACTAGCATGAAAAAAGATTAAATTTTACTTTGTATAAAAGGATCGTCTTTTTTACGGGCCCTCCAATCTTGACTTTTAATAAAAGTGTAACTACTTCTTTAAAAACTAAATTAAATTAGTGAAACGAAATCATTAACTAAACTCACCAAACAACTGAGCAGACATTAGAGGTGTTGATTTTCGTTACTTTTGAATAGATAGTTTAAGTTGTGCTACGTATTTTTACGTAAGCATGAGATTTGACAGTTACGCAAGCGCACTTCGTCACACCGTCGTCAAGGTCACGTTAGGAGCTTACGTATTTACGTTAGCTTACGGCAGCTGCGGGCACCTTAACGTTACCAAAGAATAGAATTGGTTGATTGACCGATCGAAAGATGAGGCCTAGACGATAATTTCCGCTTCTAGTACAAACGATTCTTTGTAAATATATGCCTACTGTAGTTGAAAAGACAAAAAACAAAATTGTAACATCAAAAAAAACACAGTGCCGAATTCCATATTCTCTGCTATTAGTAGACTTGTTATGGTAACGTAAAAACATTCAACTTAAACTCAAATTTGGAACAAAACGTAGAGCGCTTAACGTGCAGTTTTACGTAAAAATACGTAGCACAACTTAAACTATCTAATATTCGTTACTAATCGTTACTTGACTACTAATTAATCATTTTATATATTCGTTAATATCGTAACATTGATTACTGTAACTGTATTCAATTCAATGATACAATTAGTGCAAAATTCTCTGACTGTCATCAATTCGAAGATCATTTACTTGTAGGTACATATTCTGTTGTTGATATTTATGGAAATATTTAATTGACATATTCAAAATGCGAGCTAAAATTCAAAAAATAAAGGTAGGAATTACATAGGAACTGTTCTGTGTACAACTTTGTTTTAAAAATCTAATGCCTTACATACAAAGAAATACATACTTAAAATCTAAAAGTAAATAAAAATAGAGACCAAAAAAACAATCTTAAACGAGAACTCAAAAAATATGTAAAAAGTTTGGACAAAAACAAAAAACAACGGATTACCGAATTTCGAGTAATTACGGAATACTAAAATAATCGAAGGAATCAAAGTAATCAAAGTAACGAAAGTAATCATTTAATTTTCGGATCTGTAATCGTTACTCCGTTATTTGTCGTGTAACGAGTACTCGAGTAACGAATAGTTACTTTTTCAACACCTCTAGTAGGGGACAATCAGCTGCGGCACATTCGGAGCGGCCGAGTTCCCGCGGCCGATTCGCGATTTAGATTTTTTCAATAAATCGGAACATCAGAGAATAATCTAATTGTCTTCATGCCACAAAGTTTTTGTACACGGTAAAGAATGAAAATTTGTTTTGAATTTAAATATTTCTTCTTAGTTCAACGCTAATCTTATCTTAATCTCTATTTTTCTTTTTTTTAAAGGTTTCATTTCAGTATACTCCATTTTGTAACAAAGCAAATTGTCTTCATATAAGTCATTAAGAATTCTTGCTTACTTTTACTTAAAATAAAACGCTCTGTCTACCTGTAAGAAAAATAGAATCTTGAAAATTGGGTTTTAACATGGTTTTTACCAAAAACAACCCAATATAAATTGTCTCTAATTAAAACGAAAATTATGCCGCGCGTTGAACCAAAACAACCTAAGGCATTTGTCTTGAGATAAGAAAAACTCCTGCTTTCTTGAATCGATAAATCTTTATATTTGTCTTGGACAAGTTTTAACACACGTTTACGCGTTTAGTTATTAACGTGACCTCTCTCCACCTATTTTACAAATAGAATTTGTTTTGTATGCTCAAGTGTATTCCAGGCAAACAATTCACTTTAGCATGAATGCAAACGAAGCATTCGTTTTGTCCCGCTGCGAGGCTTGCGATGTAGCAGTTTGCTAAACCTCGCTTATGTAACATTTATTTATAAATAAAGACGATTTATTATTATTATATAATTCTGTCTCAAATGAATACGCGGCTTAAGGTCCGGCGGCTAATCGTCCGCGGTGAATTGTCGCATTCCCTGTCTGATTACCTATAGGTATGCGATATTTCATACAAAACCATTTTTTTTCTTTTGTTTACTTTTTCTTACCTGATTTTGTGGTGCTTCATTTAGATCACTGCACACACATTTGTTGTTCTTTGACTGTACCATCTTTCCCACACAACTGGAGTAAACCGATCCAAATATGTATTCACTATCAATATTAATAATTGTCTTTAAATTTGCCATGCAAAATGCAAATATTTTAACCAAAATTACAAAAAGCGTCTTTGCTACAGACTCGTATCAACTCGCAGCGAAACGCAACTAATGGCGATGTTCAGGTAGTGGGACTGCTATACTATAGAGGGCGCTGCCATCGCGCCCCTTATAGTATATATTAGCTCACACATATACTATACTATAGTAGTGTGAGCTATGGTGATCCTAATTTTTTCGAGAAAAAAAAAGATTTCTTTTATATAAATTTTTTTTATATATCTTTGCGTTTCAGATGATTTTGAAACTTTTTTGTTGCGCCGTCTGTCTGTCTGTCTGTCTGTCTGTATGTCTGTCTGTCTGTCTGTCTGTCTGTCTGTCTGTCTGTCTGTCTGCGCATAACTCAAAAACCGCTTGGCCGATTTTAATGAAATTTGGTACCTAGGCTGGGTCTTGTTCGAGACCGTCCCATTTAAAAATGAACAAAATCCACTGAACACAAACCAAATAAAAGGGTTGGGGTAGATTTCAAAAATTAGAGTTTATGTGAAAATATGGCGTGTGTGATATCAAACGAAAGGTAATTGAGTCTGGAGTTAAACAAAATACATTTTAATTTATTTTAAAAAAAGGGTGGGGGTATATTTCAAAAATTAGAGTTTAAGTGAGAATATGGCGTGTGTGATATCAAACGAAAGGTAATTGAGTCCGTAGTTTAACAAATAACATTTTAGTTTTTGCTTTTTTAAGGGTGGGGGTAAATTTTAAAAATTTGAGTTTAAGATAAAACATGGCTTGTGTGGTATCAAACAAAAGGTAATTTAGTCTGGAGTTGAATAAAATATATTTCAGTTTTTAGTTATATTAGCTCACACGTAAACTATAACTATAGTACCTAGTGTGAGCTTAGGGGCCCATTTATTGGCAGAGTATTTTTTTAATGTTTAAAAAACAAAACATTTATTAGCTTCATATATCTTAAATTCAACGTTAGAAGTGAGATCTAGGAAAAACATTATAAAAATAACCATATTATTGATGGTATTATTTTTAGTGTTAGTGAAATTATGGTTTTTTTAATGCTGGTTTCTTAACGTTATTAAGAAATATATTTTTGGTAATGCTTTTACATGAAATTTTCGTTAGGATTTTCTACATGTTTTTTTAATGTCAAAAGTTGACTTAATTTTAACACAAATTTGTGTCAGAAATTTTTTTTTCCAACATTTATTTAACGTTTTTTACGATTTTGTGGTTAGGGGAATCAAGCTCCTAATCGAACATACAAATATATAAATTATAATTACGTCATAATTAACTAGCAAAAAACCTTATAGTGACCAATATTTCTTTATAGCAAATATGCTGAAGTATCGAGAAACGTATTTACCATCAACGAAATAAGCATCTTCTCTTCTAGAAAATAAGCTCAATTTTTAAGAAATATCTAGGAAAAAAATAATAGAAATCTCTGTTTGTTTTGATTTGAGAAAGTAAGATTTTTCTTGAAAAAAAATAATGCAGATCTGGGTTTGTCTTAATTTGAAAAAACTTCCTTTTACCCTAAAAAAGGATATTTTCTTGAAAGAAAACTATAGAAATTTTCATTATTCGATTTTCAGTCAAGGAAATTATCCGTTTAGGAATAAGAATCAAAAGTGTTTTAGATTAGATAAATTTAGTTCCAATTTATAATAAAACAATTTCTGTTTCATATTAAAATAAAGAGGCAAGACATTTTTTGTGCTAAATCAAAAAAATATTCTCTTGGTGAATAGCAAAGCACAAATTATTTTACTACAAAGCAATTTGTTTTGATCTAAGACATTTTTGTTACCAAGTACTCCGTCAACAACCGGCAGCTGAATGTAGCACAAATACAACCCTTGATACATGATTGACATAATAAAGTCACAAACGCAATTGATACGTAATGATACAGACTTTTTTAGTCCAATATATATATAATACATATTTGTTTAATTAATTGCCGAATAGATCACAGATTTACAGAGTTAATAGCCAATATATATAGCGAAGCAACAACATCAATCAAAATCCACGAAGGAACCAAGCATTTTCTCATAAGAAAAGGTGTCAGCAGGGTGAAACGGACAATTTTTGAACAATGATATCGCCTTAATAACAGACAAGAAAGAAGAACTGATAAAAATGCTGGAAGAACTGGATACAGCAGCTAAAAATATAGGCTTAAGTAGGAACTACACTAAAACTAAAATCATAGCAAACACAGATGAGGATATTACGGTCAGAATAAACCAAAATAAAATAATAAACAAGTAGAGGAATATATATACTTAAGACAAATTATTAAACTGAAAAAGAAAACCAAACAGCTGAAATCAAGAGACGAGTAAGATTGGCCTGCGAGCAAAATATCCTCAGTACCTCAAAACGAAAGTGTATAACCAATGTATCCTTCCTGGACCTGTGGATCCCAGACCTGGACACTTACAAAATCAAACATGGATAAGGTAACAAAAGCCCAAAGATCAATGGAAAGACAAATGTTACATGTAAAGCTGACGATCGAAAAAGGAATGAATGGATAAGAAATAAAACAAAAGTAAGGGATGTCAGAGGAGAAGTAGCAAAATTAACATGGAAATTTGCCGATCATAATATCAGACAGAAAGACGATCGATGGAACAGCATATTGTATTGTAAACTGGAGACCTTGGGAAAATAAAAGAAGTAGGGGAAGACCTCAAATGAGATGGACGGACGATTTAAAAAAAACACGCGGGAACTAGATGGATGAACACAGCGAAAGACAGAGAAGAGTGAAAGATATTGGGGGAGGCCTATGTCCAAAGATGGATTGACGAAGGCTAAATAGATAGATTAATACACAAATTTTATCAAATTTTTTTAATAAGCAAATTGAAACTTTGGAAATGGTTTAATAGGAAAAATTAAAGATACTGACCCATATTTATAATACACGTGAAGAAATCACCATATAAACTCTGGTTTACAAACTTGGAACACTTTTGAAAATCGCCTTTCCGCTAGGAATAAGTGCGGATCATTATACAGGCTATCAAGCGGCCTATCACTTGTCGTCGTGACAAGTGACAATGACTCAGTTGATCGATTTTCTACGAGTCGTTAAATACCGAGATGAATTCCATCAAAGGAGCATGCGCCAAAATTAACGTCAAAATGTCTAAATTAAATTATTGGCGCGAATACCGGGATTGGCGCGAGATGAAAGAGCTTAAAGTATAATAAAAAATTCAAGGTATAAAATAATGGTCAATTCTAATTTTTAGGTATGATTTTATGTAGGCATCGGGTGGTTTTTTATAACCTGAGCACTCAGCAACTTTATCATTGAAAATAAAGGGCTATAATAAATTGTAGATTTTTTTGGTTAATTATGACAACTTTAAAAGCCAACATAATTTTTTTCTATCCGTCACCATGTACAGGGTGTCCCAAATTCGATGTTTTTGGGAGGTTTGGGGTATTTCTAGAGGGGCTAAAAAAACCTGATCCCCCTTTGCGACACTCAAATTTCAAAAGAAGCTTAAAGGTGAAAATCGCATTTTGATATAGCAAGCCGTTTTTAAACTACCCCCGTAGTTTCTTTCTCAAAAGTCTGCATTTTGGGAAGGGGTCTATAACTTGTTTAATTATTAATATTTTTTATTTCTGTGAAAACATTCCTAAAACACTTTTTTACGAGGAATTAAACTGTTAAATTAAATTTCATTTGTCACGTTTAGTTTTTGAGATATCACATAAAATTAATTTTTTTATTTTTACCACATATTTTAGTTTGCTTAATGGGCTTAAAATATTTTAATATTATAAAATTATAAAAATAAGAAAATAATAAAGAGGTGATTAAAAAATAAAAATAAAGAAAACAATAAAAAAAATTAAAAATTAAAATATTGAGTGTGATACATCATTTTAAAGGAAATTTTAAGCTGATTTTAAAAATCGAATAAAAAGAGAGTTATTCTGTAAGTAATATAACAAACAACTTTATGCAATATTTTAAAAACCAAATCAGATAAATAAAAACCGTTTACATCTGTCAATTCTTCAAGAAAAGATCTATAAGAAAGCTATTTACACAAAAGCAAAATGCAGACAAAAACACTCCGTAGCTTAAAAACGGCTTGCTATATCTAAATGTGGTTTTCACCTTTAGGCTTCTCTTAAAATTTAAGCGTCGCAGAGGGGGCTCAGTTTTTTCCTATTTCCCCTAGAAATACCCGAAACCACAAAAAAAACAACGAATTTGGGACACCCTGTACAGGGTGTGACAATGAGAGTGAGAGGGACCACCCTGTATATTTTTGCATTTTAAGATTCGTCTTTTCTTTTTGATTTCAAAAATTTACAATATCTATGTGCTGCGATTAATATTTTTTGAGGTATATGCAGTATTTCTTCTATATTGCATTTCACGATTATTTTGTTTTGCCATGGGAGTATTGACAAATTTAAATGCGCTAAATCTTAAAAAATGTACACATACAGTAGAACCCCGATGACAGTGTTTATTCAAATTAAATTGGGCACTAAATAATTTGTCACACAACTTGCACGTCACCGGCATTTTCACAGCACAAAAACGACGAATTTTCATCAGAAAGAACTGGGAATTATTAAAGTTTTGCTGTATAAAACAATACTGAAATATCTCTCAGTTGATTGGTTGGCAGAAGTGACAGATCAACGCTTGCGCACGTCTTGGAATTCATCTCGGTATTTAACGACTCGTGATTTTCTGCATTGGGGTTCACTAATAGGGTAATTGGGCACTTTTTTAAGACTTAGTGGTTATGATAGAAAATAATTCGATATTGAGGTTTTGAATGTCTAAATTCGATTCGAGATTTAGATTTTTTTAAATAAATCGAAACATCAAAGGAAGTTTTTGTAGGAATCAGAAAACGACGAAGAACGTTATTATGTTAAAAATGTGTTGCATGAAGTATGCTGATCCCATTTTGTAAATTCTAATCGCATCTAAAGCGACCGAGTTTTATTCACGTTTGCGACCGTTTTAAGTTCCTTAAAATTTTTCAAACTACTTTTTCCACCGACTGCCGTTCTTGGAACACGCCAAGTTTGGCTTTTTCTATGGGACATAAGGAATACCTTCTTTGCGTGCCGCTGTAAAACGCATGCTTGCTAGCAAAATAAATTGCTCAAAGTAGGTATCGTACATACATAGTTACAAACGGGAGAGTGGGGTGACTTGATCCCTTTTGAGGTTTTTTGAGTAAGATTCTAATCGTTTAAGCTTTTATTAAATTTTAGAAAGGTTAAGTTTATACTGCAACATTTGAATGAAAATAAGCGATAAATTTCAAATCCGTCCTAAGGTAACATCTTTTTATCTTATTATTCTTATTTATCCCTTGCCCTTATACCACTAAATGCTCCCCGGTATTTAACTAAAAATATTTTTTGGGTATTAAAATAGAGGCTATTTTCGTATGTGCTGCATGGGGTATTGTTCTCTGATAGTGGGGAGACGTAATCACATTGGTTGAGTCTGTTCATTATTTTTTTTTAAATTTTAACGTATCCAATCAACACCACCTTAGATGATCTTAGAGGCATTTTAATTGAATTTTAAACATTACAAAGTACAAAAAAAAGAAAATTTTAGCCAATGTTAACATCATAATATCTTCGTCTGCACTGAGACAGGACAAAATCTTTTTTACAAAACCTTCGTCTTTGTTTTCAGGAACAGAAAAATATTTTTTTTGTTCCTCATGAAAAATCCCAGGATCATGTCTCCCCTGAAGTATGGGATCAAGTCTTCCTGAGGCATATGAAGCTTTAAGAGAATCCATGACCATAACCCAAAAATTTTAGATCAAACATATTATTGAAATTATCAAAAGAGCCAACTACAAAACTTATAAATTTCACTTTGTTTTATAGTTAGTGAGCCAAAATAATTTATTACTTACCGAAATAAATGTTTGAAATTCAAAAAAAAAATTATAAATTCATATGCCAGAAAATCACTCTCTTGTGTGGTTACGCGCCAAAATAATTCAAATTTCAAAATTTTAAGGGGATCAAGTCTACATCGGGATCAAGTCACCCCATTCTCTCCTATGCACCTTTTATACTAAAAACGAAGTACAACAAACTTTTTACTGAAATCTGCGGAAATACTTTATTGTCATTTTATACCGAGCATATAAAAAAAAATCAATGACAGCTCCTGGCGTTAAAAAATGGTAGAGAGCTCAGTGGCGGCTCGCCCGATGACGCAGCTGAAAACTTTTCAGAATCAAGCTGTTTTATTACATTATACCTTTTATTCGAGTATCAGATTTTATATTTTATATTTGCATAATATTATGGTTGAAAATCGGGAAAGTCTGTGTCTGTAAAGCAGCTTCCTTGTGTCGTTCGCTTGTGTCCTGTGGTCAAGGTGAAATTCGCGGAATAGGGTGGTGGCGTCCGGTGGTTTTCATGATAACGCCGCGCGTTCTTGCGAGTCAGCAGTGACAAGTGGAAAAACGATGAGATTCCATTATATGCGATAGCTTATAACGTGAAGTAGTAACACACTAAACAATAAGATTCCACTAAAAGCTACGGCTAAAAATAGGCAGCACTGTGGAAAAACGTTTTTCCACTGGATCCTTCATTTAAGCTGCTTAAATTACCGGTACTAGTGTTGCCGCCGAGACGAGAGATCCTCGTCTCTCGTCTCGAATGAAAGCTTGAGACGAGACGAAAGAAAGACCCTTTCTCGTCGAGAGATTCTCGTTTCTTTCGTTCTCTTGAGCAAAAAAGGTTGGTTTTATAAATTTTTATAATTTACCATCTGTTCGTATTGACCTATTATGGAACTAAGTTGGAATTTACGTACTGTATTTTTTTAATAAAAGGTATGCAAAAATTTTCATATGTTTCTTCCATGACAACATGTACTGTCGCTTACCTTTCGTTGAAATCAGAGGGAGAAAATCCAAAAGTGTAATTAAATTGTATTGTTACTGTTGATGCTTATTAACGTACTGAATATTTTTTTTTCGGAAATTATTTTCTAGATTTTGGCGTGAATTTTGGTTATTTAGAAATTTGTTGATTTAAAAAAAATGTTTTGGACGATTCTTTAAAGAGCTAAAATTCGGAAAATCAAATAATTTTCTTGCGGAAATTTGTTTTTTATTTTGAAAAATATGGAAAGTTGAGATAAAAAATCTGCTAGTTAAAAAAAGTTCAAAGGTCTCTTGTATTGTGCGTTTATTTCAAAAAAACATTTCTAGCAAAAATATGTTTGTCCCTGAAAAATTACGAAAAATTAAAATTAAATGAAACTGATATAAAAAAAAAGTTTTGGTTAGTTTTGAGAAAAACACATTTCTGCAAGGAAAATCTTTGCTTTTCAGAATCTGGAAATTCAATAGAGATCTTGAAGAGCCAGGTAATTTAAACAATAGATTTATTGCTTTATTTTTAAGGATTTATATTATTGGCAAAACACAAAATAATCTTTTATCAACGAACACTTGGGATTTTAGGCGCAGTTTTAAATAAATAAAGCGATGAAAAACTACAGCTATGTATGGTATTTACTTCTTTATTTATTGTATGTATGCATATACAGAGTATATCTCAGAATGAAGTTAACACTTTATTTTCGAAAAAAGTAAATAACATAATTAATAAGATTGACCTTGAAAAAACACTTCTACACATGGTCTCTCAAATTTTTTTTATAGCTGATAGAAATCACGAGACACGGGAGGCGAGACGAGACGAGGCGAGAGAAAGGCTCTCTCGAGCGATAGAACAGTAAGATTCCTATCGTCGAGACGACAGAACCATTTAATCTCGCATAACGAGACGAGATGAGAAAATGCCTTCTCTTCTAGTCTCGTCTCGCGGCAACACTAACCAGTACCTTGCGCCGGGGTATTGTTTATATTTGGCATTGGTTTTCATGATTTCGCAAAATAGGCACACAAGCTTGTCAGTAGTAGTGTAGTTGAACTTATCCTTATCTTTTCAACGTCTAAATGTTTCTAATAAATTATTCACTTAACTCACCCACAAATCGTTAATTGGGTTTACTTTTATAACATTTTTATGGGGTTTTGCATGCTGTCGCAAAGGATAGAACAAAATAGCTTTATCGACGTAATTTCGTAAAAAAAGAATTGAGTCTAAAAAATGTGACTAAGAACATATACAGGGTTCTGAGTCAGGGTGTCTCTAAAAGGTCTGTACATAATGTTAGCACATATTCCTGAGGTCAAAAAAAAATAAGTTGATTTAAAGCAACTTACCTTAGTCCGAAATTGCTCCGTTTCAGAGATACAGGGTGGTAAATTTAAAAATTAAAAATCGATTGTCTTAAAATTTATGAACATTTCTCAACGCATTACCTTAAACATTGGTATTTGGGGGTTTTTTAGAATGCGAAACCTAAATATGGATACCTTTTCACTGTGGCCGTTAGAGGGCGCTTCACAATGCTCTTTTTATAATTTTAAACAACTATAACTTTTCTCTCAGTGTAACTTTTAACTTTTTCTGCTAAGAAAATATTTTCCAGAATCTTTTTAAGCCAAAAAGTTACTCTTGTTAACATGCGCTAAAGTAAGTCGTTTTCTAGATATTTCCGTTTTTAATGTTCGATGCCGCAACGAAATACTGAAATTATAAACCTAAATATGGGTACCTTTTCACTGTGGCCGTTAGAGGGCGCTTCGCAATGCTCTTTTTATAGTTTAAAACGACTATAACTTTTTTCTTAGTGTAACTTTTAACTTTTTTTGTTAAGAAAATATTTTCCTGAATCTTTTTAAGCCAAAAAGGTACTCTTGTTAACATGCGCTAAATTAAGTCGTTTTCTAGATATTTCTGTTTTTAATGTTCGATACCGCAACGAAATACTGAAATTATTTTGAGTGACTATTTCACTAGAGTGTTTTACACTGGCAAAATGTCATAACAACGGCCAGTTTTCTACTGACTATTGCTCTCAAAGCTTTATTTAAGTTTGTTGCTTTTCGGCAATTTCGCTCATGAAATTTTTTAATTAATTTTTAAATTTACCACCCTGTATCTCTGAAACGGAGCAATTTCGGACTAAAGTAAGTTGCTTTAAATCGACTTATTTTGACCTCAGGAATATGTGCTAACATTTTGTACAGACCTTTTAGAGACACCCTGTATAAAACAACAAGACAACCAATAAAAGACGGTAAACAGATGCGCCAATTTTATTCTATAATTATTTTAAAAATATTTTACTTTTTCAAGAAACTCGGAAACGTCACAAAAGTCATTTTTAAGTGGTTTTATTTCATATTGAAATCTGTTGTTAGATAGGTTTTGTGGTGAAAAAGTAGTAGGGTCAAGTGGTGTTATGAGACACTTAAATAAAAAATACTAATAATTAAATTCCGATAGTTCTTCTGTTATAAACTGATAGCAGCAGTTGTAAGGACCTCATACCTGAAATTTATTTAATTTTTTTATAAAAAATAGGCTCATAATTATCGAAACTTTTGTGGTGTGAGTTCGTAGATTAGTTTTCTTATAAATAAATATTTTTGCACTTATTTGTTGTATTTAAGTAAAAAAAAAACAAAAACTTATTTCTCAATTTTACCATGAATGTCTTATTTTTGGTTTAGACGGCGATCTTACTGTTTACATGTGAATTTTATCACTGTCTCATATTTCGCCTGACTAAAATGTGAGACACAGTTTTAATTTTTTTGCTCATATTATAGGTTAAATTTCTATGTTTCTACGTTTGCAATATTTTTCTGATTATCGATAAAATCCAGAAAAAAAATTCGAGACCTACAGAGGAGTCTAAAATCTTAAAAATATAAAGTTTTAAAATCTACATTTTTTAGATTTTTTTGCATACGTGGTTTTTAATTGCAATTTTTTCTTTATCTTAAAGTGTATTGACATCTGACTACCCCCTCTATAGTAGTATTTTTTGCTTTGTTATTTTTTCCTCATTTTATATTTATTTAATTCAAATATTTTTTTTAATGAAAATATTTCTTATATGTGTTTTTTTCTTCTCATTTATTTGTAGTTTTAGTATATATTTTTTGTTATTGATTAGTTGTTATTTTTTTAAAAATATTAATTGTTATATAATAAGATAAATAATGTAATCCTCAGTTAATAGAAGCTTGTGCTTAACTTCGCTGAGTTGAAAATAAAGCCCTTTTTATTTATTTATTTATATATTTATACATATATAGGTATTAAGCCCCCCTATAATGGCCCGACTATTTGCACTCGTGTTAGTCGTATTACAAAAGTCTAGGCTTATCTATCTAAATTAAAATGGCTCTATTCAAAGGCTGATTACTTTTTTATTGTACTTTTTAATTTTACTAAAAACTGATTGCCACGCTGGCTGATAAAATCGATTCGAACATACTTTGCAAGCAAAAAAAGTATCAAACCAAAGTCTCAATATAAATGTCGTTTTGTACCTTCACCGACTAGCTTATCCATGTACGAATAGTGAATACAAAATAAGTTATCTGAAAAACCGCGGTTCTTATACAAAAACAAGCAATATGCGAACTCAAATCTTTCCAGAGTATTAAACTTCAACTTGCACTACCTAAAAATTATTTCTAGCAAGTCTAATCCACGGATTATTAAATATATTGGATTTGACCAAAGTTAAAGGGGCAAGTCCAATATAGCCGCCGCTCGACTGTGTTTTCAGTTTGACATTTCATTCTCTGGTTCAGTAATGTCAATTGCTTATCAACCGATTTCTTTCTATGTTGCAAAAAAGAAAAATAGGAATTTTTGTTAGGTATGAACCACACCTTCCATATATATAAGTTGGCTCAGTTTTAACTAATTACCCTGTACATATACTGTAAGAAAAAGCAGTAGCAATGACAAGTCATCTCATTTCTACAATTTTTTATTTCATTTATCGTAAAAATTAAGACTAAATAAAAGTTATGAAAGAAGAAGAAGATTTTATAGATATTTTACACATAATTAGTTTACCCCCAAAGAGATATTCCTGGGCGCGCTACAGTCTTCTTTATTGCATTAACCTACTAAAATTAATAACAACAAGTAAATACTCTGCCAATATATGGGCACCTAAGCTCACACTAGGTACTATAGTGGTAGTGTACGTGTGAGCTAATATAACTAAAAAAAATATATATTTTTTCCAACTCCAGACTCAATTACCTGTCGTTTGATACCTCACAAGCCATGTGTTGACTGACTTAAAATTTTTGAAATCTACCCCCACCCTTAAAAAAAAACTAAAATGTGTTTTGTTTAACTCCAGACTCAATTACCTTTCGTTTGATATTACACACGCCATATTTTCAATTATAAGTCTAATTTTTGACATATACCCCATCCTTTATTTTTTTAACTAAAATTTGTTTTGTTTAACTCCAGACTCAATTACCTTTCGTTTGATATCACACACGCCATATTTTCACTTAAAATCAAATTTTTTAAATCTACCCCCACCCTTTTATTTGGCTTCTGCTCTGTGGATTTTGTTCATTTTTAAATGGGACCATCTCGGCCCAAGACCCAGCCTAGGTATCAAATTTCATTAGAATCGGGTAAGCGGTTTTTGAGTTATGCGCGTTGGTCTACACTAGACAGACAGACAGACAGACAGACAGACAGACAGACAGACAGACAGACAGACAGACAGACAGACAGACAGACAGACAGACAGACAGACAGACAGACAGACAGACAGACAGACAGACAGACAGACAGACAGACAGACAGACAGACAGACAGACAGACAGACAGACAGACAGACAGACAGACAGACAGACAGACAGACAGACAGACAGACAGACAGACAGACAGACAGACAGACAGACAGACAGACAGACAGACAGACAGACAGACAGACAGACAGACAGACAGACAGACAGACAGACAGACAGACAGACAGACAGACAGACAGACAGACAGACAGACAGACAGACAGACAGACAGACAGACAGACAGACAGACAGACAGACAGACAGACAGACAGACAGACAGACAGACAGACAGACAGACAGACAGACAGACAGACAGACAGACAGACAGACAGACAGACAGACAGACAGACAGACAGACAGACAGACAGACAGACAGACAGACAGACAGACAGACAGACAGACAGACAGACAGACAGACAGACAGACAGACAGACAGACAGACAGACAGACAGACAGACAGACAGACAGACAGACAGACAGACAGACAGACAGACAGACAGACAGACAGACAGACAGACAGACAGACAGACAGACAGACAGACAGACAGACAGACAGACAGACAGACAGACAGACAGACAGACAGACAGACAGACAGACAGACAGACAGACAGACAGACAGACAGACAGACAGACAGACAGACAGACAGACAGACAGACAGACAGACAGACAGACAGACAGACAGACAGACAGACAGACAGACAGACAGACAGACAGACAGACAGACAGACAGACAGACAGACAGACAGACAGACAGACAGACAGACAGACAGACAGACAGACAGACAGACAGACAGACAGACAGACAGACAGACAGACAGACAGACAGACAGACAGACAGACAGACAGACAGACAGACAGACAGACAGACAGACAGACAGACAGACAGACAGACAGACAGACAGACAGACAGACAGACAGACAGACAGACAGACAGACAGACAGACAGACAGACAGACAGACAGACAGACAGACAGACAGACAGACAGACAGACAGACAGACAGACAGACAGACAGACAGACAGACAGACAGACAGACAGACAGACAGACAGACAGACAGACAGACAGACAGACAGACAGACAGACAGACAGACAGACAGACAGACAGACAGACAGACAGACAGACAGACAGACAGACAGACAGACAGACAGACAGACAGACAGACAGACAGACAGACAGACAGACAGACAGACAGACAGACAGACAGACAGACAGACAGACAGACAGACAGACAGACAGACAGACAGACAGACAGACAGACAGACAGACAGACAGACAGACAGACAGACAGACAGACAGACAGACAGACAGACAGACAGACAGACAGACAGACAGACAGACAGACAGACAGACAGACAGACAGACAGACAGACAGACAGACAGACAGACAGACAGACAGACAGACAGACAGACAGACAGACAGACAGACAGACAGACAGACAGACAGACAGACAGACAGACAGACAGACAGACAGACAGACAGACAGACAGACAGACAGACAGACAGACAGACAGACAGACAGACAGACAGACAGACAGACAGACAGACAGACAGACAGACAGACAGACAGACAGACAGACAGACAGACAGACAGACAGACAGACAGACAGACAGACAGACAGACAGACAGACAGACAGACAGACAGACAGACAGACAGACAGACAGACAGACAGACAGACAGACAGACAGACAGACAGACAGACAGACAGACAGACAGACAGACAGACAGACAGACAGACAGACAGACAGACAGACAGACAGACAGACAGACAGACAGACAGACAGACAGACAGACAGACAGACAGACAGACAGACAGACAGACAGACAGACAGACAGACAGACAGACAGACAGACAGACAGACAGACAGACAGACAGACAGACAGACAGACAGACAGACAGACAGACAGACAGACAGACAGACAGACAGACAGACAGACAGACAGACAGACAGACAGACAGACAGACAGACAGACAGACAGACAGACAGACAGACAGACAGACAGACAGACAGACAGACAGACAGACAGACAGACAGACAGACAGACAGACAGACAGACAGACAGACAGACAGACAGACAGACAGACAGACAGACAGACAGACAGACAGACAGACAGACAGACAGACAGACAGACAGACAGACAGACAGACAGACAGACAGACAGACAGACAGACAGACAGACAGACAGACAGACAGACAGACAGACAGACAGACAGACAGACAGACAGACAGACAGACAGACAGACAGACAGACAGACAGACAGACAGACAGACAGACAGACAGACAGACAGACAGACAGACAGACAGACAGACAGACAGACAGACAGACAGACAGACAGACAGACAGACAGACAGACAGACAGACAGACAGACAGACAGACAGACAGACAGACAGACAGACAGACAGACAGACAGACAGACAGACAGACAGACAGACAGACAGACAGACAGACAGACAGACAGACAGACAGACAGACAGACAGACAGACAGACAGACAGACAGACAGACAGACAGACAGACAGACAGACAGACAGACAGACAGACAGACAGACAGACAGACAGACAGACAGACAGACAGACAGACAGACAGACAGACAGACAGACAGACAGACAGACAGACAGACAGACAGACAGACAGACAGACAGACAGACAGACAGACAGACAGACAGACAGACAGACAGACAGACAGACAGACAGACAGACAGACAGACAGACAGACAGACAGACAGACAGACAGACAGACAGACAGACAGACAGACAGACAGACAGACAGACAGACAGACAGACAGACAGACAGACAGACAGACAGACAGACAGACAGACAGACAGACAGACAGACAGACAGACAGACAGACAGACAGACAGACAGACAGACAGACAGACAGACAGACAGACAGACAGACAGACAGACAGACAGACAGACAGACAGACAGACAGACAGACAGACAGACAGACAGACAGACAGACAGACAGACAGACAGACAGACAGACAGACAGACAGACAGACAGACAGACAGACAGACAGACAGACAGACAGACAGACAGACAGACAGACAGACAGACAGACAGACAGACAGACAGACAGACAGACAGACAGACAGACAGACAGACAGACAGACAGACAGACAGACAGACAGACAGACAGACAGACAGACAGACAGACAGACAGACAGACAGACAGACAGACAGACAGACAGACAGACAGACAGACAGACAGACAGACAGACAGACAGACAGACAGACAGACAGACAGACAGACAGACAGACAGACAGACAGACAGACAGACAGACAGACAGACAGACAGACAGACAGACAGACAGACAGACAGACAGACAGACAGACAGACAGACAGACAGACAGACAGACAGACAGACAGACAGACAGACAGACAGACAGACAGACAGACAGACAGACAGACAGACAGACAGACAGACAGACAGACAGACAGACAGACAGACAGACAGACAGACAGACAGACAGACAGACAGACAGACAGACAGACAGACAGACAGACAGACAGACAGACAGACAGACAGACAGACAGACAGACAGACAGACAGACAGACAGACAGACAGACAGACAGACAGACAGACAGACAGACAGACAGACAGACAGACAGACAGACAGACAGACAGACAGACAGACAGACAGACAGACAGACAGACAGACAGACAGACAGACAGACAGACAGACAGACAGACAGACAGACAGACAGACAGACAGACAGACAGACAGACAGACAGACAGACAGACAGACAGACAGACAGACAGACAGACAGACAGACAGACAGACAGACAGACAGACAGACAGACAGACAGACAGACAGACAGACAGACAGACAGACAGACAGACAGACAGACAGACAGACAGACAGACAGACAGACAGACAGACAGACAGACAGACAGACAGACAGACAGACAGACAGACAGACAGACAGACAGACAGACAGACAGACAGACAGACAGACAGACAGACAGACAGACAGACAGACAGACAGACAGACAGACAGACAGACAGACAGACAGACAGACAGACAGACAGACAGACAGACAGACAGACAGACAGACAGACAGACAGACAGACAGACAGACAGACAGACAGACAGACAGACAGACAGACAGACAGACAGACAGACAGACAGACAGACAGACAGACAGACAGACAGACAGACAGACAGACAGACAGACAGACAGACAGACAGACAGACAGACAGACAGACAGACAGACAGACAGACAGACAGACAGACAGACAGACAGACAGACAGACAGACAGACAGACAGACAGACAGACAGACAGACAGACAGACAGACAGACAGACAGACAGACAGACAGACAGACAGACAGACAGACAGACAGACAGACAGACAGACAGACAGACAGACAGACAGACAGACAGACAGACAGACAGACAGACAGACAGACAGACAGACAGACAGACAGACAGACAGACAGACAGACAGACAGACAGACAGACAGACAGACAGACAGACAGACAGACAGACAGACAGACAGACAGACAGACAGACAGACAGACAGACAGACAGACAGACAGACAGACAGACAGACAGACAGACAGACAGACAGACAGACAGACAGACAGACAGACAGACAGACAGACAGACAGACAGACAGACAGACAGACAGACAGACAGACAGACAGACAGACAGACAGACAGACAGACAGACAGACAGACAGACAGACAGACAGACAGACAGACAGACAGACAGACAGACAGACAGACAGACAGACAGACAGACAGACAGACAGACAGACAGACAGACAGACAGACAGACAGACAGACAGACAGACAGACAGACAGACAGACAGACAGACAGACAGACAGACAGACAGACAGACAGACAGACAGACAGACAGACAGACAGACAGACAGACAGACAGACAGACAGACAGACAGACAGACAGACAGACAGACAGACAGACAGACAGACAGACAGACAGACAGACAGACAGACAGACAGACAGACAGACAGACAGACAGACAGACAGACAGACAGACAGACAGACAGACAGACAGACAGACAGACAGACAGACAGACAGACAGACAGACAGACAGACAGACAGACAGACAGACAGACAGACAGACAGACAGACAGACAGACAGACAGACAGACAGACAGACAGACAGACAGACAGACAGACAGACAGACAGACAGACAGACAGACAGACAGACAGACAGACAGACAGACAGACAGACAGACAGACAGACAGACAGACAGACAGACAGACAGACAGACAGACAGACAGACAGACAGACAGACAGACAGACAGACAGACAGACAGACAGACAGACAGACAGACAGACAGACAGACAGACAGACAGACAGACAGACAGACAGACAGACAGACAGACAGACAGACAGACAGACAGACAGACAGACAGACAGACAGACAGACAGACAGACAGACAGACAGACAGACAGACAGACAGACAGACAGACAGACAGACAGACAGACAGACAGACAGACAGACAGACAGACAGACAGACAGACAGACAGACAGACAGACAGACAGACAGACAGACAGACAGACAGACAGACAGACAGACAGACAGACAGACAGACAGACAGACAGACAGACAGACAGACAGACAGACAGACAGACAGACAGACAGACAGACAGACAGACAGACAGACAGACAGACAGACAGACAGACAGACAGACAGACAGACAGACAGACAGACAGACAGACAGACAGACAGACAGACAGACAGACAGACAGACAGACAGACAGACAGACAGACAGACAGACAGACAGACAGACAGACAGACAGACAGACAGACAGACAGACAGACAGACAGACAGACAGACAGACAGACAGACAGACAGACAGACAGACAGACAGACAGACAGACAGACAGACAGACAGACAGACAGACAGACAGACAGACAGACAGACAGACAGACAGACAGACAGACAGACAGACAGACAGACAGACAGACAGACAGACAGACAGACAGACAGACAGACAGACAGACAGACAGACAGACAGACAGACAGACAGACAGACAGACAGACAGACAGACAGACAGACAGACAGACAGACAGACAGACAGACAGACAGACAGACAGACAGACAGACAGACAGACAGACAGACAGACAGACAGACAGACAGACAGACAGACAGACAGACAGACAGACAGACAGACAGACAGACAGACAGACAGACAGACAGACAGACAGACAGACAGACAGACAGACAGACAGACAGACAGACAGACAGACAGACAGACAGACAGACAGACAGACAGACAGACAGACAGACAGACAGACAGACAGACAGACAGACAGACAGACAGACAGACAGACAGACAGACAGACAGACAGACAGACAGACAGACAGACAGACAGACAGACAGACAGACAGACAGACAGACAGACAGACAGACAGACAGACAGACAGACAGACAGACAGACAGACAGACAGACAGACAGACAGACAGACAGACAGACAGACAGACAGACAGACAGACAGACAGACAGACAGACAGACAGACAGACAGACAGACAGACAGACAGACAGACAGACAGACAGACAGACAGACAGACAGACAGACAGACAGACAGACAGACAGACAGACAGACAGACAGACAGACAGACAGACAGACAGACAGACAGACAGACAGACAGACAGACAGACAGACAGACAGACAGACAGACAGACAGACAGACAGACAGACAGACAGACAGACAGACAGACAGACAGACAGACAGACAGACAGACAGACAGACAGACAGACAGACAGACAGACAGACAGACAGACAGACAGACAGACAGACAGACAGACAGACAGACAGACAGACAGACAGACAGACAGACAGACAGACAGACAGACAGACAGACAGACAGACAGACAGACAGACAGACAGACAGACAGACAGACAGACAGACAGACAGACAGACAGACAGACAGACAGACAGACAGACAGACAGACAGACAGACAGACAGACAGACAGACAGACGGCGCAACAAAAAAGTTTCAAAATCATCTGAAATGCAAAGATATATAAAAATTTTTGAAATCGGAGCAACTTTTTTTTTCTGGAAAAAATTAGGATCACCACTATATGGTATACTAGTGTGAGCTAAAAAGCAAAAGGAATCTAAAGATTTGTTTTCAGATTCCTATAAGAAGCATTATTACCTTTATGTAATGTTTAATAGAGTGCTACAAAGAAGGCTCTCGCAAAAAACGCAATTATTTGTTTTTTTTTTCATGGAAATTAATATGTATATTCAAAAAAAATCAAACAAGTTATTTAAAAAACAGTTTTTTGTTTTAAAATGCGAGTCCCTAAAAAAAGAAAAATAAAATATTGTTACATGTTAAAAAAATTGTCTTAGATCAAAGCAAATTGCTTTGAAGTAAAGTAATTTGTGCTTTCCTATTCACCAAGAGAATATTTTCTTGATATTACACAAAAAATGTCTTGCCTATTTATTTTAATGTGAAACAGAAATTGTTTTATTATAAATTGGAACTGAATTGTCTAAGGTACCGTTTTCTCTGTAAGCAAAATATTACTAATGTAAAGACAATATGCTTTGTTACAAAATGAAGTATACTGAAACAAAAAAATTAAAGAAGAAATATAAAGTATCATTTCAAGACTAAACGCTGCGTTGAACTAAAAAGAAATATTTTAATTCAAAACAAATTGTTTTAAGGTAAAACAATTTATTCAAGAACAGTACGTGTTTTTATTGTAGACAAAATTTTTTACCGTGTAGAAAGTATAATATTATTAAGAAAATACTCGATTTGATATAAAAAAAAATTGTGTAGGTGAAAGGGAGCCTCATTTTTGGTCACGGTCCCAGTCAGATTGCTTGATTGACGGTTATTTAGTAATAGGGGAAAGGAGAGCAAAATGGGATACGGGGGTAAAACGGGATATCGCAGTTTTAGGTAAATTGCGCAAGAATGACTGGTTTAACTCTCTGCAATATGATTGGTGTCGGTCGGCTGAGCTTCAGTTGGTTGCTCAACATGTGATGTTGTGCGCTGTTTATTGTGAAAATACCTTGCGCATTTTGTGACAGTAAGTACATTTTTTACAGACTTTTCAAAATTTCGTTTACATTGAACAATTAGTGGGTTTATTTATTATTAATAATTTTTTTTTTGGTGCATACTATCACTGAAACTTGTTTATGTTTTATGTTGTTTGTATGAAAAATAGACGTAAAATTTGTGTAGGAGGGTCGATAGCGATGACTAGGTCGCTGTAATTCTTAAATTTATACGTTTTGTAAATACTAAATTTAATTATTATAAATGTATTTTTTATCACTTTATTTTTTAAATAATTATTTTAGTCTTGGTTAGTATTTTACCAAAAAAAAACTTGTTTTAAGAAAATATTGATTATAAATTACACAACCGCCCTGCCTCGCGCCTGTATGCGGGGCAAAATGAGCCAGTCAATTAAAATAAAAGTTTGATGGAGCTCTAAATCGCTTAAATTGAAAATTAAAACATAAAGATCACATATCTAGCCAACTTAATTCTAAATGACGAACGCAATGGTGATCATTTAATAGGAGAAATAAGCATTTTAAATTAAGTATCCCATATTGCCACCCTTTGCCCTATATTGGCTTTAAGACATTTGCCAATAAAGCAGAACCAATACAAAATATGGAAATAAGTTATGCACTGCGTCGCTTGGATAAAATGTAAGAATACCAATATATTTATTAGTGCTTTATAGACTTGTAAAAAGCTTTTGATAAAGTCAAGCAGAAAAATCTAAAGTTTTGCCTATATTTTAAGGAGGTCTTGGAACTTGCGATCCCTACTGAACTGAAGTGTAGTATCGTGATTTTCCAAAGACAGGGACCGGTCGAGTCGGCGAAAAAGTTTTCGACTATCTTTTCTGTGGGATATTTTGCATCGAAGCCGTAGCAGAGTGCTAATGGACGAGACCCGAGAATATATCTTTAAAAGAAAGGAGAATAAAGCGGAATTTTTTTGTTGGAATTTCAAACACACTTTATTTTAATCTGTTTATGTTTTTTTGTTCTGTTTTATTGTCTGATTTATTTCAAAAGCATTACCAGTCCAAAAAAGTTTTGGTGAGGAATAAAATAAGTACCTAAACTTTGGTACTAGTTTTTCATGTTTTTGTCTTTAAATTAAATTAAACTTAAACTTGAGAAAATAACTGCGCTTATGCTATTAATGCATTAAGGTTCCGATACTTCTTTATTTAATCAGTCCACAGGTATGATTTGTTTATACCTGACTTTTTGTATGAATATTTCAAGTTTTTCCTAAAAATGGACATGTGTTAAATTCCTTAAAGAAAGAACAACCCAACAATATTATTTGTCAAGCAGATAAGGAGCAAGAAGAAAATGTAAAAAGGCACATAAACTCTTTATTTTCGAGAAAGATTTTTTAAAATATTTTAATGCTTTAAGTTTATATCACAAAGTATTTTTTCATATTTGGTATTTTTTCACCGCATTTCAGTGGCAAGGAAAAGAAGGCACTAGATGATGCACCGGCCACCCCAAAATTATTACCGCTCCCCCCTTAAAATAAGAATTGGCTAATCCAAAATTATTTCTCTGGTAATATTTTAACGCACTATACTGCCTCCAAAAATTCATAACTCTTTCTTGGGCACCCCTTTAGCACAAAGCTGACGTTACCACTGCTGCATTTTAGAGAAAAATTAACTTGTTTTAAAGTTGTAGCTTAAAGTAATTTTAATCATAACAAAAACATTTTATGTAGACAAAAAGCCAAGTACGCGAAAGCGGTATTTCGTAAAAAGAATTGAGATAAAAGTAAAGCCAAGTTCTTCAATACAAATATCAAAATGAAAGGTTCTTACTAGTTTAAAAATGTTTTTTTAAAAAGCAATGCCTTATTCAAAATTTGGAGTTTTTTTCTATTTTCCTATGGTTTTATCATAGTTCCTATTAGCCTTCTAAAGCTTAGCTCTCTAGTGTTCCTGGAAGTAGGCAATGTTAATTTTACATAACTTTACATTTATAGAGGAAGAAAGTAAATTAAAATTTTGGTGTTTTTAAATTGTTTCCTATAGTTTTATCATAGTTCCTATGAGTCTTCCAAAGCTCAGCTCTCTAGCGTTTCTGGAAGTGGAGACTGTTACTTTTACATAACTTTAAATTTATAGGGAGAGAAGTTAATTAAAATTTGGGGTTTTTTAATCTCCTTTTATCGTTTTATCATAGTTCCTATCGGCCTTTCAAAGCTCAGCTCTCTAACGTTTCTGGAAGTGGGCAATGTTACTTTTACATAACTTTACATTTATATGGGAGGAAAGCAAATTAAAATTTTGAGGTTTTTTGATTTTTTCCAAGGGTTTGGTCACAATTTCTATCAGTGTGCCCAATTTCAGCTCTGTACAGTAGAATGTTGATGATCTATACATTTAAGTGAGTGGCAATTTCGACGTTCTTTTAAATTTCGTAACAACTGTACTGCTCTATGGAAGTCCATGAAACTCGGAGGATTGTTAACTATAAAGATCTACGACTGTGCAAAGTTAGCACAAAGCTGACGTTACCACTGCTGCATTTTAGTGCAAAGTTAGAGTTTCATAGCTCATTCCGAAGTAGAGTTTTATATAGGTCAAATATGGGCTGAAATGTTTCAAGAAAAGATGGTACAGCAGTTTCCGCGCGAACTTGGCGGGGCACTGCCGTGCCCCCAGATAAATTTTCGCCCTAAGTAGGCGCCAAGCCGCAAGTTGCAAGACATTATTTAGTCTAAAAAAAAATTCAAACCGTGTGACATATATGAAAATAATTTAGAGAGTTTACAATTTAAAACTAGGTATAAATTTGGTGGGTAGGAGACAATTCGCCGCGGCTGATTCGCCGCAGTCAATTCGCCACGGCGCCGGCGGATGCGCCGCGGAGACAAATTACCGCGGTCCGATTCGGGTCCAGGCCCTTCATCTTTTTTTTAGTCAAATAGTAATACTATGGGCCATAAAAACGGACAAAATGTTTTTCGTTATAAGTTTCGACCTGGAACAAACTACACTTTGCATGGAATAATAATTTTTTCTGTCCATCATCTTAAATTCCAAGATGACGAACAGAATAAAACTTGACACTTCAAAAAGGCTCGTTTAATCCTATGTTCTGAATTTTTTAAAAATATTTTTGTAACTTCGAAATTCTAGAAAACCTCTGTTTTCTCTACAACCAAGAACGTATCATTAAAATAGATTTAGTGGTTCTCGAAAAATTGTGTTCTACAATTTTTTTACAAATTTTCCCAATTGTCTTATTAAAACTATCTGCGATCATTTCATCATAAATTTATGATTGCTCAACCGATTTTAACTAAATAAAAAGTATCATGGTGAAAATCGACTGCTATGTTTAAAAATGTTTCCGACATCCTAAAATTCATTATAGCAGAATAAATCAAATTTCACCAACCATAAAGCATCGTTGTTTATTATGTGGGGAAAATTTTTTGTGTTTTTTTAAATTTCTATAAATAATCAGGGTCAACCACGCACCACCAGTAGTAGCTCCCAAGATATTAGTATTTGCTCTACGATATGATAACTAATTTGTGTGTTTGGATTTTAAGATTTTAAAGAGCAATCGATTCATGGTAAGAATGCTTCTTATTTCTTTGAAATCGGTTCATAACAGTGAATTTATGAGAACATTTAATAAAATACAAAAATAGCAAGGCCTCTTAATTAAAAATGGTTGACACACAAAATATTACAATCGAATCTCTATAACTCGAACTTAAAGGGACAACCAAAGCAGTTCGAGTTATGGAGAGTTCGAGTTATAGATATTCGAGTTAAAAAGGTTAAAATACATATAAAAATTGCAGGGATCACTTAAAATGTTCGAGATATTTATTTATTTATTTAATCGACTTTTATTACAAAATAAGGCGAGGTTAAGTCACAGACTATTCTTACACCTAACCTTAGAAAGTAGACCTAAGCTACCTATAAAGGGAAGCCTATAATAGAAGAATTTAGATACCTACTAATACTAAAAATCTGAAAAATAATAACAAAAAAAATTATTTCTAAAAACGAATAATAATACCTAAGAATTAGCAAAATAGTAAACTATAATGTCTAAATAATAAACCAAGATAAAATAATTATTTTAGCCATATAAGCTATGTAACATATGTTTTTATAGTGTATCTTGAATGTATTATAATTTTTTATGTTTTTTAAATCATTGCTAAGTTTGTTAAATGTATGATAGGCTTGATAAGAAAATCCCTTTTTAAAGATTGCTGTTTTGTGTTTTGGTACATTTTATAGATTTACCTACCGATCTTGTATTTCTACTGTGTATTGTAGATCTGACTATAAGCTTAGAACACAAGTAGCCAGGAGTGGAGGTTTTCCTAATTTTATGTTCAACGGTGGCAAACTGCAATTGAACGCGATTAGGTATTTTTAATGTTTTCATTTCCCTATATAACTAAGAGTCAAATTATCATATTTTCTTAATGAACAGGTAAATCTCACACAAGAATTTTGAATTTTTTTATTATTGATTTATTGGATTCTGTTAAAAAGATAATATACAAAATTGCAATAATAAAACTGTGATAAAACAAGGGACTCCGTTAATATGCGCTTAAGATTTTTACAAAATATATCTTTGCTTCCATAAAGCATTTTCAAATTGAGGAAGGCTTTCTTTTCTGACATGGTCAGTAAACCGTAATTTGTTGTCAATATGGAGGCCTAAGCATTTGACCGATGATTTAGATTTTAGAGGCAACTCCTTAATTTTTAATTGCATGGTGGCTTGAATTTGTTCTGCGGTTTTTTCCAAAAAATATAAGTTGACTCTTTTCAGGGTTAAGCTGTAAATTATGTTTATGTTTAGCGTCATAGAGAGGTTCGAGTTATAGAGGTTCGACTGTATTTCAAGAACCATTATGCCGATTTCAATTATTCGTACCTTATCAAATACCAAATTGCAAATAATGCAAGGACCTAAAACTATAAATAACAATGGTAGTTCAATGCTTAGAATGTTTGCGTACAGAGCAAGAGGTTCCGGGTTCGAGTCCCGGCTGAAAACAGAAAAACATTTTTCTTATTTTATTTTTCTTTCTTTAATATTACTGGTTATTCGTACCTTGTTATCCACGACGGATACAGCTTTTCCATTGATTTAAAAGTTTAAAGGTTTCTCGATCATAAGAATTTTAGAGGGTAAATTTAAATTCGGTCCGTCATTTTAAATTTCAAGAGGGCGGAGAATTTTGGAAATATTCTCTAAATACCAATCGATCTTCACCATAAGGATTTTTGTTTCATTGAAATCGATTGAGTAATAATTAATTTAATAAAAAAATGAATGTAGATAGAAGTTAAAATGCATCATATTTTTGGGGAATTGCTGAACCGATTTTAATGATTTTTACATTTTTATGCGCAGTGCAAATAGATCTTCTTTACAAATTCAACTAATTATCGAATAAATTTTGGGAACATAAAAACAAATGAGCCAATTTAAACGGTCAAGTTTAAATTTCGTCGTTGATCTTACAAACTGACGTAACTCATTTATTGTCATTTTACAAGAGAGCAATTTCAAGTTTTAGGGAAAGTTTATATTGGATTTATATCACTAAAAATGTCCTTGGATCTAATGATTTTTGTGCTATTTAAAGGATTTTTATGTATATTTTTAATTCTCTCGAGCAGTTATGTTAAATGCATTGAATTCTTATTGATTTTTGAAAAATTGTCAGTTACGACCATTTGTGAGATGAAAATATTTACAGAAAGTTCGTTTACGACAATTTGGTTATGTAGCAAAAATTAGTTTTAAGTACTTAAATTAAAAGAAGCAACAAATCTAATTATACTTTTATTGAAGAAAATTTTCATGTGGAAATAAACATCTAAAAAATAATTAACAAAAAGCATCATTACAAAAAAAGATATTCTTTCTACCTATTCATACAACAAACAGAAAAAAAACAACAAAAACTAAAACTTGCTATTCTACAAACAAGATAAGGTATGACAAACAAGGGTTTAATGAGGTAGAGAACGGTAAAAGTTCTGATGTTATTTAAGTCTAATTAGCGGAGTTTCCCCACTACACAAGGTTTGCAAATCGGAATACTTGTCTTCTGGTATTTTTATAGGTGCCGGATTCAATTTTCCGGGATGTAATTTCGTAAGGTCAGTATTAAGTCGTTTCAAGGGCAACGATTTATAATTTTCATGAAGGTGGCTTGTTAAATAATATTTCTTCCGGCAATTCTTCTTAACCATAATCTCCGTCCATTTTAGTTGCTCTCAAGTACTCGTTGATTTTACTGAAAGTATTCTTAAATCTTTTGAAAGCCCTTTAAAACTCAGAAAGTATGTAAACTCAAGAGGAACTATAGGGAAGAGCTGTGAAGGCACAAAAATATTGCCTGCATGTGAAATTGCGTGCGAGATTGTGCTGTGGGCTGAATCACCTTCATTTTGGCCATGAAAATAATCGAAGAAGCGTAAACTAATTTCTTCTATATTAACACTATTTAATACTGTATACAGTAACATTGGTGCCATAATACTGTTCTTATTTTGGCCACTACAACCATCTGAATACAACGAAAGTTCTGGCATTCCTTTATTATCGTAACTTTGCAAAGCTCTATTTACACAGGTTGCAATGTCTGACGAGCTTCTTCTGCTTGCACACTCATCCCAACAGTAACAAAAACATTCTTTACTTGAAACATTGTAAAACGTAAAGTTAAAAACTGCAAGCCGCCTTTTGTAAAACACAGCACTTTCGTTAGTTTTGGGCAAATAAATCACCTGCTGAAGGTCTAATGATGCACATAGAAACGTAGGATCATCGAACGTTTTTAATTTGCTACTTTCTTTTAGTTGTCTAACAGTAATTTTTTCTTGTTTGTGCTTTACGTATTTCTATTCCAGTTTAGCTTTCGTTTCATCATCTCTTGTTTTATACATCATATACAAAGAGCACTGGTCCTTTTTAGGGTGATGAAATGATAAATTTTTTGATCTGAAAACTCTTTGGTAAGTTATGAAGCTTGGCTTTGGTTGCCCTTCTGAATACTGAAAGGTCCGGATGCAAATATTCTCTGGTGGTATTTGATCCACAATAATGCGATTTCATACGAGGAAATCTATCTATGTGTTCTAAAATGCTATCTCTTATAATTCTGTCCCTGGAAATAACAGTTTCCGATTTACGACCTCCCCTTTTATACAGCTCAATTACGCCAGTTTCATCTATTTTTTCCAACGCCGTTCTCACCACTCTTTGTGAAATGCTTAGATTATTCAGGAACATAATTTTGCAAACGGGTATACGGATTTTGTTGATTGAAATAAAATATTTAAAAGTTTTCTGTCTCCGTTATTGTTCCTTTTTTGATGTTTTTTGTTTGGTATCTATAACCTCTGCCGCACTATAAACTCACGCTGACGGTTGACATTTTCAAGCACGCAGTATGCGATAAAAAGTTGCAACCGTTGATGTTCATCTAATCTAGAGCAAAGTCCTAGTTTTTGGCAACCGTCACTCTACATCTTGGTTTTATAATTTTAGCTGGAACTGTTTTTTTGCCCTTAATTGTTTCATATTCTTTACCAGAATTTCGCAATAGTTTAGCTAATTTTGGTTTATGAACGCGTTCTTTTCTTTTTCTTCTTTCTTCTCTTTCTATCCCTTCTACTGTGTGTTGTTCTGGCTGTATAGTGTCTGCGTTAACGTTAGAAATATTCTTAACTTTTTTGATTATTCTGGATTTTTTGCCATGTGAATTAAAATCTGGGTTGTCTATAAAATGATCATAGCATAACAAAACTAAACAACGTTTACATGATATAAATACTTCAACTTTGCAACCTCTAAATTCACAATTGCATCTGTATGGAGGATCGGCATCAGAATCATGATAAAACAATCCAACATCTGTCTAGACACGTTTTTGCTCGAATTAAGGTGCATATTTCCTCACTTTGCATAATATATTTGAGATACGTCTATAGTGTTTCTTTAAATGAGGAAAATTGTTTGTCTCACAAAAGGAGATATCTCGAATTACGTCTATTTGTGAGAGCGAAAGTATGAATGTTTTGAGATACGACAAAGGGATAACATCGTACTGCTTTAAAACCTATAGCATTTGAGTTACGACACTTTGTGACATGAAAGAACGACACAAATAAGGTAGTATTATGGTCTTATCTTAAAACTGCATTTTTTTGAGATACGTCAGTTTGTAAGATCAACGACGATTTGTCTTGGATTTTGAAGTGGCGGACAAAAAATATATCTGCTCAAAAGCATTAATTCCCTGCAAATAGGCCTTGCAGCTTGGTTCATTAAAACCGGACGTATAGTTTGAAATTAATATTGACAAAAATTTTGTCCGGTATTTTTTGGCCTACTCGAACTCACTACATTCGCAAAAAAGTAATAATTTAGTTTTATGTTTGGGTCCCCCCAATTTTTTGTTTCTAGATCCGTCATTGATTATATTTTGTGTAATTCTGGTTTAACAATATTTTTTATACGTTGCTGGTGGGCAATCAAACACAACTGATCTGGCAAAAAGGTAAAGACCAAAAAAAAGTTCCTCGTCCCAGAAAAAATTAAAATTGTCTTGGAAAAAATTTGACGACGAATATCTTTATAAAAAAAATGTTAGCAAACACGTCTCAAAGTTTGCGAAAATATTTTTGTTTTCTTTTACACCTGTATGCGTAATATTTTTTCGGATGCATTGGTGGAACAGGATTGTTGTTTAAATATATTTATATAATTTGAAAATATAACATGGTTACAAAATCTGAAAAAATGTTTTTTTTTTTCTCATTTGGTAACCGTGACTCTTTCGACGACCTAAGGCCGCCATTTCGGAACGCCTAATTGCACGGGTCATCGACCAGCTTTGGAACACCAGACCGGGTTTTTTTTATCCGGTCCTTTTGTCCCTTAGAATGGCCTACCGACTGAAGGAGTGTGTAACAAAGTCCGCATTCACGAGATATCCGACCACATCCGGCCTGGTTACCGGCGTGAATGAAGGGGTAGGACAATATTACATTTTTCACTCCCCAGGAATCCTATAAATGTCTGCCGCACACGACCTCGAGATTGCTTAACTCACTTGTGTTCAATGCGCGAACGCACTGAGCCACCACGGCTATTAAAAAAAAAGCTGTTTTTCTTATTTTAGAAATATTAGAAAATACGCATGTAAAATGTGAACCATCTGGAAAAATATTTATCTAAGCCCGAAATTTCGTTCGAATAAATTTTTTCAAAACATACCTACTTATTCTTAGAGATTCCGCTGTCATGTTAGGAAAAATTTATTGTCCAGTGATGGCAAAAAGTGCGAGGAGCCACATGTCAAAATAGTTAGTTGTCCCTATTAAGAGTAATTAGACGAAAATATTTATGGAATGAAAGACTTCCTTTTCTATTAAGAGGAATAAGAATTTTATAATATTAGTAGTTGCTCTCTTTCGAAGAATATCAAGAAATGTTTCTTAACCCTGCATCAACCGTGCTCTTAAAAAAACTATGATGGATAGTTTGGTTCGGATGTATTAGATCACGGACGGTTAACAATAATTTTGACGTACGTGGAACGTGCGCAATTGCGTTTTAGCGAGGTTTCATTACATCCAATTTTCAGAAACAATTGAAAAAGTAGTACATACAGTTCCTGTGAGTTAAAAGCTTGCTATACAGATCTACTAATGATAAACAAACACTCGCGTAGGTAATAACAAAGTGCTTACCTTTCCTTCCGGCCAGTTAGGAAACGTCTTAATTGTAGCACGTGTCACAGCGAACCAAATAAATGCTGCGTTGCCACATTTTTCAGAGTACAAATATAAAGTAAGCTAGAAGTATCATAGCGCGAGTTATGCAAACTAAAAAGTTTTTTGTCAACAATACCTCGTATCTCAATTTTTACTGAAATTGACACTATTTCATAAAATTAATACTCGCTCTTGTTTACAATAGTTACCAATTACTCGTATGTCCAAGGTTAATATTAATACCCTAAATAAACATCAAAAAATACCTCGTATATCCACAAAAATGTAGGTATGAATCAGTTTTTTGGTCTCCTGTGAAATTGTTGTTTGGGAGATACGAGGTATTGTTTCTTAAGCGTCGATATATAAAAAAATATTTTATATTTTTATTTTTTACTACACACGAAACATTAAATTAAATAAATGGATCCATGACAGATCTGATACCTTCCTAGCTAGCCTATTAGCACACTTCAAGTGAAGCCATGATATTATATCAGCCTTGAAAACAGTTTTTTGTAAACATCTCAGAAACTAAAGCTCTTCTTGTTTAAATTATTGAGCAAAACCCAGTCTACCAATTTGAAAAAAAAATTATTGTCAAAAAACTGTTGTTAGCGCTAATTAATGGATTTTGACCGAAATCTAATCAGCTCGTTGGAGTGTCGAACACAATTTTACCTAAAAATTTCATGAAAATCAGTTCACAGGTTTAGGAGCTATCGTGTTACGGACAGAAAAAATATACACATACACATACGCACACACAACAGATATCACCACGATATTGCTAAGATAGGTCAAAAGAAATAAAATACACCCAACACAATTTTGGCGTTATCGCAAAAAAAAATCCTCGAAAATACTACCTCTAGCCATTGCTACGCGGGCTAGGAAGGTAAAAATTGTCCGAACGAACTGTCCCGCGGCGCGCGGCAAATCGGGTGGCGGCAAATTTTTCCCGCCGCAAATCGGCCCGCGGCGAATCGGCAGCGGCAATTGTCCCATTCCCTGAAAGGGTATATAAGAACAAGACAATTTAACTATTGGAGGAACAGTTAGGTATAAATAAGTATAGGCAGTATTTGTTTATATTATTTATCATAACCAATTATTATTCTAAAATTAAATTATTCAAAAAACAATTCTATTTTCTGAGAATATCGATAAACTTTGTCAGTGGGTATAAACAGCCACACAACCGATGATTTATAAGTCATAAGCCCTTGATTTATGCTCTCGGGAAGATAATTTTTAATTTCTTTTTCACTTAAAATCGGTAAATTGTTCTTTGGAGATACGAGAGTTAATGTCTTTTGACCTCTTGACTTCTTTCTGATAGCAGTTAATAGCTATTTTTATATTTATTGGTTGGAAGTCTTGTTATAAACAGTTATGAAGCTCATGAAAATACCATAAAGTATAAAAATTCCTAATGTGAAATAAACTTTAAAATTTTTTTACATGGAGAATAAAACAAGGCTCTAATTTTTAGGGCCTCACAATTTATCATAAACGGCAAAAGAACAGTAGTCGAAACCGGATATTATCAAAAATGTCTTTTATCAAAACGAGACATGCGCAAAATTGCACTGAATCGATGTTATGTATAACTTCTTTTATCAAACTGACACAAGAAAAAAAGGGGCTTGTGTGTCGTTCACCTAAAGAAGAGCGGTCCTGAAATGACTATGCTTCTGTAATTGAACCACTATAGCTGATTTTAGTCAAAACCGATTTTGTGTTGCTGTATCCTTAAAAAAGGTCAGGTGGGCCATGTTGAGATCTAGGTTAGGATTACTTTACGATTAATTTAGTGACGCACCCAGGAATTTATCTTGAGGCGTGGGGGGGGGGCGACGCCTCATGATGTCGTATTTTATATTTTTATTCATGGAATATGTGGAAAATATCTAAAAAAATATTGGGGTTGGGGGAGGCCCGGGCTCCGAGCCCCCCTGAATGCGCTCATGATTAATTGACAAAGAGGTTAGGTTATTTGGTGATTTCGACCTTCCAAAAACTTGACGAAAAAAGGGGGTCTACAACTTTTTTATTAATCAAAATTTAATTACATAAATTTGGTAGTTTTTAAAATAATTTACTCTTTTTATATTTTGGTTTTGTTTTTTTATGATCTCATGAGATCATAAAAGAAAGAATGGGAATCGAGGGAAGCATAACGGATGACATTACTAAAAGGCAACTGATATGGTACGGCCATGTATGCACAACGGATGAACGACGAAAAATTACCAAAGCAGGTCCTAGAATGGCAACCAATAGGGCGCAGCAAAAGAGGGTGTCCTAAACTAGAATAGCAACAGTCAATCCAAAGATCAATGAGTCAAAAAGGTCTGACAGAAGATGATTGTCAGGATCGAAGGAGGTGGAGAATAGGCGTCGGACAACGTAGAAAAACGTTCTAAACCGACTAAATTAAAAAAAAATAAACATTTATCATAACAAAAACATTTCATGTAAAAAAAGGTCAAGTACGCCAAAATGGCGTTCCGTAAAAAGAATTGAGATAAAAGTAAAGTCAAGTTCTCCAATACAAATTTCAAAATGAAAGGTTCTTACTAGTTTGGAAATATTTTTTATTAATCAAAATGAAACTTGGAGGGGTTGTTAACTCCATGGAGATATACGACTGTGCAAAGTTTGAGATTCGTAGCTCATTCCGAAGTAGAGTTTTAGGTAGGTCAAATATCGGCTGAAATGTTTCCAGAAAAGATAGTTACGGCGCGCGAACTTGGCGAGGCACTGCCGTGCCCTCAGATATATATATATATATATATATATATATATTTAGGTTTTGAAATCAGTAATAAAAATCTTTTGATTTGATGTATTGTTTTAATTAAAAGTAGGTGGATGATCGGGTAAAAAGGAGTTTGTTGTCTCATATTTTTCCGTGGGTAGCTCGAAAGCTTAACCTCACGGGGGTCCAAGATGGACACCAAATAAGTGTAGGCAGTTAACTGTTTCGTCCTCATGGGACTTCTCAGAACACTGCTTGGTCAATGTGATACCCTTGCGAAGTTAATGTTTGTGTCTCATCCTACGTCTATAGTGAGAAAACCCTCGCAAGAAGCGTCCTCTATCGATATCGATCAATGAAAAGATCGATTGCAAAGAAAAATAAACCAACCGTGATTTACGACAGCACTTCTGTCTTTCAGGCCAGATCAACACTGATTAGCGTTTTTACCCACCTTCAGACGTAAGCGTCAATCAACGGAATTTTAAAGCCAAATAATACTACCAAACATAAATTTTAGTACCTGTGAATTTAAAAATCAAACTAGTTTTCGTGGCTAATCGTGTAAAAAGAAGTTTTTGTTTCTCTCATATTTTTCTGTGGGTAGCTCGAAAACTTAACCTCACGGGGATCCAAGATCTAATGGACCCTAATTGCTGTTTTCATTTCTAGTTTATACAAAAATGTTCATAGTAGGAAAAATTGATGAAGAAGTAAAACACTTTTTATTTGGTCTTTTTACAATAAATAGCAACCAAGTTAAGAGAAGATCATGTTTATAAAAATCACTCTGTATTTTTACTAATTTTCCCAAAGATTTTGCAGATATTTTCCTTTATTTTCTCTAAGAAAGATTTGGTTACCCTAGCAAGAGCTAATTGCAGAAAGAAACCTTTGCCCTGCATGAGTTTACAGAATTACAAAGAAAATATAAGTGGTGCAATATAGCTGGAAGATATTATATTTTCCCAACAATTTCCTAAACAAACTTTTCGAGCTCTACCAGCCTGTACGAAAATTAATTTGAGGCTTCCTTCCGGCTGAACGGGGGTTTGATTTAAAATTAATATTGTTCGCGGCCTTACAGCTTCCGAGATATCGCAACCATAACTAGATAAATAGGAACACTTTGATACTAATAATTATAATTCATACCTAATAGTTGAGTAAATTTGAAGGGCATTTTAAGAAAAAGCTGCATAAAGGGTATATTTTTTTTATATTTGGCATGGTGATACCTAACACCGAGCCTAACACCCAAAGCTAAATTTACATTCGAGGATAGCGGCCATTTGGTTTTGAAGTGTCAATTTTTTTTACAGTTTTAAAGAGTTTTTGAGTAAGTCCCGCGCAAAGTGAATTTATCAAAATTAATTTTATTTCTCCTAAAACAGGGCATTCCGTTTTTTTCTTAACCTTGGCAGTCGCCATCTTGGATTCTAGAGCCGGAAAATCGGAGATCCTCGAATAAAAATTTAAAAAAATATACCCTTTTTGCAGCTTTTTTAAATTTATTTCAAATAAGTATTTTCACTGAATACAGCTAGAAAAAAATAATGTTTTGACCACGAGCAAAAAAATTATATATATTTTTATTTGATAAGCAAACATTTCACACCATACAAACAAAACCATTTTTTTTTAAATACCTTTGTTTTTTATTTTGCAGTGCCGTAAAGTAAAAATATTTAAAAATTGGTTGGTTTGAAACCTAAATTACTCCGCTTAATAAACTAGATAGTTGAACCTTAATCGGAGATGACTAAATTTATATGGATTATTAAATTTTTGTTCTTAAAAAAATATATTAGTTTATATGGATTATGTTTTTAGTAACTAAAGGTATCCCTAAGAATAATTTATTTTCGTATTACTTGGATCTTCTACTTTAAGATCCTATATAAAAAATTACAGTCTCTTACAGACTAGAGTCCCTGTATGGTGATATATTTGGATTATCCAAATATGTCAACATACAGGGACTCTACTACAGACTACGCAGTAAATAAAATATTTTTTAGGTGTCTGACATATATTTAAAATACAAAGAAAATAATGGTTTATAAATTAAAAATTATTATTGAAATTCTCATTCTTTGTTAAGCAAATTTAGTGTGTTGATTTTTTTCCTTTAATGTACGGTTTTCGTATCAAAAATATTAATTTTATTTAGTTGCATCACTTACGAGGAAAACAGTATATTATTTTCTTTAAAAATACCGAGGGAAATTCCCGCACGAATGCCACTGGTCAAAATAGAAAAAAACATGTTATGTATCAAAAAATGCCTTTTAATAAATAGAAATATATATATATATATATATATATATATATATATATATATATAATAAATTTCACAAAAATATCTAAAGCAGTGTCGCAGATATTAAAAAGGCAATTTTTGTGTTTGTTATAATTTCTGTCAATCTGTGTGCGGCTAATAAAAAACCAAGTAAGAACTTTATTTATTTAAATGCTGATTTTAAACCTATCTGAAAAGTTTAGAACTTGAATTTTTTACATAAAATAGCAAATATTACAAAATATTATAGTATGGAAAACATGAAAGTAATAAATAATATGGAAAAAATAATTTGGGGATTATTCAGGCAATACTTAAAATTAAAAAAAAATGTTAAATCGATTTGATTGACGTGACTACGTTTTTTTAACTTCCTAGCTATCACCTACATCTAGCGGTCATATTGGTAAGATTTTTCGGGGCTGATTAGCATTCCAGTTTATGTTACAACTTTGATTATACAACTCTCATAGTCTTGTAAACATTCGTTACAATTACGTGAGCACAACGTTTTAGAGACGCTGATTCTTTCACGGCACCCTGGTACAATGCGCCAATTTAGTAATAAAAATCCCACCTTGTAAGTGTCTGGTCTATCTCTGTCATTCGTTTATGGTTCGGTGGTATTCCATAAGAAGGATGTTATTGGAAAGTTGTCTATTCGTTGACATAACTTATAGTTGAGGATGTATATAAGTGGCACCGCGTCATAGCTATGGTAAACCAAATTTTGCGGCAAAATCTAAGTACAGAAGCCTTAACAAATTAGTGTTTCACTTTGTACATGCAGTGTGCCGCTTTATATTTGCATGATAAAACAGTGAGACCTGTTAAAGGTGAGATAAAATGGGTACTTAGGTACCTAATAAATAAACATCCGTAACATAAAAGAGAATCCAAAATTATATTAAAATGTGCGCAAATATTGATTTAGTTGCGACATAGTTATTTACCTAACAAGTGCGGAAAGTGACCCTTTTCCGCACGAACGGCAGTTACACGAACGACGCGAAGCGGAGTTCGGAAAGGCCGTTAAGGGCGTAAAAGACACTTTCCGCGCGTGTTAGGTACAATATTTTTCCTACTTGCGTAAAAAACTTCTTCCTACATAATGTATTTTGTATTTTTATTGACAAATTATGTTTTCGTTTTAGTTTTAAAATTCAAGTTCATTACTATAATTATTTTATTTTTATTTGCTTTCATAAAATCACCAAAAAAGGTAGCGTGCGTAAAAAAAAATTTTACGCACGCTACCTTTTTTAAAAATTTTGTAAAATAATTCCAAATTGATATTCAGGCACTCTATTATTTTGGTGTCATTTTGACATTAATTAGTGACAAGCTATTTTTTCGGATTGTGTTATTGTTGTTACTATGGGATTAAAAATACAAACATTGCAGCAAGTGTCATTTCAGCGTTATTTTCGGTTTATCTACAAAGTTTTCTTTAAAATGGATTTCGACGACAGCGATATTGAACTTCCAGACAGTATTTTGAATGACGCAGCATCGGCGAGGGAGGAATTAGTTCCAGAAAAGTCCCGTCCGAGATACGAAAAAGAGCTTTTGAAGATTGGTTAAAAGCAAACACTTCATCGCTAAAAGAAGAGGTATTTTTGGCCTATTTTTCTTATTTGTCAAAGAGTTTCGTACCTAGCACGTTATGGTCAAAATTTTCAATGCTTAAAATGTGTATAAGACTACAAAAAAATATAGATATTGGGCGATATTATAACTTAATATCATTTATTAAACGAAAAAATGTCGGTTTTAAACCAAAAAAGTCTCAAGTACTGCAAAAAAATGAGACCGATAAATTTTTGAAAGACGCTCCCGATGAGATTTATTTAATGAACAAGGTGGCCACAATATTCGGCATTGCAGGACCCTGCCGAAGAGCGGAGTTAGCGAATTTACAAGTATCCGACATCAAAGAGAAAGGCGACATCCTGGTGGTAACAATTTCAAACACTAAGAACCATACTTCAAGGAGTTTTGTGGTCTGCGATCCCAACAAAGACGATATAAGCTATATCAACATGTACAAAAAATACAAAAATTTGCGACCACCTGACACACCGCACCAACGGTTCTTTGTTTCCTACCATACCGGTAAATGATCGAAGCAAGTGGTTGGTATAAACACATTTGGCAAGATCCCCGGTAACATCGCCGGGTTTCTTAAGCTGCCAAATCCGGAAACTTATACGGGCCATTGTTTCCGACGATCTTCTGCCACAATGTTGGCCAATGCCGGAGCAAATATAAGCAATTTGAAGCGACATGGTGGGTGGAAGAGTGCGTCAGTAGCCGAATCCTATGTGGAAGAATCCGAGGAAAACAAGAAAAAAATTGCAACGCAAATTTTGCAGAAAAAAAGTGACACAAATCAGGAGACAGGAGAACGCCAACCATCCACCTCAGTACTACCCTCCACCTCAGAACTACCATCCACCATAGCACTTCGATCCACATCAGTGCAAAGAAGCACGAATGCAGAAGCAACGACAGTGTTTCCATCAATGACGACGACTAATACATCGATACAATCTGAAAACCTAACAAAAGTGGCGGCGTCAGCATTAATATTACAAAATGCGACGCATTGCACGTTTAATTTTCACATTATGCGTTAAACTTTTTTAATTTTTCGAGTAGTTTTTAGTTTTTTTTCACTGTTTCCGTTAAAAATAAAAATATAAAACAAAAAAAAGTCTAAATTTACTTTAATATGCAAAGCGTGCGTAAAAGTATTTTTTACGCACGGCGTGCGGAAAGTTCAACTTTCCGCATGCAAATGCGTGCGTAAAAGTGCACCTTTACGCACGCAAGTAGGAAAACGGTAATTTGTTTTTTAAAAAGCTTGGTCGTAATTTGTTTGACATAAAACAGTCAAACCAACAACAAATAGAAAACGTCAAAGATCGGCTAAATCAATATGTTCGTAACAACCAGATAAGAGTATATATGTTCCTTTCTAATGAAATCGTTTAGAAGAAGATATAAATAAAAAGCAAGTAAAATAGTAAGCTAATGACTAATTAGTGCAGTGCCTCGTTTTTGGAATCAATATCAATAAAAAAATTAAAGAAAGTCCGTGCCACTGTATGTAGGTACCCCTCTATTCCCTTCCCGCTATCAAGGCTTTGATGACGCGGTACCACTTTATTACAACATCAACTATAGGCCAGTCCAAATTCCAAAGGGACTAAAATCTATCTAAATAGGTTATCGATGGTATAAGTATCTTAATGCAAGAAGAAATCAAATTATTATTAAATTAATTACCTTTTATGGTGGTTTTGAGTGAAAACTCATTCAAAAATCGAACCGCCCGGCCCTGTCTGCTTCCTCTAAAAATTCAATTACGAAACTTTAAGAGCCAAACCGCAAAGGCCTCTATGCTTTAATTTTCCAAACAGATTTCCTTGGAAAATTTTGAATTTAAAGACTTTTTTGTATGATCAGTCATTCTCCAAAAGAGGACATAAAAGCAGCGGCGGCTCGTGTTAATACAACATGGTAGTATCAGAATTTTGAATCAGGAAAAAGAATCGATGGATGAAAAAATGGAAAGTGTCGAAATGGATGCAATAAGAAGATCAATGAGAATATCTAAAACAGATCATATAAGAAATGAGGCCATAAAAAAAAGAATAGGAATCGAGGGAAGCATAACGGATTACATCACTAAAAGACAACTGATATGGTACGACCATGTACAACAGATGGACGACGAAAAATTACCAAAGCTGGTCCTAGAATGGCAACCAATAGGGCACAGAAAAAGCGGGCGTCCTAAACTGAGATGGCAACAGTGAATCCAAAGATCAAGGAGTCAAAGAAACCTAACAGAAGATGATTGTCAGGATCGAAGGAGGTGTATAATGGACGTCGGACCACGTGGAAAAATGTTCTAAACCGACATAATAATAGTAGTTCTTACCCTTACGTCGTACTGAAAACTGCGTCAAGCGTAGTATAAGTCACTACCCCTAGAGGTCGCCGTAGAAAATAAGAAAGGACGCTGTGTGAAATATCTTAAATTAAGATCAGTGGTTATATCTGATATTTTACCAAGAGTTTAATATAATGCCGCCGTCTTTCAAATTGTGCCTCTCAAAGTTGGACTTGCTCAATGGCAGATTTCAATTTCTTTCCACTTCCTACAGAAGCGCAGGTTTGACAAGCGTTCTATTTATTTTTCTATTTTTATGGATGATACGTGTGGCTAATCCCTTCTTGAAAGATTTAACAGAGGCTATCGACGGGTACTACCGGCAGCCGTTAAGAATTGGTTTCACACTTCAAAAAACCTTTTTTAATATAGCAAATTTTAAAGGAGCGGGTATACTTTTGTGACTCAGTATAAAAATAATTGATATTCTGTGTACATCAGAGGATTTAATAAATATGTACACAGGAATACTACATGGACACGGCAGGCTCTAAAAGTGTCCCCTGCAGGCGCTTTTATGCCCTAATCTTGTCCGGGCGACCGTTCTGCAAGGGAAACAATCGTCCATATAAATTTTACGATGTTTTCCTGAGATATTAATGGCCGCTTTTTATGGACTGGATGACTGTAAAAGAAATAATAAATCGAGAGATGGAGAGTGTTTTGCTTTATGGACGGGTCGGGAGATAAAACGATTTCATGAGTTTGCCATTTTTCATAATTGATGGATAGGTATCAATGAAAACGCTTGAATAGACGAAATATATTTGTAAGCTATTTTACAACTTTCTATCACCCTAGTAAAAAGAATGGAATGATGAAAAAGTAACAGAAGAAAAAAAAAGCCAGAGAACTGTTTCTTTCTGTGGTTAACAAAAGGCGATTAATTGGGTAAACTTTTTTAGCGTAAATAATTAGCACCGCGCGGGACAACATTTGGTATAAAATAAATACCGTCGATTATATAATTAACTTCGATTACAAATAAAATCTTTAGGGCTACATAGACCGGACCTAAAAATCCTAAAAATTAACCAAAATTTTAGTGCAAGTAATATAAAAATTATACGATGCTGAAAACTGGTTGTGTGGTTGTGAAAAACGAAATGCTTTATTTGTCTTATTATGAACAATCCACGAAGTGATCCTGCGTGGGTGGCAAAGGAAATGTGTGATATCAAGCACTTTAGTGAAAAGGTAAAGAAACAAAGTAAGTGCTACTTATTTAAATAACCACATAGAATTTTCTATGCTAGGCAAGACTGATATTAGGTGCCAATTGAATAGTGCCTAAAGGCAAAACATTACCTAAAATAATGAAAATGTTGCAAAACTGGTGCTAATCCGAGCACTTGGTGCATGTAAAAGAAGGACGAATAGACTTAATCTATAAACAAATAAACTAAGAACTACATCAAGTAGCTGCTTGTATCTAAAATGCTAAAATAAAATTGTTTAGGTAAGTTTTTTTATCTCCTTTTCCATGAAGTATAAATTCCTGCCCTCCCCCACTTATAACGTCATCAGCTGCCACTGCTTTGGACCAGTGCAAACAGAAGACGGTTATTGGCGAATACTGATTAATTATGAATTAGAACAGCTAATAGGTAGCACAAGCATCATAGGATTCATCGAAAGAGAAGATTAAGTTCGTTGGGATATGTAGATAGATTGATGAGACAAGAACACTGGTAAAAATAATAAACTGGAGACTTGCAGAAAGGGAAGTAATAGGGAGGCTACAAAAAAGGTGGATAGAAGATGTTGAAGAATAAAGCAAGAATATGGGAATGAAAAAGTGGCGAAGACTCGTACTAGAGAGGGCAGAATGCAGCGCTTTGGTTAATCAGGCCAAAAGAAGCTAGTTCTTTCTAGAAAAAAGTCAGCATTATTTTCTTGGAACAAAAACAAATGTATTTCATAATGAAAGCGACATCCGTTTTCTCTCTCAGTTAAAGCACACGTATGGCGGATGTATCCAGTAGTGATTTTATCTATGCACATTCCTGATCCAGTCAATTTACCTATAGTTCAAAATATACCCATTTGTAATGACGTCATTTTTGTTTATCTTTGTTTAGTATATTATAAGCAGCGGTGACAATAAACTTAAAAAAAAAAGTAGTGTCTATGATTTAAATAGGTAGGTAATTGGTTATGTGAGTATTCGTCACTGTCAATCAAAGAACATTGATTGGCAAAAATATCTACGCCATACGTTTTTTTCTCAGCTGGTGACGTCATTACAAATGCGTATAATTTAGACTATACGTGTTTTCCATTATACCTATATCATCATTGCTATTTCCATGATATTACCCCCTATAATTTTTTTATATTGTTTTTTTTCGTTTATCAAAATGAAATTTGTCATCTTTCCATCACGATCAAGCCTACACAAATAATTTCCTCCATTTGTGATAATGAAAGAGGGAAAGTTTGCTCTAATAATAATTAATTATAAAACTCATTAACGGAGTTTTAGTATTGTCGGTTAATCGATTTTAGATTCTTGTTTTATCAAAGACTTCGGGAGCTTCTCCTCCCTTTACGCTAAAAGGAGTTGAAACAGGGGCTGGTACGGCCAATTTCAAAACGAGGGAAACCATTTAATTTTTTTATGCCACTGGCTGTAATGTAAATAAGTACTAAATAATAAATATAAAATAATGCAATGCACTTTTATTAAACAAAATATTCATCGTTACTTTTAGCTTAACACTTTCCCACGAAAGTGCCCTCCGCATAATACAGGTTGTTTCAAAATTCAATAACATAATTTTAATGTCAAATTCTTTGAGTAATTTCAATACAAAAAGTTCGAGATAAATGTTTTTTTTTAGCAGCCTTTGGTGCAACAGCGATTCTCTCTAAAACGGTTAAAGATGCGGAAAAAATTCAAAAAAAAAGTTTGTAAACGAAAAAAACTTTTATTATCATTTGCCATGTCCAATACTGTACTGCCAAAAAACTAAAAAAATAATGAACGTTTTACATTCTGTATCTTAAAAACAAACTGTTTGCGGACCTATGTTTATTTAAACTTTTTATCTTGAAGTTACTAAAGGAATTCAACACTAAAAGGATTTTTTGTTGGGGGGCGCTGCAGTTCAGTATAATAATATCAAAATAACAAATAACATTTGGATTGGTGCTGGTAAGTGAAATACCTTAATACGTAACCTACACCATCGCATGTTTTGTGAAAGATCTTAAAGATCACTGAGATATGGCCTGAAAAACTCAAACTGCTCACTGCCCGTTTCCGGGAAAACGGCTGATGTGACAATTTCTTTTCTTTCACGACAAATTTACGACAATTATTGCATATATTGCGAATATCCAAGTTTAAGGAGGTCCTTTGTTGCTTGTAATAAGCTACGCTCTGAAATTTAGCACCAAAGATCAAATACAGCGCAGGTAAAATTTTTTAAAATCTGCACTGCAGGTAAATTTGGTAGGAAATTGCGGTTAATATATTTGTTGTGATTTTTTTGTTGAAATAGGTAAAAAAATAAGTTATGTTAGGGAGACTAAATCCGGGCCTACCTTGTCCCATCTAAACCTGCCACTGATTCTCTTTGCTCTAAAAGGAGCTAAAAGCAGTCTTAGAGAAACGAAAAAATTAAGTTTACAGCTTGTGGAGTTTGGAGTTGAGTGAAAGAAGTTAAACTTCAAATATAATTAAAATATCTTGCTTTGTTTAAAGATCAATCCTGTACATTATGACCGCACATAATTAGACCCTCTCACTCCTAACTTTTTAATGAAAAAAATTATTCCGGGTAAAAGAATCGTTTACAAAGACTCGGTATAGTTAAACTTCAAATATAATTAAAATATCTTGCTTTATTTAAAGATCAATCCTGTACATTATGACCGCACATAATTAGACCCTCTCACTCCTAACTTTTTAATGAAAAAAATTATTCCGAGTAATAGAATCGTTTACAGAGACTCGGTATTTCAAAAGAAAAAAAAGTGTTTTAAATCAAGTCTTTTCTTGAATATATTGATTTACTTGAAAAAAAACCCTACTTTAAATTAAACCTACACCAGTGCTACAATCCTAGGTCTACAAGTCTAGAGTTTGGTTGATAGATTAACTTATTTTTCCCGTAAATGCCACAGTTTTTATTTCCACACAAAGGTTAGAAATAAATAAAAATAATATAATATTTTGGTTTAAAAATGGTAGACATATTTAAACCTCCAAACGTTACTAGGAAATGTCCAATAAAAACGGTGTAAGTCAGTGTCAGCTGTCCGCTGTATTTTACATGTTAATTATTTAGACAAGTTAGCGATGATTAGCCGATGTTCAATTGTTTTGGTGGATGTGTAATTGAAAACGGATTCTAATATATCTTGTGCTTTTTACAATATTTAAATATTGATACGTATTTAATATTGACCAGAGGCCTTTAAGTGAAAGCAACGCAACTTGTTTTAAAATACTTTTTATTGCAAAAACTGGGAAAAAAGTAAAACATATTGTTTACGTTTTATAACGGTTTCGGTTTCTGGGTATTGGCTTTGTCCGTCTGGGACAGTTAGCCAGATTCAATACCGTGGGCTTCAAGAGACTCTGGTTCTGTAACCACTTGAGGCCCCTTATTTTAGTTTGTGTGTCTTGTGAAATCAGTCTTTCTTTCTCTCTCTTAAGAATTATCACACTGTATTTATTTACATCCCTCCAATAAAGAACCATCTATGTAGATGTTTTTCTTTGTTTTATTTTATTTTTCTTTCTAAATTACATCCATAGGATGTGGTTAATCTTTGTAGATGTGTATTTTATTTTATTTATTCTTTCTACTTGTTTTCTTCCTTTTGCTTATTTTTTTTTCTATATGTATATTTTTCTTTTTTTTCTTTTCCTTCTTTTTCAAACAATATCTGTTCTATATTTCTTTGTTAAATATTTATTTTCTTTTTTTTCTATGTAGATGTTTTTCTATCTTTATCTTCTTTATTCATTTTTCTATCCGCTATCTTCACTCTTATGTCTTCTCTCCCTTCTATCTTCCCTCCACCTGGCTCTTCTTTTGCTTTCTTATTTCTCTCAATTTTTTCTTTTGCCCTTCTTTCAATACTTTTTTTTTTCTTTTTATTATTCATTCACTCCATTCTTTCATTCATTCTCGGACGTCACAACAAAGGTTAAAATAGGTAAAGGATCCTAAAAGACTACCTATATGTATCTAGATTAGTCTTGTAAAAAAAACCAAAACAGAAAAAAAGGAACCAAAATTTCCAAACTTAAATCAAGAGTTTTCTCTCTTGTCATTTTTACAGTTTTATTCTGTTTTTTTCTAAAAATTGCAACAGAAGGTTACTCCTTTTAAAAGAAATTTGACTAAGGATACTTTCTAGAGATATGGGGCCGCACACGGTGTCTGTAAGTAGTTTGTAGATATTAAAGTCTGGTACCTCGTTAATTGGGCACTCAAAAAAGATGTGGTTCAGATCCTCAAGCCGACCACACTCACAGAGGGGAGAATCTTTAACACCGATCCTATTCAGATGGGCTGAGGTAAGACAGTGTCCCGTACGCATTCTGCATATGGTGGTTATGTGCTTTCTGTTAGTAAAATTAAACCGTGTGAACCAAGGCTGAGTGGGAAATTCCGCTTGTATAAAACTATACCATGCTTTTTTTTCTTTTACTTTATCTTTCCATTTCTGTTTAAAGGTGTTTAGTGTTTTATGTTTTGTTATGATAAAGGTATCTTCTTTACTGTAATCTAAATTTTTTGGAATATTTAGGATTCTTCCCACGTTGGCTAGCTGGTCCACTTTCTCATTACCGTCTATCCCACAATGTGCCGGAATCCAAGCAAGCTTGACATGTGTGGTTTGACTCCACAAGGCCAAAATTGTCCTGGTGCTTAACGTAATAAAATCCTGCTTCCCAATGATTCCGTTCCTCTTTAGTTTATCCACAGAGCTTTTTGAGTCGGTGAAAATTATTATGTTCTCTATATTCCTCTCCAAACAAAACCTCAAGCCCTCATAAATAGCAACCATCTCTGCTGTGTTAATATTTATGTCATCCGGAAGTCTGCCTGAGTAATTAAATTTTATACTGGGTATGTGAATTCCATAACCAACCCTATTCTCTGTCTTAGGTGCATCTTAATATTATAAATGTAAATCTGTCTCTGAATTTTTCAGTTTGTTCCAGGAAGTTTAGTTTAGCCAGATTTGAGTCCCTACTGATATTTAGATCGAGAATATCCATTTCCTGAAATTGAATGAGATACTCCTCTTGATAACAAGGCAGTGTCTCGTGTGATCCTAGTAGTTTTAATTGATCTTTCATGTCAATGTAACCTTTAAGAAGGGAGGATATACGAGATAAATCAATATTTTTGGTATTAACTGTGTTTTTGTATTCTTTTAAAATATCAATAATGGGGTTGTTCTTTATACTGGCTGCTTTAGTAATCAGTTTTTGAGTAAGTATCTTTCTTCTGGTTGACAGGTCAACAGAAGCTGTCTCTCCATACAGTGCTAATACTGGTGTTGACTTCATACACCCTGTTATAATACGCATCCCTTGATTAAAAATAAGGTCCAATTTATTTAAATTTCTTTGTGAAGTTGGTTCTATGAAACTCGCGCCAAAATCGAGGTGAGACCTAACAAGTCCATCAAAGGCTATTTTTAATGTTTTGGGATCTGATCCCCACCAAGTTCCACAAAAGGCTTTTACCAAGTTCAGTCTCTTCCTAGCTTTGGTTATAATATTGTTTATGTGTATATCCCATTTTAAATTTCTTTGTAGTGTAACCCCTAGGTATTTTATATGGTCTTTATATAGAATTTTCCTGTTATCTATAAGTATATCTGGTGGGATGGTGGGAGATCTTCCTTTTCTGAACCAGACTGCCTCACACTTTTCCTCTGAGAGTTTTAAATTTTGTGATGATAGAAATTCGTTTATATTAGTTAGGGTTTCATTAAGGGTTTTTGTCATTTGAATAATGTTGTTTCCTTTGCAAAAGATCACCAGGTCATCTGCATATGCCATTATTTTGATTGACCTTGGAATAATATCAAAAATTTTTTAAATGTAAATGTTGAACAAAATAGGACTGAGAGGAGAGCCTTGAAAAAGTCCCATGGTTGCCTCCTTAGGGCCATGGAGTTTTCCCTCTTTGTCTTTTATAAAGAGCTGTCTGTTATTAATAAGTCTGTAGATTAGGTTGCAAATGGTTATGGGGATCCCTGCTTCTATGAGGAGGTTGTAGAGTACTCCTATCCTGACACTATCATAGGCGCCCCTAATGTCCAAGAAGACACCCACAACTGTCTGTTCCTGGCAGAAAGCATTGTGTATATATGAGGTTAAATAGGCAAGGTTGTCATTAATCCCAAGGCCCTTACGGAAACCCATCTGATATTTAGAAAAAAATCTTTTGTTCTCTAGGAACCAGTCTATTTTGTTTCTTGTTATTGTTTCTAATATTTTAATGATACAGGAGCCACGTCCTATTGGTCTGTAGCTTCCAGGATCTTCTGGGTTTTTATTTGGTTTATGGATGGCTATGATAAGTTGTTGTCTCCATTTGACAGGGATGCAATCTCCCAATCTGATTCTGTTAAATAAGAATACGAGGGTTATTAGAACTATTCTAGGTAAGTGAAAAATCATTGAGTAAGTTATCAAATCCATTCCTGGTGCAGTGTCTTTTTTTTTGTCCTTGAGGCAGCTTTCTAGTTCTTCTATTGTGAACTCCATTTCATTGTTAGTTTCTGTTCTGAGTGTCAAATCATGATGGAAGTCAACAGGAGTGAGTCCCTCCAGAACCCTCTCTGTCATCTCCCGTTCAAATTGTTGATTTGAGTTTTTGTTTTCTTGGATGCGAGAAAAGGTTCTAAATGTTCTCCAGACCTCTTTAATGTTAGAGTTTCTATTTAACCCTGCACAGAAATTTTGAAATTTAAGTTTTTTCTTTTGTTTTAGAAATCGCTTGGTTGAGGCTATCTTATTTTTTAGAATAAGATAATTTTCCATATTAGTTTAATCTTTAAAAGTTTTTATTGAATCTCTTCGTTCCTTGATTTTATTTGAGCACTCCTGGTCCCACCATGGGTTCCCTGTTTTTTTAGGATTATTACTTTTTTTTTGAGGAAGGGTTTCTTCTGCCACTTCAATCAATAGGTCTTCAAAATCTTCATATCTATTTATGTTTCTTGTATGAAATTTGTTTTCCGCTTCTTGGTTGAAAAGACCCCAATCTGCCCTTCTCAAATCGTACTTGGTATGGCTGCTTGATTTATTGTTGGATAAGGAGAAGACCCCACCCACATCACACATCGTGGGGAAGTGATCACTCCCTCCGCAATCCTGGATTATATCCCAATGGGTTTCCCCACTCAGGTTGGAAGAAACCAGGGTCAAATCCACCGGGCTTGGATTCTCACCAGGTCTCTGAAATCTAGTAGATCTACCATCATTAAGGACAACAAGATTGTGTTCTTCAATTAGTTCTTGTGTTATTGTTACTTGTCTATTTTCTCTAACACTTCCCCACACTGTGTGATGTGCATTAAAGTCACCCATCACAATTACTTTATTTCCCAGCAAGTCAAGCGAACGGGAAAGGTCGTTATTAAAATCCTCACAATTAGGCACTGCATAAATGTTGACGATATCAATATCCTTAACTTGTATTATTATTGAGTGAAATCTCGAGTGACCATCGGAAACAAATTTAATTTTATAATTCAATTGATTTTTTATTAGTGTGGCAATACCACCATAGCCGTCATGTCTGTCCACTCTAACTACTTGGTATGATTTAATATTGCAAAAAAGACTCTGCTTAAGCCATGTTTCATTTAGTAAAATAACATCAGGTTCAAATTCATGAACAAAAGAGATTAAGTTAGCCCTGTTGGAATAAAAGCTTTTTATATTCCATTGCATTATTCTTAATATTTGTTTGTTTTTGTTATCCATTGATTTAAAGTTGTTTTATATTTATATGTAAAAAAAAAAAAATTAAGGGCTGGTTTAATATATTTGTTTAATAGTTTAACAATCTACTTTATGTCCAAACAAAGTCTTTTGAACAATACTTTTTTTGTTAACATTTTCTTTAATCAGAGAGGTGTCCATCGCTAAAACCTGAAATTCATTTTCAGGTGGTGAGTAGAAGGGGAGACTCTCCGGGCTACTCTGACTTTCGACCCCAAGAGGCCGATCATCAGAAGCCCCAGAGAACCCCTCCAGCGGAGACTGGCAGTCCCGGCTTCTACCCGAGGGAGAGAGGAGGAATGAATCATGAATGGTCTTGTCATATCCAACCTCCTCTCTCCCCCTTTTTTTCCTTATTGGGTTTGTGTCTTCGCTAGTTCTTTTTAAGCTTTGGGTGTTCTGTGTTTTTGGACTGCCCAACTCCCGGGCCCTAACCTCCCCTCCACCCCCCCTCAGAGGCGGGAAGCTGGTCTGGTCAAGCTGGAAATGGGTTCTCCGAGGGTACCGCAAACCGGCCTCAAAGAATGTCAGTCTTTCTAGGGCCATTACTTTTTTTATGTTTGATTGTCTCATGTATTCGGGACACTGTCTTGAGGTAGCCCTGTGCGTATTGCTCTTACAAAAGGAGCAATATGTTGAGCATGTTTGTTCCCCCTCTGAGGTCACCTCATGACATCCCCCGCAGTTCTGACAGCTCTTCTTTGCCGCCTTGCATAGCTTGGACGTATGTCCATAGCGCAGGCAGCCAAAGCACTGCAGCACCGGGGGGACGTAAGGAGACACCCTCATAGGTAGCTCATAAATTAAAATCTCAGTGGGCATTAAAAGCCCTTCAAAGGTGAAAAGCATGGTACCTGTTTTAACCCAGGTGTTAGTCTTTTTATCTTTTCTACTAAATCTACGAATATTTACAACCTTACAGTGAGCGCGGCTCGCCGAGAGGATCTCCTCATCAGAAAAGGAGGTATCCACCCCGCGGACAACTCCCCTGCACGTCACTAGATTAAACGGTATGAAAGCGTTGAATTCGCCCTTGTCAATTTGGTTTTTTATGAAGTCGTTCGCCCCGGTATGATTCCTAAAAATCACCCCCACGCGGTTCCTTCCTTTAACCTTAAAACTAAGAATGTCGGTCAACTTGAGGTCCAGCAATTTTTTTGCAATTTTCAATAAGCTATACTTTCCGATCTCTTTACCCTCCACAAACACCATGAAGGGCCCCACGCTCTTGTCATTATAGAAAAGTATCTCCTTTGCCCTCTCTTTAACAATGGCCGCCGAAGTGGCGTTAGTCGTATCTTTATTATCAATAGAATTCGTCATTTTTCTCAAAAAAAACCAAAAATATGCTTTAATATAACTTTATCTATCTGTTAGGATCACTTACCCTTACAATTTAGTCAAGGATGATTAAATTTTAGTCTGATTTTTTAGGATTTAAAGAAAAAATTTTTTAAGAGACAACACAAAGACGTGGACAACCATTCACGCACCCACACAGAATGGGGTTATGTCTTTTTTGAACGTTTTATAACCTTACAAAAACTCGTGTTGACCCCAGAACAGTGACAATGTGTCAACACCCATAGTATCAATAAATGGTTACAACAAATGGGTTTACTCATAAATTAAAAGAACTGAATTACCATGGGTACGTTCACGAATTACAAAAGAATTGCAATGTCTACACACCCCCTCAATTCTTGTAACCTGGAACGACCATCACATTTTTTCCAAATATAGTAAAACACCTTAAAAAAATAATGTTAAAAAGCAAAACTTTTAGCAAACATTTATGTTCAGATTTTCCCTAAAATATTTAAATTTAACACTGCTTAAAGATTTAGTAAACAAATCTGCAACTTGTTCGCCTGTTTGCAAATATTTAAGTGAAATCTCATTTTTCATAATACTATCTCGTATAAAATGGTGTTTCACGTCTATGTGTTTACTTCGCTTTGTTTCAAGTGTAGAAGCCATTTTAATTGTTGACTGATTGTCTTCATAGATTGTGATTGGAGAAATCGAACAATTTAAAATTTCCTCCAAAAGCTGTTTTACAAATAAAACTTCAGTCAAACAGTTTGACAATGCTACATATTCTGCCTCTGAACTTGAAATTGAGACTGTGTTTTGCTTTTTCGTTTTCGAAAAAGTTACATTACCAAATACTTCGAGAATATAACCCGATAAACTTTTTCTGTCACTGGAGTCGTTTGCAAAATCAGCATCGACATAGGCTGACAAAATTTTACTTGCATTGTTACAGTCACTTGCTGAATATCTTAGACCAAAATTCTCTGTGCTTTTTAAATAACGCAAAACATTTTTAAGATATTTCCAGTGAATTTCTGAATAACAGTTTTGAAATTTACTAAAATAAGTAATAGCAAAACACAAGTCTGGTCGCGTTCCTAACATGATATACATCAAATATCCGATCAATTCACGATAAGGTAGGTTTTGAGTCTGTTCCTTGTTAGAACTTTCTAAGTTGAGCTTATACTGTATTGGTATATCTAAGGTTTTACAGTCTAACATGCCAAAAATATTTAAAACTTTTTGGATAAGCTCCTTCTGATCAATAAACATACCGTAATCTGTCATTGTTATGTTTAATCCTAAAAAAGTTATCTTTTTCTCATTTGTTAAATCTCGCATTTCAAAACATTCATGAGCTTGTTTTTAATGTCGCGAATTTCTGAAGATAATCGAGAAACTAAGATTAAATCATCTACGTGCAATAAAAGATAAGTATTTTTGGTAAAATATAAGCACGGATCACTTTTAGATCTTTCAAAACCTAACTTAAGTAAATAAAAATTAAGCTTCTCATACCAACATCTTGGAGATTGGCGTAGTCCATACAATGCTTTTACCAACATACATACTTTGGAGTCATCATCGAGATTAAGTCCGTCTGGTACTTTCATATAAACTGGTTGTTTTAAGTCCCCGTTCAAAAATGCACATTTTACATCAAGTTGATGCATCTCCATTTTTTCCTGTACACTTACTGATACCGACCGGTGCATACACTTCTTCACTCAAGTCCGTTTGTTGATTGCCCCGAGCTACCAATCTAGCTTTTTCACTTTTTCGCCGCACATTTCTTTTTCGCGAAAGATCCACTTTGAGTCTATGATTTTTTCACCACTTCTTTTAGGCACAATTTTCCAAGTATTATTTTTCTCTAATGAAGATAACTCTTCCTTCACTTCATTTTTCCACCCAGTACTTTGTACAGCTTCCTGATAGTTTTCAGGAATTCCTGGTGAAAAATCTTCAACAGATAAAGCCATCATCATTTCATAATCATCATACCTTCTAGGTAAAACTCTTTGTCTATTGCCTACTCTTCTTTCATTTGCATTTTCTTGTTGTTCTATGCTATTTTCAGGTTCATAAAACTCATCTTCTGACTCATGTTCATTTTCTAAGTTTTCTTCCTGATCGTGTGGCAAATAATCATCATTTTCACTCTGTATTATTCTTAAATTCTCTTGTCTTTGATCTTTATTTGTCTTGTCACCCATCATTTTACTTTCATCAAATACAACATTCCTTGCTGTTACTATTTTTCTTGCATTGGGATCCCATAAGCGATAGCCATTGTCAGTATAACCGACCATATACATTTTTCGACTTCTTGGGTCCAATTTTCCTTGTCTGTCTTCCACAGGAATGTGTACATATGAAGTACAGCCAAAGACTTTTATTTTCTCAAGATTGGGTTTCTGTTTGTACCATAATTCTGCGGGTGATTGCTTGTTAGGTGTTGTTGAAGTAGGAAAACGGTTTATTAAAAAAGCAGCTGTTGCCAGAGCTTCTTTCCAAAATACTTTTTCCATGCCTGCTTCAAAAATTAAGCATCTACCTTTTTATAACAAGGTTCTGTTATATCTCTCAGCAATACCATTATGCTCAGGTGGTCGTTGTATGGTATATTCCAATTTAATACCTTTCTGTGAGCAATAGTTCTTTATTTCATGAGAAATATACTCCCCTCCATTATCACAGCGAAGTCTCTCAGGTAAGGTCTTAAATTTGTTCTGTACCATTGCTAAGTACTCTTTGAACTTCTGTGTTACTTCACTTTTGTTTGCCATGAAGTAAATTAATGCAAAATGTGAGTAACTGTCTATGAAGCTAACAAAATACCTCATGTTGTCATGTGTTGTTGGATTTATAGGGCCACAAACATCACTAGATACTACTACCAATATTTTTTTAGCTTTACACTCTTCTGGTAAAAGTTTAAATGGTTTTCTTGTCTGTTTGCCCTGTAAACAAATTTCACATATCTCAGAACAAATAAAAACCGAGGAATGCCCCATCCTTCTATGCATTATATCTTTTTCTTGTTCTATGACATTTGCATACATTTCTGGTACTATGAAGTTCATAATATACAAATTACCTTTCAATGCTCCTTTTGATATCTCTTTCTCTTTCTGTTTAATTGTTATTTTCTGGTTTTCAAAGATAACTGTCAATCCTTTACTTTCAATCTTTTTGACAGATAACAAATTATGTGAAAGATTCTTGCATACTAACACATTTTCCAGTTTAAATTTCAATCCATTCTCTGTTTTTAAATTTAATGTAGGGGAGAGTTGCCATCATCGTACCCGCTCCTACATCGTACCTCTCTATTTTCTGCTAAACTGTGACCAGTAGCGCCACCTCGAAAATTGTAGATAAAACTACCCCGCGGACAACTTTCAACGCAGTAGCAATTGTTCTGTGCAAGCAGGTGTAGGCGGTGAAAACTTGAAAGAAAGATTTTAACCTTTTTCGATGTAATTTTTTTACATCAAACGTAAGTATCCTATTATTGTACCATTGTCACAATTAAAAATTATTATATTTTGTCAAATAGAACATTGTTTTGGCCTTTTTAAATTGTAATTTTGGTAATTTCTCTTAAAAGCTTTGTGTCGAATTTATAGGTTAGAAACATTAATAAGTCAGTTTCCTACATCGTACCTCTATCATGTTCCCTACATCGTACCGGTACGATGAAGGCAACTGCAAAAATCTGAGCAAAATATTTTGTTTTCAGATGGCAGAAAGAGAAATAAAACGGAAAATAGAATATGGTCAGAGTAGGATATGCTATTACATTACATTAGGAGCAGGTATATGGCCTATCAATAGATATGTATTTAAAGATTTAGAATTCGTAGCTGCAGACGCCCTAAATGCTACGGATGTTACAGAAGAAAAAGAAAATGACGTAGACAATAATGAATTTAACAGAAACATAGAAAAAGAAACTTCTCAAGAAAATATTTACAGTTCGCAGTCATCTGATACAGATGATAAAATACCAATCATAAATTATACAAAACAACAAAATGAAAATAATAGAATTACCAAGGGAAGCAACGAAGCTCCAGAAGAATAAAATTTATATTTTTCGCCGGAAATGTTGAAGCCACTGCCAAAAATATCGCTTCAGTAAAAGAAAACGAAACCAGCACAAAAAGCAGTTAAGCTTACGTCGACCCCTTACAAAGAGGAACTCAAAGCTAAGAAGGAAAAGATGAAGCCAAAGAAGGTTGTAAAGTAAAAAGAAAGCTCTTTACGAAAAAGAAACATGAAGAAAACAAAAATAAATTAAAAAAAAGCGATTGCGTCGACTGTAGAGCTTCGACGTCTAAAGCAGGAATAAATTTGGATGAACGGTACTGTTTTATTTGTGACAATGTAAAACATGGGTTCATGTATCTTGTTCTACAGCTGAAAAAGGCAAAAAACAAATTTATGTTTGTGACAGATGTTAAAAACATCCTAGTGGACCTTGTATTTTATAATTTCTGATTATTAAAAAAATAAAATAGGCATGTTTTCTCCAGTCACTGGTGTTAGTATACGATCTAAGAGAAAGCAGTACAATGTAGGAGAAGGGGGGTACGATGTTGGAGAAGGGTCTCCTATATCGTACCGTTTGAAATTTTTTTGTTTTTTAATTAAAAAAGATACTTTTAGGTAACCTTTTTTTTTCGTACCTGGTAATTTATTATAGGGAGTGTCGTAGTTTTTTGAGAAATAACATTTAGTGTTTTTTGACAAAAAATAGCTGAGTTATAGGCAAATATGTCAAAAGTGGTACGATGATGGCAACTCTCCCCTACCTTCTACATATGCCTTTACAGAAACTCCTTCCTTTGCAACTTTTATGGTATGATCTACCTTCTTGCTTTCTACTAGGTACTTTTCCATGTTATCTCTTACCGAATGGTTTGTCGAACCACTATCTACGACAAAATCTTTGGTACTTCTCTGTGAGTCACACTTTTCACTGTGTAAACATGATACAAAAGCAATTTCATCATTATTTTCTGTGACATTGGCATTTTTGTTTCCAGAATTGCTTCCCTTGTTTTTATTCTGAGGACATTCTGCTATTCTGTGACCTTTTAAGCCACATTTATAACATTTATAAGGAAACTTACCCTTCTGAAACTTCTTTTTCTGTGCCCCAAAGGCCTGGCCTGAACTTTGTCCTTGTTCTTTTTCTTTCTGTCTCGCTTCTTCTTGAAGCAACTTACTCTTCACAAAATCAAGTGTTATTGCTGATTCATTTTGGCTAAAAAATATGTCCACAGCTGATGTTACATTCTGGTAACTGTCAGGCATCACCGACAAAAGTTGTGTGATAAGTTCCTTGTCGCTTATCTGACCCCCACAATTTTTCAAAGCCATGACTATTCTTTCAAATTCAATTATAAATTCATTCAATGAATCTTCGGTTATCTATCTATATCTCATATTACGTAGCTTAGTTTGTAATTGTAGCTGTGTTGCAAGATTACTTTTTCTATAGGTCCCACTTAATGTCTCCATGATCCCTTTTGCTGTGTTTTTCTCCTTGATCATATCCAAAACATTATCTGACAAACACTGTACAAGCAGATTCCTAGCTTTTAGGTCCTTTTTCGTCCATGCAGACAATGTATCATCAGTTGAAGGCTCCCCTGTGATGACACTCAGAACATCATGGTGTTCCAACAAAAGCCTAATACGAAAATCCCAATTACTGAAGCCTGTACCATCAAATGGTTTCACAGTAAACGTTGGATTGTTGGCTGCCATTTCTTACGAGTTTTTCGCTACGTTTTTTTCCTCTTTTTCCCTTGCAATTGACACACAATTGCACCAGCAATAAATTCCACTTTTAAACACTTTTCTTGCAAGTTTCACTAATCCAGGATATTACCACTATCTGGGCCCATAACCTATTGACCAGAGACCTTTAAGTGAAAACAACGCAACTTGTTTTAAAAGACTTTTTATTGCAAAAACTGGGAAAAAAGTAAAACGTATTGTTTACGTTTTATAACCTTACAAAAACTCGTGTTGACCCCAGAACAGTGACAATGTGTCAACACCCATAGTATCAATAAATGGTTACAACAAATGGGCTTACTCATAAATTAAAAGAACTGAATTACCATGGGTACGTTCACGAATTACAAAAGAATTGCAATGTCTACATTTAATACGGTAGTGCATCTACAGACATAGTTGTAACTTATTTATGTATTATGTAGCTTTGAAAATTTCCAAAAAATGACTTTTCGTTACAAATTTGTTATGTGGCTTTTCTTTATTTCTAAACTTAGTTTGAATTTATATGAGATATAACTCACTGGGAAATGCTCACCCTAATATTATTGATGATATTGATATTATTGATACTTAAACCCGGTCAAATATGCTAAGTTTTATATCTTTTATATTTTTTTGTAAAATTTGTTTTTCTCGACTACACAGCTCAGATGACCAATGCTTCACCTGATTAGGACATCATTTAACCAATAAAACAGGACTTTAAAAATGGCTGGATTTGCTGTGGCTTGTTGTCTATTGGCAAATCTTTCTCATAGTACTCATTTAAAAATACAGAAACAAAAGCGTTGTCAAATATCAAGTGATATAGTTTTCGCAAAGTCAGTTGAACAAAGGTTAAAGCCGACCATCGGCATATCCTTTAAAGAAAGTGACATGGGCGGCGGTAGATATACTCATGAAAATTATTTCATTTAATTACGGCGTAAACTAAAGAAAAAAAATAGATAATAAAACTTTCTATTCCTACACCTACAGAAACGACACTGATTTATTTTCTAACTCTGCATACTGCCGACTAAAAGGGTCCCGAAAAGCACACCCGAAAGCAAAAAATTAACTTCAAAAATGCATCTTGTTTATAACAAAATTAATTTGCCTTATAATCTTAATAATAAAACAAAGTATCTTATAAGTTGTTATTTAGCAAACTTTTATATAAGAAAATAAATACATTTTTATGGAAACAATATCAAGAAAAATTACAAGAAAATATTCTTTAGATACATCAAACTCTATGAGTTATTTTTGCAATTTATAAAATTATTAATAATAATAAATTTTATATCAGCACTTCTATTTGAAAAAATTTGGCCATAACCCTTTCAAAAGTAATATCAATTAATTATTAGAGAAATCTGCACAGCTGACTTATGTTATTTCAATTAAAAAACAACTTCAAATGTAGGTATTTTAGTTATTTTTTTTAAATAAAAATTATTTAAACTTATTAAAAAAATATATTTTATTTCATTTTTCGCGAGGTTATGAGCTGCAATATTTTTTGTTTCGCGCGTTAGAAGTCTTGTGCAGTATTTGTTTGCACAGTATTTTTGCTTCGTGGTTTTTTACTTGCGCGGTTAAAACCTAGCGCAGTGTTTACCATGTAATAGGTTGCGCGGTTTTTAACCATATGCCGTATTTTTTTACGGTATTTTGCTGCGCAGTTACGACGTGTCCTGTATATTTTGCTCATTTAAACCACAAATAGAAAAAAAAAACACGGGTAAAGTTTTTGCAAAGTCAGTTGAACAAAGGTTAAAGCCGACCATCGGCATATCCTTTAAAGAAAGTGACATGGGCGGCGGTAGATATACTCATGAAAATTATTTTATTTAATTATGGCGTAAATAAAACTTTCTATTCCTACACCTACAGAAACGATACTAATTTATTAAGCAATTAAAGCCCGGGCTGGGTCGGTCTCAAAACAAATACTTTGTCGGCGGACCGCAAAGAGTCGCGGCTTTTCTCTGTCGGTAGGGTTGAAATTGTGCCGTCTATGCACCTGTGCTGGGTCGGTCAGAAAACAAATACTTTGTGCTAGGACCGCCAAAAGCTGCGCCTTTTCTCTGTCGGTAGGGTTGAAATTATACCAGGAAGATTTTATATGAATTTGGATAACTTTTGAAGGACAGATTGAAGCAAAATTTCATGAAATCGATAGAACCCCGTATTAGGAGCATTTCAGGTGCTTTGCAAAAACTATAGACTCTTGAAATTCTTTTAAATATTCATTTTTACCATAACCCAATCTGTCAATGTTACTAGATTGTATGGTATAAAAAAAATACAAAACGTCAAAAAATACAACCTTGACAGGGCTTTTGTGCTTGCGTGGTTAATACCTTGATCGGAAAAGGACTGCGCAGTTTATTATCTTATGCGGTTAAAACCTTGGGAAGTATTTTTGGCGCAGTTATGGTCTGTCCGATATTTTATTTTTCGTGGTAGAAACCTTGTGCGGCATTTGTTTGCGCTGTATTTTTGTTGCGCGATTTGTTACGTGCGCGGTAGAAACCGCGGTTTTTGACCATGTGCGGTATTTTTAGGGCGGTATTGTGCTGCGCCGTTATGAAGTGTCCCGTATATGTACTTCAGATTTAAGACCGCAAATAAAAAAACACGGATAGAGTATTAAAATTCGTTATATTTTAACGCTAATCCAATTTGTCAATATTACTAGATTATAGGGTTTAAAAGCTCATAAATTATGATTTTTCAATATGCCAAAACTACATCAAACTTTTAGATCAAAAGCTACAACAGTTTAGAGTGACAATAATTAGTATGTTGCATCATAAAATATAATTATAAGTAGTAGTAGTAGAAGTGGGGAGCCTATTTTTGGTCTAGCGACGACGTACACGGCCTATTCGCAAACCCCGATTTTTCCAGACACCATAGCAAACTGATGCAGCCCCTTAGGTATCAAGCTTTCGTTTTCTAAAAGCACTTAATTTTGCATGGCACCTCTTTGTCGAGGGCATGGATCTTTATACTCCGTAGTCAGTATACACAGTGGACCCACGCTTTAACACTCCTTCCGAAAGGTGGTCCTGCTACATGTTGGACTATCGTCCTAGCAGAACTTGGTTATAGACGTTAGACTTCTTTCCTTTTCAGCGCAACATTCGTGGTCGTCGTGAGTTGACTGTAGGAGATTTATGCTGGCGCCATCCTGGTACCGACTATATAGCATTTATAGCTGGCTCCTGAGTTATTATTCCTGGTTTATTATTTCTGGCTGCGTGTCGGCTCCTAGACTACACCAGCGTATATTCTCGATGTTCAAGGTCAAATTATATTTTGCGTACGCTAATTCGATGACGACTGTTGAACGCTGAAAAGGAAGTGAGCGGGAGGGCAGACTTCTTTTCTTGTTTTTGCATCGTTGCTTGAGACGCGAACCTGGTACCTTCTGCATCTGAAGCCGACGACCATACCACGGCACTACCCTGCCGCCAATTTTATAAAAATGAAAAAAAAAAAATTATTAACTAGGTACCGTAAGAAAAAGGCGGACCCTCGAGAGACAAGGAAAAAGAACAGCTATAGAATACACAGAAATAAATAAGACTATAAGAAAAATGATAAAAGAAAGGCCAAGAAATTAAAATTGAGGGAGTTATAGAAAGTAACGGAAATATGAAATGTCTAAGGCCGACTCTAGGTAGATATGAAATAATTAAAATAAAGGATATTAACGGCATAGAAACTAACGTTTAAGAGGATATCATAAATATCACACAACTATTCTATAGAGAATTATACCAAACAAAAAGAGAGCAATCACGAGAGACCATGAAGAAACTCCAAACCAAAATAAAGAACATAAACTCAGAACTACAACCTAAAATAAGCAAGCGGAAATAAAGAGAGCATTAAAGAAAATGAAAAATACTCTGGCATTCTATGGGCACATCAGCTCACACTAGGTACTCTAGTTATAGTGTACGTGTGAGCTAATATAACTAAAAACTGAAATATATTTTGTTCAACTCCAGACTCAATTACCTTTCGTTTGATACCACACAAGCCATGTTTTGACTTAAACTCTAATTTTTAAAATCTACCCCTAACTTTTTTTAAAACTAAAATATATTTTGTTTAACTCCAGATTCAATTACCTTTCTATCACACACGCCACTTAAACTCTAATTTTTGACATCTACCCCCACCCTTTTTTTTAAATACACTAAAATTCATTTTGTTTAACTCCAGACTTACCTTTCGTTTGATATCACACACGCCATATTTTCACATAAACTCTAATTTTTGAAATCTACCCCCACCCTTTTATTTGGCTTGCGTTCGGTGGATTTTTTTCATTTTTAAATGGGACCATCACGGCCAAAGACCCAGCCCAGGTATTAAATTTTATTTGAATCGGACAAGCGGTTTTGAAGTTATGCGGGTTGGTCGTTACAGACAGACATACAGACAGATAGACATACAGATAGACAGACAGCGCAATAAAAAAGTTTCAAAATCATCTGAAACGCAAAGATATATAAATAATTTTAAAATCGGAGCAACTTTTTTTTCTCGAAAAAATTAGGGTTCATTCACCATAGCTCACACTACTATAGAATAGTAGTAGTGTGAGCTAATAACAAATCACCTGGAAAAGACGGAGTAACGGCAGAAATGCTCAAGTACGGTGGTCAAGCTGTAGTTAATACCCTCCATATTCTCCTGAATCAAATACTGAAAGAAAAAATAATCCCAAACAACTGGAAAGAATCCATAACCATTATTCTACACAAGAAAGGCGAAAATATTAAGAGATACACTAAAAACAAAATTTGACGCATATCAATCAAAGGAAAAAGCAGGCTTTAGAAAAGGTTTCAGGACATATTCCACTATATATTGCGTTTATAGACTTCGAAAGCACTGAGCACTAGGCAGCAAAGCATATTTAATTAATATTTAATAATTTAATTAATAGCCGAATATATCACAGATATACAGACTTAATCGCCAATATATATAGCAAAGCAACAACATTAATCAAAATCCACGAAGGAACCAAGCTAATTCGCATAAGAAGAGGTGTCAGCGGGTGATACAATATCCCCTAAATTATTTAACCAGGCCCTAGAAGATGTTTTTAAAAGCTTAGATTGGGAAGAAATAGGAATCAAAGTAAACGGACAATTCTTGAACCACCTAAGATATGCTGATGATATGGCCTTAATAACAAAAAAGAAAAAAAAGCTAATAAAAATGCTAGAGGAACTGGATACAGCAGCTAAAAATATAGGCTTAAGTATGAACTACACTAAAACTAAAATCATAACAAACAGAGATAAAGATATTACGGTCAGAATAAACCAAAATAAAATAGAACAAGTAGAGGAATATATATACCTGGCACAAATTATTAAACTGAAAAAAGAAAACCAAACAGCTGAAATCAAGAGACGAGTAAGATTGGCCGGAGCAGCATTCGGTAAATTAAGCTACATATTAAGAAATAAAAAATATCCTCAGTACTTCAAAACGAAAGTGTATAACCAATGTATCCTTCCTGTACTTACCTATGGATCCCAAACCTGGACACTTACAAAATCAAACATGGATAAGGTAACACAAGCCTAAAGTTCAATGGAAAGACAAATGTTACATGTAACGCTGACAGATAGAAAAAGGAATGAATGGATTAGAAATAAAACAAAAGTAAGGGATCTCATCGGAGAAGTAGTAAAATTAAAATGGAAATTTACCGGTCATAATATCAGACAGAAAGACGATCGATGGAACAAATCGCAGCCTTCGTAAACTAACGAGCCACGAACCAGAAAAGGCAACATCGCAAATTGGCCGGCTGGTGGGCCGATATATACATGGGAGATATAAACATCTGCTATTTGTTTTGATTGTAGTTTGGCAATTTTTTTTTGTAAAAACTAATAAACTGTGTTTAGGCGTGTTACATTTAATTTTTAAAACAAACAGAACATTTGGAAATAAATATCAGTGGCCATTAATCATGTTAAAAAATATGTAACAAAACCTAGAATAAACAGAAGAGAAATTACTTTTAAACAATTTGTGAGAACAACCCTAAAGTTCGATTCATAGTACCGTGAAGTAAGCTGTATGAAGTGAGCAGTAAGAAATAAAAATGGTTCCTTTCTAAGTTATTACTGTCAAGTTTGAACAACAGGATGTTTCTGTCTGACTGCTTACTTTACAGAACTATGAATCTAGTTTAAGTGGTAACATGTTAATTTAAAATTTAAATGAACTTACCTCTTTTTCTATCTATTCTACTTAGCCTTCGTCAATCCATCTTTGGCCAAGTTCTCCAGTTTACAATACATTTGTTCCATCAATCGTCTTTCTGTCTGATAATATGACCGGCAAATTTCCATTTTAATTTTGCTACTTCTGCTCTGACATCCCTTTCTTTTGTTTTATTTCTTATCAATTCATTCTTTTTTCTACCTGTTAGCTTTACATGTAACATTTGTCTTTCCATTGATCTTTGGGCTTTTCTTGCCTTATCCATGTTTGATTTTGTAAGTGTCCAGGTCTGGGATTCATAGGTAAGTACAGGAAGGATACATTGGTTATACACTTCCGTTTTGAGGTACTAAGGATATTTTTTATTTCTTAATATGTTGCTTAATTTACCGAATGCTGCCCAGGCCAATCTTACTCGTCTATTGATTTCAGCTGTTTGCTTTTCTTTTTTCAGTTTAATAATTTGTCCCAGGTCCTATATATTCCTCTTCTTGTTCTATTTTCTTTTAGATTGATTGATATTATCAGCATATCTTGGTGGTTCAGAATTGTCCGTTTACTTTGATGCCTATTTCTTCCCAATCTAAGCTTTTAAAAACATCTTCTAGGGCCTGGTTAAACAATTTAGGGAATATTGTGTCACGCTGACACCTCTTCTTATGCGGATTGGCTTGGTTCCTCTGTGGATTTTGATTAATGTTGTTGCTTCACTATATATATTGTCTATTAAGTCTGTATATCTGTGATCTATTCGGCTATTAATTAAAGATCTTTTACTGCCCAGTGCTCAATGCTATCGAAAGGTTCTTCGAAGTCTATAAACGCAATATATATTTATATATATTTCCATACCCTCCCTTTCTTCAATTTTTTTTCGCCTGTCGTCAGGATTTTCTCTTACTGGAGGTTTGGGGTTTGACATATACTCGGGTTGAGATTCAAATAGCCGAGGTATTGCCCCATTGTTTAACTTAGGGAATGTTAGTGGCACCTCCTTTTGTACTCCCTCTTTATCCCTAATTATCTCGGTTCTAACAACATCACTTATGTCAAAATGTTTCCAACAAACCACTGAAGATGCAGTCACAACATAATCTTCTCTGTGTATGGCCTGAAGCCAAGCATTTTATTTTTTAGGTCATTTTCTTTGCTAAAGGTTGTTTTGTGACCCTCTTCATTAATCATAGATACATCTTTACTTTTGCAACCGGGTGCCCAACACTTTCGCGGCATGTTTAAAATTTAAAAAGAAAAAACAGACCAAAAATTCCAAACAAAAACAAACATCTAACCTCACTTATTACCGGTGTACAAAAGGTCTTTTTTACACAGCTTTTATTAAGTAGGTAATATAATTTTAAGTTCACCACACATCTCACTAAAACCAGAACAGTTGTTTTATTTGGTAACGCGATTTGAAATATACTAAAAGTTAAAAAAAAACATTATCTGCGCGGAAACGGCCAGTAACTAGCGTGGTGGGCGACGCACGTGGACGAAAATGACTGGCCTCCACGCTGTGTTGCCGTTTCTTCTGGTTCGTGGCTCGTTAGTTTACGAAGGCTGTGAACAAATGTATTGTAAACTAAAAAATGAGCCTAGGATTATCACCTGAATTATTAGAATCAAGCCCGTTTTTATTGTTGGCCTTGGTCAAAACCAGTGGCGGCTCGTGTGGTAATATCACGGAGCCATGTCACTCTCCAAAGCAAGTTTTTTATTTTTATAACATCTTTATTGGTTTTGATTTTATTTTATAAAATTCGGTAGTCCTGTGCAATGCAGCGGATCACACACCGACTCGATGCGACGGCGACGCGATAGCCCACTGAAACCCAAAGCAGCATCAAACACGCTACCACTTAACTCTTGGCTCGTTCGAATAGAGGTAGATTTTATCAGCCTATATTAGCGACCGTAAAAGAGCTAATGTTGGGCATTTTAGCGTTGTTTAAATAGTAAAAATCAAAGAAATTTTATGCCTGGTACAGGCCATCAGTTAGTCGAATTACTCGCATTGTTTTTGTGCATGGAGCATGAATGTTTTAATTTACGCCCTTTACAATACATTTCAATTATTTCGGCAGAATTTTTGGATAAATTTTGAATCATTTCGTTTCTTTAAAAAAAACAGAATTAGAAACCCCAAACATAGTAGTAGCAGGTATATTTTTTAATGAATTGTGGGTAAATATTTGGGCGCAACACCCCGAATTTATTTTTACTGACAAAATTCTTCCACACTGCATGTATTTGAATTTTAATGCCACTTAAACACCCTGTTAGTAATGCAAAATTGAAATTGTCAAGCCACAGAGATCATTCATTGTTAAGCAGGATGAAAGCAAGCCCCAGTCCTAAAGTTAGTTTCTAGCTAGCGGACCCCAAAATTTTCTCGTCCATACACAAAAGTTTATTCGAGCCACAAGGACAGTTTTCCCCAGTTTCTAGCTTTTATTGAGTTTCCTACATCCATCAGATTCAGGTAGTTTCCTACATCCATCAGATTCAGGTAAGCCAATTTAAGTATATACCTCTATATTATTGTCAATGGACGCTTTAACTGAAAATAGCTAGAACATCGGTTTTCCCCCCATTACTTTATGCGCCTTTCGTGTTAATGCAAAGTTATCTATTCTGGGTCTTGAACGATGTGACCATCCGCATCACACGCTTTCACCAATAGCAAGCTTTAAATTAGCCATGAGCTATCACGTGCTATGCGAAAAGACCTCCATTGCGCAAGCTTCTCCTACGCCTATGATTCGACCGAGGATCGTTCAGTCGGTACCGGGGTAGGAGATCAGATTTCACTTCAAACGCGTAAAATTCACTAACTCAGAGCGGGCGTCTATGCTATTGGTCGAGACAATTCATTTGGCACAACATGCGACCGCAAAGAGTTTGCTATTGGTCAAAGCGTGTGATGTGGATGGTCACATCATTCAAAACCCAGAATAGATACACAGGGGTTGAAAGCCCTTACCTTTGGAAACACAATTCCACTTACTGGACATCTGTCAAACTCATGACAAATACAATATGGCGGCTCAAACATGAAAAACTTACAATTTTGTTATTTTGGAATCGATTTTTTAACTCTAGGCGAAACACGCATGCGCTTGTTCGAAGAGAGTTAAAGTCTGCTAGGTTTCTACGGAAGAAATAGTCAATCTGGACCAGTATTGCTAGATTTGAAGATTTTTCTTCAATATAAAGGGTTTTGAGCAAAAATGTTGATTATTAAATGTTTGAAGGTTTTTATCCGAATTTGAAGAATTTTGACTATTTTGAGGCAAAGTTATATATTTTTCAAATATTTAAATAATTTTACCAAACTTAACTTATGTACCGTACTCAACCCGAATTCCGTCACCCACCTGAATCCCGTCACTTTTTAGAAATGTTTTGAATTATTAAGCTAATCCTACAATGGAATTTCAAAAAAATACTTTTATCAGTTCACCTATATATCTGGCAACATTGTGCGCAAACTTCAGCTGTTTAAAAGGTAACTGCGCGCGAAAAATTATTTTAGTCGTACGTCCAGTGTCGAAGCAGAACGTATTTTATTATAAGGTAAGCCACTTGCACTACCTAATATATTTGTATTTTTTACTTAACCAATGTCCGTAGATAAGTTTTTAACCAATATTTTCGTCCTTTTTTCGATTATTTTCAATAAAAAGGGGGTGGCGGGGTTTGGGTTACAAAAAAACATCGAGCCGGAAATCCGACAAGAGTGACGGAATTCCCAACAAAAACAATGTCTATTCAAATTAGTCTTTTTCATACCTACATTTATCAAAAAGCGAAAAATAAATCTAAATCAGAATCACAGTTGATCATATCTAAATCCCAAATTCCATCACATGCTTTTTGAGCTATTTTCTCTGAAAATGTGTTCTAAATTCAAGGTGTCGGAAATCAGACTGTGGGGCAATGACAACTTTCCGATTATTTTCTTTATGTAAAAAATAAGGGTGACGGAGTACTGCTGGGCAACGATTTTTTTAAAGTTAATTTTTTTCCATATCAACAACCATCTAAAGACAAAAAATCTAGGATGATAAAACCTACAATAAATCAAATTTTTTAAATTTCAAATTTCGTTATATGTTTTTAATACTCTACTCATTTAGAATCTGTGATAAATTTGGGTGTCGGAATTCAGGTTACGACAATGACGGCTTTCAGGTTGTGATTTTTCACGTTTGCTGGATTAAGAAGGAGGCTGTCCCATTTTCATACCTTTCGAAAAATACCTACCTATCCAGAATTTTTGCTCCAAATATTCTGTTTACTGTAATAAATAAATACTTTACACTAAAACTATTAATTATCATTTCGAATATCACAGTTATAGGTTAAGCGAATTTTTAGTTATGTTACAGTCAGACAGATAGATAGACCGACAAACTACCAAAAATTTTGGTAATTAGGTCTTTTTGGGTTTTTACACAACTCATTTGAAGTGGTAATAAAAATATTTTATTTACGAACCCAATCACGTCTAATGGTATGAACAACTAAAAATTCTATATTTTTTCGTGTGCGTACTGAGGTCGTCCTAAAAGTTTTGATGAAGTTATGTAAGCAAAGTTAATTAGTACAATAAAAGTTAGTTGTGTTTGTTAAAGATAGTTTTTAGCATCCATTTTATCATATGACGGAGTTCTGGTCAAAACTATGTCGGAGTTCAGGTAAGCACTATGTCGGAATTAGCAATTTCGAATCTCTAAATTTTCTTATTCACTAAAAAAATATAGTTAGATTTAAATTCTCAAAATAGAATCCAATGTTTAATCAAAATACCCAAAGTTTCAGCACAAGTAAAAATAATTCAATATATCAACGCATAGAATATTGTATATCATCTCAAAACTCAGTCCATGAATACTAAGGGGCTTAATCACGGTGACGGAATTCGGTTCGACTATGATAGGTAAATTTCAAATATTACTTTATTTTCAATTTTGGTTTTTATTATGATTTAAGTTATAAATAAAAAAATGGGTTTTGGTACCGACCACCGTTACTGTTTTGTAGGATAAGAAATGTTTTTGTCACTTAGTTAAAGGAAAGTTGTCACAAATGTCTGGCAACACTGATCTAGACTGAAAATGTCCTATGAACTTTTGAGAGACACCTGATATAACGACAGAGTAAAAGGAGCAAAATGTTCCCATGTGTTTGTTACACTTAAATCTTAAACCTCTTCAGAATGGCTTAACAATTAGACAGTGCACTTGTCACCCGGGTTGAGTCACTTCTTATGTAGATAAATATAGATCTTACGACGGAGTATTACCAAGACCAACGATTTTAATCCTAATAGAAGGGTCTTAGGAGGTCTTAACAACACACTGCGTCTCGTAAAAGCTTAATCCCTGTTCTTCAGCGTTGAGAAAAAGTAAAATTAATGTTCAAAGACATTTTTAAAGGTAGTTTTGGTGTCTCATATACGGTCTCATAAATAGGAATTACCGGTATTATTTTTAAATTTGGTTTTAAATCTTAAGTTTACTAAAAATTTTTAAGAGGATTCTTCTTTCTGAGTTGGGTGGTAGGTTATACCCTTTTTACACGATGAAGCTTTTGTGTACAAAGGGGCAACCATCTGTCAATTTGCGGGATCAGCTAGGGTAGCGTAGGCGTAGCGTAAAACTCTGTGTTCCTTTTTTTAAAGATATATAATTTAAAAATTTTTAAATGCCAAATGGGGGCAAGATAAGCAAGCATTTTTCACAAGAACGCCAGATAGAAGCTTCAAGAGTCACTAAGTGCAGGAAAGAAGAGATCCTGTAGATAGATAGATTTTAAGCAAATAAAAAATTAAGTAGAGCAGCTAATCCGTATCAAACAATATAGTAATCACCAAAAACTCTATTAAACTAGTATCTGGTAATCACCTTTATAACGAGTAGTTATTAATTCTGTGGCGAAAGTTAGTAAAATGTATTCAATATTAAAGATGGGTTCATTGTTATTCTATAGGAGAGGAAGAGGAAAACGATGAAATGATTCATATTTATGATTTTTTGATCAAATTTGAAACTTTTAGTAGCTGTCCATCTTGCTATATACATCACATAAGCCCATCTTGCCCCATAGGTGGGGTAAGATGAATTTTTTGTATAAAGCAAGGTTTTTTACGATTTTATGAAATTTTATGAAAATTAAACATTTTAATATACAAGGTGGGGCTTTAACTGGTGCAAATTCGCTACAGCTTCAGGTTGAAAAATGCGGATAAAACGCAAAAACACGTCGATTTAGTTTTTTGTAAGCTTACCGGTCATTGTCATCAAAAATTGTTACCCCCTTTAGAGGGTAAAACTCACTTAATTTTTTTAAATGGAATGATACCACTTGTGGCACCTTGTTTTCATTGTAAACCTTATGCTATTTTCTAGCGTGAAAAAATAATTTGATTCATTGCAGCCTTACAATTGAAAAGATGCCATAATTTTTTTGTACCTATACTTTCCTTAATTTTTTCCGAGTCCATTTTTTACAATAAAAAGTCCAAATTGAGATAAAGCGGTTCATACACTTTTCTAAAAACAAATTGAGAAAATACTGACCACTAAAAACTGTACTTTAGAATGCTTTTGTAAGCATTAGAAGAATTTTTTGATATGAAATAATTTTTCACGCTAGAAAATTACCACTTGGTAAAAATGAAAAAAAAAACAGCACAATCAATTTTCTTTTGGAAAGACCTTCCCAACAAGGTGCCACAAAAAAAAATGTAGTCGGGGTGAGTTTTACCCTCTGATTTTTTTTTTTTGCTGACCGGAAAGCTTACAAAAAAACTCAATCGACGTGTTTTTGCGTTTTATCCGCATTTTTCAACCTGAAGCTGTAGCGAATTTGCGCCAGTTAAAGTACCCACCTTGTATTTAATATGAAGAAAAATATTTTTCTCTTTGAATGTACATACTTATACCTAAGTGTGTGTCTTTAATAGAAGAAAATAAAGTGTTAGTGTCGGTTTGTCGCTAGATTTGTAGATGATTCATTGAAAGTCATTTTCGAAAGAGTAAAATTTGCCACATCTCCCTCACTGTGTACGCCCGACGCGCCAAGACTACATATAACTTTTCTTCTCGCGTCGCTGACTATACATTAAAGTGCAATCAATCACAACTTTTCCCTCTATAAATTTTTCTCTAGTCTCTAGCTTTTGATATGGCTTGGGCCCTACTCCCTGTCTTAAGAAACTGGTCCTTGCAGCGCTAGTAACCAACAAATGAATTTGATTGGATATTGGCATCGAAGAAATAATTTTTTCGATGATATTGGTTTATAATTATCTAATCAATTAATATAATTTTCGCACTTGAGTATTGAAAAGCAGCGGCGTAGCGTGCCCGAAAGGGCGGGGGGGGGGGGGGGCAACAGCTAAAAAGGGCGCCTCTGAAAACTGATGAAAAATCTTACGGCAAAAAAAAACCCAAAAAAATCTTGCGCCCAAAAAAAAAGAACCGCGCCGTAGACATTTGAACCGCGCCGTAGGTATTTGAACCGCGCCGTAGACATTTGAACCGCGCCGTCTCCAAAAAAAACTAAAAAACAAAAGGTCATCATATGTCAGGGGGCGGCCGATAAGTCACAAGGGCGCCTCTGACGAAATCTTGCAACTTAAATAAAAAAAAAAAAGGTCATCATGTATGAGGGGGCGGCCGATACGACACAAAGGCGCCTCTCCCACCTATGGGGCGCCACTACCCTCGGGGCGGGGGGGGGGGGGCGACGAACCCCCCGCGCCCCCCCCACGCTACGCCGCTGTTGAAAAGTGCTCTTTTTATCCCGCATTTTAGGGATAAATGTATCACGTTTTATTCTTGTGATTAAAAGTGACAAATCAGAGATAAAAAGTAAAAAATCGGTATAAAAATGTGATATGTCAGGAATAAAATGTAAAAATTAATATGAATAGTTAATAAACAGTCAAAATGCAAAAGAAGATGCGAAACATGGCCTATAAGCCTCATGATAAAATTATCTTTTTATCCCTAGATGAATTGTTGCCCTTTTACTAATTACGGACGTTCTAACAGTACCTAAATAATAAACCTAGGTACTAAAGTGGTACCGACCGAAGGGAGGGCTACAACTCGACGAAATATTAAATGTGATTTAACCGCCTGGTTTATACATACTATATTATGCACTTTCTTATTATAGGTTTATATGCACTTTTGTACAGGAAAAATAATTAAAAATAAAAATAATAGAACGCTATTTAACATCACCCCGTACAATTAACAATACTCTATAGTTGATGTTCTATTTAAGTGGCACCGCGTCATAGCTATGGTAAACCAAATTCTGCGGCAAAATTTAAGTAAAGAAGCCTTAAAAAATTAGTGTTTCACTTTGTACATGCAGTGTGCCGCTCGGGGCTTAATGTTCGAAAGATAAAACACCACAACCTTTTAAAGGAGAGATCAAATAGATACTTACCTGATAAATAAAGATCCGAAACATAAAAGAGGATCCAAAATTATATTAAAATGTGCGCAAATATTGATTTAGTTGCAAAGACCGTAATTTGTTTTGTGAAAAACTCCGTCATAATTTGACATACTGTCAAAACAAAAATGAATAGAAAACGTCAAAGCCCTGCTAAATCAATAATATGTTCGTAACAACCAGGTAATAGTATATATGTTCCTTTATATAATGAAATCGTTTAGAAGAAGACATCAATAAAAAGCAAGTAAAATAGTAAGCTAATGACTAATTAGTGCAGTGCCTCATTTTGGGAATCAATATCAATAAAAAAATTAAAGGAAGTGTGTGCCACTGTATGTACCCCTCTACTCCCTTCCCGCCCATCAAGGTTTTGATGACGCGGTGTCACTTTAATACAACATCAACTATAGATATAAAATATCAATCTAGCAAGTTTACTGCATTTTTAGTCCCCTGGGATTGAAACTAATTTAATTATAGATTAAAAGTGTCACTTTAGTCCCTAGAAAATAGTACCTAATGTTTAAGAGTGTACTTTTAATTCTTAAAGTGCATAAATATTGTTTTTTTTCCTCCTACTCTTATGTATCAAATGCGGAAACGCAAAATCAGACAATTATTGTCATTTATAGCATCATTTCTGATTAAATTAGTTTACTGACAGTTGAAAAACAGCATGCAAACTATCGGAAACGGAAAAAAGTTGATCGCAGGCAACAGAAAATAGATATTTTCCTAACAAGTGCAAAAAATCGATTTTCCGCAAGCAAATACCGTTGACAGAACGATGCGACTTTCAGCAAGCGTTAGGAACAACTCTTTTATTTACGAGCTTCAGGAAAACATAAAAAGTAAAATTATAAGAAAAATAAACCAAAACACCTTTACACCACATACAACAAATTTTAACATTTTTGCCTTTATAAAATAGCAACCAAGGCCATAGGCAATATTAGAAATAGAATAAAAACTTTAAATCTATACAGGTTTTTTGAAAATTTTACATTTCTGTGCAAAAAACTTTTTCGCACTAGTGCGCAAAAATTTTTCTACACTAGTGCTGCAACGAACAATTTTTTGCACTAAAAATAGTGTGGAAAATTACATTTTCCACAGGCTCGTAGAAAAAATGTATTGTACTTGATCCGAGTTATTAGGGTAAAATGGGGTAAACTATGAATAATGGGTTTTCACGGCTTTCAGCAATATTAAAAAAATAAAAAATAATAAAAAATAAATAAATTGTATTATTATAAATTGTAGTATGTAGTTTTTTAAAAAGAAATAATTTTATAGCTTTCAAAAATAAAAACTATACAGAGTGTTTTATTTTTAAAAAAATTCAACTTGTTATGTAACTCGTACATTCGGCAGCTGTCAAAAATGTGTAAAATCATTAAAATGACCAGCTTGGAAAAAATGTGCTAGAGTAAACTTTTTGTTGTTTAAGTTTGCAAAATTTTTTATTTTAATTTTTTTTCAAAATTGTTAGTTTTATTTCCTAAGTAATCTTATTTTAGTCAAATAGCTTAAAAATTGTCACTATTTTATAGTCCAAAAAAATAAATAAAATAAAAATTTGTCCGAGACTTATATTTTAAACAAGTAGTAAAAAAAAGTTTGTGTGTTCCCAAACCCATATTCATAAATACGTTAGTAGGTACAATTTAATTTTTAGTTTATCAGTCCATGTTAAATTTCAAAATTTGAAATATCTCAAAAACTAACTCATAGATTTTTCAACTTATTACACGTTTGTAAAGATGTCCGCTGGCCCCATTTAAAATATTGTTACGGGTTCACAACGACAAATTAAAACTCGCAATTGTTGAAAACGATACGTCAATTTATTTCGACAAATTATGTACAAAAACACGCACTTAAACTTAGTAATAACTTGCTAATAATTCACTACTATAATCGGTCTATCAACTTCGTGTTAATCTCACGACCACTACAGTACGGTATATGTGACTGACTGCCTGGTGCGCGACCCCGGCCCTATATATAGGATCGTCCATCTCTCTCGAACTTTCCAGCAGCCTTCGACGTCCGGAAAGTTCCCGCACTACCGTGACCGCAAGCCACAGACAACGCAACTAAAACCTAGACTAAGAATACAACCTTAAGATAAATCGACCTAATACTACACTAAACCTAAATAAATTCCAATTATAAAATTTAAATAACTTGAATTTGTAACACTATCCTCCTCTTCAGGTTTGATCGTCTCGATCAACATTTCCCAGGTAAGGTTTTAGTCTGTCTAGATGAACAACTTTCATCTTGGACTTCGGGCTTCTCTGGATTCGGTAGACTACATCATTAATTCTCTTAACAACTTTATAAGGCCCTTCCCATGGTGGTGTCAACTTAGGTGATCTTCCTTTCTTGCGTTGAGGATTGTATAGCCAGACTTGATCATTCCCTTTGAACCCTGAAGAGTTTGCTTTCAGGTCATATCTCGCTTTCATGCGGTCACTGGCTATTTCTATTCGCTCTCTAACCACTTCATGGATATCGTGCAGCTTTTGCCTTAAACGTTCGACATAGTCATTAACCTCTAAGTGTGCTTCTTCAGGTGAACCAAACATGATATCACATGGTAACCGCAGTTCTCTACCAAACAGGATACTAGATGGAGTAGCTCCTGTCGTATTGTGAATGGCAGTTCTATAGGCCATCAAAAACAATGGAATATATTGGTCCCAATCTGTTTGGTGCTCATCAACAACTTTGCAAAGATGTTCCTCTATTGTTTTATTAAATCTTTCAACCATGCCATCTGACTGCGGATGCAAAGCAGTAGTCCGTGTTTTATGTATTCCTAAAAGGTCACAGAGATTCTGGAAGAGCTTTGATTCAAAGTTTCTTCCTTGATCTGAATGTAGTTCCAAAGGAATGCCAAATCGGCTGAAAACATCATTTACCAGAACTTCTGCAACTGTAGCGGCCTCTTGGTTAGGCAAAGCAAAAACTTCTGGCCATTTGCTAAAATAATCCATGACAACAAGGATGTATTTGTTGCCCTTTTTAGTTTCTGGAAATGGTCCGGCCACATCAATAGCAATGCGTTCGAATGGCAGACCTACGTTATATTGTTTCATTTGACCTCTGGACCTTGTTTTGGGACCTTGGCTGGCTGCACAAGTCGAACATCGGCGGCACCAGTTTTTCACATCTTGAAAGTAATTGACCCAATAAAATCGGTTTCGAATTTTGTCCATGGTTTTATTTATGCCTAGGTGCGCGCCTGATTTTCCACCATGGCATTCGGCCATTATATTGTCTACCATGCTCCTAGGAACCACTACTTGATTAATCACAGTAAGGCCATCGGCACTTTCCCAAGCACGTTTAAGGATGTTTTCTTCTACTATCAGTGAATCCCATTGTGCCCACAGTGATTTGAATATTACCCCTTGGTTTGCGATATCTTGCCATGATGGTCGTGGCTTGTTCTCTTCTTTCAATCGCAAGATAGGTCCTACATCTTTGTCGTTAAGTTGTGTGGTTCTAATCGAAGCCGACAACCATTCTTCATCTGGTTCTAACTTTATCTGGCGCACGTAGGTAATTCCTTCTTTCTGGTCAATTTTCCTGCAATGTTTACAATCCTCAGGGCAAGGTCTTCTGGACAATGCATCCGCATTATTATGCACCCTTCCCGCTCGGTGCTTAATTTGATAATGGTATTGTTGTATCTTTTCTATCCATCTCGCGACTTGCCCCTCAGGTTGTTTCATTTTCATGAGCCACTGTAACGCAGCATGATCCGTTCTAATCAGAAACTCTTGTCCGTAGAGATATTTGTGAAAGTGATCTACGGATTTAACTATGGCTAGGAGCTCCTTTCAAGTAACACAATAATTTCTCTCTGGTTTGGATAGCTTCTTGCTGAAAAATTCGATGACCCGTTCTTCTCCATCTTGTACTTGGGAGAGTACTGCTCCTATGCCATCGTTGCTCGCATCAGTATCTAATATGAATTTTCCTTTTGGAATGGGATATGCAAGAATCGGACTAGAACATAATGCTGCTTTTAGTCTTCTAAATGCTTGGTCACATTCGGTATTCCATTTGTAAGAAGCTTTATCTTCTGTAAGTCTATGTAATGGAGACGCTATTTTGGCGAATCCTTCCATAAATCGTCTGTAGTATGTACACAGACCCAAAAAGCTTCTCAATTCATGTTTGTCACGAGGTTGAGGCCATGTTTTTATTGCTTGTAACTTCTTTTCGTCGGTATGGATGCCTTCTCGGGAAACGACGTGACCCAGGAACTCAACTTTTTCTTGGAACAGAAAACATTTATTTGAGTTCAATTTAAGATTTGCGTACCTGATTCTTGAGAATACTTCTCGTAAATTGTCTAGATGATCTTCAAATGATTTTCCCATTACTATGACATGATCCAAATAGACTAAGCAGGTTTTCCAAGTTAGACCTCGTAGAACGACTTCCATTAGCCTTTCAAATGTAGCTGGGGCATTGCATAGGCCAAATGGCATCACATTAAACTGATAAAGTCCACTTCCAGCAGAGAATGCAGTCTTCTCTTTATCTCTTTCAAAGATTCCTACTTGCCAATACCCACTTTTCAAGTCAAGAGTAGAAAACCAATATGATCCTGCCAATGTTGTTTATGTGTCGTCTATTCTTGGCAGTGGGTAACTATCTTTCTTGGTCACATCGTTAAGTTTCCTGTAATCGACACAAAATCTAGTACTTCCATCCTTTTTAGTGACCAACACCACAGGAGATGACCAAGGACTTGATGACTCTTCAATAACACCGTCGCTGAGCATTTTATTAATGAGATTGTGAACTTCTTCTTGTTTGGCCAATGGTAGTCTTCTTGGGGGCTGTCTTATCGGTTGGGCATCGCCAGTGTTGATGGAATGTTGAATAAGGTTTGTGCGTCCCGAACTACTCTTAGTTTCAAAGATATTACTTTGTTCTTCTATAAACTCTCTCGCTTTACGAAATTCTTCTGGAGTGAGATGTTGCCAAGTTGACTGAAATTGCTGAAGTACCTCCGTTGGTAACCTACTTTTATCCTCCGAAGTTGGCTCTTCACATCTTGTTACTTTCTGGACTGGCTCAAATAATGCTACCACCTCCCCCTTATTAATTTTGACACTATTTGGGAAAATATTGGCGACTCTAATCGGGATGTCTTTATCGGTTTTAACTAGTGACTTTGCAACGAGGTAGGTGTTGGATAATTTCTGTTGGCTTATGAGTCCGACACAGCTTGATGTTTTACTTTCTAGCCTCCCAAAAATTATGGTCTCACTATTACCGACCAGTCTTGTTGTACATACTGCCACGACCTTTATTGGTTCTTTATCGAAGTGACTATTTGACAAAATGAACTCTTCATTCCCAAATCTCAGGATATTAAGTTTATTATCAAACGCAAACCCATGTTTACTTATCAAGTCCATTCCCAAAATAAATTCGTCTTCTATTTCGGCAATCAATACAGTGTGGCGAATTCTCAATCTTCCCAGCTGTAGGTCTATGTCTGTCTGCCCCAACACGTCGGCGGATTCTCCAGTCACAGTCTTAAGTGTTATTTTCTTTCCTGCTGGTCGAATTTTATATCTCGTTGCAATTTTGAACTTAAGCAATGATATGGCAGCACCAGTGTCTACTGTTATGTTAACTTGTCTTCCATTTATAAGTCCGTCAATGTTAAGACTGTCAGCAGTATGTTTTAAGCTCTTAATTGAATAAATTTTGGGGGCTACATTCCCTTTAGCCAACACCCGCCCCTCTGCGTTGACTAGTTTTAGTTTTTCCTGATCTCTTCTTCGGTACTCTGTCCCGCTAGATGGCGAGCGAGACCTTATTTGGACGCGACAATCGCGTTGAATATGCCCTGTACGTCCGCATCTGAAACACTTTACATTTGAAGGGGATCGTCTGCTTTCTTTCAAAGAGTCAATCTTCTCTATTAGTGATTGAAACATTTGGTTTAGCGTTTTTGAGTTGACCTCATGTCCATTGCTCATTTCTTCTCCCTCCTGAATTGAAACAGCTCTTACTTTTGGCCTGGACATATTATTTGATGATTCGATTTCAAGGGCTCGAATCAACACTTCACTGCTATTATGGAAGCGTTCCCGACGAAGTAACTTTGCTAAGTCCGTGTCTCGTAATCCGTTAATAAAGCGATCTACCGTGAAGGGATCTCTGTAATTTTCTGGCATTTCTGGGTAAGCTAAATACATCAGCCTCCTGATATCTGCTTCATACTCTTGCAATGATTCTCCTGGTCTTTGTTGACGAATATTTAATTCTGACCAATGTAAATTTCGCAAGTGTTCGTCTCCATACCTTCTTTCTAACGCTGCTACTAAAGCAATATAATTCTGTTTTTGTTCGACTGGAATGGACCGTAAAAGTCCCAGAGCAGGTTCTCGTAGACCTACTAACAAAGCTCTAGCTTTTTCTTCATCATCCCAACCATTTGCAGCAGCGGCAGCTTCAAACTGTTGTTTGTAAGTAGACCAGGAAGACGTACCATCAAAATTTGGAGGCTTAATGTTTTGGTTGGAATTTACAACACATCCTTGAGCTTTTATTTTGTTGTGTTCTTTCTGAAGCTGTATAAACTGTTTTGACATGTCCTGGAATTTTTCTTCTATGGTTTGAAAAACTTCTTCCCTAACATTCTCTAGTTTGGTCTCCACTTTTTCTTCAACATTTTGTACCTTTTCTTCTACATTCTGCAATTTATTTTGTACCTTTTGTTCCACACTATGCATTCTTTGAGTTATTTCTTCCTTAAGATCTTCGGTTGCACTCTTGAACTCTTCTCTCAGCTGTTCGGAGTTGCTCTTTATTTGATCGAAGTTTTCTTGAATGCCATCTAATCTTTGCTCAAATGTCTGTTTCATATCGTTCTGGTTTTGTTCGATGGTCTGTCTCATATCATTCTGATTTTGTTCAATAGTGTGTTTCATGTCGTCCTGGTTTTGAGCCATTTGAGCTGCTAGAGCCTGCATCATTTTAGTTAGATCTTCCATCTTTGCCGATCCTTGTCTAGTAAGCATCAACTTCCTGATAAATCACTTAAAACGTCTATTTTAGTCTATTTTATCTCTTCCAATTCTTAAATAGAACCTAATGGAATGTTCTGGAATATACTGGTAAATGCTACTCTTTCTGCTACTAGGCAAATGTAGAAGTCACTTTTTGATTATCTCTTTTGGTTCTTGAATAGACCGTCGTAGAATGTTATGGAATATTCTAGAAATAATTTCTAATTCTTACTTTTAAAATAACTAAGCTACTGTCGAAGTCGGTATTTGTGTATCTCTTCTAGTTTTTGAATAGACCGTCGTAGAATGTTATGGAATCTTCTAGAAATTCTTTCTAATTCTTACTTTTGAAATAACTAAACTAATGTCGAAATCGGTATTTGTATATCTCTTCTAGTTTTTGAATAGAACGTCGTAGAATGTTATGGAATCTTCTAGAAATTCTTTTTAGTTCTTACTTTTGAAATTACTAAGCTAATGTCGAAGTCTCTTTTTGGATATTTCTTCTGGTTTTCGAATAGAGCGTCGTAGAAAGTGATGGAATGTTCTAGAAATTCTTTCTGATTCTTACTTTTAAAATTACTAATCTAATGTCGAAGTCGGTATTTGTATATCTCTTCTAGTTTTTGAATAGAACGTCGTAGAATGTTATAGAATATTCTAGAAAATCTCTCTAATTATCAATTTTTGGACTGTAAAGTTAATGTCGAAGTCGGTTCTTAAATATCTCTTTTAGTTTTTGAATAAAACAATATCGAACTTCTTCGAATATTCTGGAAAAATCACTTACTGTTTTTCTGTCCAATTGTCCTATCCGGTGGTAATATGTAAGGACAGTCTTTGCACTATTTATTTCTTTTAATCTCACTTCTGACACCAATTGTTACGGGTTCACAACGACAAATTAAAACTCGCAATTGTTGAAAACGATACGTCAATTTATTTCGACAAATTATGTACAAAAACACGCACTTAAACTTAGTAATAACTTGCTAATAATTCACTACTATAATCGGTCTATCAACATCGTGTTAATCTCACGACCACTACAGTACGGTATCTGTGACTGACTGCCTGGTGCGCGACCCCGGCCCTATATATAAGATCGTCCATCTCTCTCGAACTTTCCGGCAGCCTTCGACGTCCGGAAAGTTCCCGCACTACCGCGACCGCAAGCCACAGACAACGCAACTAAAACCTAGACTAAGAATACAACCTTAAGATAAATCGACCTAATACTACACTAAACCTAAATAAATTCCAATTATAAAATTTAAATAACTTGAATTTGTAACAATATAGAAGTCAAGCTTGCCTCTCGAAGGATGATACAAAAATCTCAAAATAGGCAAAAAGTGCCCCCTAGCAAACAAAATCGTGTCTCGGGTTGTTTTAATTTTTTTGTTTTTTTAGTGAAACTACTGGGTGGTACGTTTTAAATGGGACATATTGTATATTAAACACCATTTTTTTTTTTACGGGTATGCGCTTGCGAGTGGCGGAGATCCCTATCACGCTCGAGAAGCGGCAAGTGCGCGGAAATTTTGGTGTGTGTGGGTTTTGAAACGGTTCAGGTTGTAACCTGCAGGGAAAACTGTCGCAGGGAGGTTATTCCACAGCGATGCTCTTCTCCAGAGATATGAATTCTGATATAATGAGGTTCTTGGTGCCTCTATTTTCACAATAAATTGATGGTAACCGTCTGTTTGACGTGTTCGCCTAGTAGGTGCTACTCCCGGGGGGATCATACGTGCCAACTCTTCAGAGCATTTTCCGTGATAATACCTGTACAAGAGAGATAGATCGCCCACAGTTCTTGGATGTTCGAGATTATCCAAGCTACGCGTAAGTACGGGGTCATTGATCAGCTTGATAGCTCGTTTTTGCACGGTTTTCAAAAGCATTGAGGTATATTTGGGTGCCGCACTCCATATATGTGAGCAGTACTCCATAGTTGGTCGAATCTGGGCTTTGTAGAGTGTCAGCAGTTGGCTTGGTGTATACAGATGTCTTGTAAGAAATAGCACCCCAAGCTTTTGGGACGCCCTTTTAGCTATATCTGCCACGTGACTGTGCCAAGACATGTTGGTCTCTGAAATGACTCCTAAGATGTTCAACTGGCTCTGCAATGCGACAGCACTTTCAGATAGCATGATGTTTGGCTCACCGGTGCTGGTCTTTTTTGAAAACAGGGCTGCTTGGGTTTTCTGCGCGCTGAACTGTACAAGGTTTTTGTTTCCCCAGTCCTCTATTATCTCCAAGTCGTTATTTATCTGTGATATTTCAGTTAGTCTAAGGTAATGGAATTCACGTGCGGAGAGACATGTGGGTGGTATGACTGAGGAGACTACATTGCCATCATCTGCAAAGCAATAAAGTGGATTTACTGTTTTATCTATGAGGTCATTTATGTAAATCAGAAAAAGTGTTGGTGAAAGGATTGCTCCCTGTGGCACACCAGCATTTATTTGGTAAGAGTTGGAGTTCCGGCCATCCAGTGCAACATCTATCTATCCTTAAGGTAACTTTCAAACCAAGTGCAAAGTCTCGGCGACAATCCCGTTGCTTTGAGCTTGTTGAGCAGATTTTCATGCCAGACTTTATCGAATGCTTTAGTTATATCTAAGGCAATTGTTCTTGTTTCACCTCGCAACTCAATCGCTTTTTGCCATAAGTGAGTGACGTCTGTAAGTAAATATATATATTTTCGAAATCCGTATTGCTTGTCGTTGATAATTTTGTACTTTTCCAAGTACTTGGTTAGGTGATTGTGCACAACTCTTTCCATTACTTTTGATATTACCGGAAGTAGAGCAATTGGTCTATAGTTTAACGGATCTGTCTTTTTTCCTTTCTTTGGAATTGGTTGTACTGCGGCAGACTTCCATGATGATGGATATACTCCTTGCCTATAAGATAAATTGATTAATTTTGCGAAAGTTGGGGTGAGTTCGCTAGCACAATTTTTGAGTACTATCGCGGGAATGCCATCTGGACCCATTGCTTTGTTTGTATCCAACTTTTTAAGGGATTTTCGTATTTCTCTGTGACAAAAGGGTACCTCTGGCATACTGTGGGAAACCCTTTCAATGAACGGTGGAGTTTTTCCATTTGGTACTGTTAGGTTTGAGTTGGAGGAAAAGATTTTGGCCAGCATATTGGCTTTTTCCTCTGATGTTGTGGCTAAGTGAGTATTTTTATCTGTATGTGGTGGTATGGATGACTTGGTGAAGTTTGATCCAACGGCTTTTGCAAGAGACCAAAAGGACCTAGAACTACTTGGACAATTCAGCAACCTGTTTTTTATTCTTTGATTGTATGTTTCTTTGGCGGCGTCAATAGTAATTTTGCAGCTATTTCTGGCTTCTATAAATTCTGTGTGGTTTTGAGCGGTTTGTTGTCGTTTCCAAAGGTTATATGCTCTGTGTTTTTTCTGTACAGCCGTTTGACACTGGCTGTTGAACCAAGGTTTTGCATTAGCTCTGCGTTTTATTGTATGTGGGATATATGCATCCATTCCAGATAAGATTACTTTTGTTATTTCATTACAACAAGTAGTGGCATCAGCTTTTTTAAAGCAAACCTCTTGCCATGGAAAATCCAGGTAAACCTGTTTAAGGTCATTCCATTTTGCCGATTTATAGTGCCACATTTTACGAGGAAGTGATTGCTGGCGGCTTGGCGGTATGAACATTTCGCACTTTGTTCTTATAAGTTTATGATCGGATGAACCAAGTGGGGGATCTACTTGAATTGTGTACAAGTCAGGATTTGTAGGAACAAGTCTAAAAGCGCTGCAAATTCACCCCTTTCTGAGATACGGGTAGGTTCATCGACAAGCTGCGTTAGACCACAACTTATGGCAAAAGCTTCTGCTTCCCTGCCTTCATTATCTGTTTTGTTGTGGTGTTTTAGCCAGGGTATATTGTGGACGTTGAAATCGCCTAAAAAAACAATTTCAGCATGTGGATAGTTAGACTGTATACTATCACAGTTTTCGGATAATGTCGCAAAAGAAGTTTTGATACTCGGTGTTACTTGGCGGTCGGTAGAGGCAGCAAATGAACTTGGTCGATGACTTTGAGGTGAATTTTAGCCATATGATATCGACGTTCGCTGGTTCTAGCTTCTCCTCTCGATGACATGAAAGGTCATTTTTAATGTACACACAGATCCCAAAATTATGTCGAAATCGGTGGTGTAGGTCATAGCCGGGATAAAGATAGTTCACAATAGGTGTTGCAGAACTGATTTTAGTTTCAGTGAGAACAAGGAGGTTCATGTTGGTACTTAATCCTCTTATATTGCTAAAATCAATTCTGAGTTGAGTTTTTGGTCTTCTTTTAATATCTTTGCATGAAGGACCCCCAGGATCACCCGACGCCCGGAGATCCGAGTGGTCGGGTATTTTACCTCCGGAATATTTTGATCCTGGAGGCGCCATCATGCTATCTGTTACTCATTGTTGGAACCGGACTGCCAGCGCAGTAGCGGAACGTGGTGATACCACTTAGCGCTACTCACTTCTGGCATGGTGGTATCTCACCGGTCGACGCCCAATGAGTAAAAAGCGTCTACCACCTACCATAAAAATATCGCAAATGATGGTGGGTTCAAGAAGAGGGCTCTGAAAATTATTTCCGCAACATTTGATTCGAATTTATTGTCGTACGAATTCCGATTTGAAAACGATAATATTTCTTATTGGAAAAGTTTGAAAAAAGGTTGTAAAAAATACAGGAGACGAATAATATAACCTTGCCAAACAGAACAAAAACTTTTTCCATATTATATGGCTTCCTGATTTTGTCATCGTTTTATATTTTTTAATATTTTTTATGGCCGATTTATACAGTTTTATCTTTTCATTTTTTCTTTTGTTGAAGGCGAGAACTTTTAAAAATAAAATAAATATGTGTTTAAGTCGCGATTTTTCCATAGTTGGGTTTTAAATGATTCAATGCATTTAGCTACTTATGCACATAACTAAGGCGTTTTTCGTTGTGGTTCTGTACCACTTCCTGGAATATTGTATTCAATGAAGGCAAACCAAGTGTTTTATCCAACCAAGTTCAATATTTTCTTTTCTATCTATCTAGCCTTCTTCGATCCATCTTTGGACATAGGCCTCCCCAAACATCTTCCATTCTTTTCTGTCTGTGTGTTCATCCATCCAGCTCCTGCATGTTTCTTTAAATATTATATTCTGTCACCCCGTTTAACACCTCTTCTTATGAGAATCGTATTGGTTCCGTCGTGGATTTTGATTGATGTTGTTGCTTCAAGGTCTATAAACGCGATATATAGTGGAATGTTGTATTCGTTGGCTGATTCTATTAGAATTTTCATGGTTAATAGGAAGTCAACCAAAGTGAAACCTTTTTTGAAGCCTGCTTGTTCTTTTGATTGATATCCGTCAAATTTTGTAGTTAGTCTATCTGTTAATATTTTCGTTAAAAGCTTATAAATTAGATTGAGCAGTATTAGGTCGATAGTTTTTAAGGCCTGCTCTATCGCCTTTCTTGTGTAGAATAATGGTTATTGATTCTTTCCAGTTGTTTGGGATTATTTTTTCTTTAGTATTTTATTCAGGAGAATATGTAGGGTACTAACTAGAGCTTTACCACCGTATTTGAGCATTTCTGCCATTACTTCGTCTTTTCCAGGTGATTTGTTATTTTTAATTTTCTTTAATGCTCTCTTTATTTCCGCTTTGCTTATTTCAGGTTGTAGCTCGGAGTTTATGTTCTTTATTTTTGTTTGGAGTGGTTTCTCGTGATGTTTCCCTTTTTGTTTGGTATAATTCTGTATAGAATAGTTCTGTGAGATTTATAATATCCTCTTTAACGTTAGTCCTATGCCGTTCATATCCTTTATTTATATTATTTCATATCTACCTAGAATCGGCCTTAGACATTTCATATTTCTGTTATTTTCTATAACTCCATCAACTTTTATTTTTTGGCTCATTCTTTTATTTTCTTTTATCATTTTTCTTATAGTTTTATTTACTTCCGTGTATCTTATCGATATTCTTTTTCTTTTTTTCTCCAGGTTCCGCCTTTTTTCCAACAGTTTCTTTATTTCTTCTAATATACAATTTTCTCTCTTTTTATCTTTTTGTGCGTTATCTTTTTCTACTTTGGCCATGGCTCTTATCAGCGTATCATTTATTTCATCTATTCATTTTTGCAGTTTTGTGTTAGCTTTCCTTGTATATAGCTTTATTTTGTGTTCGTTGTTATTATCAATTTTTCTTTTCATTTCGAAATTGCTGTTAATGCCGATTTTTGTTCTGACCATCCCATGATCACTGCCTGTTGTAAAGCTGTTTAGGACTGTCACATCTCTAACGATGTTTTTCTCAGTAGTCAGCATGCCATCAATTTCGTTTTTCGTTATTCCATTAGGGCTGAGCCATGTCCACTTTCGTTGCGGTTTCTTTCTATAGAACAAATTCATTGCATAAAGGTGCTTTTCCTCTAGATAGCTCATTAAGGTTGTGCCCCTGTCATTCCTTTCTCAATATCCAAAATCCCCTATTTTAGTCTCTTCGATGTTCATCCTCTTACCTAATTTGGCATCGAAATCTCCCATTACTAGTGTCAGATGGGTTTTGTGCTTCAATATGCTCGTCATCGTAGGTAGAGGTGGGGGCGTATACTTGAATAACTTTAAATGATGTTCTTTTCATTTTGATTATAAGATAGGCAACGCGATCTGAGATGCCTTTAATTAGTATGGACGTGTTTAGTTATGGCTTTTTTTATTACTAATCCCACTCCGCAGTTGTTGTTATCTTTATTACCTTTATAGTACAGAAGATTACCGGAGTTCGGCCTTATTCGATTTTCTGAAAAGCCTACAATGTCCCATTTTATTTTTCTCAGTTCTTCCTCCAGTTCATTTCATATTTTTTTTAGTCTAAGTAATTTATAATTTCTTTTAGTTTAAGTAATTCTTTTTTTGGGTGAATACTTTTTTGAACCTCGCTGTCATTAGTGCATATTGTCATCCCCTGAAGGGCTGATTTATTTCCTCTAGGAGATGAGAATACAACGACCATGACGTCTGCCTCCACATGGCACACCTGAACATGGGTGCATCATAGTTTGGTTAATAGACATAACCATCTGGGGTGGGACCATGACTAAAGAAGTCTCTTTAAGAACCATTGGGGGTTTTGCAGTAGCCTCCTGTACAGAGTTCTAGGAAGAACTAAGATGAGCCTGATAGCACCTGGAACCCCCAATGTTTCTTGATTGGCTAACATACTTAGTATAGGGCCGTAACTGGAAGCCGAAATGACCGATCTGCAGAGTTTTTCACACTATAAGGTGGCATGTCTTTCAATTACCATTCTTAATAACCTAACAGTAAGCGTGGGCACAAAATCCCTTGTAGGCTTAGGTGCACGGTTTACCCTACACATAGACCGTGGACAGAGAATTTGTTTTTGCGCTCTTGCGTTTTGGAAAGGGGGAACCACCACTTCAACGTAATCTAATATCTACAATTATTTGTTTGATTTTAAGAATGGTTTTTCTTCGGGTATATTAATATGCATATACTGCTTGCTGTGCTTAATGTGTGTATGAGAGAAGTAAAAGAAAGAAAAATATATTTTGGGCGGTGTCTGGAAATATTTTTCGCAGTTTTAGACCCATATTCGGGCTGGTAGTGGGAAAGTGGAGGAACACTTCATGACCTCTCGTCTTTTTAAAGTTTTTTGTCATTCCGTCATGTGTAGTTAAACAGGTGAGAAATGGGTATTTGATTTTCATGCAAATTCAAGCTCAGGACATGCCGCGTATTACATTTAGCGTTCAGGAAAGAGTACAGATTGTTCAATGGTACTTTGCGGAAAATAGCTTTTAAGATGTGACAAATTTATTTGTTGTCGCGTTTGAGGGAAGGGATATTTCGAGCCGTAGCACGGTCCCAAAAATAGTAACCCATTTCCAACCAACAGGATATGTCAATTTTGATGATATTTCACCCTTAACCGTCGGAAACATTTTGAACCGACATGGATACTGGAGTTTTAAAGTAATGAAAACGCAAGAAATTTTTCCAGATGATCAGCTTTGAAGAATGCAGTTTGGCGTGTGGAACCATGATTGAAAAAGCGAATCAGGATTAAAATTTTATTAAAAATATTTATTTTCCAGACAGAAAGTTGGTTTGCAATTCGTGGCCGTCACAGTCCTTCCTTTGTTCGATACTGGTTACGAAAAAATAAACATTTGCATACTGCAGAACGGACCTAGTTTCCTCAAAAACTGGGATTTTGGGTGACAAAATCTTTGGTCCTTTTTTCATCAATGGTAATTTACAAAGAAGAAGTTATTTAGCTCTGTTGCAGGACCATATCATTCCTGCGATTCGACAGGTGCCAAATGTTGATTATAACTAAATTTGGTTTACGCAAGATGGTTCACTCATGACACTTTGCCTGTGAGAATGTTTCGAAATGAAAGGTTTCCAAGGCGTCTGCCAAATTACCATATTTGACACCCAATGATTTTTTTATAGGGCTATACAAAAAGCCAAATTTATTCATATATATTACAAAGTGAGGTTAATGTTATGATAAATACTTCCAGAAGGTTCGTAATTTATACCTACTAAAATAAAATGTTTCCAAATTAAAATAAACTGTTTTTTGATTAGATTAGATATTTTGTTTATCTATATAAGTTCTTTAAAGCAAAGAAACACCGATGGTTATAAAAAGAGGGGGCATAGGGGCCATGGCCCCCCCCTAAGCAATATTTTTGTGCAGAAATTAACAGTAGTAACTTTCACACAGGTGTACAAAAGGTCGAAAGTACAAAAGGTAGAAAGCACAAAAGATCAAAAAACAAAAGGTCGAAAGTTCAAAACGTCGAAAGTACAAAAGGACGAAAGTACAAAAGGTCGAAAAAAAATCGACAAAACAAAATATTAAAAAAACAAATTTACCGTATCAAGTCGAATTGACCTGTCCAGTCGATGTGGACCCGCGGCCGTACTTTCGATACCTTTCGTACTTTCGACCTTATTTTTTCGACCTTTTGTACTTACGACCTTTTGTACTTTCGACCTTTTATCCGCCGCTCTTTATTATCCACCGAAAAGCTAATAAGACACAAAATTGATTAGTTTGGATTGATCTTAAATAATTTCTTTAAATTAAGAACACCACTGGAGCGGTAAATATAAAATAACTTTCACTTTGTTATACATCGTTTGAAAGGAAATTTTATTGGCTATGTCGAAGTATACAACACATTTAAGAGCTACCACTTTGGATGAACGATATTTTATGTACTACCTTCGATCGAGTTTTTTTACGAACTGTGAAAAGAAAAGATCGCTGCGCTAAGGGAAACAATCGGTGGCATAAATTTTCTCCCGCTGCTTTATTGGGGCGCACAGGGGACAGATATTGGCTGTGGGTCTGGCTATTCTGAAACAATGGGCGTAACCACGTGTAAACTTCTATCCTTTTTTTGACATACTAAATATTTTATGCGCAGCTGTTCTTATCCTACATACGATAATAATTTCCCATGAATTGTATAGCATCTAACCATGCTGTATACAAAAAAACTCAAACACTTTATTCGAAAAACAGTCTTTTGTTTTGAAATACTGAGTCTTCAAAATTAGATATCAAGAAAATGAAATCGTAAAAAAACATACCATGTAAAAAAAGTCAAGTACGCGAAAATGGTATTCCATAAAAAGAATTCGGATAAAAATAAAGCCAAGTTTTCCAATACAAATTTAAAAATGAAAGCTTCTTAATAGTTTGGAAATGTTTTTTTTTAAACTTTGCTATCACAGCCAAACTTCTTTATGTTCAATTTAGAACTGTGCCTAAGAATTATTTGCAGCCATAATAGTCAAGTTGAGAACTCCTTTTTTAAGGATTTGGATAATATTTAAATATGCGGAATATTGTTCAATACTTTTGCAATACCTTATTAAAAATTTTGAGGTTTTTTAATGGTTTTATCATAGTTCCTATCATTCTTTTTAAGCTCAGCTCTCTAGCGTTCCTGGAAGTAATCAACACTTTTACTTAACTTTACATTTATAGGAAAGAAAGTAAATTAAAATTTTGGTGTTTTTAATTTTTTCCTATAGTTTTATCATAGTTCCCATCAGTCTTCCAAAGCTCAGCTCTCTAGCGTTTCTGGCAGTGGGCAATGTTAATTTTAAATAACTTTACATTTATAGGGGAGGGACGTTAATTAAAATTTTGAGGTCTTTAAATTTTTTTCTATAGTTTTATCATAGTCCCTATTGTCCTTCCAAAGCTCAGCTCTCTAGCGTTTCTGGAAGTGGGCAATGTTACTTTAAAAAAAAAAATACATTTGTAAGGGAGGAAATTGCTTCAATTTATAATTTTGGAGTTTTTAAATTTTTTCCTATAGTTCTATCATATTTCCTATCAGTCTGCCAAAGCTCAGCACTCTAGCGATTCTGGAAGTGGGCAATGTTACTGTTACGTAACTTAACATAATTAGAATTTTGGGGTTTTTTGATTTTGTCCAAGGGTTTGATCATAATTTCTTTCAGTCTGCCAAATTTCAGCTTTGTAGCATGTCTGGAAGTACAGTAGAATTTTGATGATCTATACATGAGTGAATGAGTGAGTGAGTGAGTGAGTGGCAATTTCGATGTTTTTTGAAATTTCTGCTTTATTACTTTATGGAAGTCCATCAAACTTAGAGGAGCTCTTAACCCTATGAAGGTCTACGACTGTGGAAAGTTTGAGTTTTGTAGCTCATTCTGAAGTAGAGTTTTAGATTCGTCAAATATGGGCTGAAATGTTTCAAGAAAAGATGGTACAGCTGTTTACGTGAACTTGGGGGGGTACTGCCGATGCCGTGCCTTCAGATATTGTTAGAATGCAGATGTCGCTACTAAATCAAGTCAACTTGCTTCGAGAGAAGATAATATTATCGAGAAAATACGTTTTCTTGATTTTTTCTGTGATTTTATGCTTTGGCATTTAATGAGTTATTGGTACATTTGTTTAAACATCGTGGAATCTAGCAGAACATTTATTAAATATAGACTTATAGAGCAATCTAACACGCCGACAAAACCGGAAGTTTAAATTAGCGGTAAAATTAGCCAATGGCCACCGCGGTAGTTGAGTTTGAACTTAGACTTTCATTGATTCAAATGCTCCTCGCCACTTTGCATTTATGTTTTGTTTATTTTACTCGTAAGCTGCAAGCGTATGTGCTGTAAAAAGAAAATTGATCTTAATTTGTGATGGAAGATTTATTTAAAATATATATATTTTTTTTTTAACCGTAACTTTTTCGACACTAATAAAGCCGTCATTTCGGAACGCCTAATCGCATACAGACATACAGACAGATAGACAGCCGGCGCTACAAAAAGGTTTCAAAATCATCTGAAACACAAAGAAATATAAACATTTTTGGATTCGGAGCATGTTGTTTTTGTTTTTTGACACGATCACCATGGCTCAAACTACATCTGAATATCGGATATTACGACATATCGGTTATAGCGACGACGTATTAAGGTCGCGACCGAGTTCTATATATAACCCATTTTGTCATCTTTTTTCCCGAAATTAATGTCGTTGTAACCGATATTCACTGTTCTATGTTATTATAGTATACGTGTGAGCTAAAATCCAACCATAAACTTGAAAGAAAAAACTAAGTGATTCACTTTACCCCGTAGGATAGTGTAAAATAAGGGCCCATCGCACCGACATTTTTACCGTTTCTTAGCCTAAAGAATACCTTATTTTGTAAAATTTCGTTGCGCAGACTTATTCCTTATTCCGAACCGAACCGAACCTTTTTTTCGTGACTTTACTGTTACTTAAGAGCTGCTTAAAGATAAGATGCTGCTCACATAATGTTACCCGTCTGGGATAGCCATAGCAACTGACAAAACCTACAAATGAGCAGAGTTTCGTGATTAAAGTGAAGGTGTTTTTTTGCGTTTTGTGAGTAAACAAATTAAAAAACATGTTTTTTTTAAATAAGAACTGTAAAAAAATCTTGCAAAATATGTAAAATTCCGTTGCGCAGACTTATTCCTTCCTTAGTCTTGTTAAAACTAAGTCACCTTTTTTCGTGACTGTACTGTTCCTTAGGAGCTGATTAAAGATAAGATGCTGGTCACATAATGTTACCCGTCTGGCATAGCCATAGTAACTGACAATACCTACAAATGACCAGAGTTTTGTGATTAAAGTGAAGGTGTCTTTTTGTGTTTTGTGAGTAAACAAAGTAAGAAACATTTTTTTTTAAAGTAAGAACTGTAAAAAAATCTTAAAATAAATAAAATTGATTTTGAAAAACTTTATTGCAAAATATAAGGCTAGATTTTGGTTCTTTTGGCACAATGTTTTTGTGAAAAAATATACCTATGTATCGATTACAAAAAGATTTGTAAAGAAGAAAAATAATTTAAATAAAGTTCTCTCTTCTTCCTCTTTATTACAGTATTTTCGTCTGATTTTCGGGTTAACTGTTGTTCACAGCCTGGTAAGTACAAGCGCTAAGGGTAGGATAGGACTGATCGGTGTAACAAGACGATTTTCTTTTCTGACGTTACACTTTACCCTAATTTCACTATAATTTTTTGTTCCAACGAAGACACCCAAATTCCACAAAATCGAGTATCTCGATTTTGTCATCTTCCAAATATTCTTCCAAAAATTAATTCATACATTTTTTAAATAAATTTTTAAAGGCTTGACACAGAAAAATTGATGGCTTTTGACAAAAAATTTTTGGGAAGTACTGGGTGTTGTTGTTTTTCCATAGTTTAAAAATTTGGTTGGCTTAAACAGCGGCGTTGCCTGATTGGGTCACACGGTGGGTGCATCTTAACAAAGGAGAGGAGATTTTTGCTCGGTGCAACAAATTTAAAAAAAGGCCTGCTTAAAACTAAAGTAATCTATAGTCAAGAAAGGACATTTTAAAAGTCGGTGCGATGGGCCCTAAATCACATCTTGAACACCAGTATTTACTAAAGGCTGTAAAATGCTAAAGTGCTAAAGTAATCCTTAAAACTCGGTCTAGATTTTGGTTACAGGTTTAACTCATTTTTTTGCCAGGGGTGTAATAGTTTTTAATATTTATATAATTGTTCATAAATACCTTACAATATAAAATAATGTAGTAGTTTAGTTTTAAAATGGTAGCGATATTTAAAGCTCCAAACGTCACTAGAAAATGTTCAATAAAAACGGTGTAAGTCAATGTCAGGTGTCCGCTATATTTTACATGTTAATACTTTAGACAATTTAGCAATGATTAAACCGATGTTCAATTGTTTTGGTGGATGCGTAATTGAAAACAGATTCTAATGTATCTTGTGTATAATACGGTAATACATCTAAAGATATCCCTCGGAGTAGTTGTTTCTGTTGGTTTCACACAACTTATGCTCTACACGGAGCTATCGCCTACATTCACCTGAGGATGGCCCAAAAGGTCGAAACCGGTCCGGTCGTGGATTGGCATGGAACACTTGTTCCTGACTATCAGGACGTGTTCCAGATGGGGATCATCCGTATCCTTGTGATCGACGTTGGAGAAAGTGAAAACCAAACAGTTTTAACAAGTTCCCATCGAAAGCCTCAAACCATCAGTATAATTCAATGCCGGTAGGAGTATTTTCCCTCGGAGTAGTTGTTTCTGTTGGTTTCACACAACTTATGCTCTACACGGAGCTGTCGCCTACATTCACCTGAGGATGGCCCAAAAGGTCGAAACCGGTCAGGTCGTGGATTGGCATGGAACACTTGTTCCTGACTATCAGGACGTGTTCCAGACGGGGATCATTCGTATCCTTGTGATCGACGTTGGAGAAAGTGAAAACCAAACAGTTTTATCTAAAGATATAGTTTTAAGTTATATATGTATCATTTAGCTTTATAATATAAGTTTTTTTATCGATCATGGATTAGTTATATTGTTTTTCAAAATTTAAACCACCCCTTAGGGTGGTTCTACAATTTGAGACTATTAGCTCACACATATACTATACTATAGTAGTGTGAGCTATGGTAATCCTAATTTTTTCGAGGAAAAAAAAGTTGCTCCGATTTCAAAAATTTTTATATATCTTTGCGTTTCAGATGATTTTGAAACTTTTTTGTTGCGCCGTCTGTCTGTCTGTATATCTGTCTGTCTGTCTGTTTGTCTGTCTGTAACGACCAACGCGCATAACTCAAAAACCGCTTGGCCGATTTTAATGAAATTTGGTACCTAGGCTGGGTCTTGGGTCTAGATGGTCCCATTTAAAAATAAATAAAATCCACCGAACACAAACCAAATAAAGGGTGGGGGTAGATTTCAAAAATTAGAGTTTATGTGAAAATATGCCGTGTGTGATATTAAACGAAAGGTAATTGAGTCTGGAGTTAAACAAAATACATTTTAATTTATTTTTAAAAAAAGTGTGGGGGTATATTTCAAAAATTAGAGTTTAAGTGAAAATATGGCGTGTGTGATATCAAACGAAAGGTAATTGAGTCCGGAGTTTAACAAAATACATTATAATTTTTGTTTCCTTTAAGGGTGGGGGTAGATTTCAAAAATTTGAGTTTAAGTCAAAACATGGCTTGTGTGGTATCAAACAAAAGGTAATTTAGTCTGGAGTTGAATAAAATTTATTTCAGTTTTTAGGTATATTAGCTCACACGTACACTATAACTATAGTACCTAGTGTGAGCTTAGGGGCCCATATATTGGCAGAGTATTTTTAACGCGAATCCTATGACTTTACAAATTTTTTATGTTGTTTTCTCCTATGGTTTTATCATATTTCCTATCAGCCATCTAAAGCTTAGATCTCTAGCGTGTATGGAAGTGGGCAATGTTCCTTTTACATAAATTAACATTTATATGGCAGGTAAATTAAAATTATGTGGTTTTTCAGTTTTTTCCTATGGTTTTCTCATAGTTCCTGTCAGCCATCCGAAGCTCAGCTCTCTAGCGTTTCTGAAAGTGCACAATGTTACTTTTACATAACTTTACATGTATAGGGGAGGGAAATAAATTAAAATTGTCGTGTTTTTAAATTTTGTCCTATAGTTTGATCATAGTTCCTATCAGTCTTCCAATGCTCAGCTCTCTAGCGTTTATGGAAGTGGGCAATGTTACTTTTAAAAAACTTTAGATTTATAGGGGAGGGAAATAAATTAAAATTTTAGGGTTTTTTAATTTTTCCTATGGTTTTATCATAGTTCCTTTTAGCCATCCAAAGTTCAGCTCTCCAGCGTTTATGGAAGTCAGAAATTTTACTTTTGCATAACTTTATATTTATAGAGAAGGAAAGTAAATTAAAATCGTGAAATTTCGTACCCGTGAATTTAAAAAAGTTTCGTGACTAATCGGGTATAGCAGATTATTTTCGCTGCTCTTGTTCTTGTTTCTCCCGTATCTCGGTAGATGGCGCTTCTTGCGAGAGTTTTCTCGTTATTTACATAGGATTAAAGACAAAACCGTCTAATTAACTTGAGAGTGTCACATTGACCAGGCAGTGTCCTGAGGAGTCCCATAAGGACGAAACAGTTAACTGTTAACACTCATTAGGTGTCCATTAGATCTTGGACCACCGTGAAATATGAGAAAAACAAAAACTCTTTTTACCCGATTAGCCACGAAACTTGTTTGGTTTTGTAAATTAAAATTTTTGGGTTTTTTATTTTTTTATGGTTTCATCGTAGTTCCTATTAGCCACCCAAAGTTCAGCTTTTTAGCGTTTATGGAAGTGTGCATTGATACTTTACTTAGGGAGGTAAATTAAAATTTTGGGTTTTTTTTTTATTTTTTTCCTTTAATTTTACCATAATTCCTATCATTCTGCTAAAGCTCAGCTCCCTAGCGTTTCTGGAAGCAGGCAATGTTACTTTAACATAACTTTACATGTATAGGGAAGGGGAGTAAATTATAATTTTTAGGTTTTTTTCCGAGGGTTTTGTCATAATTTCTATGAGTCTGCCAAATTTCAGCTTTGTTGCAAGTCTGGAAGTAGAGTATAATTTTGATGATCTTTACATGACTGAGTAAGTGAGTGGCAATTTGGACGTTTTTTAAACATTCGTAACTAGATGTAACTAAGATCTACAACAGTGCAAAGTTTGAGTTTTGTAGCTCATTTAGAAGTAGAGTTTTAGATAGGTCAAATATGGACTGAAATGCTTCATGGAAAGGTGGTACAGCAATTTGCGCGAACTTGGCGGGGCACTACCGTACCCCCAGATTTCTTCAATATGGTTTATTATTTTTTTTAGTTTGAGTGATTCTTTCTTTAATTTAAATGATGGTTTTTCTTCAGGTAAATCAATATATTAACGAAAACCGAAACAAAAATGGTTTTCTTTCTTTTTGTTGCGCCGTCTGTCTGTCTGTCTGTCTGTCTGTCTGTCTGTCTGTCTGTCTGTCTGTCTGTCTGTCTGTCTGTCTGTCTGTCTGTCTGTCTGTCTGTCTGTCTGTCTGTCTGTCTGTCTGTCTGTCTGTCTGTCTGTCTGTCTGTCTGTCTGTCTGTCTGTCTGTCTGTCTGTCTGTCTGTCTGTCTGTCTGTCTGTCTGTCTGTCTGTCTGTCTGTCTGTCTGTCTGTCTGTCTGTCTGTCTGTCTGTCTGTCTGTCTGTCTGTCTGTCTGTCTGTCTGTCTGTCTGTCTGTCTGTCTGTCTGTCTGTCTGTCTGTCTGTCTGTCTGTCTGTCTGTCTGTCTGTCTGTCTGTCTGTCTGTCTGTCTGTCTGTCTGTCTGTCTGTCTGTCTGTCTGTCTGTCTGTCTGTCTGTCTGTCTGTCTGTCTGTCTGTCTGTCTGTCTGTCTGTCTGTCTGTCTGTCTGTCTGTCTGTCTGTCTGTCTGTCTGTCTGTCTGTCTGTCTGTCTGTCTGTCTGTCTGTCTGTCTGTCTGTCTGTCTGTCTGTCTGTCTGTCTGTCTGTCTGTCTGTCTGTCTGTCTGTCTGTCTGTCTGTCTGTCTGTCTGTCTGTCTGTCTGTCTGTCTGTCTGTCTGTCTGTCTGTCTGTCTGTCTGTCTGTCTGTCTGTCTGTCTGTCTGTCTGTCTGTCTGTCTGTCTGTCTGTCTGTCTGTCTGTCTGTCTGTCTGTCTGTCTGTCTGTCTGTCTGTCTGTCTGTCTGTCTGTCTGTCTGTCTGTCTGTCTGTCTGTCTGTCTGTCTGTCTGTCTGTCTGTCTGTCTGTCTGTCTGTCTGTCTGTCTGTCTGTCTGTCTGTCTGTCTGTCTGTCTGTCTGTCTGTCTGTCTGTCTGTCTGTCTGTCTGTCTGTCTGTCTGTCTGTCTGTCTGTCTGTCTGTCTGTCTGTCTGTCTGTCTGTCTGTCTGTCTGTCTGTCTGTCTGTCTGTCTGTCTGTCTGTCTGTCTGTCTGTCTGTCTGTCTGTCTGTCTGTCTGTCTGTCTGTCTGTCTGTCTGTCTGTCTGTCTGTCTGTCTGTCTGTCTGTCTGTCTGTCTGTCTGTCTGTCTGTCTGTCTGTCTGTCTGTCTGTCTGTCTGTCTGTCTGTCTGTCTGTCTGTCTGTCTGTCTGTCTGTCTGTCTGTCTGTCTGTCTGTCTGTCTGTCTGTCTGTCTGTCTGTCTGTCTGTCTGTCTGTCTGTCTGTCTGTCTGTCTGTCTGTCTGTCTGTCTGTCTGTCTGTCTGTCTGTCTGTCTGTCTGTCTGTCTGTCTGTCTGTCTGTCTGTCTGTCTGTCTGTCTGTCTGTCTGTCTGTCTGTCTGTCTGTCTGTCTGTCTGTCTGTCTGTCTGTCTGTCTGTCTGTCTGTCTGTCTGTCTGTCTGTCTGTCTGTCTGTCTGTCTGTCTGTCTGTCTGTCTGTCTGTCTGTCTGTCTGTCTGTCTGTCTGTCTGTCTGTCTGTCTGTCTGTCTGTCTGTCTGTCTGTCTGTCTGTCTGTCTGTCTGTCTGTCTGTCTGTCTGTCTGTCTGTCTGTCTGTCTGTCTGTCTGTCTGTCTGTCTGTCTGTCTGTCTGTCTGTCTGTCTGTCTGTCTGTCTGTCTGTCTGTCTGTCTGTCTGTCTGTCTGTCTGTCTGTCTGTCTGTCTGTCTGTCTGTCTGTCTGTCTGTCTGTCTGTCTGTCTGTCTGTCTGTCTGTCTGTCTGTCTGTCTGTCTGTCTGTCTGTCTGTCTGTCTGTCTGTCTGTCTGTCTGTCTGTCTGTCTGTCTGTCTGTCTGTCTGTCTGTCTGTCTGTCTGTCTGTCTGTCTGTCTGTCTGTCTGTCTGTCTGTCTGTCTGTCTGTCTGTCTGTCTGTCTGTCTGTCTGTCTGTCTGTCTGTCTGTCTGTCTGTCTGTCTGTCTGTCTGTCTGTCTGTCTGTCTGTCTGTCTGTCTGTCTGTCTGTCTGTCTGTCTGTCTGTCTGTCTGTCTGTCTGTCTGTCTGTCTGTCTGTCTGTCTGTCTGTCTGTCTGTCTGTCTGTCTGTCTGTCTGTCTGTCTGTCTGTCTGTCTGTCTGTCTGTCTGTCTGTCTGTCTGTCTGTCTGTCTGTCTGTCTGTCTGTCTGTCTGTCTGTCTGTCTGTCTGTCTGTCTGTCTGTCTGTCTGTCTGTCTGTCTGTCTGTCTGTCTGTCTGTCTGTCTGTCTGTCTGTCTGTCTGTCTGTCTGTCTGTCTGTCTGTCTGTCTGTCTGTCTGTCTGTCTGTCTGTCTGTCTGTCTGTCTGTCTGTCTGTCTGTCTGTCTGTCTGTCTGTCTGTCTGTCTGTCTGTCTGTCTGTCTGTCTGTCTGTCTGTCTGTCTGTCTGTCTGTCTGTCTGTCTGTCTGTCTGTCTGTCTGTCTGTCTGTCTGTCTGTCTGTCTGTCTGTCTGTCTGTCTGTCTGTCTGTCTGTCTGTCTGTCTGTCTGTCTGTCTGTCTGTCTGTCTGTCTGTCTGTCTGTCTGTCTGTCTGTCTGTCTGTCTGTCTGTCTGTCTGTCTGTCTGTCTGTCTGTCTGTCTGTCTGTCTGTCTGTCTGTCTGTCTGTCTGTCTGTCTGTCTGTCTGTCTGTCTGTCTGTCTGTCTGTCTGTCTGTCTGTCTGTCTGTCTGTCTGTCTGTCTGTCTGTCTGTCTGTCTGTCTGTCTGTCTGTCTGTCTGTCTGTCTGTCTGTCTGTCTGTCTGTCTGTCTGTCTGTCTGTCTGTCTGTCTGTCTCAAACTCAACCGAACCGCTTGGCCGATTTTAATGAAATTTGGTACCTAGGCTGGGTCTTGGGTCGAGATGGTCCCATTTAAAAATGAACAAAATCCACCGAACACAAACCAAATAAAAGGGTGGGGGTAGATTTAAAAAATTAGAGTTTATGTGAAAATATGGCGTGTGTGATATCAAATGAAAGGTAATTGAGTCTGCAGTTAAACAAAATACATTGTAATTTATTTAAAAAAAAGGGTGGGGGTATATTTTAAAAATTAGAGTTTAAGTGAAAATATGGCGTGTGTGATATCAAACGAAAGGTAATTGAGTCCGAAGTTTAACAAAATACATTTTAGTTTTTTGTTTTTTTTAAGGGTGGGGGTAGATTTAAAAATTTTTAGTTTAAGTCAAAACATGGCTTGTGTGGTATCAAACAAAAGGTAATTTAGTCTGGAGTTGAATAAAATATATTTCAGTTTTTAGTTATATTAGCTCACACGTACACTATAACTCTAGTACCTAGTGTGAGCTTAGGGGCCCATATATTGGCAGAGTATTTTTTTATGTACGTGCTTGCTAGAGCCATGATTCTTTCTTTTTAAACCCTGTTTATGCGTGTTTTAGAGAAGTCGCAAGTTTTTCGTATTTGTTCGATAAGCATAAAACTCACTTTAACATAGACCATGGTTCATTGCAAGTGTGTTAACCCAGTAAGAAGCGAAATAAAGTTTCAACCCTTAGATTCTCGTTTCCTACCCCTTTATTTATGAGCACTCGGCGTCGGCGGAGTGGAGTAGGGCAAGCTAGAGCCCCCAAGATAAATGTACGGTTAATTCCGTAAAACTGCGGTAATAAACATGCCCCCGAGGAAGCCGAAACCACCCCGAGACTGATGCTCTTTGGTCAGTTGTTCGCCCTGATTTATACTAAACTGACCGAAAGCTGGAACACTTTGGGGGTTTCTTCCTAGTTACTTACATCATATTGTCGGATACGATTTTGTTTAAAATCGAACCCTTAAACGAGGGTACCCTAGTAGATCTCTTGTGTGTATAAAATAAATATAAAAAAGTTTTAAAAACGTTACAAACTTTAATGAATACAAAATAAAACTTTGTTGCAATTTACAAATTGTTACAAGCCTTTTCTTATGACCTATAAAATAAACAAGACCCAAAATATTAAAATAAAAACTTTAACTTACCAATATAACAAACTGCAAAATATTTTTCAAATAAAATCTTACGTTTCTTAATTAATTTAGAGGTTTTAGTTTAAGTTCAACAAAACTTAGAATGTGACTACCGACTTGTCTCCTCAAAGTTTGGGTTTTTATTAACGGTAGGTTGGACCTAAGTAATCCATTATCCCCTCTTTGAAGAGCTTCGAAGAACCAAGTCAGTTGCGTTGCTGATAGGCCTAAAGTTTACTTTACATTCTAGCCAATGAGCTAAACAAGAAAACTTAAACAAAATCAGAAATAAAATGACATTTTAAAGACAACAATTTCTTATCTCACAGTTTTTCCATAGCCAATCACTTTGAAGGGAAAACCCTCTTTCTACTTGAGTTTACCCCTCGCTTAACCATTCCAGCTCCCACTCCTAACTTTTCAGTAGTTTTTTTCGCATCAACCACCTGCTGTGTGGTAGGCGGGACCTATACGTTTATTATTGTGAAGGGAGGCGGAACCACTTTCTTATCTCTGCAAAACCGTGTTTTGCGCTTTTCGTTTCTCTATGCTGGTTTCGTACAGTGGCACAGTCAAGGGTAATTTACATTCCTGACAATATCAATTGACATATATATGCATCCTTTAACGTGGTTTAACGTGTCGTCCCTTAAAACATGTGCAAATTCATGTACATGAGTGGCCGTGGGTTACCATAGCAGAAAACCATGCTTAAACGGGAAGACATTTGGAAATTACCTTCGACTGGAGTGTGATTTCACGATAAATGTCACTGTTATAAAATTATATTTTATTCTATAATCTAAGTATCCAAATGACTTAGCCATTTGGATACTTGAAAACTTTACAAAGGAATGAGAAACTTATCGCTTTTCTTGCCATGCCGTTTTTTCGCGAGTAACTAATCGTCGCATACCATTTGCCACGATAAGCCACGTTAAAGGATGTGTGTGAAGGGGCGCTAAGAAACTAAGTCATTAGACTAGTGCAAGTATCTTCTGGAAGAGGAAATTTACTAACAGCATAAAAACTATTGAAAAAATGGAGGAAAATTTATCGAAGCCAACGGGAAAAAAGACTCGATCCGAGGTATTAGGGTGAAATAGATTGTTTTTAGTGATGGAGAATGGTTTTTAGCGACCCACACACACACACACACACACACGCATCATATTAAAAAGTAAAATCAAAAGTTACTGGTAATAAAAAAACTACAACTCTTGTAAAAATATTTTTTTTTCATAGCCTAAAATTTTCCGAGAAAGATCGTAAACTATTTTTTATTTTGAATTTTATTTTTTATTCCAAAAGGCATTAGCAGCACTGATCAAATAAATAAATATTTATGTGATATTTCAACTGGTACGTGTCCATTTGAGGGAAATATTCTTGAGAGCTGCTACCTCCAGCATTTTGATCGACTTATAAACAGTCATGTGTCAATTTAAGAGAAATATTGTAGCGGGTATTTCTCATAAATAGACACATTTTAGAGGGTAAATGTCCAACAGCTTTGATTGGCAGACAGTACGCGAGTAGAGAGTTGCTTAATAGTAATACACCGATTGAAATTGATGTCCGAGAGCAGAAACTGTAGAAGTTCCAATCGACTTTAAATTGCAACAGTGTAAATAAGTCATGAGGCAGAGTGAGAGCTAAAATCATCCACATCTACTCTCAGAACCTCTCAGATGTGCACAAATTCCCGATAGTAATCTTAAATGGGAACAAAGTAGAAAGTAAGTGTCAAGAGAACAATTATAGTTTCTACTATGTTAAAGACTTGAATTCAATGCCTACTGGAAATGTTTTTAAAATCAATAAACATTTTTGGATTTTATGAGCCAACAACTAATTTATTTCCAATTGCGAAAAATATGCTTTATTTTCTTACAAAAATAGGTTCAACTAAATTGCGAAAATGGCCTAATTTTTACCGGCTATATTTACTATAAAACGTTTTCGTTTAAGTGTTAGTTTAACTAAGACAAAAGGGTAAATGAAGCGATTTAGTAAAAAAAACTGTTGCGGTGCTTGACGTGGCCATAATTTACCATGTCGAACAGTTTCTGTTTGATCTTTGTATTCCCAAGAGTAACCGAGTTACAGAGATTTTGCAATTATAATTTTTGATTACTTTAGACTACTTACTTTATGTTACTAGTGACAGTGATAGTTGAATGTAATAGTAGGTTAAATAAATAAATAAATAAATATAAAATCACCCTATACGCATAAATCATTGAAAATTAAGTTCGTAGTGGCCAGTTAGTTTTGGGACAACCTGTAGGCACAAAATTACCATGAAAAAATTTGCAGTGAAAAATAAAAATCGAAGTAATGATTTTTTCGAAAAACTAACTTTTGAATTTTAAAAGAATGTGTGTTTTTCAAATTTTGCTATTTTTAAACATCGTCCGCTATCTTTGATTGACCACCATTTGTTTAAGCTACCACTTTAAGATGGCTATCATAGGTTTTTTTAACATCCTGGCAAAATGTTCTAACTATGGTAAAAATTATGTCTGTATGTATGTTTGTCTGTATGTCTGTCTGTATGTTTGTCTGTATGTCTGTATATCTGTTTGTAAAGGGTTTTGGCTCTAGATGGTCCCATTTAAAAATGAATAAAATCCCAGGACATAAGCCGACAAAAAAGGGTGGGGGTAGATTAAAATAAATGGATCCATGACGGATCTGATACCTTCCTAGCTAGCCTATTAGCACAGTTCAAGTGAAGCTAGGGTTGGCAACCGTATTATATTATATAGTATTGTACTATATTTCGGGCCTACATACTATATACTGTTAAAGAAATATATAGTACGCAAAAATAATATATTTTACTAGGACATTGAGTATATAACCCATGGGCAGATGGCGCTTAAATAAATTCGTCTGGTACGCAATATTCAGGGCTGCCAGTACGATTTAGTTACATGTGCAAGTTCCGAGGCTCATGCCTATCATACAAATGCCATTATATCATAGTAGTTGTCCCTAAATATTGCGTACCAGACGAATTTCTTTCAGCGCCATCTACCCCTCAATATGATAAAGCTCGCCGGTGGCTCCTCTATATAGGTTATTTACTCTATGACTAGGATCTTGATTTGCTGTATATTTTGCAAGGCCGACACAAAAATCAAACAAATCCCTTAATTTCTGAACGTACCGATATACCTATAACTGAACGCGCCTTTTGACAAAAAGCATATTGAATAAATGGTGATAATATGCATTTTCCATTGCTTTGCGGATTTATGTGAAAAGTGTGTAAAAAACATTTTTTCTCATAAAATACTATATATTTTTTAGGTGTACCAAAGGAGCGCCAGAAATATAGAGACTCATGTTACCTTTGTGGACCTACAAAAAGCATATGATACCGTTCCAGTAGAAAAACTATGGACAGTGTTAGAGCAGACTAATATCAATCATACATACATAAAAGCGATAAAAGAACTATACGAAGGGTCAAAATCTAAAATTAAAATTGGAAATCGACTTTCAAAAGAATTCCTGGTAACAAAAGGCTTAAGACAGGAATGTTGTATCTCTCCAACTCTTTTTAAAATATATATCGCAGTAGCTCTAAAAAACTGGAAACGTAAAGTGCATGGCATGGGAATACAACTTTACGACCGATTAATCATAACACACTACAGTTTGTGAAAGGCTTTCGCGGCCATCGTCCAATGGTGAGTGTGCTTTCGGGCTGTTCGGCCGTCGTCGTTGGAAATTCGTTCTCGACGTTTCGCCATCTCGAGTGGATGGCATCTTCAGGAGATGTTGACTGTTTGTCGGCTTCTCGAAGACTGGTGGTTAGTCTGTCGCGGGCGCAGGTTATATACGCTATGGTGGGCGGGGCGTATATCAGAGCTGGTCGGTGATTGGTCACATTCCCTTAATTCAGTTTTGTTATTGTGAGCGAGCCGTTTAGTGTTTTTAAGAACCGGTACCCATGTTCTGTTAATTTTAAGAGTTTCTTCAGATCTGTTGAAGTTCTGCTGGTGTTTATGAATTTCGATTGCTTCTCTATAGAGTCTTGGATAGTATGAAGAGGAGGCGCAGAGAACTTGTGTGTCTTCGAATTTTATTCGGTGGTCTTCATTGTTTAGTGTGTGGTCTGCAACTGCGGATTTTTCCGTATGTCCGAGTCGACAGTTGGCTTTGTGTTTTTTGATTCTTGTGTTTACGGACCGTTTGGTTGTTCCGATGTAGACACTTCCACAGGTACAGGGAATGCGGTATACCCCCGAAGAACTTAGTGGGTTCCTTATATCCTTCGCAGATCTGAGGTGGTTCTCGATCTTCTTAGATGGCTTGAAGATCGTTTTTATGTTGTGTTTTCCCAGAATACGTCTGATCCTATCTGTCACTCTAGGGATGTAGGGCAGAAACGCTCTTGAAGTAACTTCGCGGCTGCTCAGTCCACCGCTACTGTTACTTCTAGTGCTCGGCTTTGGTCGTATACATTTATCTATGTCGCTTTGAGTGTATCCATTTGCTACGAGGGCGTTTTTAATATGGTTTAATTCTTTGTCTAGATGTTCTGGTTCGCAGATTCTTTTCGCCCTCTCTACCAATGTTCTTATTACCCCTTTTCGTTGGCACGGGTGGTGGTTAGATGTGTTGTTTAGGTAGCGGTCTGTGTGAGTAGGTTTCCTGTATACGGTATGTCCTAGTCGTCCCTCTTTCCTCGTTACTAGTACGTCAAGGAATGCTAAGCGAATTAGCATCAATCCAAAGATCAATGAGTCAAAAAAATCTGACAGAAGATGACTGTCAGGATCGAAGAAGGTGGAGAGTAGGCGTCGGACAACGTGGAAAAACGTTCTAAACCAACTATATAAAAAATAAAAAAATGCTCAGCGAGCTTTTAATTTGAAAGGTAATTTTTCAATTTTAACAAAAATTTTTTATGACTATCGTTTAGCATTTTTGATAAGCTTTCCCCAAAGAGGTGTCACAAGTAGGGTAATTCCATTCAAGATCTATAAGTCAGTGGGGGTATTGCTTGAGTGGTGGGTCGCTGTGGTTTGAAAAATACTTAATTTTAATTTTGCTGGGTCGCTTCAATTCCCTATTTGTAATTTATGCTGAACAATTAATTTTTCTTGTAAAATTGATTTTTTAGCTAATTTATTTGAAGGGTAATTTTTCAATTCCACTATAAAACTTTTATGATCATCGTTTAGCATTTTTATAAGCTTTCCAAAGAGGTGCCACAAGTGGGGTATTGCCATTTAAGATTTTGGAGTAAGTGGGGGTGGCGCCTAAGGGGTGGGTCAGGGTGGTTTAAAAAATACGCGATTTTTATTCCCCCTTGATTTTGTAGAAACGATATTGTTTATTTTTTTGCTATCTTTATTGGTTTAAAAACTATAGCTGTTGTAGATTTTCAATGTATTTATGAGCTTTTAAATAAGTGCCTTAATAATATTATAGGTATGTGGAGTATATGTATCTACTTGTCAAAAAAATTTGTACACCTGCAATATAAAAACCCATGATAGGTGTACAATTTTTTTTGAAAAGCAGTATATAATTGTGGTGCGATATCTCAGTTTTAAAAATAAATATTTATAAGTTGAGTATGTTCATGGGCGGTTTAATAGTATATTACATAAAAATAGAAGAAAGTGACAGATTTCACACGAGCGTGAATGTTGTAAACGAGGCGCTAGCCGAGTGTAAGAAAGTTACTTTTCATCAAGTTGTGTACGCTATTTTTCCTACGAACACTGTTGAACTATAGGTACTAAGTTTTGTAAAAATTGGACTTTAATTTTGTACAAATCAAATGAAACTGCTTTTCCACACATGAGTGGAGAAGTACTTTGCAACACATATGCTACGTCATCGTACAGTTTTCCATATATGTCCGGAAATGTGTTTTCCACACATGTGCGAAAAAATAATAGAACTAATTTCATCATAGATTATTAAATTCATTATTAGAGACATTATTTTGCGAGGTCAGTGACCAAATGACCTTATGGAGGAGCTGGTCTCCCCAGGTTTAGAGGTTTCGGCTGCGGCTCACCCTGTAAAGTTCATGTTTACGGTCTAGTAACGTAAATACCTATTAAAATAGCCAATTAATTATTACCATTTACAGGACACATGTTTGATTCACTAAAAAAATTTACTGATAATTCTGTACCTGATTGAGTATTGAAATACTGATTTTGATCAGAAGATTTTTTCCCATTAGGATCCTTAGTATTTTTGTTATAATCGCGTAAGAACGGATTATGTTCAAACTGATTATGATACTGATTAATTTGAATATCTCCATGTTGGTTGCTTTGCTGTTGATTATTGCGAATCTCTTTATGTTGATTATTTTGAGGATATTGGTGTTGGTTATCATGAATCCCTTCATGTTGATTGCTTAGGTAATGTTGGTTTGGTGCTCCTATCAAGGGGCTATGTTCTTCACCTCTTCCATTGTTATTACATTTACACTAAAGAGAGGAGAGAAGCTCCACTTGAACGCATCCGCGGGTGGCGTGGGGAGTTATTTTCGCGGCGGACCAAAATGGGTACGAATTACATTATACAATAATCGTGTGAGCTTAGGTGCCCATAAATTGGCAGAGTATTTATTATGGAAATTAACCCGATTTGCGTAATTTTTTTAAAAACTTTTCCTGAGCAATTTACTTTCCCGATTAAAATTAAATGTTCGCTTGAATTTTAAGCGAGCACGTATAAAAAGTTTGTTAAACCATGGTTAAACCAAATTAAAAACTCGAAATGATCAAAAGTTCATTAAAGGCTAGTTTTTCAGGGAAAATATTAAATCATTTTTAAATAAATTACCATAAATTACCATTATGCGTTATAGTATATAGTAAATTGATTGGAAAAAATAGTAACGCAAATTTTTTTTAACAAATCGAATACATTTCATCATAGTTACGTTCCATCAGGCCGTTCAACAGTCGTAAAACCGTCCGAAAAATCCTATTTGCGTTCCAGGTCGACGTTGTACTGTTATCGGACAGTCAGTTTTACGTTCCATCAGGCCACTTAAACCGGCTTCGGACTTCTCTGAAATACAAGTATTGAAGACAGGCCCATTGGAAATAATTGCATTTCATTCTTTTCGTTGTTTGTGTTTATCATGCAAAAATTGTATGTAAAACACACACATTTCTAGTTTACATCACCTGAGGTAAAAAATGACCATAAAATTACATTAAATTTACATTTGTCTGAGAAAATTAAAAAACAGTAAATAACCCAAAAAATTTAAATTTTTCTCAAATTAAATTAAGTTTTACAACCAATTTTAATACATGACAAAATGCCACGTAAATAAAAAAATATTTTTTAAACATCTGCAGCATCTGTTGATTTTTTTGAAAGAGCCTCTTAATTTTTATTGCTACGGGACTGCCGAATGTTATAGGTACGTACCACATGGAAAAAAGCTATACTGACCATAGGGTAGCCTGCTTAGAAAGAGAAAAACTAGTTTAGTAGGTGGTTGGATAGGAATAAAAACATAAGGGTTTACCCTGATCGCAGCAAATCCCGGTGACCTGTGAACTAAAAGTTAAAAGAAGAGGGGTAATGTGAAATGATGTGAAATTTTACACCAGATTTGGCGGAAGAACAAAGGACTTCGCTTTAAAATGTGATTTTCCTAACTTCTTGGAAGTATCACGATCTCTATTTTCTAAAAATGAATAAAATCACAGAAGCTTTGTGAATATTAAGGCTTTGTATAATATGTAGGTAATTTCACAAAAATTTCAAAAATAAAAAATTCGAGCGAGGACCAATAGAGACGCGAAAATCAAGTGAGTCGCATGCGCAGTTTGACTTTCAGAAGATTTTGAGGGAGTACTCCTCGGGGAGATTTCAAGAATACTGACACTGATGGAACACTGCTAATAATAGGTTAGGAAATTTTGTCTACTTCCTCCCCTTGAGCATTTTTGTAAAACTCATGTTCTACAATTCTCTACAATTCCTCTGTCTAGGTTGTCTTTTAATGTCTTTCAAAGTGGTGGCAGAACCTCCAGCAGTGGCGGCTCATTTTATTTTATGTACTTCAATTTATAAATTATATTTGGTAACACTCTGCAATGCAGTGGATCACACTCCGACTCGATACGACCTGAGGAATGGACCACTGAAACCCAAAGGAGCGTAGAACACACTGCAAACAGATGGTCACTTCGAATAGACACACCGGGGCGCCCTAGAGGCTTGCTATTTCTCTTCACTGCCCACATTCAACATAGAGGAAGAGCAGCCGAGCGACCGGGGGCGTCTAAACTATCTCATGGAGAGTGTGTGTCAAGATTTTTTTTCACGTACCTACTAAGTTAATAAAGTTACCAAAAATAATGCCACTTGAATGTTAAAACAATGTATCTATATAACAAAGACATTTATCTATGTAACAAAAGAAAGTTAAATTGTTGTTGCAAATATCCCTGCAAGGCTGGATTGTCAAAATGTTACGTTCTCCCAAGCCTAAATTGTTTGATAATTTTTTTACATATTTCATCATCTGGCACCCCCAAGACATATTCCTGGGTGCGCCACTGCGAATACTATGGAAAATAAAATAACAAAAATGTTTTCAGCGAATACATTTAAAAGTCAACAGGCTGGAAAGCACTTTTTGTACAGGGTGTCCCAAATTCGATGATTGTTGGGGTTTTAGGCATTTCTAGGAGAAAGAGAAATAAACGATTCCGACTAGCGAACCCCGGTTTTTAAGAGATGAGTAAGAGCAAAAACCGCATCTTGATAGCAAGAGGTTTTTGGGCTACGGGGGGTTTTTAAAAAGTCTGCATTTTGGGAGAGGGCATATAACTTTTGTAATTATGAAAATAAATTTTTCCAACTGTTAAATTTAACTTAATCTGTCACTTAATTGTTGACATATGAAAAGTTGGTACTTTTCATATGGAATGTCCTCTTTTTATTCAATTTTTGAAATTAGGGGAAGATTTCCGTTAAAATGACACTCCATATTTTATAAATGTTTTTTTGTTTCTTGTTTACTTCTTTGTTTTAGATTATTTAAATTTTTTAATTTTTGAACTGATACAAAAAGTTGGTATTTTTGTTATGGACTGACACTCTCTTTATTCGATTTTTGAAATCAGCTTAAAATTTGAACATGACGTCACATACTCCATATTTTATATTTTTTTTTTGTTTTTTAAATGTTTGTTTTATTTATTTCTTTAGTTTTAATTATTTTTTTATTTTAAACATTTTAAAAAACTTTCAATCCCGTATACTAGTATAATAATTAAATTATCACAAAGAATATGAAAAAATACAAAAAATGTTATGAAATAAAGGGGTCATTATTTTATACTATATCTAAAAAACTAAATATGGCAGATAGAATTCAATTCGACGCATTCCTTAATAATTTTTTTATGAAAAAATAATAAAATAATTTTTTGTCGCTGAGCGGGAAAGATTTTGTTTCTCTTGTATTTTTCCGTGCGAAGCTAGAAAGTTGTATACCCACCGAGCTCCAAGATCAAATGGACACCTAAAAGCCACGAAAAATTGTTGTTTTCTTTATTCGCGCGTCCTAAACTTCACATTTCTAGTATTTTTGGCTCACACTCCGCTGACTTGACATAAAACGTCGCGAAGGCGGTAAAAATGCAATATGCATTGACCCGACCTGGGACACAAATTATATCACGGTCATGGGTACTGGTTTTCGTTTCATCTGCCTGCCTTTTGTTTTTACTCTGGTAGTTCCTTTTATATTTGTAGATGTCGCCACTTATGTGAAAGCATACGGTATCGCAGGCAATATTTTTTCATTTCTCTTACCAACTTCGTAAGATGAGAGTAAGTGTTCTGAAGAGTCCCTTAAGGAGGAAACAGTTAACTGTCAACACTTAATAGGTGTCATTAAATCTTGGACCACCGTGGGTTTACAGCTTTCGAGCTGCCCACTGAAAAATTCAAGAGAAACAGAATCTTTCTGTGCGTGCTTAGCCATGAAACATTTTTGTTTTTTTTATTGAAGGGTGCTAAACTTTACGTTTGAAAAAACAATTATTACAAAAAAAAATCAAAAACTAAAAGTTATAGGCCCCCTTCCAAAATGCAGACATTTCATAAACCCCTGTACCTCAAAAAAAATGAACTTGCTATCAAGATGCGGTTTTCACCTTTAACCATCTCGTGAAAATTGGGTCTCACAAGGGGGGATAGTTTTTTCTAGCTCAACAGCCAAAAGGATCGAATTTGAAATTACTAAAAATAGGCCTTTAGTGAGACAAAATAACAATATTTTTTAAAAGTGTAAGTAAGCAAAAATTATTTTTTTTAATTAATTTCTGGAGAATATCAAAAAAAAGAAGAATACACAATTTTTAGATTGTAAATAGCCAAAGAATCATAATGAAAGGATTGAAGGAAAAGTCCAAAATACTTCTCAAAACACACTACGCATTTCGATATATAAATATCATTATCAAGTGTGATTGTGTAGTTTTTATTTTTACCTTCCTGGCCCGCGCAGCAACAGCTAGAGAAGGTATTATTTTCGACAATTTTTTTTTTTTGAGATAACGCCGAGAATGTGTTATTTGGATGTATTTTGACCTATCTTAGCCATATCGTCGTGATGTCTGTGTATGTGTGTGTGTGTGTGTGTGTGTAACTCTGCGTAACACGATAGCTCCTAAACCGCTGATCCGATTTTCATAAAATTTTCAGGTAAAATAGTGTTCAACACTCTAACGAGCTGATTAGTTTTTGGTCATAATCCATGTATGCTGACAGTTTTTTTGACAATTAAATAGTTTTAAAAATGCTAACTTTTTAACGGAGCATCACATCTGTATGCTGTTTTCGAAATGTGAAAGAACACATTTTGCTCAATGATTTGTATTCTTATCAAAAACTACGTAGGAGTTTTAGTTTCTGAGATATTTACAAAAAAACTGTTTTCAAGGCTGATATATCATGGTTTCACTTAAGGTGTGCTAATAGGCTAGCTAGGAAGGTATCGGATCCGGTCAAGGATCCATTTATTTTGACTTGTGTCCTAGATTTTGGCCTTAAAAGAGGGATTTTTATTTTCCATCACACTTGATAATGATATTTAGAGCCCATCGCACCGACTTTTTTTTCCATTTCTTAGCCTAAAGAATACCTTATTTCGTAAAATTTTGTTGCACCGAATTTAAAGGCAGACTTATTCCTTTCTTAGTGTTGTTAAAATTAAGTCAGCTTTTTTCGTGACTTTACCGTTCCTTAAGAGCTGCTTAAAGATAAGATGCTGGTCACATAATGTTACCCGTCTGGCATGGCCATAGCAACTGAAAATACCTACAAATGAGCAGTGTTTGAACGGTTTGAACTAAAGTGAATTTTGTGTTTTTTTGTAAATAAAGTAAAAGACAAGTTTTTTTTTTAATAAATAAAAATTATTTTGAAAAACTTTATTGCACAAGATAACGGCCAGATTTTAGTTCTTTTGGCTCAATGTTTTTGTGATCTATGTATCGATTACAAAAATATTATAATAATTTAAATAAAGTTTAATCTAATTTTTACTACAGTATTTTCGTCCGATTTTTGGATTAACTGTTGTTCATAGCCTGGTGGGTACAGCGGTAAGGGTAGGATAGGACTGACCAGTGTAAGAAAACCCTTGCATTTAAATGAAACTGCAGTGCATGCAATAACAAGACGATTTTCCTTTCTGCCTTTACATTTTACCCTAATTTCATTATAATTATTAATCCTTTGGTTGTATCCAGGGGTGTATGGGCCGCTGCCTTATGAACAGGAGCCTTATGGGCAGGTGCCTTATTGGCCTGTGCCTTAGCAGCAGTACATTTTTCGGCCGGGCGCGGATTTTGTCCGGGGCTGGATGGGGAACCGTAAACCAGCCCGGGAAAAAATACGCGACGGTACCAACAAGGCGACAAGGGCACCCAAATTCAAAAAAATCGAGTAGCACCATCTCGATTTCATCATCTTCCAAAAATTCAAGAACTTTCATTTTTGTAAATAAATTTTTAAAGGCGACTTGACACAGGAAATTGATGGGTTTTGACAAAACTATTTTGGGACGTACTGGGTGTTCTTGTTGTTTTTTCATAGTTTAATAATTATGTTGGTTGAAACAGCGGCGTTGCCTGATTGGGTCACAAGGTGGCCGCATCTTAACAAAGAAGAGGAGATTTTTTCTCGGTGCAACAAATTTAAAAATAAGGCATGCTTAAAATTAAAGCAATCCATAGTTAAGAAAGGGAATTTTAAAAGTCGGTGCGATGGGCCCTTATATATCGAAACGCGTAGTGTATTTTGAGAAATAAAAAAGATTGTGAGGTATTTTGGACATTCCCTTCAATCCTTTCATTATGGTTCTACTTCACGCTAAGGTCACTATTCACAGTTCCTACTTCGTGATATAGTGACCTTACTTCACTAACTAACCCTGGAGTGATGTCATATTTTCTTTTTTTAATCCCTTTTGCCCCTTTCTTTCACTCCTCTAAATTCTTGAAATTCAGGGAGTATTGAACTTTTTTCTTTTTTTGGCCGTCCCTAGCTCACTTACTAAAATATTGTAGATTATACCTGTTACACCCTGTATTTTCTGCACATCTGGACCGCCTTGAGAAGTGTTTGATTGTCATTAAACTGTTTTTGAAGTGAGAAAGGCCACACTTTTTTCTCATATATTTTCGGGAACATATGCATATTTTAGGTTTAACTATGTGTGGTCTGTTTTTTGCAGAGATTCCAGAATGGCTAGAGATTGACATTACCACTGAAAATAACAAACCAAACTTACAACCTAGTTTGATTTTATCGCGGCCTTGTCAAAATAACGGAGACTATCAGCTGTTGTTATTATATACTACTACTATGTCGGTGTTTTTCTATGTTGTCCGACGCCTACTCTCCATCTCCTTCGATCCTGACAATCTTTTTCTGTTAGGTTTTTTTGACTAATTGATCTATTGATTGACTGTTGCCATTTTAGTTTAGGACGCCCTCTTTTTCAGCGCCCTATTGGTTGCCATTCTAGGACCTGCTTTGGTAATCTTTTGTCGTTCATCCGTTGTACATGGCTGTACCATATTCGTTGTCGGTTAGTGATGTTATTCTACAAACACTTTCCATCTTTGTTTATATTTTTTTGTTACGCGATAAGTCTTTATTCCATACGATAGCGTGCTTTTCACCGTTGTTTCATATATGTTAAATTTTACATTATTTTTTATGTCTCTTCTCCTTTTTTTTATCTCATTTAATAACCGTGACTCTTTCGCCGACACTAAGGCCGCCATTTCGGGAGGCCTAATTGCACGGGTCATCGGCCACCTTTGGAACCCCAGACCGGGTATTTTTTTTATCCGGTTCTTTTGTCCCTTAGAATGGCCTTCCGTCTGAAGGAGTGTGTAACAAAGTCCGCCTTCACGAGATATCCGACCTCATCCGGCCTGGTTACCGGCGTGAATGAAGGGGTAGGACAATATTACATTTTACACTCCCCAGGAATCCTATAAATGTCTGCCGCACCCGACCTTGGCAACCGAAGGGGATTGAACCCGCCACTGTAGCAAGTGAGATTCCTAAAACTCACTCGTGTTTAATGCGCGAACGCACCAAGCCACCTTGGCTACCTCTCTGCTCCTTAAAATACTGTTAAGACATACAATAACCTTTTTTGCTTTTACTATTATATTTTTCAATTCTTTACAGTCTGTTCCTGTCTTATCAAATCTGACACCCAAGTAGATATAATCATTGCATGGAGATATTGCAAGGGCGGATCCAGAGGTGCTTCTCGGGGGGGGGGCACTTTAGGTGACATTCTCTGTTGGTAAAAAACGGTATATATTTTTTTAAGCAGCATTTTATTGAATTAGTCAGTGATTAGAAATCTGAGCCCTGAAGGTGAGAAAAACTAGAGATATCCCAAAAAAAATAACCCCAAAGTTAAATTCGCCCCGCCTGGGAAAACAGTCTATTAAACTAAAAAACAAAGGAAAAAATCGGCAACACGCTAGAAGCTTACCTTCTGTAATTCTGTAGCAGTCCCAAAATTTCACTGGCGGCTGCGGCCCTTTCTTGCGACTGGAATTTCGGTCTTCAACCCAAAAACACGCGTGACTTCTTTCAGTTTTTTGTCGGAAGTGATTTCTTCATTCCCCTGTCACACACAGGGTGGCGCTTCAAACTCCCAGCGTGAGCAAAAAACGCGCATGATTTTACCAAAATGATCAGGTGATCAAAAAAATAATAACTTTCAACAAAGAGAGATATTATCACCTGATCGGAATTTTTCCCATACAGGTCTTTCTCCTTTGAAGGTTTTTGCAGAAAGCCCAAAAATATCAAAACAAACTTTAAGGTTAGGTTTTCCAAAAAATTCAAAATAAAACAATAAAGAAAATTTTTATAGAAAAACCCAAAAAACAAAAAAATCAAAAAAAAGGTTATTCAATTATCCAAAAGGTCTAAACAATAAATTAGCATTTTAGCAACAATAATTTTATCGCAATAACTATGGACGTCATACTTAAGTTAATTCAAATAAGCATGATTCACGCTACACAAGGCTTTGAAGGTTGGTTACTGGCTGGGTAACGGACATACCTTCACCAAACAACGGTCAAGTAATCCTTTCGCGGTTTTTACTTGCACGACACGGGGGATTCTATCTGGACTCGAGTAAATTTTTTCAATTCTACCGAATGACCACTTCAATGGGGGTAGGTTTTCGTCTTTCAACGCTACTAATGTTCCAACTTTTGGAGGGTTATCGGGGGTAATACTCCATATGCCAGCGGCGCCAAAAATGCTGCTGGATCTGCTGAACAAGCTGCCAGCGATGGAGACGGTTTAACTTAACATTGATTAGGTCTTCATCGGGAGGGGCTGTCAAGGGTTCCAAAGTGAGGAAATATCCAGGAGTAAGACTTTGAAAGTCATGAGGATCAAGGCTCATACTACACAATGGTCGACTATTTAAAATAGCCTCAATCTGAACCAATACAGTCATCAACTCTTCAAAGGTTAGGATTTGATCCCCCACAATTCTCTTCAGATGAGTTTTCGTGGACTTTACCCCAGACTCATGGAGGCCACCAAAATGCGGACTGGCGGGTGGATTAAAACACCACTTAATCGCTAAAGTCTCAGCAGCTTGCTGACAATAGGACACAAGGAGGTTATTTGCCCCAACAAAATTAGTGCCCTGGTCACTGTAGAGGGCAGCACATCTGCCACGTTTACCAACAAATCGGCGGAGGGCAGCCAAAAATGCATCAGTGGACAAATCAGAAACAGCCTCCAGGTGAATGGCCTTTGTTGGGAAACAAACAAAAATACACCCATAAGCCTTTTGACTTTTTACACCACGACGCTTGGTTAACGTGATGGAGAATGGACCCATAAAATCTACACTAACATGGGAAAAGGGCTTCACCTGGGACACTCTAAATTTAGGAAGGTCACCCATGAATGGGTGCAATGGTTTGGGATTTACCCTGGCAAAACAAAAACACTTGGAAACAACACTGTGAATGGCACTTTTCACCGACAAAATCCAAAACTGTTGATTTAGGATGTACTCCAATAAGCGAGGACCTGGATGTCCATGCTCATTATGGAATTTTTCAATAATCAAAGTGGTAAGCCTGTGACTACGAGGCAACAACATGGGGTGTTTCACCTCATATGCTAAATCAGTGTGACGTAATCTACCGCCCACCCTGAGAACACCATGGGAATCAAGAAAAGGAGCTAACTTTCGAAGAGGCTTAGCACAACTTTCACCCTTACGTATCCTTTTCAAATCTTCAAAAAAAACTTCTTGTTGTACAACTCGCACAACAACTAAAGTAGCATAATAAAGATCTGCCTCATTGAGGGCTTTAGTAGGAAAAGATAAAGAAGGATCTTTTTTCCCTCGAAAAGGTCTCAAACAAAAGGCAACAATGCCCAAGATTTTACGCAAAGAGGAGTACTTAGTGAGTAACAGCTGTACTTCATCAAAGGGTATTTCTGTCACAAAAACAAAACGATTTTCTTTTCCTCAGTGGGTAGATCAGCATCAAACGCATCAATTTTATGGATCATAGGCCATGTTTCACTAAACTGGGCCAACCAGGATGGTCCAGTAAACCAAAGAGGATGTAATTTCGATGATAATAACAATAGATACTTTCATGCGCCGCAGGCAAAAATTTTGAATTTTTATTAGCAAAAACCTTATTTTTTTCTCATTTTTTGTATATTCAAAAAATTCTCGGGGGGGCAAGTGCCCCTAGTGACCCCCCTGAATCCACCACTGAGATATTGTTTGTACATTGTCTAGTTCTAACTCACTTGATTCGTTTCCCATACATAAATACTGTGTCTTGTCCATGGCACTGTTAACCCTGACTTTTGGAATTCTTCCATTAACTTTCTCATCATATACTCCATGTCTTCTTCATCATTATCTACAATTACTTGGTTGTCGGCAAACTGTAGTTTGTATATGGTAAATCGGTCGTTAAGTTCTATTCCCATGCTGTGTACTGTACGTTTCCAGTTTTTTAGAGCTACTGCGATATATATTTTTAAAAAAGTTGGAGAGATACATCATTCCTGTCTTATGCCTTTCGTTACCAAGGAATTCTTTTGAAAGTCGAATTTCAATTTTAGTTTTAGATTTCGACCCTTTATATAGTTCTTTTATCGCTTTTATGTATGTATGATTGATAGTAGTTTGCTTTAAGACTGTCCATAATTTTTCTACTGGAATGGTATCATATGCTTTTTGTAGGTCCACAAAGGTAACACGAGCCTTTATATTTCTGGCACTCACTTTTTCAATTACTTGTTTAAGACAGAAAATATTATCACTGCAAGATCATCTACCTGCATGAAACCCACTTTGCTCTTCTTCTTGTTAAACATACCAAGTGTGTTTCTTCTCTCATTAATATATCGCTTAAATCACACATGTAGGGTCTGAATGACTAGCCCACTAGCACACTTCAAGTGAACTCCAAGCTACCTGCCTTGAACAGTGTTTTTGTAAATATCTTAGAAACCGAAGCTTCTACGAAGTTTTTAGTGGTAACATAAATTATTGAGCAAAACGCGTTCTACTATATTGCAGAAACCGAAAATTCTTCTATCTCTGTCAAAAAGTTAGCATCTTTTCAATTTTTAAACTGTCATTATTGATTTTGAAAAAAATATAATCAACTCTTTACAGTATTGTTTAGGAACAATCGTGGGCGGAACAGACATACACACACACACACACACACACGGACAGAAGTTACGACGATTTTTGTAAGATAGGTCAAAATACACCCAAATAACACATTTTCGGTTATTTCAAAAAAAAATCTTGAAAACATTACTTTCTCTAGCCATTACTGCACAAGCTAGGAAAGTAAAAATAAAGTTTTACTAAAAACTTTTTTTATTTCATTTTTATGACTTTTGAGTTTTCAATTAATATATGTATATGATGAGAAAGTTAACGGAAGAATACCAAAAGTGGGGGTTAACAGTGAACGTGGACAAGACACAGTACTTATGTATTGGAAACGAATCAAGTGAATTAGAACTAGAAAATGGACAAACAATATCTCCATGCAATGAGTATGTATACTTGGGTGTCACATTTGATAAGACAGGAACAGACTGTAAAGAACTGGAAAAAAGGATAGTAAAAGCAAAAAAGGTTATTGGTTGTCTTAACAGTATTTTATGGAGCAGAGAGAAAAAAAAGAATGTAAAATTTAACATATATGAAACAATGGTGAAAAGCACGCTGTTGCATGAAATAGAGACTTGTCGCGTAACAGAAAAATATAAAGCAAAATTGGAAAGTGTCGAAATGGATGCAATAAGAAGATCAATGAGAATATCCAGAACAGATCATATAAGAAATGAGATCATAAAAGAAAGAATGGGAATCGAGGGAAGCATAACTGATGACATCACTAAAAGGCAACTGATATGGTACGGCCATGTACAACGGATGAGCGACGAAAGATTACCAAAGCAGGTCCTAGAATGGCAACCAATAGGGCGCTGAAAAAGAGGGCGTCCTAAACTGGAATGGCAACAGTCAATCCAAAGAACAATGAGTCAAAAAAACCTGACGGAAGATGACTGTCAGGATCGAAGGAGGTGGAGAATAGACGTCAGACAACGTAGAAAAACGTTCTAAACCGACATAGTAGTAGAGTTTCAATTAAATATCTGGAAAGTCCTCCCCTGTATCTGAATTAGATTGAACATGCAAATCAAGAGACCCTCTATATTTAATTCCAGAAAACAAAAACGCTTTTTAAAATGTAAAAAAGAACGAAAAGCTTAAAAAGGGGTTCAATAAAGCAAAGTGGCTGAAACATCATTCATTGGCCGATTCAGTAAAAACATCAGTTATATTGAAACAGGTGTACAGACGTATGAACAAAAAAAATTGTAGCCTTTTTACTGATTTTAATTTCAAAAATGAAATACTCGTATCGTACCTATACCCACCTATTTATCATTGCTATATATATTGTAGAATCCTTGTTTTTATACACTGGAAAGGATAGTATGTGATACTTAAATGGAGATATATCTTAAACAAAAAAATCTACACTGCAATAATTAGCCCGGTAGTAACAGATGGATGTGAATCATAGACACTTACAAAAGCGAATGAACAACAACTAAAAATATTTGTAAGAAAAGTTCTTTGTAAGATCTACGGACTAGCGCAAACAAGTAGATTGTTATTGGCGGATACGGATAAATTATAAATTAGAACATCTAACAAATGGTGCAAACATCGTAAGGTTAATCACAAGTAGAAGCAGTGGCGGCTGGTGACGTTATAAATTGGGGGGGGAGGGACAGAAATTTATATTGCATGAAAAAGGAGATAAAAAAACTTACCTAAACAATTTTATTTTAGCATTTTACAAACAAGCAGCTACTTGATGTAGTTTGTTGTTTATTTGTTTATAGATAAAGTCCATTCGTCTTTCTTTTACTTGTTATCAACGACAAGTTCATTAAAATTGTCCGTAGTCAACAATTTTCTTTCAATTGAACATAGCTAAGGCGTTCAATCTACTTTCACTCATTGTAAATGTTTTAATACGCTTTAACGTTGTTCGAATACCCCTTTGCATTACTTGCACTAAAATGTTGGTTAATGTTTAGGTGCAGTCTATGTGGCCCTAAAGATTTTATTCGTAATTGAAGTTCTAATGTTAACGTATTTAAATTTGCACAATTAATTATATAATCGACGGTATTTATTTCCATTTTCAAGAAAAACGAAAACAACTACTGACCTACCCCAAATCAAAACAAACTCATACGTATTTACTAAGGATAGAACCGACAACGCGTAGGAAGGGCGACGAACGTTTTCGCACGACGAACATTGCCGACGTCACCTAAAACAAACATTCCTCCCGCCCCCGCGCTCGAACACCCACCCATCGCGCGGTGCTGCCGGCTTGTAATTATTTATGCTAAAAAAGTATACCTAATTAATCGCCTTTTTTAACCACAGACTAAAGAAAAGAACTAGACATGTCGTAAGGAAAGATTTAACTTTTTTTAAATAAATCAATTAAAAATACTGTTTGTTGTTTAATTTTGGGAGGGCCCCGTTGCCCTCCCTGTAGCAGCCGCCACTGAGTAGAAGATTACCTTGGTTGATGGAGAACTTGAGACCTGCAGGAAGCAGAGTAAGAGGGAGGCCACGAAAAAGGTGGATAGACGTTGTTGAAGATTGGGGGAAAGGGGGCCAAAATGGGACAGTTTTAGCTAAACTGCGCAAGAATAAAACCTCTTTATATCAGATATTTTATCCCCATGACTGGTTCAACTCTCTGCAATATGATTGGTGCCGGTCGTCTGAGCTTAAGTTGGTTTTTGCTCAACATATGATGTTGTGCGCTGGTTATTGTAAAAATAGCTTGCGCATGGTGTGACGGTAAGTACATTTTTTACAGACTTAATTTTTTTACATTGAACAATTAATTAGTGAGTTTATGTTTTATTTATAATTAAACGCATTGCTCTTAAAATTAGCCTTTTACTGTGAATGATTTTTGTTTGAATTTAACTGGTGGTTTGGGGCAAAACGGGGCTTTTTCATGGGGGTAAAACGGAGTACTTTGTTATACCTAGTAACATATTGCCTTAAAATATTGTAATTTTTTTTGGTACCATCATTGAACGTTGTATTTTATGTTGTATTTGCAAGAAATGGGCGCAAAATTCGTGTAGGAGTGTCGACAGCGATGAATAGGTCGCTGTAATTCTTTATAAATTTTGTAAATACTAAATTTAATTATTATATATTTTTTATTTTTTAAATAAGTATTTTGAACGTGGTTAGCATTTTATTAAATAAAATTTCTCTTACAAAAATATTGATTCTAAATTACACAACAGCCCCGCCCATTTTCCCATATATAGATATCCCATTTTACCCCGATGTGGGGCAAAATGGGGCAAAGCCAACTTTTTACAAAAATAAAAATAAATCCATCATGGAGTTCTAAATCGCTTAAACTGAAAATTAAAACATAAACATAACATATCTTGCCGACTTAATTCCAAATGACGAACGCAATGGTGATTAATTATTAGGAGAAATAAGCCTATAAAATTAAGTATCCCTTTTTGCCCCCCTCGTAGATCAAAAATATGGAAATAAGAAGGTTGCGTAGAATCGTATCAAAGAGGGCAGAATGCGTGGCTCTGAATCAGGATAATACCTACCAGGATTTGTAATGCCACTTGAGAAAGAAAAAGGTCAATTCATCCGTGAATGAAGGCTAAGGTAGCAATATAGTCCGTTTTTAGCTAATTATTACGATATTGATGGACGAAACAAACTACGGAGACTTGGCCACCTAGGTAAGAGGGAAGCCCCACTAAATTCCCAGCTATCTATAAGTCTTTGTTCATTTGATAGTCCTATAAATCTGTACTATCGGGGATTCATGCTCTCCTGAGAGTTCATGAGAGTAGACTTACATAGTAGTAGCTATCTGATGCATGAGTTCTACTATACCACTGTGGCAAGTCAACATCAATCGTTAGTTTGGAAGTTCCTTTCTGACATGAAATTCAATCTATCCACTCGAAAGTAGTTAAGTACATTTTTAGGGTCTATTTATCTATCTATCTTTAGCCTTCTTCAATCCATGTTTGGTTGGTCCCCCAATATCTTCCACTTTTCTCTGTCTGTCGCCGTGTTCATCCATCTAGTTCCTGCGTGTTTCTTCCCTACTTCTTTTATTTTCCCAATGTCTCCAGTTTACAATACGTTTGTTCCATCGATCGTCTTTCTGTCTGTATTAGGTGTGACCGGCAAATTTCCATTTTAATTTTGCTACCTTTCCTCTGACATCCCTTACTTTTGTTTTATTTCTTATTCACTCATTCCTTTTTTTATCTGTTAGCTTTAAATGTAGCATTTGTCTTTCCATTGATCTTTGGGCTTTTGTTACCTTATCCAAGTTTGATATTGTACGTGTCCAGGTCTGGGATCTATAGCTGAGTACAGGAAGGATTCATTGGTTATGAACTTTTGTTTTGAGGCACTAACGATATTTTTTTTTTTTTTATACATAGCCTAATTTGCCGAATGCTGCCCAGGCCAATCTCGTTTCTTGATTTCAGATGTTTGCTTTTCTTTTTTTAGTTTAATAATTTGTCCCAGATACATACATATTCTTCTACTTGTTCTATTTTTTCTTGATTTATTCTGATCGTTATATCTTCATCTGCGTTTGTTATGATTTGTTTTAGTGTAGCTCATACTCAATTCTATATTTTTAGCAGTTGTATCCAGTTCTTTTATCATTTTTAATAGTTTTTATCTGTTATTAAGGCGATATCGTTAACATATCATAGGTGGTTCAAGTGTTGTCCGCTTACTTTGATGCCTATTTCTTCCCAAACTAAGTTTTTAAAAACATCTTCTAGGGCCTGGTTAAATGGTTTAGGGGATAATATGTCATCCTGCATGAGACACCTCTTCTTGAAAGCTTTTTGAAAGTCTATAAATGCAATATATAGTGGAATGTTGTATTCGTTGGCTCATTCTATTAGGATTTTTATGGTTAATAGGTGGTCTACTGTACTGAAACCATTTCTAAAACCTGCTTGTTCTTTTGATTGATATCCGTCAAATTTTGTTGTTAGTCTATCTGTTAATATCTCCGTGAATAGCTTAGAAATTCCATGAAGGAGTGTTATAGGTCGATAGTTTTTAACAGTCTGCTCTATTGCCTTTCTTTTGTAATGCCCGGTTATTAATAATTCCGTTTTTAAAATTGGATATTTATACCATTTTTCTTTATATTCTCGTATGATTTTTTTGTCATTTATGACGATGGATAGGGATTCGTTTTGTCAGCTTAGAGAAAATTGTCATCTATATAATCGGCCTATCAAGCTTATTATTTGTTGGAGAATAAAAAAGTTTTGTTTGACAGCAATAACAACAAACCTAAGAAAATTTTGTTTGCATCAAAAATTAATTTAACAGGCCTTCAATTCCGAAAACCAGCCCTTAAAACAGTCCGAAACGGCACATAAATCTGGCTCAAACTGGGGGGTAGGTTTTGGCCAAACGCCAAACTCTGCATTCCTCCACTGTTAGTGTCTACTGGGGGATCGATTTCTGCTCACAGAATCACATAAAACAGAATATAATTTAAAAATTTTAAATTGTCTTTTATTTTGAGAGCCTGGGAAACGATTTCATGCAATAATCAGATGTTGACAGATAAGAGTTTCATCCTAAAGCCGCAATCCTACGAGATTTTAGTGGCGGGCGGGTTTTGCAATCGATACAATTTATTAATTCATTTGTATTTAACTTAATAGTAATGCCAAACACATAAACACAAAAGTCTTTGCAAACAGAAGCATATCATGAGAATGCTAACACAAGCATAAGCTTAGTTTGTAATTTGCCAAACGATATATCGTTAGATCGATTTCGGGTTTTTGGTAGGTATAGTATATAACATAACAAGAAAAGAAAATTACAAATTTCACACGAGCGTGAATATGAATGAAACATCACGCGAGTGTAAGAAAGTAACTTTTTATTCAGTTGTGTACACTATTGTTCGTGTTGAACTATAGTAATTTTTGTAAAAATTGGTCTTTAGTTTTGCACAAATCCAATAAAACTGCTTTTTCACACGTGTGCGGAAAAATTTCTGTACACGCGTGAAATTTAAGGTATTCATACTTTCATGAACAGCTTATTATTGGCTTATATAATTATACATATATTATAGGTATTTGACAGTTGCGTAATTAAAAGACGCCTACAGAATTCACTATTGCAAAGGTGCAAGCGAAAAGTCCCCTTTTACGCACGCAAGTAGGATTTATTTTTTAAACATTCTTCTTCTTTCTTGTTATTAAATTTTATTCGGTTTGGTTTGGATTAAATTGTCTCTACTGACTTTTGTTTAATTCTGTAATTTCCCCCTTGCTGAGTGCTATAACCTTTGGCTTGATGTGCATTAAAGAAAAAACAAAAAAAACATTTGCACTTTTTGTTGCATATACCAGTGAACACTTTTAACCACCTTTTGCAAAAATATTTGCAATTTTTTAATTCAGTGGCGGACCCAGTGTGGGCACAGGGACCCTCCTCCCTGACATAAAGGTTAGTTCGAGTAAAAAAATAAGCCATGCATAAACCTTAATTTTTTATAAAATTTAAATAAAAAAAAATCACAAATATTATTTTTTTTATTATTGCATAAAAATTTTTTCTTTTGTATTCCGCATTTTATTTGCATGGGTACGGTTCGGTTCATGTTAACACGCCCCACGCCTTTTACCGCGTCTACCAAAATCGCGTACGATCTATTTACAGCACGGTAAATGACGACGTTGGACATAATCGCGCATAACACAGCGCTATACCATTACCGCATTAACGTTTAACGCGCCGACAAAAACAGAGTATAATTTCTAACCGCGCAAATGTAACTTTTGGATGAGACTCCTTAACCGAATCATATAGGTTTATTGAGTTTCGTTGAATAGTGTTCTTTACTGACACGGTTAGGATACGTTGGCGATCAATTGACAAAAGTTAAGTTTCGCACTCTTTAGGACCCCCGGAAGAGGCCAGAAAAGTATCTTTTTTTTAAAAATATGTTAGGATGAGACCCCTTAGTCGAACCATAGGCATAGAGGTTCAGTTGAGTTTCGTTGAATAGTGGTCTTTATACTGACATAGTTAGAAAGCGTTGCCGATCCTTTGAAACCGGTTAGGTTGCACACTCTCTAGGACCCCGGGAAAGAGGTCAGGAGAGTATCTTTTTGAAAAAAATATGTTAGGAGGATGAGACCCCTTAGTCAAACAATATAGGTTGTGTCGAGTTTCGTTGAATAGTGGTCTTCACTGACACGGTTAGGATACGTTGCCGGGAAAAAATCGTATTAATATATCGATTTATACTATTTATATTATTTTTTGGAAAAAACATTTTTTTGATCATAATAAATCACAAAATCATTTGACGTGGTCAGGTTTTTTCCCCACTCTTTAAACTTGATAAATGCTATAACTTGTAAACAAAAACTTTTTTGACAGAATATTTGTACTTTTTGTGTAATTTTTATTTTTCCGCCATCCCACATAGCACAATCACGTGTTTAACAGGTAAAAAAGTCGTGAGAAAAAAAAACGTTGATTTTAAAAGCTGCTAGAAAAAAACGTTTATTTCATATATGAAAACAAGCTTAATAGGTCATTCATTAACGTTATAAAAAATAACGTTGATAAAAACTGCGTTTTAATAACGCCTTTATCAAATTAAAACAGCAATGTTTTTACGTTAGTTTTAAGTGATTTTTATCAACGTTAAAATCACATTAGATTCACGCCTTTTATACACGAATTTTAAAACGCGACTTGCATGGCTTGTCTACCGAATATTTTTGAGATTTTACTAGCAGCATCGCCACCTATAGGTGGGATTTTTCACTTTGACGAAATCCATCAGGCAGTGCTTTCGCCTCTAAACTCCAAAAACCTGTTAAGGGACTAATCCCTGATCCACGACCACGACGCATCTGTTATTAACCTGATAGAGACACATTAATATTCTCTGAATGTGTTTACTCTTCTTAAATCTTGTTTAGCTTTTAAAAAAAACATAATAGATAGATAGATACATAGATATTTTGTCTTGCCTTGAGCGCCATCTTTAAAATTGTTTTAGTCTTAAACTAGTGAACTTTTATAACATCCTTTCGCGTCTCTTTTAAGTTAAAAAAATGTTATTAAAAAAACGTGACCAAAAAAGACGCAGAAAGTCAGTAGGTTAGAGAAGTCTTAGTTTAGTGGCGTTTTAGAACATTTTGTGGAGGACTTTTCAAGTGTGAATTTGGCACATGAAAACCGAGGGTAAAAAACACGTTATATACACAGCACCAGAAACTTCAGCAAAAAGTACATTTCTATAGCTTGATTTCTCCTTGTTTTTAAGTTATCTTTAAGCATGTAGATTTAACAAAATAAATATTACATGGTATGAGGTTGTTTTCAAGTAAAAAAAACTTTGTTATTTCTGTTTACGTGAATTTAACGTTGATGTGATTTTTGTGCTATGTGGGATCCCTTAAAGTTTGGTGCATAATTTAAATAACATCGTGTATATTTATTCTTGAAGGGGCTAAATACTCTTATACGCCCCCCCCCCTTATCGCCTCCCTTGATCTTGATTCAAGATTTAGTAAGTTCCACGTCTTTACAGACATAATAAAAATCTTTCGGGAAACTTAATTTTTGGCTAAGAAGGTATTAGTTTCAACGAAAAAAAATGGAGACAACGCCGAAAAAGTGTCATTTGTGTGTATTTTGACCTATCTCAGCAATATCGTCATGATGTCTGTCTGTGTGTGTGTATATTATTTTTGTCCGTAACACGATAGCTCCTAAACCGCTGAACCGATTTTCATAAAAAGTTCAGGTAAAATGGTCTTCGACACTCTAACGAACTGATTAGATTTTGGTAAAAATCCATTAATGGAATGATGAGTTTTTTGACAATTAAAATTTTTTTAAAATGTTAACTTTTTAAAGAAGCATCATATCAATATGCGGTTTTCGGAATATGGTAGAACACATTTTGCTCAATAATATAAACTTTGTAAAAGCTTTAGTTTCTGAGATATTTACAAAAACTGTTTTTAAGGCTGATATAATATCGTGGGCTGAATGCAATAGTTGGGTAACTCGAAATTTCGTGATTTTGAGATATGTACTTTTTCATATAGTGGGAATCAAGCGCTATTGAATGCAAAAGCTGGATAATACGTTATTCTAAACTGGCGACGTCTATCTGCAAATGTAAAAAGTAGACAATTCAAACATGTAAACTTTTTTGGAGTTATACATAGATAACTTTAGATACCAGTATGTTTTTCTCTATTTTCTGATTTTTTATTTTATAAAAGAAGACAACTGTGTATACCTTAAAAATAAAAATGATCTCATATTGTGCAAGCAACCCTTCTCCAGGCGACTCCTTTTATACTACCAATTACATTTTATCGATTTTCTCAAAACTACAAAAATCGAGTTACCCAACTATTGCATTCAGCCCACGATATCATGGCATCACTTGAAGTGTGCTAATATGCTAGCTGGGAAGATATCAGATCCATCATGGATCCATTTATTTTATAAAGGTTCTAAGATGTTCAGATATTTATATTATAAACAATATATCTATCTGAGCAGCAATATACAGCAATATACCTGTCCTGACCTACCGTATATATTTTTTCTCAAAAGGAAAAATAAGAGCTGGATTATATCGTTTGCCGTATACACAGGTAAACAATATTTTTTATTTAAAAGCTTCATATTTGTTCAACGCTTATAAATATTTACAGTATTGTTTGCTTTGAAATTCATTAAATTGTAGTTGCCATTACAGTGATCTTATACTGCGCAAGCAGGTTTTGTTGTTAAGTTGCCTATCAATTATAAAATGGATATTGAAATTTAAAAATCCTAATAATAAAAATATAATTTTAAGTTTTTTATGCATTTATTGAAATAAAAATATAAAAATTAATATTTATTTTTTTAATGGAATTTAAATTTGTTTTGCAATTATGTGTATAATATTCTGCGTTTAATTATAATCACATGAAGATTACCCAGTAAACAGATTGAGAGAATTATTATTTCAAGGATATTCCAAAAAGAATGTAAATAGAAAGTATATTTTAATCACATTTCAGTTATAATCCTTTTAGAATATTTTACTTTAAATCTTTTTATAATGTTCTCGTAGATAACATTAATAGATATTCCAAAAATGTTCCCAAAAATGTAAAAATATAAGTCACATTTTAGGTATGATTCTACCTTAAATTTTCTTGGAATGTTCCCAGAATGTGAATAGAAGGTATATTCATTCTATCTATCCTTTAGGAACATTCGACTTTAAATATTCTTGGAATGTTCTGGGAGAGAACATTAAAATTCGAATAATCTGCCTAAAAGAAGGTGTATTTTCGTCTCATTTCAGGTACCTATAATCAGTTTGGAATATTATACTTTTACAGATTCTTGGATTATTCCCAGCGAGAACATTTTCATTCTAAAACATTCCTAAAAGAATCTGAATGTACCAGAAAAAATTTACCTGATTGAACGTGATTTAAATTTTCTTGGAAAATTTCTCATATTTCTCTCACAAACATCATTATTATTATTTAATAAAAGTGAATGTCAAACTTTTTTACGGTGCCCGTATTAGAGTCAACCAGTTCATAACAATGGATCATGAACATCTGAAAGCTTTATTACATCTTGGAATCCCGTGCGATATGATAGATCACTATGTTAAGTTAAGTAGCCTGGTATATTCCAAGAACGTGAAGGACAAGTTCTTTAAAAAATCCCAATTCTCAGAGAAGACCCGAAATGAAACCGATGGAGTTATTTACACAAGCCCGTCACATTCTTTGGTATATTCAAAGAATATGCCTGGACTATTCTTAAAATTGAAAGGCGAAGATCGGTCAAAAGACCAACGAAAAAAAATAAAGTTTGTGGGCAAATCCTCAGAAGAAGAATATTAGTAGCTCGTATACTACACGGTAGTTTCAGCCTGGTTAGGTAATCCGCAGTACTAGTGTAACCAGTGTTATTTTATTTTTATATTCTCATCCTTTAGTAGACTTAACAATGTAACTTTCAAAAATGTGAAAGCTTCGTCCATGAACATTTTTTGTCACATTCTTATTACATCTACTTATATGACCTAAAAACACCTGGCTGTAGGCTATGCATGTTCTTAAGCCTAAGTTCTAAAGGAATATTTATGGAATGTTCTTGGAACATACCTATATAAATATATAATTTTTATTTGAACTTACCAGCCAGGATTAATAACTTCTTTGCCTCAACCTCTCATTGAAAAAACTCCAAAACCTTACAGAAAAGAACAGTGCAGACACAAGAATGTGCACGAAGTTTTTAGTCTTTAGTCACCAATGAAAAACAAAAGACAATCGGAATATGTCATCCACAAAAAGAATCACTTTTTACAATGAGCAAATATCAGTTCACTTTTAAAAACTCTAAACTAAAACTTTCAAGTATTTATAAGTCCCGAACAAGGCAACTCCCAGTTTCAAATCTCAATTGTTCTGAAAACTCTCGACCTCATTCACAGTTTGTTTATGTTTTTGACAGAGATATAAGTAAGCAAGGCGGGTAAACTGTTTCGCAGGACTCTAGATCCTGCCTTGTATCCTGCGAGAGAGACCCGTGTACACTAAACGCTCCTGTGCCAAACGTTTTCGTCCTGGCATGCCATGAAGCGAGTCCTTTTTCCAGACTTGTCCAGGAATTGAGGGGTTTTGTCAACTCAATGAAAGTTGCAATTTTACTGAGAAAAAGTTCTACACACAAAATGTTATCTTAACTTAAAATAAATTGAGAGTTTAACGACAACCTGTATTGAAACAAATTTTTTTATATTTAGTTTTAAAAGAAGAGTCAGTGTTCCAAAAGAAAAAAGCAGTTTGTCAAATAATACGTTTGAGTTGTCTTGAATATATTGTTTTACCTGAAGTAAAACCGTTCTTACAATTAGGCTCTAACTAAAGGCACTAAGTAGTTAAATCTACCCGACACTTCCTTCGCTCATAATTTTAACATTTCTAGACTTATTTAGAACATTTTTGACATTTTCTAAATATTACCATACTTTTCCCGATCATTTCTAAAGGTTTTCTTAACACTTTTAAGGTTTTCTAAAACATTGTCAGAAATTCCCCAAACATTTCCATTTCAGACTTTTTCTCAACAACTTTTCGTGAACATTTTTAGAATTGTCCAACACATTCTCAGACTTCTGAATATTTCTAAAGTTTTTCAAACAATTTTCTTAAGATTTTTATTTTTTACTTAAACATTGCCAGACTTTTCCTGAATCTTTAAAGACCTTTTCAAAACATGTTTCGAGTTCTCTAGAACAATTCAGACTTTTCCAGAACATTTTCAGAGTTTTTGAAAATATTTCCCAAGTTTTTCAGGACATTTTCAGATCTTGTCCTATTTATATGCTTTCCGGTGCGCAATCTAAATAAATATGTTGTCCGTTTTGCCCGTAGACCCCTAAAATTTCGAGAAAAATGCGAAAAACTTGATCAAAATATCCCTCAAATTTATGTGTATTAAGCTAGATACGCCTTATCGTAATTTTAAAAAAGTCAGAGACTATTTGCAAACTGTGTAAAATTACTTAATAAAGCCGTGTTTGCACCAATAAAAAAAAGTTATAGTGAAAAGGGGGGCAAAATGGGAGACCTAATTTTATGGGCTTATTTCTTCTATTAAATGATCACCATTGCGTTCGTCATTTGGTACTAAGTTGGCTAGATATGTTATCTTTAAGTTTTAATTTTTAGTTTCAGCGATTTAGAACTCCATCATGCTTTTATTTTTGTAAAAATTTGACTTTGCCCCATTTTGCCCCGCATACAGAGTAAAATAGGATACCTATATGTGGCAAAACGGGCGGGGCGGTTGTGTAATTTAAAATCAATATTTTTGTAGGACAAATATTTATTTAAAAATTAAAAGTTGTAATAAAAAATACATTTATAATAATTAAATTTATTACAAAATTTATAAAGAATTACAGCGACCTAGTCATGGCGGTCGCCTCTCCTACATGAATTTTGCGCCCATTTTTTGCAAAGACAACATAAAATACAACTTTCAGGGATGGAACCAAAAAAAAAATTATAAAATTTTGAGGCAAAATGGGGTATAGGTTACTAGGTAAAACAAGGTAACCAGTTTTGCCCCCATGAAAAACCTCCATTTTGCCCCAAACTACCAGTTAAATTCAAACAAAAATAATTCAAAGTAAAAGGCTAATTTTACGGGCCACGATCATAAATTATGAATTATACTTAAACCCAGTAATTGTTCAATGTAAACAACATTTTAAAAAGCCTGTAAAAAATATACTTACCGTCACAAAATGCGCAAGCTATTTTTACATGTTGAGCAAAACCCAACTTAAGCTCAGCCGACCGGCACCAATGACATTACAGGAATTTGAACCAGTCATGGAAAATATCTGATATTAAGAGGTTTTATTCTTAATCTTCTTGGCCTTGCGCTACACTCAATGTTATTTTAATGTGTCTTTTCTTGAAAATGCGTTACTAGGGGGGAAAGGAGCGTCAAAAATCCAAAATTTTTGCGTTACGCAATTTAAGAACGTTCCTTTACTCAGTTTAGCTAAAACTGCGGTATCTCGTTTTACCCCCGTATCCCATTTTGCCCCCTTTCCTCTACATTACCATAACTGCGATTTTCAGCATTTTTTGAATTTTTTCTGTTTATGCCTGAAAAATTGCGACGTTCTTTTATTTAGTTTACTAAGAAATTTTATGGTTTGCGATAAAAACGAACCCCGGCTTCGGATTCAACCCATCGAAAGACTTATAGATGGTAGGTCCGATTAAATGTATAGACCACTTTTTTCTTTTATGTGCTGGTGTAGGTTTTCACGGATTTTGAAAAAGTTTTTTTAAACTAAAATTAAAAAAATAGTGCAGTTTTAAAATTTTATGTCATGGACTTTTTACATGGAACATTCGAATTCTAGAAACTTATTTCATTGCATGATTTTTCATTTGGAATTTCTCTGTGCGCTGTTTTATTATGTGCGCTTTTTTCCGTGTGCGCTTTCTTGATATGCTTTTTTTGCATTCGTTTTTTTTTTAACGTGTGTGCTCTTTTCCTGTGCGCATTGGTCCTATGCGCTTTTTTCTTATGCCCATATTTACAGTCACCGCTTAACAACTAAACCCCCCCCCTCGAGACTTTGGCTCCAGAACCGATCTTGCTTGTATTACCGCTTTGGCCACTAAAAAAGATGCCTCGATATTTAGTTCCGGTATCCAGTATATGAAATCTTTTTAGATCCGAATAATCTGTCACTGTGACTTACCGAAGGTGTCTAATGCGCCCTAGCTGCCAATCGATGTTACATCGAAAAGTCCTGCGCCCCTAGGCGCACTGCATGTCTATTCAAATCTACCCTTAAATTACACGAGTTTTTGATTTCATCTCTTTTTAAATAGTGCCAAAAATAAAGACGGGTAGCTCAAACAAATAACACATGAGAATTTAGTGGCTGGAAAATTGCGAAATTTAGTTAAGGATTGCGAATTCCAATCTTTACTGATTTAAGTTGACCATTTTTTATGTTTGTTGATTTTCGGAATGCATTAAAGTCAAATTTTCGCGAGCTTGCTTAAAATATATAGGCCTAATATTTAAGAAGGTAATAGTTTATTTTGTTCAGTGGTGGAACACTGGGGGGTGGGAAAATATTGTCAAAAGACATATATAAAAGGTGCATTCTAAGTAGGGGAGAGTGGGGCCGCGAGCCGTTTCAGCCATGGCAAATAAAATCTTAAATAATTGAAATTTCGGGGGCGATTCTTCACAATTTGAAAAAATCTGACACAATTTGACCTGGCAGAATTTAACCTTAAATCTTGACAACATTGCATCAATTTTCTAAGGATAAATACGATACAATGCAATGTAGAATTCAAGTAAGGCATTGGCATAATTTTAATCTGATTTAACACAAAACAACTTACGGCGACATGCGTGAATCTCATTAATTTGCTTGAAAAATAATAATCTATTAAAATTATAAACACTATTCCCCCTTTTATTATATATTATTATAATTAATAATCGGTCCACCTGCGAAACAAGGCACCAACGACAATAGGTTTGATTTGAGTGATATAATAATAACAATAAAAAAAAAATTAAATATAGATTTTTAAAATGTAAATCCAAGACAAGAAAAAACTTATTTTTGACGAAATATGCAGAGAACACTAGGGGCCCCTTTCTCAATAGAGGATTACCCCTGACCCGTGGGTTATCTTTAATAGCTGTCTTTTTTTGGCATGTGGTAAATATGTCAGCCATCTCTTTTTTTAACCCACAGGTCAGGGCTAACCCTCTATTGAGAAACCGGCCCTTCGAGACTCAACAAACAAGATATATTGAAGCTACCTGGGTCGGAATCGGACAACTGGGCGCCGCCAACTCGGCGCCGCCAACTGGGCGCCGCCAACTCGGCGCCGCCAACTGGGCGCCGGGCCAACTGGGCGCCGGGCCAACTGGGCGCCGGGCCAACTCGGCGCCGCCAACTGGGCGCCGGCCAACTCGGCGCCGGACTAAAATTTTTTTTTTGTTAAAATGTGTGGATGAAAAATAAAATATATTATTTATATAATAACATCTTTCAAAAATCCTTTACGCAGTTTTTTAAAAGCTTTTATATTTAGCTTCAGATGTTCTGTCTAACTAACTAACTAACTATCTATCAAATATTGTGAAGCGTTTTTGACACACTTCCCATTATCCGATTTGGATGAAATTTGGTAAACACGTAGTGGTCCCATGACAATACAACACTAAGAAAAAAATATCCTCCCACCCCTATCCCCACCCCTTCTATACAAAAATGTGTTTTTGACACACTTCCCGTTATCCGATTTGGATAAAATTTGGTATACACATAGTGGTCCGATGATAATAAAACAATCAGAAAAAAATGACCTCCCACCCCTACCCCCACCCCCTTCCATAGAAAAATTTGTTTTTGACACACATCCCGTTATCCGATTTGGATGAAATTTGGTATACATATAGTGGTCCGATGACAATACAACATTGAAAAAAAAATCCTACCACTCCTACCCCCACCCTCATCTATAGAAAAATGCGTTTTTGACACACTTCCCATAATCCGATTTGGATGAAATTTGGTATACATATAGTGATCCGATGACAATACAATACTAATAAAAAAATATCCTCCCACCTCTACCCCCACCGCCTTTCATAGAAAAATGAGTTTTTGACACACTTCCCATTATCCGATTTGGATGAAATATGGTATTCACATAGTGGTCCGATGACAATACAACATTTAAAAAAAATATCCTCCCACCTCTACCCCCACCCCCTTTCATATAAAAATGAGTTTTTGACACACTTCCCATTATCCGATTTGGATCAAATTTGGTATACATATAGTGATCCAATGACAATACAATATTAAGAAAAAAATATCCTCCCACCCCTACCACCACCCCTTCTATAGAAAAATGTGTTTTTGACACACTCCCCGTTATCCGATTTGGATAAAATTTGGTATACACATAGTGGTCCGATGATAATACAACAATAAGAAAAAAATATCCTTCCACCCCTACCCCCACCCCCTTCCATAGAAAAATTTGTTTTTGACACACATCCCGTTATCCGATTTGGATGAAATTTGGTATACATATAGGTAGTGATTTAGATTTAAAAAGATTTACAGAGTGGGTAAAAATTTTTTTAAATAAATTCGTGGCTAAGCGGGTATAGAAAGATTTTGTTTCTCTTGTATTTTCCGTGGGCAGCTCGAAAGCTGTAAACCGACAGGGGTCCACGATCTAATGGTGTGATCTTGGACCTCCGTAAGTGTACAGCTTTCGAGCTGCCCACGGAAAAAGACAAGAAAAACAAAATCTTTCTACACCCGCTTAGCCACGAACAGTTTTTGTTTTCTTCATTCACGAGTACTAAACTTTACGTTTATAAAAAATTTAATTTTTGTCATTTCTGAACTAACGAAATACTTTTGAATCTTAATAATTTTTAAAAAACTTGGTACCTACCTACTATTTTTTTAAAAGCTTTGTATAATTTTTTTTTTAGCTTACCAACTTATTGTTCTCAAAAAAATGCAATATTCTGTCTCATAAAACATTTTCGTATAATTTCAAAAACAATGATGAATAAATAAAAAAGTCCGCCATTTTGAATCTGCCATTTTGTTTTTTTAAAGTTTGAGTTAAAAATTGTGTTAAATGACCTCAAGCAATGTAATATTTCAAGTTTGAGACAAATCGGTTGGTAAATAAGAAAATCCGCCATTTTGGATCCGCCATTTTGATTTCTGGATTCGCCATTGTTGTAATAATAAACGTAAATTGTAGTATTACCAGGTTACCAAACACTACAACTACCAAGATTCAACAGTCGACTTAATGGATTTAACTTTACATAACAAAAACAAATTTCAAATAAATTAGTTAAAAATATGGAAATTTTGACGATGTTAGTACGATAAGATATCCGTATCAATTAAATATCACTATTTGCAAGAATCAATCTAGCAGAAAAATGCAGAGGTAAATAAATAAAGAAGAGTTTATTCTAGATTATAATGAAATCGCTGATCGTGAATTATTTGGAAACTCATTTTTCTATTGGGGAAAGGAGAGGGTGGGGGTAGAGGTAGAAATATATTTTTTGTTTGGGCTGCCATCGGACCTTTATGCATATACCAAATTTTATAAAAGTCATTTGAAGTGAAGTGTGTCAAAAACGCATTTTTTATGGAAGGGGGTGGAAGGTAGGGGTGGGAGGATATTTTTTCATTATTGCTGTATTGTTATCGGACCACTATATGTATACCAAATTTCATCCAAATCGGATAATGAGAAGTGTGTCAAAAACGCATTTTTCTATAGATGAGTGTGGGGGTAGGAGTGGTAGGATTTTTTTTTTCAATGTTGTATTGTCATCGGACCACTATATGTATACCAAATTTCATCCAAATCGGATAATGGGAAGGGTGTCAAAAACGCATTTTCTATGGAAGGGGGTGGGGTAGGGGTGGGAGGATGTTTTTTTCATAATGTTGTATTGTCATGGGACCACTACGTGTGTACCAAATTTCATCCAAATCGGATAATGGGAAGGGTGTCAAAAACGCATTTTCTATGGAAGGGGGTGGGGGTAGGGGTGGGAGTATATTTTTTTTAAATGTTGTATTGTCATCGGACCACTATGTGAATACCAAATTTCATCGAAATCGGATAATGGGAAGTGTGTCAAAAACTCATTTTTCTTTGAAAGGGGGTGGGGGTAAAGGTGGGACGATATTTTTTTCTTAAAATTGTATTGTTATCGGATCACTATATGTATACCAAATTTCATCCAAATCGGATAATGGGAAGTGTGTCAAAAACGCATTTTTCTATAGATGAGGGTGGGGGTAGGAGTGGTAGGATTTTTTTTTTAATGTTGTATTGTCATCGGACCACTATGTGAATACCAAATTTCATCCAAATCGGATAATGGGAAGTGTGTCAAAAACTCATTTTTCTATGAAAGGGGGTGGGGGTATATATAAATGGAAAATACTGTAAATAAACCTAACCGGGTCAGGTTGGGACACTAACCTAACCTATCCTCGGCCCCTGGTCCACTTCGGCTGGGGCAGTTTGAGTGATAAGGTTAAGCCTTCACTGTTTATTAAACTAACCAAGTAAGGTTAGGTTATTTTTTTAGTATCTCCGAGGATAGGTTAGGTTAGTATCCCAACCTAACCGGGTCAGGTTGGGATACTAACCTAACCTATCCTCGGCCCCTGATCCACTTCGGCTGGTGCAGTTTGAGTGATAAGGTTAGGCCTTCACTGTATATTAAACTAACCAAGTAAGGTTAGGTTATTTTTTTAGTATCTTTTTGAGATCTGCGCTATTTTGTGCTCTTTTGTCCGTGCGCTCTTTTGTCCGTGCGCCCTTTTGTCCGTGCGCCCTTTTGTCCGTGCGCCATTTTGTACGTGCGCTCTTTTGTCCGTGCGCCCTTTTGTCCGCGCGCTTTTTTGTCCGTGCGCTCTTTTGTCCTGCGCTCTTTTGTCCGCGCTCTTTTGACCTGCGCTCTTTTGTACCAGCGCCATACCAAATATCATCCAAATCGGATTACGGGATGTGTGTCATAAACAAATTTTTCTACAGAAGGTGGTGGGGGTAGGGGTGGGAGGATATTTTTTTCTTATTGTTGTATTATCATCGGACCACTATGTGTATACAAAATTTTATCCAAATCGGATAACGGGAAGTGTGTCAAAAACACATTTTTCTATAGAAGGGGTGGGGGTAGGGTGGGAGGATATTTTTTTCTTAATGTTGTATTGTCATGGGACCACTACGTGTGTCAAACACGCTTCACAAGATTTGATAGATAGTTAGTTAGTTAGACAGAACATCTGAAGCTAAATAAAAGCTTGTAAAAAAAATTGCGTAAAGGATTTTTTAAAGATGTTTTTATATAAATAATATATTTTATTTTTCACCTACACAGAAAAAACATTATCAAAAAAAAAAAATTTTAGTCCGGTGCCGAGTTGGCCGGCGCCCAGTTGGCGGCGCCGAGTTGGCCCGGCGCCCAGTTGGCCCGGCGCCCAGTTGGCGGCGCCGAGTTGGCCCGGCGCCCAGTTGTCCTAGACCGACCTGGGTACTATACTGTTACAAAGATACGAACCCTTAAACATCTTCAAAACGATTGTTTGCACATTTTATTCAAAACAAACCAACTAACATTTTTAAATTTAACTAATTTTGTTGGACACTAAACCCTAGATGCACTGTAAGCACATTTCTTGGATTAGTCACTTAATCGCGATTAAGTCCTTGTTGCTCACATAAAACAACAATGATGGATTAGCTAAGCCCTCTTACGGTACATCTAGGGGTAAGCCTTTTGCGCAAAAAACTATAGTATATAATTTACAACAAAATATTGATTTAAATCATATATCTCTCAGTGCAGATTGTGGGTAATACTTCATTGGCGTCCGTAAATTAAGAACTTTTTTCAAATCACTGCAAATATTTTTTGTTTTTTACAATTTTCTGAAATGTATTTAATAATTTATTAGGAAAATTAACTTTGCGTTCCAACAATTGATAATCAAATAGAGACAATTTCACTCCTAACGAGCCAGTGGCATCCATCAATGTGAGCGAATTACAGAAATCCTCAAAAAATCTATTGATTTTTTACATTTTCATTGAATTTTCAACAAAAAAGCTCTTTCAAAAAAAAAAAGTGTACGCTTTATTTAGGCGATAAAATTTATTTTCAGATAAAGTATAACATAATTTGGTCAATATTACGGATAACATTTCATTAGCGTTGCAAAAAAATCTTTTTAATTTAGAAATTTTGCAATTGTCATAAAAAGTGCTGCAAGAAAACACTGGTATTACACTTTATTAGGAAGACCAAATTTCTTTTTTAGCAATGTATCATTTATAATTATTTCTAACGGTGTATAAATTTTAATTATACTACGTTATAGACAAAAAATTTTCTTTTAAATGATTAGACCGAAGGTCGTCATAGGTTATACCTTCCCCCTATATGGGATTTCCCGACAGATAGATAGATTTTTGTTGCTATTGGAATGTAGTTTTACTTGTTTGCCACATTGTCAACTACAGCCTACATCTAGGGTGGAGAGGGGGACAAAAGTGGTCAAAGTAAGAAACTCATAACGAATTACATTTTCTTTCATAAAAATAGGTCGCTGATCTGCCGCGTGGTCTTCTTAAGAAAAGAAAAACCGATTTTTGTGAAAGTTACATTTTTGGAAAGAAAGCGTTATCTTCTATAAGTTTTTGTAATGAGCTTTATGCTTTGGCCACTTTTTCTTGGGTGGTCTTCCGCCCCTCTAGGTATAACGACAAACATAACTGGAAGCAATTTGTAAAAATCGCCAAAAATCAGTATTATTTATAATACATACTGCCGTTCCTAAGAAGAAAATTTTATTTTCTAAATAGTGGCAGAAATTATTTTTGCCTAGAGTACTTCATTTTCAAAAAAATTATTCTGCCGTCGCTAAAAGGATTGTCGCATGTAGAAATTCTATGTTTTGAGAAAATCAGGTTATATATAATTTTGAAATAAACAGCAAAAAATTAAAACCTTCACTTTTATTTTAAAATTATAAGAAAATAAAAAAGTCTAAAACTAAACCCGTTTTTCTCAAAACGTAAAATTGCTACTAATTTTCTTAAAAATTAAGTACTCTGGTACTCTTTTCGAAAATAAAATTTTCTTATAAATAATCTACAGATTAATTATGTAAAGATAATTGATGATTCATATGTGAGTGGGTCTTGCAGCCCTTCCACTGCGACCACCAGTGCAGCTGCGGCTCGTGCCGCAGGCGAGGTGAAGCGGTACATTACAAACATCAGTATACAAGGTATTATCTCTACAGAAAACGTATGCCTCGTCCTCAGTTGAAAGAGATCAGAAACATATTTATAGGCAAAAAGTTTTATTTATATATTCCAATAGTTCTAGGACGCAAAGAGTTTTAAAGAGAATAACGTTTGTACGGGTGTTTATAATATGGCGCTTCACCTGGCCTGCGGCACGAGCCGCCGCTGCGCCAGTGTATATTCTGGCTTGATGCTAATGTTTCATATAGATAAAAATAATTAGTTACATCGAAACTTATAATTATTTTTTACGATTTTTGTAAATAATCTCCATTTATACATGCCACTGTACCATTTGTTGTAAATTAAACCCTTTAGTTTTACATCATTGGAAAGAAAATTTTATGCTTTTAATAAATGCTATATTTTTTTCCTAAAAGGCGTTTTAATGAAAGTTTAAAAAAAATCCTAAACAGTTTTATTTATAAGAAAATGTATCATGCCTGTAAAAATTTTAGACGCCTTGGTAATTCCTATCTGTTCCGTCTCTGCTAGCGCCACCCAGCGGCAACCGTCTAAACTAAGTGAATAAAAAAATTGACCGAAGGAATTTGCGGCACCACGCGACGTGGCCTTGCACGCAGAATGAGCGCAATGAATTCTGTGTTATAGATATATAGAGATCTTTGCTTTTGGATTACATACACTACATACTTTATGTACACCTCCTTTGTTAATAATATAATATAAAAACAAACTTAAAATTAACTAATTATTCCTGAAATCTTAAGAGTTTGCTAACAACGCGTATCGATCGTGTTGTATAAGAATCATTAGTCGGTAAGTTATTAGAGCACAATATTTTCATTATTATTAAGTTTGAGACAAATCGGTTTAAAAATAAAGAAATCCGTCATTGTTGTAATAAAAAACTTAAATTAAAGTGTTCCCAGCAAACATCGACCTGCTGGTACTGTACTAATATTGTACTTTAACTGCTGGCATCGGCAACGATGTGCATTATTTTTATTATTTTTGTATTGTGTAATTTGTATATTATTTAAAAGTGCAAAAAATGCAACATTTTAGTACTTTATTTTTAGTACAACGAAAAGTAATCCTTTATTTATGAAAAATACCAAGTGCAGTCAGGGTTAATGGAAAAAAAGCATTTTAAAAGTAAATTTTAACAGTTGTTTTTAGAGCACTTTATTTTAGTACAAAAAAACTAAATATTTTACTGTGAAAATAAAATATTTACAAAAAAACATTTTAGTAACATTTTGAAGAAAATACTCTTGAAGTACATTTAATTTTTTAATAAAAGTTTTGCTGCAAAATTAATATAACAGTGAAAAAACATTTCAAAAGTATTTTTAAATGGTTGCTTTTAAAGCACTTTATTTTAGTACAAAAAAATTAAATATTTTACTGTGAAAATAAAGTATTTACAAAAAAACGTGTTTGCTGGCCTGGCCGCTAGATGGCAAACACTAGTCAACATTTTACAGGTACACTGAAGAATGTCAAGCTTAAGAATGTGAATAATTTTATTTATTTTTTAATTGGTGTGAAATGTTCCATATTCATTGGAAATATCCTCATCTGATATGAAAAGGAATATTAAAGATCATTATACAATGATCAAATAATTCTTTCCGTAAATATGAGACGTGAGTGACACTTAACGTCCTTACAATATTTACAACAAAAGTAGTTTTTTTGTACTAAAAAAATTAATAAATTACATTGCTTTAAAACTATAGATTTTTTTTTAAAAAGAGTTCCGTTTTTTTTGTACTAAAAATATGAAGAAAATACATTACTTTAAAAGTACATGCTTTTGTGTACAAAAAAGTTTAAAAAAATGCATGGCTTTAAAAGTACAGTATTTTTTGTATTAAAATATATACTTGCTGGCCTGATGCCGGCCGTTGTTCCAAATCAATACAAATTAAGTACTTCCTACTTAGTACTTTGCCGTTATGGCGTGCAGCGAAAGCCAGTACTTAAAAAGTACTTTTTTGTAATCCATGTTTGCTGGGTTACCAGGTTACCAAACACTACACCTACCAAATTTCAGCACTCGACTTAATGGATTTAACTTTACTTAACAAAACCAAATTTCAAGAAAATTGCGTAAAGGATTTTTTAAAGATATTTTTGTATAAATAACATATCTATTTTGTTTTTCATCTGCACATTTTATCGAAAAAAGTTTTTTTAGTCCAGCGCTGAGTTGGCCCGGCGCCCAGTTGGCGCCGCCGAGTTGGCTCGGCGCCCAGTTGGCGTCGTCGAGTTGGCCCGGCGCCCAGTTGTCCTAGACCGCTTTTCAACAATGACCATATTATTCACCCACTCTGTAGGTTCTTTAACATAGAAATGATACGTCTACACTCGTGTAGGGCATCCTTTAGCCTCGATTTTAAAGCATCTGGGCCCGGCACATTTGTCAACTGTCCGTTACAGATTCGAAGGCCACTTGCTGCCGCTGTTGCCAATTGATTGTTCCCAAGAGAAAGTAGCAGAGTTTGTTTTTTAATTTTTAATTATGTTGGTAAAATATGATTACGAAAAACTGTTACAACGTGACGTGCAAGGTCGTACCTAAGGGGGGATCAATCTCCCCCCGAAATTTTTAGGAATAAAAAATAATCAAACATTTAGTAGTGATAAGTAGTAGAGATATGGATTATTCGCATTTTTTATGGTAGAATTGATTCTGATTTTTACTTATAGCATACTCAAACCAAAGTTTGGTTAGTCTATTTTTAAAAAAATCTAAATCTTAAACTTATTTTTTTATACTTAAATGCATGCCAAGTGAGTGGAAAAATATATCTTTCTCGAATGGCATTTTGTTTAAAGAAATCTTTTTCAAATCGCATTTTATTCAAATGGCGTTTTGTTCGAAAACTTAGCTCTTCTGTCCTCTCATAGAGAAAATAATAAAAGAGTGCTTAATTCTATGGTTCAAAAACGGCAACAAGTTTACGCTAGCGCCACCCTTGGCTACTGGAAGAATTAAGAATGCGCGGGCGGGCTCGGCGGGCTTTTTAAATGATTTTTTTCTTAGTAAAGGTGCTATTTTTGAGGTCAGGCTAATTTCATGTATGCGAGAAGAATTTGGATATCAAAAATATATTCATTTTAGTCATGTAAACCTGTAAGATATCCAAACTTTTTCCGCATACATAAAAATTTGCATGACCTCGAAAATGTAATACTTAAATAAAAAACAATGTTTTTTAAAAAATGTAATATTTATTTTTTTAAAAATGAGAACTGTTTTAGAAAAATCTAAGAATATTTAACAAATATAATGTTTTTTCTTAAATGTATAAACTAGGTATTTATATTACAAAAAACTGTGGATTTTTAGAAAACTTAAAAATAGTTAAACATGTACCACCTAATAATCCTTAATAAAACCAATATTTCAAAAAAATAAGAACACACTTTTACAGTCTTTAATTTTCTAATTTCTAGGTTTATGTGGAATTGCTCAAATGTAATGTAATTTTCATATATTCTTCACAATATCCATTCTCCAATCCATTTTTTAATAATAAAGGTGGCCACATAATGATGTTATCCCATTGTTGATTGTTGCGTTGGATAACTAAAAAGCAAAAAAAAAAAGCTGCCAGGGGACTCATAATAGTAGGTATTTTATACAGGTGTTAATAAAGTATGTCGCCAAACTTCAGAGGATTATCTTGAGTGATTTTAAGAAAAAAAACCTTGTATAACCATGCTTAGTTTTTGAGATATGGGTTATTAAAATATTAGTTTTTTGTTTGCTTTTTATTTATAACTCGTGCAGTTTTTGAGATATTTAGCTCAAATCTGGAACATGTTGTTGTTGTTTTGTTACAAGGCATACATCATTAAGTATGTCAAATATTAGGAAAAACTACAGGGTGATATTTTTTCCGCGGTCATGCCCCCTTTTTTCTCCAAAACTTTTTTGCAGTAAGTTATTGACAGATTTAAAAATGTAAAATGAATTCCTTGTTTTATTCAGAAATTTTTTGATCTGCAATATTTTTATCTCTAACCATTTTTCAGAAAAAAAAAAACAAAATAAAATAACTTGTATCTTCAATTGCTATTTAGAAATTACATAAAACTCGCATAAAATTAAAATAATGCAGAGTACAAATTTTCCTTTTTTGTCTTTTCTTGGAAACAGTTAGAGTTACAAAAAATTGCAGATCAAAAAGTTTCTGAGGAAAGGTGGCTGTTGCCTCCCCCACCCCAATAAGCCCTCGTGTCGACTCTGTCTGAAATATGTGTTTATATGTAATATAATTTCAGGGGCTACCCAAATTTTTAAGGGGGAACTTAGCTCTTGAAGCTCTGCCCTAAGTACACTTTGGGCCTATTCTTAAATTATGTAATTGACCCACCTCCACCCTCTGTACAGAATTTTCAAGAAACAAAATACAAAAAAAAAAGTTATGTGTAATACAAGGCCAAACATTGCTACCCCTTTGAGCATTAATTTTGAACATATAATTATTATGTTAAATGGCTTTATGTATTTTAAGACTAGGCCCTAGTATGGGTGTGGAAAGAGACAGAACTTATTAACCAATATTTCTCTATTACTTACCTAAATGAAAAATCATTTGCAACCAAGCAGTGTGTACTCAATGTGATTGTAATGATCCATACAAATCCATAATGTCTGTGTACCTAAAAAGTAAAAGCACTAGCTAGAATTAAGTTCAAACACTAAACTAAAAGACAGAAGCCTAAGGATTTTTAGACATTTTCCATATATTTCATGAATAAAAAAATTAAATAGGTGAATATATGGCATAATAAGAACTCGGCTAATCTGGAGCAGGAGGTACTGTTTGAGAGGATTTGCCTTTTGAGTGTTTGTGTTGTCTGAATGTGAATGTCCTTAACTAAAAACAAATAAGTGCCTACTAGATTAAATTAAATTTAAGTAAAATAGATTTGATACCATTTAACATTCAAGTCGAAACTATGCACATTTTATAAGAACTTAACATTGATATAAGTGTAACATAACATTTATAAGAGTATAACATAACTTTTTATAAGAGTATAGCACAAGATTTATAAGAGTATAACATATAAATTTCTAAAAGTATAACATAACACATCTATAATAGGTGTGGCTTAAAATTAATTAGATTAAAACATTTATGACAATAATAATATTATGATCATTTTGTGATATTATATAAGATATATAAGTAGGTAGATATAATGAAAAAAAAGTATTATAGTATATGTAAACTTGACCAGTATTCTCCCGATGAGCTACCATGAAGCTCAGGGATAGTACTTCAAATGTAGTAGGAATTTGTAACGAAACTTTGAAAATAAATTGAAATTTGAAATAACTATGTCTCGGGTCCCCCAAAGACCTATTCTTGGGTGCACTACTGACTAAACTAAAAATGGAAAATGCCGAAAAGGCAATACATCAATAATAACAAAATTATATGGACAATGACCCATAAGAAGGTGCGGATCTACGGGAGGGGAAATTCCCCCCCCCCCCTAAATCTCAAACTATATTAAGTTTTTACATACAGAATACACATCCTGGTCACAATGCAAAACTGTTTTATGCAATATCTATTATGATATCTACCCCCCCTAAATAAAGTTCCTAGATCCACCCCTGCCATAACTGAGGGGTGAACAGCTGAACAAAATTTGTACACCATCCTACAGGACTCAAATAAATTCTTGGTCTGTAGTGTATTTTAGTGTCCTGTGGAGTCCTACACAGTCTTGTTAAAAAAAAATTTAAACCTGCTGTGGACAGATGATCACCCCTCCCGAACACACAATGCACCAATACTAAGTTGACACATTTTATCTAAAACCAATGTATATGTTCAGTGTCAATCTGTATAACAAGTATATAAATCGACCCTAACTTTAATAACATAAATTATCTTTCTTACCTTGTCTTAGTCACAAAACAAGACCATTTTTGTCTGATAACACGCGCTTTAACACAAAACAGATCTCCTTTGTAGTGAAAAAGTTATTTCGTAGCAAAATTTTTGCATCCGGAAATTCCAGAAAAACAAACCAAGAATTTGAGGTTAGGTTTGACTCGACTGCGTTTACAATATACTTGTAACTTGCTTTTAAAAATGACTTGCAATTTGTAATATGGGTAGAATACCTGTATTATTTATTTATTTTTTTGGTTGCAACTTCTATTAACATTGATTGATGAATGTTACAGATGTTTATACCTATGCAACAGCGAATAACAGCAATTTTTATTTAAACAGTATAAATACTGAATTAGGATATAAGTCATTGTTTTATAAAGGAATCAGATTGTATAACAATTTACCATTAGACATTAAAAATTGCAAATCAAATAATATGTTTAAGAGAAAAAAAAGAAGTACTTGTTGCCTAGTCAGCCTCAGTGGCGTATATAGAAAAAAGTTTCCGGGGGGCCCAGACATTATAAAGACGTATTTTATACTATTTTATATTTGTATTTAAGAAATATGTGAAGTTTAAGAGAAAAAAAAAGTACTTGTTGCCTAGTCAGCCTCAGTGGCGTATATAGAAAAAAGTTTCTGGGGGGGCCCAGACCTTATAAAGACGTATTTTATACTATTTTATATTTGTATTTATGAAATATGTGGAAAATATCTAAAAAAATCTTAGCTTTGGGGGGGGGGGGCCGGCATATATACGCCACTGGTCAGCCTGATTGTTTAAGTAAACCCTTGGTATCATGTAATATTATATTTTTTTATTTTAGTCTCTATATTATTTTTTGTATTTTAGTATAGTAACCTTTTCTCATAAAGAAATATGGTAGCAATGTTTTTTTTAAGGATAGGATTAAAAACATTTTACAGTACAGTGTAAGTACTTGAGAAAGCTGTGTGTTACTAGATTATTCTTTTAGTAGGTAGGTATAGTTAGTTCTGTTGGGAATGATACAGGAATGCTTGTAATGGTTTTTCGGTATTATTAGAGAAATATAGCCAGGCTATAATTGTGCCAGGTACTATTTTAACACATTTACATTGAAAACTGACAGTTAATCGTTCAAAATTCATACCAAAGTCGAATTTAAAACTATCGTCGTTTATTTTCAATTAATAAAAGAAGGCACTATTTATTCCCGTTCATATAGTAAACAAAGGCCATGTGTTGAAAGATCACAGCTGATATTACAATGTGAAAGTGTCAAAATTGTGCCTGGCACAATTATAGCCTGGCTATATTTCAATAATTCTCTAATAATACCGAAAAACCATTACAAGCACATTCCTGTATCATTCCCAACAGAACTAATAAGATATTTAAAATTACTTCATTTCCTTGTTTTTTAATGATTTTGTACTGGGTTTATACAGACAAAAATAAAAATTAGAATAAAAACATTTTGCTGTTTATTCAACCAAAGAAAAATTAAAATTATATTTTAATACTTTTCTTTTGCAAAAAACAGTGTGAAAGTATTTTTGTATTAAATCACTGGCTTTTTATGGCCCCCATAATTTATCATAAAAAACAAATAAAAAATCGTCTAAAGATCATAAATAAACAAAGTTATAAAAGTTCTATGTTAAAAACGGAATTATTAATAACCGGACATTATCAAAAACGTCATTTTGCAAAACAAGACAAGAGCAAAATCGAAGATTTGTATGGTCTTTTAAATTATCAAAACCGGACAAAATTAAAAAGGACAAAAACATAAAAAGGGCTCGGGCCTAGCTTTTGACGTTCACCGAAAGAAGAGCGGTTCTGATATAACTATGCAATTAAAGCGTCCTTCACTGCAATTTTTTTTACTACCATGCCTAATAAAAACACCGTCTCTACATAGTGATTGCTATAGCACATAAGGCGTTTTCATTAAGCAAGGGCCATCTTTAAAAAAGTTCAGGTGCTGGACTCTAGGTTAGGATTCATTTGCAATTAATTGACCAAGAGGGTCGGTTCGGTTCGGTTAACACCAATTTGCCGCCAAACTTTCATGAGACCGATTTGTATGAGAAGAAGAGAGACGGAAGTATACATGAAAAGATAGGAGACCCCTTTTTATGATTTTGTCCTTTTTGATTTTGTCCGGTTTTGATAAAAGACGTTATACTAAACTTCGATTTTGCAGTTGTCTTGTTTTGATGAATGACGTTTTTGATAATGTCCGGTCTTAATAATTCCGTTTTTTTTCATTGGACTGTTAGGCCATTTTTATTTAATGATCTTGGATGATTTATTTATGACGATGGATGGGGATTCGCTTTTAAAAGTTGGATTGCTTAAAATGGTACGAAAAAACAAAAAAATACTCTGCCAATATATGGGCCCCTAAGCTCACACTAGGTACTATAGTTATAGTGTACGTTTGAGCTAATATAACTAAAAACTGAAATATATTTTATTCAACTCCAGACTAAATTACCTTTTGTTTGATACCACACAAGCCATGTTTTGACTTAATCTCAAATTTTTTAAATATACCCCCACCCTTAAAGAAAACAAAAACTATAATGTATTTTGTTAAACTCCGGACTCAATTACCTTTCGTTTGATATCACACACGTTAATTTTTATATTGACCAACTGGTTCGGTTTGATTCTATTAATTGTATATTTTGGATGAAAAATTTTTGTCAAATAAGCATGTAATTTTGTGAATTAACAACGAAGGCGGGCATGTTTTTCTGTAAATAATTATTGTACATTTTTATATTGACCAACCTTATTTATATGGGTTTGGTTCGGTTTGGTTATACTTGATATGTATTATAAAGCCATGATTTTTTCAAACTAACATGTGAATTTGTAAAAGAACAACGAACCAAGATGTTGTTACGTAAATAAATGTAGGGATTTTTGGATTTCTTATGTGTATTTGTAAACTTTTATTTTGACCAAGGTTAGTTAGGGGCTTAGGTTGATTTGGTTATATTAACTAATAAGTTTTAATGTCAAAATTTTATCATTAGTAGTTAGTAGGTGGTAGACGCTTTTTACTCATTGGGCGTCGACCGGTGAGATACCACCATGCCAGAAGTGAGTAGCGCTAAGTGGTATCACCACGTTCCGCTACTGCGCTGGCAGTCCGGTTCCAACAATGAGTAACAGATAGCATGATGGCGCCTCCAGGATCAAAATATTCCGGAGGTAAAATACCCGACCACTCGGATCTCCGGGCGTCGGGTGATCCTGGGGGTCCTTCATGCAAAGATATTAAAAGAAGACCAAAAACTCAACTCAGAATTGATTTTAGCAATATAAGAGGATTAAGTACCAACATGAATTCAGTTCACCAACATCTTGAAGAACAAAGACCTGACATCCTTGTTCTCACCGAAACTAAAATCAGTTCTGCAACATCTATTGTGAACTATCTTTATCCCGGCTATGACCTACACCACCGATTTCGACATAATTTTGGGATTTGTGTGTACATTAAAAATGACCTTTCATGTCATCGAGAGGAGAAGCTAGAACCAGCGAACCTCGATATCATATGGCTGAAATTCACCTCAAAGTCATCGACCAAGTTCATTTGCTGCCTCTACCGACCGCCAAGTAACACCGAGTATCAAAACTTTTTTGCGACATTATCCGAAAACTGTGATAGTATACAGTCTAACTATCCACATGCGGAAATTGTTTTTTTAGGCGATTTCAACGTCCACCATATACCCTGGCTAAAACACCACAACAAAACAGATAATGAAGGCAGGGAAGCAGAAGCTTTTGCCATAAGTTGTGGTCTAACGCAGCTTGTCGATGAACCTACCCGTATCTCAGAAAGGGGTGAATTTGCAGCGCTTTTAGACTTGTTCCTAACTACAAATCCTGACTTGTACACAATTCAAGTAGATCCCCCACTTGGTTCATCCGATCATAAACTTATAAGAACAAAGTGCGAAATGTTCATACCGCCAAGCCAACAATCACTTCCTCGTAAAATGTGGCACTATAAATCGGCAAAATGGAATGACCTTAAACAGTTTTACCTGGATTTTCCATGGCAAGAGGTTTGCTTTAAAACAGCTGATCCCACTATTTGCTGTAATGAAATAACAAAAGTAATCTTATCTGGAATGGATGCATATATCCCACATACAATAAAACGCAGAGCTAATGCAAAACCTTGGTTCAACAGCCAGTGTCAAACGGCTGTACAGAAAAAAACACAGAGCATATAACCTTTGGAAACGACAACAAACCGCTCAAATCCACACAGAATTTATAGAAGCCAGAAATAGTTGCAAAATTACTATTGACGCCGCCAAAGAAACATACAATCAAAGAATAAAAAACAGGTTGCTGAATTGTCCAAGTAGTTCTAGGTCCTTTTGGTCTCTTGCAAAAGCCGTTGGATCAAACTTCACCAAGTCATCCATACCACCACTTACAGATAAAAATACTCACTTAGCCACAACATCAGAGGAAAAAGCCAATATGCTGGCCAAAATCTTTTTCTCCAACTCAAACCTAACAGTGCCAAATGGAAAAACTCCACCGTTCATTGAAAGGGTTTCCCACAGTATGCCAGAGGTACCCTTTTGTCACAGAGAAATACAAAAATCCCTTAAAAAGTTGGATACAAACAAAGCAATGGGTCCAGATGGCATTCCCGCGATAGTACTCAAAAATTGTGCTAGCGAACTCACCCCAACTTTCGCAAAATTATTCAATTTATCTTATAGGCAAGGAGTATATCCATCATCATGGAAGTCTGCCGCTGTACAACCCATTCCAAAGAAAGGAAAAAAGACAGATCCGTTAAACTATAGACCAATTGCTCTACTTCCGGTGATATCAAAAGTAATGGAAAGAGTTGTGAACAATCACCTAACCAAGTACTTGGAAAAATACAAAATTATCAACGACAAGCAATACGGATTTCGAAAATATAGGTCAACTGGCGATTTACTTACATACGTTGCTCACTTATGGCAAAAAGCGATTGAGTTGCGAGGTGAAACAAGAACAATTGCCTTAGATATATCTAAAGCATTCGATAAAGTCTGGCATGAAAATCTGCTCAACAAGCTCAAAGCAACGGGATTGTCGCCGAGACTTTGCACTTGGTTTGAAAGTTACCTTAAGGATAGATCCATTTATGTTGCACTGGATGGCCGGAACTCCAACTCTTACCAAATAAATGCTGGTGTGCCACAGGGAGCAATCCTTTCGCCAACACTTTTTCTGATTTACATAAATGACCTCATAGATAAAACAGTAAATCCACTTTATTGCTTTGCAGATGATGGCAATGTAGTCTCCTCAGTCATACCACCCACTCAGTGTCTATCCGCACGTGAATTCCATCATCTTAGACTAACTCAAATATCGCAGATAAATAACGACCTGGAGATAATAGAGGACTGGGGCAACAAAAACCTTGTACAGTTCAACGCGCAGAAAACCCAAGCAGCCCTGTTTTCAAAAAAGACCAGCACCGGTGAGCCAAACATCATGCTATCTGGAAGTGCTGTCACATTGCAGAGCCAGTTGAACATCTTAGGGGTCACTGCAGAGACCAACATGTCTTGGCACAGTCACGTGGCAGATATAGCTAAAAGGGCGTCCCAAAAGCTTGGGGTGCTATTTCGTACAAGATATCTGTATACACCAAGCCAACTGCTGACACTCTACAAAGCCCAGATTCGACCAACTATGGAGTACTGCTCACATATATGGAGTGCGGCACCCAAACATACCTTAATGCTTTTGAACACCGTGCAAAAGCGAGCTATCAAGCTGATCAATGACCCCGCACTTACCCGTAGCTTGGATAGTCTCGAACATCGAAGAACTGTGGGCGATCTCTCTCTCTTCTACAGGTATTATCACGGAAAATGCTCTAAAGAGTTGGCACGTATGATCCCCCCGGGAGTAGCACCTACTAGGCGAACACGTCAAACAGACGGTAACCATCAATTTACTGTCAACATAGAGGCACCAAGAACCTCATTATATCAGAATTCATATCTCTGGAGAACAGCATCGCTGTGGAATAAACTCCCTGCGACAGTTTTCCCTGCAGGTTACAACCTGAACCGTTTCAAAACCAACACACACCAACATTTCCGCGCACTTGCCGCTTGTCGAGCGTGATAGGGACCTCCTTGCGAGTGCGCATACCCGTAAAAAAAAAAAAAATATTAACTTGTAAATTTGTCAAATAAATAGTAAAAGTTTTCACGTAAATATATGTGAATATTTTTGGATTTATTTATTCATTTCACCCTGTAGCTCACCTCCCTTGTTTTTTAAAAACGTGATTTTTCAAAATCTTTACTGCTATTTAGATATCACCCTGCAGCTTACCTACTGGAAGTAAATGAAATTTAGTAAGTGGTATGATTGTTTAACGTGTTCCTAACAATTTTTTGCTAACAAACGCTCCTGACAACGTTATTTTTTAAAAACGTGATTTTTACGAAATTTTATTATTAATTTCGATATCACCCTGTACCTCACTTCCTGGACCTAACGGTGATACAGTCAGTTAATGGTATGATTGTTTAACGTATTCCTAACTATACTTTGCTTACATGAGCTCCGGACAACCTTGCTTTTTAAAAATGTGATTTTTAGAAAATTTACACACACTAATAATTTCTATATCACCATGTAGCTCAATTCCTGGACGTGAAGGTGATAAAATCTGATAATGGTATGATTGTGTAACGTGTTTCAAATAATTTTTTGCTAACGAAAGCTCTTGACAACATTGTTTTTTAAAAATTTGTTTTTTAGAAAATTACGCTTCTAATTTCGATATCACCCTGTAGGTCTCTCACGTCCTGGATCTAAAAATAATAAAATAAGTTTATGATACATTTTTTAATGTATTTCTTACTCTTATTTGCTAACTAAAACTCCTGACAGAGTTGTTTTTTAAAAATGTGATTTTTATTAAGATTTACTACTATTTTCGATATCACCCTGTAACTCACCTCCTGGACCAAAATTTGATCTAATCCGTAAATAGTAGTTTTTTGGGGGCTATTTTCAACTTTTTATTGCTAAGTAGAAAATTAGAATTTTTTAACAAATCTATAATATTAGGCACACAAGAAATTTTACATAATTATACAAACATTATTTTTAATTATACGAATTTATAGAAAGTTTGAAATTTATGTTTTAAAGGTTTGTTTCTTGGGTCCGGTTCATTTTATTCATATTTTGAAATCTATTTTCAGGTCGGCTGTACGCAGTTGTCTGCCTATATGTGCAGCTCCCTCTAGGGAGCGTGTCGCAAACTTAAGTTTTCCTTGCACAATGTGACCACGTGGTCGTGGCACCCCTGAAAAATTCCGCCTTCGACTTATTTTCGTCAGGTGGCGACTCTAGCAAATATTCTTAGGGTCACTGCATCCTGACAGCCAGGCGTCTCCCAACGAGCGGATAGTTCACAACTTGCATTCCATTTGCTATTGGTTGACATAGTCAGGCGGGATTTTTAAAATTAAAACTCTCCTGTCCTCGTTTTGGGTGGTTGAAATCGGTGTTAAACCAAACTGAAACAAAACCTAACCGTGGTCAATTGATGGGAAACGTATCCTAACCGGGGCGTGTCTGGACAGGTTAGGATACGTTGTCGAATAATTTATCAGGGTTAGGTTAACACCGATTTCGACAGGAAAACTGGATAGGGCAGCTAATTTAAAAAAAAAAATAATATGTTTTTAAAAAACAATAAAAAAAAACTCATCGGCATATGCATAGATCTAGTTAAATTCAATAGGTATGTACTGCACAAACCACTACACTTTTTAGTCACTTACAACTAGTATATATTCGTATTTTACGCCGAAAGCTGTAAACATAAAGTTTGTTAAATGCTTGACTGGTGGCACCATCTCTTAATATAATATAATAATAATCTTAAACGGCAACGTTCAACATCAAAAAGTCAGCTGACTATTTCGACCAATAGCAAACGGAATGCAAGTTGTGAACTAGCCGCTCATGTCTCCCAGGGGTAGCGACACACCTCATTTACGAAAAACGCAAATCTGACACTGTCAGGCGCGTAGCTTTTTTTATGTTTAAAAAAATTAAATGGTTTACAAATGTTACGTAAAGAACTGTCCGTCACATCCGGTATATAAATTTTACTGTCCAAATAAACAAACCTAAAAAAACTAAGTTTTTGATGATTTCAAATTTATTAGGACCCTGTGTTAGGACCCACACAGCGAAGGAAACCAAAAATATAGTTTGCATGTTTTATATATATTCTAAAATATAGAAAACTATTATGTTGGGTTTTTTATCATTTAATAAATTTTTTATGCTCTCTACGGAATAAAGGTGTACGTTTAATCCCTCTTTTCATGGGCTAAGGTAGTATTTCTTGTCCCCAGTGATTGAAAGTAATTTCTTTAAAACCATAAAGGCAAAATATAGGTTTTTGGATTATTTTATTTTATCATAATACAAAAAACAAAAAGGAATATATACACGATACCGATTATTTTGTTCCAGCTTGCCGTAAGCTTACTGTACTTTGCCGATGGCTTGGTTCGTTTTGATCGTTATTGTGTCCTTAGGCATAGAATATTGCTTCCATATAAACGAAGCATTTAACTTTCTAGACTTCTCCAGGCTGTAAACCAGCAAAACTGTGAAATTTTCGAAATTCTGTTTATTGCATCATTTCCATGCCCATCTCAAAGTAAGAATATGCTTTATTTTCCATCTTCGAGAAATGTAATTCGAACTTTTTCTCGACTAAACTTAATTAGTTTGTTATGAAATAAATAATATTTTTTCCACATTGTTTGTTATAAGGTCACTCATCGTCAAGCAAGCTTTACCTTGCTTGACGATGAGTGACCTTAGTTTGTTAGCATCTGACTGACTTTTGTTTAATGTAATGCCATGACAACTATCACTGCCCACTGCTTTTTTATATACTTGACATGCTAAAACTATAGTACGGTAAGTGGTTTAATACCTATTTATTTAGTTTATGATTATTATTGTTTTTAGTATATAAAAATAAACCATTAAAGTCCCTTTTAGTCACTTAGCAAATTATAGCCCTTCTTCCGGTCGAGCATGAAAATTCCCGCCGTGGTATTAAAAGTAAACACTGCACGCCCTAGGTTTATAATATACCTACTATTATTTTTATTATTGTTCAAAAAAAGCGGGCGGCGAAGAAAAGGTCGAAAATACAAAAAGTCGAAAATTCAAAAGTTCGAAAGTACAAATGTCGAAAATACAAAAGATTGAAAAACAAAAGGTTCAAACAAAGATCGAAAGTAGCTACACTGTAATGATTGCAAAACAAAGTAGAATTAAGTTTTTAAAAAATCAACATCCAATAAAAACTCAAGGTAGCAACACGACGGGTCGCAGAACTTTGTTCGAAAACATTTTCTTCGAACGGAAATTTTTATGAAAACAATTTCTTCTAATGGAAATTTGTTCGAAAACATTTTTTTTAAACGGAAATTTATTCGAACACCATTTCTTTGAACGGAAATTTGTTCGTAAGTAATAGTTGTTCAAAAACATTTTCTTCGAATAGAAATCATTTTCTTCGAAAGCAAGTTTTTCGATAAAAGACGCTCTAGACCTGGATTTCCAAACCTAACACAATTTATATAGTTTGAATACGGTCTTTTTAACATATTTTTTCAACAAAACCCTGACTTCTTTCCCGGGATCGTAAACATTCTGAAAATTTGTCTACTTTCCTCCTTTCGAAGGTCGAAATTGGTATTTTCCTAAACTTTGTCAATTGATCGCAAACGTATCCGAACCGGTCCAGATACCTCCTGATGTGCTCAATTAAGAAAGGTTAGAGTAACACCGATTTCAACCTTCCAAAATGAGGACCGGAAAGCTAATTTAGGGAAATCATTTTTCGACAATAGGTCTCGGTTGGTTCGGTTTGGTTTCACACCCTCTAGGATCCCGGGAAAGAAGTCAGGGAAGTTTTTGTTTCCAAAAATTGTTAGAAAAAAACCCCATTAGTCGAACTATATGAGTTGTGTTAAGTTTGGCAAGCCAGGTCAAATATATTTTTTTCGAAAAATTTGTTTTCGAAAAAATGTTTTTGAACAAATTTTCATTTAAAAAAAATATTTTCGAACAAATTTCCGTTCAAAGAAAATGTTTTCGAACACATTTCTGTTCGAAGAAAATGATTTCGAAAAATTTCTGTTTGAAGAAAACGTTTTCGAACAATCTTTTGTTCGATGAATATGTTTTAGAACAATTTTTGGTTTGAAGAAAATGATTTTCGAAGTTTATGCTTTCGAACAATAATATTACGATATTTATATGAAATGTACTATAAAATTATAAATAATTAAACCGAACCTTACAAAAACTCGAACTGTATTTGGGCATTTATTGTCTTTTGATAAAATGTAAAATTCGGAATAAAAAGGTACTAAAAAAAACCACAATACCGAAAACACCAAAAAAAATGGAAAAAAACCTTGGAAAATAAATTAAACAGTGCGAAAAATAGCGTATAAACATCGTGATAAAAGTTTCATTTTATCCCTTGATATATTATATACTATTAATAAACTTTTAACATAGAAATGTATTTCTGTCCTGTTTGTTTATTTATTACGTATTATTTTTATACAAAAACAGAAATAATATTTAAAAGAAAATGATTTTTAACAATAATACCTACAATAAATATTCATAACCCAAAAACTCAAAGAACATATTTTTTATTTCTTAAGCTGTATAAAAACGAGTTCTTTTTAAGTTTTATTAAAACATTTTTCTTTTCTCAGACTGTATAAAAATGAGTATTTTTCACGAACGTCTATGGAATTTTGAGTACGGTTTTGACACTCGTGTCGCTACCCCTGGGAGACGCTAGACTTCCAGGATGCAGTGACCTTAGTATTTCTAATTAGCCTATCCAAAACCTTATGGGCGCAGCTTTCGTGTTCGTTTACGACAGAGACAATTTATTATTTTCTCTCTGGTTTACGAAGGACTCAGCCGCATGGGCAGTCACTGAAGAACAGCAATTTCTATATGGGAGGACCCCCCAGAATAAAAAACTATATACGTGCCTAGCTTTTTTAAAAAGTTAAAAAATAATCACCACTTCAATAATTTGACCAGGATCCTCACTTAGTCAGATTTTTCTGGCAGATTTTAAAGAAATAATTTGACATTCCCTTAAAAATCCGTTCAAATATAACGGTGGCAACAGCGTAGAGCTAATTTTGTAGCGACCCTTCCACGACATGCAGTTAGTCCCTCTTTGTTAATTTTACCGTGAAAAACAAAGAAAGAAAGTAAACTTAGCTGACCTCATAAAGAAAACGAATAGGACTCATAAATTTGAAAGAAATGTGACGAAATATGACGAAATCTGACATTTCAGTTTGTGTGGTTAATCGTCTTCTGCTTTGAATTTATTTACAATTTTTAAATTAAAAATTTTCAACAAATTACGGGTTTTTAATTATAAACAAATATTATATCGTGAAGCTACATCTATCAAAAAGTGGGAAATGGCCTTTTAGGTAAGTTTTTAAGTTTAAAAATTGCCTTTTAAACGAGAAATCTTAAGCGCCAGATTATGTCACATTTTTTCAAATTTCGGCAGATTTTTTGAAATGTAAAGAATTGCCCCCATTAGGTCACATTTTTTCAAATTTCGGCAGATTTTTTGAAATGTAAAGAATTGCCCCCAAAGGTGGCAATTCTTTAAAATTTGAAATAATTTGAAATAATCTGACTAAATTTGAAACGACAGATTTTAGGCGTAGATCTTGGCAACATTGCAGTTTCAGCTTTGTGTAAAACGTCTTACACCACACGGTAATGGGCCAACTTAGGAAATTTGGAAAAACCCAAAAACCTACCTTAAAACTCGGCTACTGATAATCCACAAGTTCTTAATAAATTGTATTTTTCCGGGCACCTCATCATACAACGGTTTTTCTTTCTGACACATTTGACAACTGTCAGTCACAGAACACCAAGGGGACTGTCAGTTACGAAATGCTGCCACTCTTGCCAATTCATTGATCCCAAGTGAAACAAACAAAGGGACCGTTCACAAGTTGTGTTTTACTTTTTAGATATGTGGTTAAAATATTATTACGAAACATTCTTACAATGAAACACACACACACACACACACACACATACACACATACACACACACACACAAACACACACACACACACACACGCACACACACACACCTATACGGACATAAGAAGCGCTGTGGGGACTCCTACTTTTCACATGCGTTGCGCGTACCTCTAGATAGAATAGAGATAAATTAAATGTTTAAAAACAAGTGTTTTTTGAGGCGCTCCAGTAAGGTGGAAACCTACTCAAAATTTTAAAAAATGTCAAAATAAAGAAAATCTGTCAAACAGGTTTCACATGCGATGTGAGGTCCCTACGTTGTGAGGACCATAAACGATGTTTGGTCCTTAGTGACGTCGGCGTCGCGGCGCCTCGAAAAGTATGAAAATCGAAATGTCGCGTCGTTGCGCGGTCCGCTACAACAAATGGCTGCGATAAGTACGATAGGGATTTATTTCCCAGACGGACCGATATTTTATATATGATGTGTGGATTTTTTGCGACACGAGGCCCTAACAGGGTAAAAATTTGGACAGCGCGTCGCTGCGTGGACTGCCTGCATTAATAGCTACTCTACAAAAATAAAAATCAAATTTGAATTTATTGGATAAAAACTACATTTCTTGGACAGAGGTCTGTTTATGAAATTTACTTTATGCCTAGTACAATATTTATACACGCCCCAGCTGGCGTAAACTTCAATACTCCACTTAGCGTAAATATGGCTAATTAATAATTTGGGCACTGTTCAAACTTGACCCCTTATAGGGCTTGTCTATTCTTATATTTTGAGAAAATTCTGAACTCATTCTTTCATTACCTTGCCAATTGTGTCTGAATTCATTTCCTTAATTATTACTGAACCTATTTAGATGAAAACAGGCATAGTCGTAAAAATTAATATCAACATTTTCCTAGGTATATAATTATCCAGTTCGATTCAGGTTGCTTTATGCTCGAAATAAAAAATTATTTTTCGACAACCACCAAACCGATTTCAACGGCTCCTAGCTTATTGTGTGGCAGAAATAAAGTTTTTTTTATAAATCTAAAACTATTTCTAAAAAAATTCTGGATCATAAAAATAAAAGGGCCTCTTTAATGGGTCAAGTTTGATTCTGTCCGCTATTTTGGATTTTAAGACGGATTAAAAAGAAAGATTTATATATATATATATATATATATATATATACACGTTTTTTCATCAAAAACTGTTAATGGCCTATATCTTAAAAACGGTAACGAATTTGGAAAAACCCTCGGACACATCGATTTTGTTTGCGAGGGGGACACTTTTTGGCTATCTTGAAATTTTTGTAGCACGCACCATCTTCGAGGGGTATACCCCTATATTTTGAATAGGGAAAGTGGGTCTAGTAGTACTTTGTTTTGAAGTTCGCTTGAATATCTTTACAACCGTGTAAGAGTTTCGAAAATCCATCGATTTCTTTTTGAGATATTTGCTTTCAAATTTTCAAATTTAACATGGAATGATAAAATAAAAATTAAATCCGAAAAATATAAAATTTTTGATTAAATTTTTATTTTTTTAGTCCATGTTCAATTTGAATGTTTGAGGGCAATTATCTCAAAAACCAATAGATAGATTTTTGAAAATCTTACACGGTTGTAAAGATATTAAAAAGGCCTTCATTACAAGGTATCACTAGACCCACTTTCCCTAATCAAAATATAGGGGTAAAGTATACCCCTCGAAGGGGGTTCGTGCTACAAAAATTTCAAGATAGCCAAAAAGTTAGTTTTTTTTTTAGTTTTCAAAAAAACTAAGCATTTTAGAGAAAAAATGTTACAATACCTTTTTAGAGAACATAAAATGTTCTTTTAAATAGCGTATTACAAAGTAGTGTTTAAGCTATTATTGGCACTACAGGGGCGTCCGCATATTAAGGTGATTTTTTTCTAATTAATTTTTAAAAAATTTTTATTTATTTTGTTAAAAACTAAGCTTTTGGAAAAACCTTGTTTTGCTCTATTTTGTTGAAAATATAATTATCTTTAAAACGATATGTATCTAGTGGGTTTTTTTAAACAGGGAACACTCATAAAGAATATACGCATGAATAGTGAATTTTTTTTAATCACAAACGCCCCTGGTGTATTAAGGGCTATGTAAATGTTATAACTACACACACAACATGGTTCAAAAGAAAATTTAATTGTCGATAACACATGGTAAAACGTTTTTCTCGGTAGAGCTGGTTTTACAAAAAATTGGTAAAATACTTGATAACAATACTTTTTTTTGTGATTAAAAAAAAATCCCTAAATATGTAGTATATTCTTTGAGTGTTTCCCGTTAACAACAACCCACTAGATTAAACCAGTGGCTTTAGTTGGATTGCCTAAAATGGTAATAAAACACAAAAAAAAAACACGAAAAAGAAAACAAGTATTTTTTGATTCAACCAGTGGTTTTAGTTGGATTGCCTAAAATGGCAATAAAACACAAAAAAAACGAAAAAGATAATAAGTATTTTTTGGTTAAACCAGTGGCTTTAGTTAGATTGCCTAAAATGGTAATAAAATACCAAAAAAAAAACGATAAAAAAGACAAGTATTTTTTTATTAAACCAGTGGCTTTAGTTCGATTGCTTGAAATGGTAGATAATAAAACTCTGAAAAAAAAAACGAAAAAGAAAACAAGTATCTTTAGATTAAACCAGTGACTTTACTTGGATTGCCTAAAATGGTAATAAAACACCAAAAAAAAAACTAAAAAGAAAACAAGTATTTTGTTAATTAAACCAGTGGCTTAGGGGCATATATTGGAATGCCTAAAATGGAAATAAAACATGAAAATGAAAACAAAATTCTACATCAAAACGAAAACAAAAAAATTTCTTTTTTTTTTAATTTTAATATTTATATTTATTTTTATTTGTATAAACCCAGCATAAGAAACTATGGCTGAATACTAACCAAACAAATCCTGAAGTCCGTCTTTAAAAGTATTGTAGTTCAAGGGGCCGACTACTGGTTTTGAAAAAAATATTCAGTCGGCCGACCGGCCGACTAGTAGATTTTTAGAATTATGCGCTACCAGTAGTCGGCCATCAGAAAAAAAAACTAGGTTGTGATTTTTTTTTACAAGCTTTTATCAAAGAAGATATATCAACAAGAAGCGAAATACTGTCACTCAAAACATTGTTCATATAGGAAACAAATATGTGACGTCACGCTTAGACCAAATGAAACTAATGCAGTTATATTACTTTGAGAAAAAATTTGTGTAACTGTGGTTTGTGGTGCAATTTTATTACACGAAGAAAAAAATCAAATTAAGAGGGACATTAAACCTATACAGGGTGTCATTAAAAGTTTGTAACAAACTTTGACAGGTGATAGTACACATAAAAATAAGAAAAAAAGTTCATATGAACATAGGTCCTAAAATGCATAGTAGGGGACTTACGGGCACCAAAAGGGTTAATATCGAAAATGGTTTTTTTTTATACAGCAACTTTAAAAAGCTATGGAATTTTACAAAAAATTGCAAATGCTAATTAATTTTGACTCTTCACATTGTGGTAAGGTAAAAAAATAATTACTTAACTCAAAAGGGTACTTTTGGTAGGGGTGGGGGGTTGTTTTAACAAGAATTTTTTTTTGTATTGCATTTTTTTACATTTTGAGTTTATTTTTGAAAACTACTCCTTTTTTTAAGTAAAAAAGGTACTCTTGTCCAAAGTCGCCCAGAGCAACGGTTTACGAGATAATTGATTGTAAAAGTTATCCTGTTTATGGGAGGTACTTAATTTTTTTTTCGGATTGTATTTTTTTACATTCTAAGTGCATTTTGGAAATCTTCTCACCTTTTTACGTCGAAAAGGTTCTCTTCTCCAAATTCGTATGTATAAAAAAACCTATTTTCGATATTAACCCTTTTGGTGCCCGTAGCTCCCCTACTATGCATTTTAGGACCTATGTTCATATGAACTATTTTTCTTATTTTTATGTGTGCTATCACCTGTCAAAGTTTGTTACAAACTTTTAATGACACCCTGTATAATCATATAACTGAGGTTACAGAAAATCGACCCTTTTTAAATTTTTATTTGATTGTTTGCAAGAACGGTTATATATTTTTATCGAGAAAAATCGGTTACGGAATTAAATAGAAAAAATAATAACTAACAAATACACAATAATTATTGTAATATTTATAAAAATCTAAGTAATATTATCTTGTTTAAAGATTCTTCCCGGCCATTTTAAATTTAAAAATTATAAGAAAAAGGAAATTAAGGGGATTGACAATAAAACAAATTTTGTTAAAGTAGAGATTTTTATAAAACGTTTATTGTTTTAGAAACAGGAACAAACCCAACCACAATTGGGAGAAAATACAATTAATAGCTATTTACGTTACTAGACCTGTAAAGATTTCCGGTCGTGTATCGTACGTATTTTTTTTAAACCGGTATAAAACAGCACAAACACAACTAACATGTAAATAATATTTTTTTAAAAACGATATGAAACACTACAACCATGCTACTCTACATGATGATATTAAAGTACTTACTCAAAAGCTTTTATATTTATAAATATCAAAAAACCCATAGGTTGCATTTATAATTGACTATATTTCAATTAATTCTTGCTTAATTTTAAATGTCACTTTATGTTTTAGATCATTTTTAAAAAAGGGACCGTAAAAATGGATTTTCCGGTCTCTTTTTCCGTGCCTTTTGAAAACGAAAAATTTTCCAAAAAGAAAAAAGTATACGCAAAAGACTTGTGTTTCAGTCGGTTTAAAAAAAATTTATTACAGCTAAAACATGCAAAAAATTGTGTTTATAAAACAAATTCTAACGAATATAAAAATAAATAAGGTGGTCTCAGGCGGGGGCAATCGCCATTTTCCAGAGAACTTCAAAAATAAGAGGCACATTCTGGTGTATTACACACCTACTACTACTACTAAGAAAATTTCCACTAGGCACTAGAGAAATGGATTAGTCGGATAAAATGATTTGGAGTCAGCCGCGGCTCGTGCCGGTAGCGAGCTGAAGACGCACATTATAAATAACGGGTACAAACCTTCTCTTTTAAAACTCGTTACATCCTAAAACTCATAGAACATGCTAGACCAGTTGAAAGGGATAACTAATATATTTATAGGCCATAGTGAAACATGCATCCCTATATACAGGACCTGGCTCCATTATACAAATAAACAAATAAGTTTACCATTCAAACACAGTAAATTACAGGGATTCCTGACAGTATTTTTGCTAGTAAAGTTTTGATTTTTTTTTGTTAGTGTAAAACGAAAATTGCACAGTTTTTTCTTTGAGTGTAATAGTACTGCATTACTGTTATTCAGGTTCTGTCGCTTCTTGTTGATATATTTTCTTGGCTTTTATTTAGCTTCAGATGTTCTGTCTAACTATCAAATCTTGTGAAGCGTTTTTGACACACTTCCCATTATCCGACTTGGATGAAATTTGGTACACACATAGTGGTCCCATGACAATACAACATTAAGAAAAAAATATCCTCCCACCCCTACCCCCACCTTCTTCCATAGAAAATGCATTTTTGACACCCTTCCCATTATCCGATTTGGATGAAATTTGGTATACATGTAGTGGTCCGATGACAACACAACATTGAAAAAAAAATCCTGCTAGATTGATTCTTGCAAATAGTGATATTTCATTGATACGGATATCTTATCGTGCTAACATCGTCAAAATTTCCATCAGTCGGCCATCGCTTTTATTATCATGATAATATTAGAATGTTAGAAAATTATTTTTTAATTTTTAGTGCATTTTATAAAAGCTTGTGACTTACAAAAAAAAAATTACCAATTTATTTACGATTTTTAGCTTTAAATTACTACAAAAATACCTCCCAAATAATATGCAATCTAAAATTTAGTAAGCAGACTTTACAGTTCGCTAAAAAATACTATTTCCCACACCACCTACATGTAGCAAAAATCTTAAAATTTCGTACTTTAAACGAACATAACGTGCACGGCAACACACGGCACGGTCATTTTAAAATGACAGTATTTTCTATTTATATAAAAACTCTTGGTATGAATAGAAAAATGGAATAAAAATGCATAGGATTAGCGCTGAATTTTCTAAGCACAGTCGAACCTCTATAACTCGAACTCAAGGGACAACCAAAACAGTTCTAGTTATGGAGAGTTCGAGTTATAGAAATTCGAGTTAAACTGGTTAAAATACATATAAAAAGAGCAGGGACCACTTTAAAGGTTCGAGTTATAAAGGTTCGAGTTAGAAAGGTTCGACTGTACATTATTTTTCTTATTTTTTTATAAAAATGACCAAGATTGCCGAGTACCGATTGGGGGCCGACTACTGGCGCATTTACGCTACATATCGTCTTAACGATCATTTTATTTTCAACAATACAGAGTTAAAAAATATTTTTTAGAAAGCTTAGTTTTTAAGAAAAATAAAAAAAGCAAAAAAATTTTTTTTTAATAATAAAAAAAATAACCTCAATATGCGGACGCCCCTGGAGTGTCCATAATAACTTTAAAACAATTTTGTGACAAACCGTTTAAATGAACATTTTATTTTCTCTAAAAAAGGTCTTTTAAGATTTTTCCGTAAAATGCTTGGTTTTTTGAAAACTGAATCAAACCTAAAAAAGCATAATTTTTTTGTGAGCTTAAAAAATAACCCCAATTTATGGATACCAATTAAGTGCTAACTGTAGACTTGGCCCACTTTGGTGATACATCGTTTAAAAGATAATATAATTTTCCATAATTAAGTTGATTATGCATACACACTTTCTGTAACTTTTTGAGAAAATGACATAAAACTGAATAATTTCGGTTTATCTTGCATATATATAACATAAAAATAATTACGCACTGTAATAACTGTCAAGCACCCGAATTTGCCGAATTATGAAATACAAATGGCCCTCTCTAGGCACGTGCCCGGCGTTAAGGGGTTTGATTAACTGGACCTCACATCGTAGGAATGTAACCGAATTTTCACACATGACCAAGAAACGCACGGATAGGTGTTGGCGTAACATACCTTGTGAGGACACACGCCAACCCCTCACCGGAGCTGCGAGGTCCGCTGTGTTTAGACCGTATTTCGGCACTCTTCATAAAATTTTAAAAATCACTTAAATTTTTACCTGGACCACACAACGCATGTGAAAAACAGAAATTTAGCTCCAACAAATTTCTTGAGAGTATCGTAGATTGCGCTTTTAGTGTGTATGCGAGTGAACCTAGAAATCATTGTGAGGACCCAACTCTTTGCGTATGTATTGTGTAAATTTAACACACACTTTGGTAATTTTCAAGTATGGTCCTTACATCGTCGGTTCTGTTCGGTTTGGATACCTAAACGCCTTTGATAAAACGTGTTCATCAAGTGCATTTTTTAATTTTTTATAATAGCGTAGAATTGTCTGATCCTTATAGCATCGTATAGATATTAGGGACCTATTCCATGTCCCATTTTTCTCAAGCCAAGTTTAGAAAAACATTTCCGAACTAGTAAGAATCTTTCATTTTGAAATTTGTATTAGAGAACTTGGCTTCACTTTTATCTCAATTCTTTTTACCAAATATCGTTTTTGCGTACTTGGCTTTTTTTGACATGAAATGTTTTTATTATGATTTTACTCCTTTTTAAAAGGGTTTGGATAATATTTAAGTTTTAAAGTAGTAAAACATGCGGAATATTGTTCAAAACATTTTTTATTTCGTAACCTAATAAACTTTTTCAATGCCTTATTAAAACTTTTGAGGTTTTTCTGAGGGCACGGCAGTGCCTCGCCAAGTTCGCGCTGCCGTACCATCTTTTCTTGAAACATTTCAGCCCATATTTGACCTATCTTAAACTGTACTTCGAAATGAGCTACGAATCTCAAACTTTGCACAGTTGTACCCCTTCATAGAGCTAACAACCATTTTAAGTTTCATGAACTTCACTAAAGTAGTAAAGTAGGTACGAAATTTCAAAAAACGTCGAAATTTCCACTCACTCACTGACTCACTCATCCATGTATAGATCATCAAAATTCTACTGTACTTCCAGACATGCTACAAAGATGAAATTTGGCAGACTGATAGAAATTATGACCAAACCCCTGGAAAAAGCCCCAAAATTCTAATTTACTCCCCTCCCCTATACATGTAAAATTATTTTAAAAGTATGAAAATAGGAACTATGATAAAACTATAGAAAACAATTTAAAAACACGAAAATTTTAATTTACTTCCCTCCCCTATACATGCAAAATTATGTAAAAGTAACATTACTTTCAGGAACGCTAGAGAGCTGAGCTTTGGAAGGCTGATAGGAACTATGATAAAACCATGCATCACCATTAAATATCCAATCCCTTTAAACAAAAAGTGAAATCATAACAAAAATATTTCAAAAAAACGCCAAGTACGCGAAAATAGCATTCAGTTTGGAAATGTTTTTCTAAACTTGGCTATTACGGCTGTAAATGACTCTTAGGCACAGTGCTAAATTGAAGTTTGGCTGCAATAGCAAAGTTTAAAAAAAACGTTTCCAAACTAGTAAGAACCTTTCATTTTAAAATTTGTATTGGAGAACTTGGATTTACTTTTATCTCAATTCTTTTTACGGAATGCCATTTTCGCGTACTTGGCTTTTTTTACATGAAATAATTTTGTTATGATTAATTTTTTCACAAGGTTTTATTATAGCCTATCAGCCTTTCAAATCTAAGCTCTCTAGCATTCCTGGTAGTGGACCATTATACGTTTACATAACTTTACATTTATGGGAAAGGCCAGTTTTGCTGTTTTTAAATTTGTTCCTACAGTCTTATCATAATTCCTATCAGCCTTCCAAAGCTCAGCTCTCTAGCATTTCTGGAAGTGGGCAATGTTACTTTTACATAATTTTACATTTATAGGGGAGGGAAATTATTTAAAATTTTGGGCTTTTTAAATTTTTTCCTATAGTTTTATCGTATTTCCTATCAGTCTGCCAAAGCCCAGCACTCTAGCGCTTATTGAAATGGGCAATTCTACTTTTACATAACTTTACATGTATCGGGAAGGGAATAAATCAGAATTTTGCGTTTTTTTTGTTCGAAGGGTTTGGTCATAATTTCTACCAGTCTGCCAAAATTCAGCTTTGTAGCATGTCTGGAAGTATATTAGAATTTTGATGATCTCTACGTGAGTGATTGAGTAAGTGGCAATTTCGACGTTTTTTTTAAATTTCGTAACTACTTTACTACTTTATGGAAGTCCATGAAACCCGGAGGGTTTATTTTTTGAGAAAATTTGGAAAACCCTAAACATTTTAGGTTTTGGGGGGTCTAGGGGGTTTTTGCAGCTAAAATTTAAAAAACTAATATAATTTATGTTAGATTTTACACATTTTTGATGCATTTCTGTATCATTGTGGCTCTAGAGCGTTAACTTGGGGAGGCCAAAAAAATTTGCCCAAAAACTGGCTTGGTAACATCAAGACCGTTAACCTGTGACCTATTCTCAGCTAGAATCCATGGTCAAACTTTGGTCCACATATTTACCATAATCAACTACCTTTGGCGCCTGCATTAATATCTCAAGGCACCTTAAATAATATGAAGAATAGTAATATTAGCAATATATTTTATAACATATTTGTTATGTTATGAAAAAAAAAACAGATTTGAGAACTAATTTTTTTTAGATAATTATTATTTTTATTGTAATGCTGAATTCCAAAAAATGTCAATTGTCTGTTGTCATTTTTAAGAAAGTTATTAAAAAAATATATTTTATTTTGACACCCTATATCTAAAAACAAAACAAAATATATATATATATATATATATATATATATATATATACCCAGTGGCACACCTATGAATTTTTCCTGGATGGGGGTTCGGTTCGGTTCGAGGGGAGGCCTCATGATATCGTATTTTGTGCTATTTTATCGTTTTATTTATGAAATATGTGGAAAATACATAAAAAAATCTTAGGTTTGGAGAGGGGTGGGGCGCGGCTCAAAAAAAACAAAATATTGATTCGATTTTAATTTTTTGTTTTGTATTTTATCGTTTGATAAGATTTAGCAAATTAATTAAAAGTAATACTGATTTTGCTCTCGCATGTCTCTTTTTCGAGATATTGATCAAAAACTGAAAATTTAAAAACTGTTCTTTTTAAAAACACAAGGTCGGTTTTCTCATCTTTGCAGTATCTGGGTGAGATGAGGAATGTTAATTTTGTGGTTTTTTAAAGAAATTGATTCAAACCGACGGCGACTCTGTCTAGTAGATCAAAAACAAAAATCTAGAATTTTCTGAGATAGTCCCATTCAAATGTTTAAGGCTATACGCTGGAATGTACCTCGTAAACTATCAAACCGATCTAAATTTGATTTTCGTTTTTAAATAAGAGGGGTTTTCCTATGACTCCCGTAAAAAAAGTAAGGAGGATGTATTCTAAAAACTCGATTTAAAAAAAATAGTTGACTTTCCTATGTTCACATGATTCTTTTTACAATTATTATTATTTTAGAAACAAAATTTCGGACTTCCATTGTCTTTATTTATGTTAAAGTATCTCTATCCGTTTTCAAGTGTAAACTATTTACACTTGAAAATGGTTCGAGATACTTACTAACCAAAACGTCGTGTTTAAAATAAATAATGACAATGGAAGGCCGAATTTTTTTTTCTACTTAATCATTGTCTACGAGTTTTAAACAAGGAATTACTTTGTTATGGGTTCACTCGCTGGCACCACCAGGAAACTTTTCACTGGCTATTTCACTTTATGACTAAGTATACCCTAAAAATTAAAAGTTCAGATGAAATTCAACTAAATAGTTATACTCAAAATAGACTATGCAAAAACGATTTGAGCAGAAATTCAATTTGTATGAACATTAAAGTGATAGCCTCCCTCCCAAAACGCAGAGTTATATAACAGTGCAGGACTAGGTATTCTAATTAGAAAAATGTTCCACAATGTTGGTAGCCGATAAGGTTTTAAACAGTGGAAGGCCACGGCCCGTCTTGGCCCTTCAATTTGACGCCGCTTATGTCATATGCAAGGGGGGTCTCAGAATAAAAAAAAGATATTTTCCTTAAAGGAAAACATCTTTTTTCAATAAAACGTATATTGATTCACACGTTGGGCGCCTCAATAGGACTGTTCTCTTGGCCATATACATATAAGTACGGCCAAGGCCTCCGCGCACTTACACAAGAATTTTTCTCTTTTCGCATTTATACTTCTCAGCCCACTCTAAAATTTTTAAAGGCAATAGACAAAATATTGGAGCATCTTTTTTCAAAAAATATAAAAAATCAAAGGGGTCACATTTTCAAAATGACGATTTTTTCAATTTATTGTCTTGTACTTTTCCTAAAGCCGCTTTTTCTTATTTCCAAACAGTAGTAAATTTTTTTTTTCAAAGTTCGTATTTTTTCAGGAAAAATAATAAACCATAAACACCCTGTAGATTTAAGGAATCGCAAATTTTTTTAAAATTGTTTATCTTGGTGTAATTGGTATTTATAGAGGAACCAACAAATATTTTTTTTAAATCAAAATTGCAAAAGGTGGCTGGTTTGACATGGAAAGCCCCATATAATATAATTATTTTGTTGACCACCTGTGCGTTAACACTCTTGCACATGTGACCTATGAAAATTCGGACCTAGCACACGATGTGAGGTCGCCCTGTGCCCTGTATCCCAAAATCCTATTCTTTTATTATGTGATAATTTTGTATAAGTATAAAACTCTATTTCAATCTTGTATGTGTATAAAATGCTTTTTTTAATAGGCGGCTAAATTGATTAACTTACACACTTGACTGCATCTCAAAACTCCTATTTTACTTTTGTATTTGCATTCATATCATTTGATAAATGAATATGTGAAGTAGCACTTTTTTTCTCGAGCCAAAAGTTTGCTAAGGATGCATAGGGTAGCTCAATCTTACCTAACCCGAGCCCATGAAAGGTAACAATTTGCTTATGTATCTATATATCTGAGGGCACGGTAGTGCCCGGCCAAGTTCGCGCAGCTGCTGTACCATCTTTTCTTGAAACATTTCAGCCCATATTCGGCCTATCTAAAACTCAACTTCGGAATGAGCTACGAAACTCAAACTTTGCGCAGTCGTAGATTTTTATAGAGCTAACAACTACTCCAAGTTTCATAGACTTCCATAAAGTAGTAAAGTCGTTACGAAATTTCAAAAAACGTCGAAATTGCCACTAACTCACTCACTCACTCACTCCTCTTCCCTATACATTTAAAGTTATGTAAAAGTAGCATTGCCCACTTCGAGAAATGCTAGATTGGCAGACTGATAGGAAATATGATAAAACTATAGAAAAAAATTAAAACACCCCAAAATTCTAATTTACTTCCCTCCCCTATAAATGTAAAGGTAAGTAAAAGCAACATCGCCTACTTCCAGACATGCTAGAGAGCTGAGCTTTGGAAGACCGATAGTAACTATGATACAGTTATAGAAAAACATTAAAACACCCCAAAATTCTAATTTACTTCCTTCCCCTATGAATCAACCGAAAGTTATGTAAAACTAACATTGCCCCCTTTCAGAAACGCTAGAGAGCTGAACTTTTTAAGACTGAAAGACAATATGATAAAACTATATGAAAAAATTTAAAAACACCAACATTTTAATTTACTTCCCTCTCTTATAAATGTAAATTTATATAAAACTAACATTGCCCACTTCCAGAAACGCTAGAGAGCTGAGCATTGGAATGCTGATAGAAAGTATGATAAAACCATAGGAAAAAATTTAAAAAGGCCAATTATTTCATTAACTCTCCTCCCCTATAAATGTAAAGTTATGTAAAAGTAACATTACCCACTTCCAGAAACGCTAGAGAGCTAAGCATTGGAAGACTGATAGGAACTATGATAAAACTATAGGACAAAATTTAAAAACACGGCAATTTTAATTTATTTCCCTTCCCTATACATGTAAAGTTATGTAAAATTAACATTGTGCACTTTCAGAAACGCTAGAGACCTGAGCTTTGGAGGGCTGATAGGAACTACGATAAAACCATGGAAAAAAATTAAAAAACCTCGAAAATTTAAGTAGGACATTGCAAAAGTTTTGAACAATATTCAGCATATTTTACTACTTTAAAAATTAAGTATTATCCAATTCCTTTAAAAAAGAAGTGAAATCAGAACAAAAACATTTCATGTAAAAAAAAGCCAAGTACGCGAAAATGGCATTCCGTAAAAAGAATTGAGATAAAAGTAAAGCCAAGTTCTCCAATACAAATTTCAAAATAAAAGGTTTTTACTAGTTTGGAAATATTTTTCTAAACTTGGCTATTACGGCTGTACATGACTCTTAGGCACAGTGCTAAATTGAACCTAAAAAAAGGTCTATTTCTGCCACACAATAAGCTCTAGCGGACCGCGCAACGACTGACGCAACATTTCAAGTTTCATACTTTTCGAGGTGACGTCCCTAAGTACCTCACATCGTTTATGGACCTCACAATGTAGGGACCTGTTTGACAGATTTTTTCTATTTTGACGTTTTTGAAAATTTTAAGTAGGTTTCCACCTTACTGGAGCACCCCAAAAAACAGTTGTTTTTAAACATTTCATTTATCTCTATTCTATCTTGTCGTCCGCGCAACGCATGTGCAAAGTAGGAGTCCCCACAGCGCATCTTATGTCCGTATAGGTGTCGTCACCAAAATAATTATATTATTAGGGCTGTAATTTAATGATGTACCATACTAAGGCGTGGTAGGAAGTCAACAGCAAAAAAAAATATACAGTGTGTCCCCGGATGGAGTTGACAAGAGGATAAAATCCTATATGTTTGATTTTACGAAAAAAACTCACTATTTATAAAAAATTCTTGTTGCTTGTTGAAAAATAAAGATTGCCATAATGGGGTGTTATCAAATCTAATATAATATAATATGGTAATATAAAAAATATATCTATCTAGATTTATTTTGTTGATTGTCATATTGATTTTCAAGTAATAGGTTTTACATTCTACAATGTTTACAAAAGCAGAACGGATTGTTTTTTCATCAAATGATTAACTTTTAAAAATTAACACCTGGTAAGATTTTGTTTCCCTAGATTTTGTTATGTTGTGATACAAACCCTTTTGTTTACATAACATTTTGCTTTACTGAATAAATACGGTCCTCTTCCTCTTGGATTATTTTATGATTCTTAATTCGATAACACCTTGTACTTCTAATCAATGATATATCGTTATCTCAGTTTGTTGACAAGCAGAATTTTTTATAAAAAGTGATATTTTTCGTGAAATAAATAACGATTTTTGTCCTCTTAATAATTACATGTTTCTTAATTTAATAACACCCTGTACATCTAATCAAAGATTTTATTATGGTAATCTTAATTTTTCAACAAGCAGATTTTTTTATAAAGGAGTTTTTTTCGTAAAATCAAAAATAAATGATTTGTTCCTCTTGTCAACTCCATCCGGGGACACACTGTATAATATATGTATATCATGGCGCCAGCAGCGGCGCGTGTTCTTAAATAGTGTATAATTTCTGAAGTAAATAAAATTTTACATATTACCAGAGAACACCAGTTATTTCTTCGATGATATTACAAACATATTATGGATTTTGAAAAAATATTATGTGGTTTGAAAAAAGTGTAGGGGTCAGGGGGGAGGGGCCTTGGGACACCCGATTTTCTTAAAAACCAGGCTCTATATCAAAAATGTAATATCTGCTTTATTTTAGACAATTATATTTCCTCTTAAATGATGTAATAAGGCAAGATCAGGAAGAATAATTTAGGGGGTCCGAATTTTAAATTAATTTTAAAAAATCACTAAACTTACCAATGTTTTACAAGTTTTATCCAATTTTCTCAGAAATTAAGCCTGGTTATGGTATTGTAGAAAATAAAATTCCCTTTTCCACAATATGTATATATTTTAGTGGGATCAATTTATTACCAGCGGCGTCGGGTAAAAAAACCACATGTTTGTCACATGTTTTACCCGATTATCTTAAATTTATCAAAAATTGTAATCTATAGTCGATTGTAGCCAATACAGTTGCCTTTTAAACTCTTTATAATAACGCAAAATTTAGCTTCAGATTAAAATTTTACAGGTGTCCGTAAATTAAATTACTTTATCACAAATCATCAAAACATGGGCGTAGTCAGGGTGTCGCTAAGGGTGGGCCAACAAAGCAAAAAAAATGTACAATCAAATATTTATTGAAAACTTTTATAGCTCCCCTTTAATTCTCGTCTTACTAAATGAGCTAAAGCCAGGTGGGGCAGGTGAAAAGCCAGGGTGGGGCAAGTGCCACACCCTGCCCCACCCTGACTACGCCCATGATCAAACACATTAATTTTGTTACAGGTTTTGTCTAATTTTCTCAGAAACTAAGCTCTATTGACAAAAACTTATTCTACACTTTCTTGCAGTGGAGCTTCGTAAACAAACTCTCCAGCAACGTCAGTAAATAAGAGTCATTAAAAAAATAAAATAAGCAAATACATTTTTCTCACCCGATTTTCCTAAAAACCAAGCTCTATAAAAAATGTGCTCTTAGGTTGTTTTAAAATCTGAGGGCACGGCGACAGTGCCTCGCCCAATTCGCGCGCCGTTCCATCTTTTCTTGAAACAGTTCGTAAACAAACTCTCCAGCAACGTCAGTAAATAAGAGTCATTAAAAAAATAAAATAAGCAAATACATTTTTCTCACCCGATTTTCCTAAAAACCAAGCTCTATAAAAAATGTGCCCTTAGGTTGTTTTAAAATCTGAGGGCACGGCGACAGTGCCTCGCCAAATTCGCGCGCCGTTCCATCTTTTCTTGAAACAGTTCAGCCGATATTTGACCTATCTAAAACTCTACTTCGGAATGAGCTACGAATCTCAAACTTTGCACAGTCGTAGATCTTCATGAAGTTAACAACCCCTCCAGTTTCATAGAATTCCATAAAGTAGTTACGAAATTTCAAAAAACGTCGAAATTGGGACTCACGCACTCACTCATGTATAGATCATCAAAATTCTGCTGTACTTCCAGACATGCTATAAAGCTGAAATTCGGCAGATTGATAGAAATTATGACCAAACCCCTGGAAAAAATCAAAAAACCCAAAAATTCTAATTTAGTCCCCTCCCCTATACAGGTAAAGTTATGTAAAAGAAATGCTAGAGAGCTGAGCTTTGGGAGACTGATAGAAACTATGATAAAACTGTAGGAAAAAATTTAAAAACACCAATATTATTATTTACTTCCCTCCCCTATAAATGTAAAGTTATGTAAAATTAACACTGCCCACTTCCAGAAACGCTAGGGAGCTGAGCTTTAGAAGGCCGATAGTAACTATGATAAAACTATAGAAAAAATTAAAACACCCCAAAATTCTAATTTACTTCCCTCCCCTATAAATGTAAAGATATGTAAAATACCTTTGCCCACTTCCAGAAACGCTAGAGAACTGAGCTTTTTAGGACTGAAAGGCACCGTGACAAAACTATAGGAAAAAACTTAAAAACACCAAAATTTTAATGTACTTCCCACCCCTACAAATGTAAATTTATATAAAAGTAACATTGCCCACTTCCAGAAACGTTAGGGAGCTGAGCTTTGAAAGGCTGAAAGGACCTATGATGAAACCATGGGAAAAAATTTAAAAACCCCAAACTTTTAATTTGCTCCCCTCCCCTATAAATATAAAGTTTTGTAAAAGTAACATTGCCTACTTCCAGAAACGGTAAAGAGCTGAGCTTTGGAAGGCCGATAGAAACTATGATCAAACTCTGAAAGAAAATTAAAAACCCCAAATTCTAATTAGCTTCCCTCCCCTATAAATGTACAGGGTGTCCCAAATTGGGCACTTTTAGGGGGTTTAAGGTACTTCTAGGGGAGACAGAGAAAAACTGACCACGCATTGCGAGGCTCAAATTTCAAGAGAAGGCTTATAGTGAAAACCGTATTTTGAAATATCGTCTCGTCTTTGAGCTACGGCGGCTTTTTGAAAAGTCTGCATTTTGGAAGGGGGTCTATAACTTCGTTATTAGTGGAAATTTTGATTTAGACTAAATTGCAATTTTATAGACTTTGTCACGATGAATCCACCCGCTAAATTAAATTTTAACTGTCACTTTTAGTTTTTGAGATATGACATAAAGTTTCATTTTTTCTTATGGAATGGCCTATATTTTAATTAATTTTCGAATTCGTCAGTGAATTCTTTTCAAAATGATGTATCATATGTTATAGTTTGATTGATTGGTTTCGGAGTTAATTAAAGTTTTTCATTTTTGTCTAGTGTGCGTTGAATGACGTCATGCGCCATTGACATGAAAGCCTTGCTGCCAAATCCTACTTCAATGCTCCTATAGTTTTGTTGTCTTATACTATGCAAATCAAGTGGGCCTTGCGTCTTGGCGGTTTGTCATTGTTTTCAATTGTTTAAATAATTTGACATTACGCTTTGATATGAAATTATTTTGCACAAAAGCGTTTTTAATTTTATTTTTAAATATGTATCAAAACGATGAAAAGTATGACATGCTAAAATATTACTGGGAAAATAATGATAATCGACAGGACGCTGGAAACTTATATCTTCAAAGGTATCCCCAAATACGTTAATGTGCTTTAAGGTATTTTGGTATCCCGAACGAAGACAAAGTTTAAAAGGAATCTTGTTCAGTATGGCTCTTTTTCAAAACCGCGGGCCAAAATATATGACGATAGGAGAGACCGTGAGGTAGAGGAGATAGGCATTAATAATAATAAATAAATAAATAAATCGAGGACGTATAGTTGGCCCCTATATATATATAATGAAAATTTAAATCAAGAGCGGTATTTAGAGAACATTTTACAAGATGTGGTTGATCCATATATCGAAAACTTGTGGCTAGTAGAGAATATGCAGTGCTACTTCCAACAAGATGGCGCACTACCGCATACGGCTGGAATTATTACCAATTATTTGAATAATACCTTTCACATCCAGTGGATTGGATTAAGAGGCCCAATACCATGGTCAGCAAGGTCTCCAGACATCACCTTGTGTGATTTCTGTTTATACGTCAAGATTTGAAAAGCGATGCCGTCTGTGCTTGAGGCAAAACGGGCGCCATTTTGAACATAGGTTGTAAAATAGTATGAATATGATATAAAAATTGGTATTTATAAATGTTAATTAGTATTAGCTTAAGTTACTATAGGTATATAGTAGCACGGATCATTGTTAGGTGATCCGTGATAGTAGGTTGGTTATTTTTTCTGTCGAATTTCTATTGAGTCTGTAATTTTTGTTTCTTTTTATAACTAGGCTTTGAAGGCCGTCATCTGAATTATAATTTTTGACTGTGTAAAATAATAAAAATACTGGAGTGCCTTGACCTGCTTCAGCAGAAAATCATAGCGCACTAGAAATAAGTGAAAAAGCTGAATATCTCCGAAACCGCTCAATCAAACTATAACATATAATACATCATTTTGAAAAGAATTCAATGACGAATTCGAAAATTAATTAAATATAGGCCATTCCATAAGAAAAAATGCAACTTTATGTCATATCTTAAAAACTAAAAGTGACAGTCAAAATTTAATTTAGCGGGTGGATTCCTCGTGACAAAGTCTATAAAATTGCAATTTACTCCAAATCAAAATTTCCACCAATAACGAAGTTATAGACCCCCTTCCAAAATGCAGACTTTTCAAAAAGCCCCCGTAGCTCAAAGACGAGACGATATTTCAAAATACGGGTTTCACTATAAGTCTTCTCTTGAAATTTGAGCCTCGCAATGCGTGGTCAGTTTTTCTCTGTCTCCCCTAGAAGTACCTTAAACCCCTTAAAAGTGCCCAATTTGGGACACCCTGTATAGTTATGTAAAAGTAACATTCTCCACTTCCAGAAACGCTAGAGAGCTGAGCTATGGACGACTGATAGAAACTATGATAAAACTATAGAAAAAAATTTAAAAACATCAAAATTTTAATTTACTTTCCTTCCCTTTAAATGTAATGGTATGTAAAATTAACATTTCCCACTTCCAGGAACACTAGAGAGCTGAGCTTTAGAAGGCTGATATGAACTATGATAAAACCATAGGAGAATATAAAAAAAAACCTCAACATTTTAAATAAGGCATTGCAAAAGTTTTGAACAATTTTCCGCATATTTTACAACTTTAAAAATTAAATATTATTCAAATCCTTTAAAAAAGGAGTGAAATCAGAACAAAAACATTTTATGTAAAAAAAGACGTACGCGCAAGTGGTATTCCGTAAAAAGAATTGAGATAAAAGTAAAGCCAAGTTCTCCAATACAAATTTCAAAACGAATGGTTCTTACTAGTTTGGAAATGTTTTTCTAAACTTGCAAGCGCGGATTTGAGGGGGGTATCGGGGTAATTACCCCCCCCCCCCCTAGAGACAAAAATATGCACTTTTTCTTAATAAAATAAGGGAAAACAGGAGAATTACCCTCCTTAGAAAAAAAATTATATGACAAAAAAAATTTTTGTCGACCATTACCCCCGCCTAGATTTTGACCCAGATCCGCGCTTGTAAACTTGGCTGTTACGGCTGCAAATGGCTCTTAGGCACAGTGCTAAATTGAACGTAAAGAAGTTTGGCTGGAATAGCAAAGTTTAAAAAAACATTTCCAAACTAGTAAGAACCATTTTGAAATTTGTAATGGAGAACTTGGCTTTACTTTTATCTCAATTCTTTTTATGGAATACCACTTTCGCGTACATGGCTTTTTTTTACATGAAATGTTTTTGTTATGACAAATCCTTTTAAACGATGTTTAACAAGGTAAGAATAACCTCATTTTTAAAACTGCAAAGGCGTCCGTAAACAGAATAACATTTTAAAAATAACCAAATGAATCATCATACTATAGCCGCAATCCGCATTGATAGTTTCCAAACCCCCCAAATGACCTTATCCCCCCTACGAAAGAAAAGATAACCCCTCCGAAGCAAACCTCCCCCACGAACCGAACCTAATCTTATAAAAGTAGTTCAAAAGTTTGGTGTTCCACTTTTTGTTTACCCACTTCTGATGATATTAACAAAACCTCCATAATATCAAAAACAAAAATACCACAAAATGACTTCGTTTTTTTAATGTAAAATTTTTGTGCGAGGGCCGAATAAAAAAAAATGCCATGGCCGGTTTGTTTGAGCCCATCCAACCCTGCCCATATAGCGTTTTTTTATCGAATTTTATTGGGGAATTGCAGGGTGAGACTTTCTATTTTGCTTTAACATTACCTTTTAGCACCCCCTCGCCCCACAGCAATCGGTGTTCTACAGAGATGGATGCATAACGTGAATTACATTGGGTCACAATTGAGGCGTGTTTTACAAAAACAGCATAAGTCCAAATTTGACGAAAATAAGATGTGGCGTCATCTAGTCGAAAAAATGGATGGCTTTAAGACCATAAAATAAGATTCTGCAAAAACGTCACAAGTGCCAAGATATGAGCAGTTAAAATTTGTATTATTCCGCAAAAAGCACATATCTTCCTTGTAGTTTTCTTTGTATTAACTTTTTCTTTCTTGCAAAAACAACTTATGTCCAAAAGTTTTTTCTTTTTCTAAAGTAATTAGGCAACAAATGTTTTTTCTTATGTAACGAACGGAATTCGTAAGTCAATAGTTACTGTGTGTAATAAAAAAAATATTTAAGAAAATCATTCGTTTTAAAATAAACCGTTTTCTTTATTTTCTGAATTTTTTTTGTTTTGGATATATGTTGTTTTTGTAAAACACGCCTCAATTGCTTACGCGCAACCCATTTTGGATTGCCATGCGTGACACGGGCCAAATAGATTGTGAGAGGAAAGGTACTATTCGGCACTGCCAACTCGGCGCGAGCGATTCGGCGCTAGTCAAATCAGCGGGAAAAACCTGGCGCAGGTTTAATTTGATATTAAGTTTATTGTTTTCATATGATGTTTACAAAATTTTTATGTAAACTCACTTAATTGATTTATATTATGTTACCAGGTATATTTTGTCAGACGACCTTTTTAAAAACATACTCTCCTTACCTCTTCACCGGGGTTCTAAAGAGTCTGAAACCTAACCGTTGTCAATTGATTGCCAACTTATTCTAACCGTGACAATAAAGACCCCTAATCTTTAATTGGCACGGTTAGGTTTGACATTCTCTCCAATTCCCAGTCCCCCAATCATCATCCATAGCTTAGTGTTAGCAAAATTTGCTTCACACTCGGTCGAGCCGGGTTCGATTCCTCACTAGGTACTTGGATGTTTTTGATTGTTTAAAATGCTTTAATTTTGCTGTAACCTTGCGAAACTCGGCGATTGATCCTAATTGGAAGGAAAGACAAAGTATATAAAAAAAATTCTAGGATACCGGAAAAGAAGCCAGGAGAGTATGTTTTGCTTCCTCGCAGGCAATAGGACATATAAATTGGGAATTTACGATTTTTTGAAGAAAGATTGTGGTTCTGAAAAGAACTGGTTTTGTTGATTCGGTCCGCGTCCAATAGTACGGGCGTTAAAAGTTACTCACGCACCTACTAATTTACAAGAATTGGTATTTTAAAATTTTAGAGAAACTAGCCTAAAATTATCTAAACTAACCTGAAAGAACATTAGGTTTTCGTCCAGGATTGTAGTAATAAAAGTTTTCAGCTTTCTTTTTTCATCTTTTCCAAAAAAGCTAAAATCTACTTTTTACAAATAGTTTTAGTTCTGCAACCTAACCACAGGCCTTTAGGTTTGTAAGCTCATATGGGCATAATAATAGGGACCTTTACCCTTATAAATGCGACATTAAATGACAGATGTTACGTGTTATTTAGAAGCCCAATTTTGACCTTTTCCAGACACACATTATCCATTACCCTTTATTTATCTGTCAAAAGCCTTTCTTTTTGTACTGTAGGCAAAATTAATTAAAAAGTTCAGATGACCACTAAGGAAAAAACTGAAAAAGCAATATCAGTGAAAAATCGCCAGGAAAGTATACTGCCATCATAATCAAAAATACAGTAAGTAAATTTAACAGTTCACAGTCTCAGGTAATACTCTATTCAAAATTTTATTTTTTGAGAATGTTTGACTGTAAATTATCAAATTTCCTTCTGATCCTGTTGCCAAACAACACCTACCAGTTTTTATAAAAAATAGTGTTCAATAATTGGCATAAAATTAAATTTACGGATTACCCCGCATTGGTAGCTCTTGAAATAAGTCTGGTATTAAAAATATTTAAATTTACATTATATTTTGTCATAACGTTATATGAGCGGCAACACTTTCTTTATACTGTGCGTCCGTAAAGTCTGAAATCACCGATTTTTTAAAGAAAACTACAAGTTCTTAAGAAAAAAGTTCGAAAACTTCGATTCTTATTCTAAAACACGGCATAGGTACCTTTTTTTAAAATCGTGTCGTGGTTTAGAATAAGAATCATAGTGTTCAAATTTTTGTCTTAAGAACGTGTAATTTTCTCAAAAATTCGGTGATTCCAGACTTTTTGGACGCACAGTATAAAGGAACTAGTAGCCTGCGATATTCGAAAATAAGTAAGGTCAAACACTTTTAGTAAAGGATAAGGTTTAAACCAGGTAACTGCACATGCGTCAAATAAAAGATAAGAGAAAATGGTACATGCAAAAGATCCGTTATATCTGCATACGACGCTGTAAGGATCAGACAATGCTACACTACTATAAAAAAATTTAAAATGTACTAGTTGAACGGGTTTTATCAAAGGCGTTTAGGTATCCAAACCAAACCGAACAGAACCGACGATGTAAGGGCCAGACAATGCTACTACTATAAAAAAATTTAAAATGCACTCGGTGAACGAGTTTTATTAAACCAAACAGAATTTATAGAAGCCAGAAATAGTTGCAAAATTACTATTGACGCCGCCAAAGAAACATACAATCAAAGAATAAAAAACAGGTTGCTGAATTGTCCAAGTAGTTCTAGGTCCTTTTGGTCTATTGCAAAAGCCGTTGGATCAAACTTCACCAAGTCATCCATACCACCACTTACAGATAAAAATACTCACTTAGCCACAACATCAGAGGAAAAAGCCAATATGCTGGCCAAAATCTTTTCCTCCAACTCAAACCTAACAGTGTCAAATGGAAAAACTCCACCGTTCATTGAAAGGGTTTCCCACAGTATGCCAGAGGTACCCTTTTGTCACAGAGAAATACGGAAATCCCTTAAAAAGTTGGATACAAACAAAGCAATGGGTCCAGATGGCATTCCCGCGATAGTACTCAAAAATTGTGCTAGCGAACTCACCCCAACTTTCGCAAAATTATTCAATTTATTTTATAGGCAAGGAGTATATCCATCATCATGGAAGTCTGCCGCAGTACAACCCATTCCAAAGAAAGGAAAAAAGACAGATCCGTTAAACTATAGACCAATTGCTTTACTTCCGGTGATATGAAAAGTAATGGAAAGAGTTGTGAACAATCACCTAACCAAGTACTTGGAAAAGTCTGGCATGAAAATCTGCTCAACAAGGTCAAAGCAACGGGATTATCGCCGAGACTTTGCACTTGGTTTGAAAGTTACCTTAAGGATAGATCCATTTATGTTGCACTGGATGGTCGGAACTCCAACTCTTACCAAATAAATGCTGGTGTGCCACAGGGAGCAATCCTTTCGCCAACACTTTTTCTGATTTACATAAATGACCTCATAGATAAAACAGTAAATCCACTTTATTGCTTTGCAGATGATGGCAATGTAGTCTCCTCAGTCATACCACCCACATGTCTCTCCGCACGTGAATTCCATTACCTTAGACTAACTGAAATATCACAGATAAATAACGACTTGGAGATAATAGAGGACTGGGGCAACAAAAACCTTGTACAGTTCAACGCGCAGAAAACCCAAACAGCCCTGTTTTCAAAAAAGACCAGCACCGGTGAGACGAACATCATGCTATCTGGAAGTGCTGTCGCATTGAAGAGCCAGTTGAACATCTTAGGAGTCACTGCAGAGACCAACATGTCTTGGCACAGTCACGTGGCAAATATAGCTAAAACAGCGTCCCAAAAGCTTGTGGTGCTATTTCGTACAAGACATTTGTATACACCAAGCCAACTGCTGACACTCTACCAAGCCCAGATTCGACCAACTATGGAGTACTGCTCACATATATGGAGTGCGGCACCCAAACATACCTTAATGCTTTTGAACACCGTGCAAAAACGAGCTATCAAGCTGATCAATGACCCCGCACTTACCCGTAGCTTGGATAGTCTCGAACATCGAAGAACTGTGGGCGATCTATCTCTCTTCTACAGGTATTATCACGGAAAATGCTTAGAAGAGTTGGCACGTATGATTCCCCCCGGGAGTAGCACCTACTAGGCGAACACGTCAAACAGACGGTAACCATCAATTTATTGTCAAAATAGAGGCACCAAGAACCTCATTATATCAGAATTCATATCTCTGGAGAACAGCATCGCTGTGGAATAAACTCCCTGCGGCAGTTTTCCCTGCAGGTTACAACCTGAACTGTTTCAAAACCAACACACACCAACATTTCCGCGCACTTGCCGCTTCTCGAGCGTGATAGGGATCTCCTTGCGAGTGCGCATACCAGTAAAAAAAAAAAAAAGAAAAACCAACCGAACAGAATCGACGATGTAAGGGCCAGACTTTAAAATTACCAAAGTGTGTGTAAAATTTATACACACGCAGAGAGTTGGGTCCTCACAATGATTTCTAGGTCCACTCGCATACAGACTAAAAGCGCCCTCTACGATACTCTCAAGAAATTTGTTGGAACTAAATTCCTGTTTTTCACATGTGTTGTGAGGACCAGGAAAAATTTAAGTGAAATATATCAAAATGTTGGAAATTTTATGAGGACGACCAAAATAAGGTCCAAACGTTACGAGGTCCAGAAATTGGACCTCCCAACGTAAACGGTCCTCGCAACTCCGGTGAGGGGTTGGTGTGTGTCCTCGCAAGGTATGTTACGCCAACACACACACACACACACTCACACACACACACACACACACATACACACACACACACACACACACACACACACACACAAACACAGACACACACAGTTTCCCATAGAATAAAATTTTATTTTTATTTTAATATTTATTTTTATCTGTATAAACCCAGCAATAACACCTTTTAGATGAAAATTTGTCGTGGCACCCCTGTGTCGTTATTCTTGAGATCTCCCCGAGCGAGTACTCCTCGAAATTCGAGCGAGGACCAATAGAGATGCGGAAATCAAGTGACATCGCCTGCGCAGTTTGACTTTCACCTGATTTTAAGGGAGTACTCCTCGGGGAGATTTCAAGAATACTGACACTGTAATCTTCCGCCGGCGGCGACTGTAGCCGGAATGGGACAACTGGGCGCCGGGCCAACTCGGCGCCGGACTAAAATATTTTTTTTTGATAAAATGTGCAGATGAAAAAAAAAATATATTATTAATACAAAAACATCTTTCAAAAATCCTTTACGCAATTTTTTTGAAATTTGATTTTGTTAAGTAAAGGTAAATCCATTAAGTCGAGTGTTGAAATTTGGTAGGTGTAGTGTTTGGTAACCTGGTAATACTACAATTTACGTTTTTTATTACAACAATGACGGATTCAAAATCGCGGATTTCTTTATTTACTAACCGATTTGTCTAAAACTTGAAAGTTTGCAGTGCCTGAGAACACTTAATACAGTTTATTCTCAAACTTAAAAAATTCAAAATGGCCGATCCAAAATGGCGGACTTTTTATTTATGAACCGATGTGTATCAAATATAGAAATTGGCGGAGTTTCAAGTCACTATGATTTTGACTTAAACTTATAAAAAATTCCAAATGGCGCATCCAAAATGGCGGATTTTCTTATTTACTAACCGATTTGTCTAAAACTTGAAATATTACATTGCTTAAGGTCATTTAACACAATTTTTACTCAAACTTAAAAAAATAAAAATGGCCAATCCAAAATAGCGGATTTTCTTATTTATGAACCGATGTGTATCAAATATAGAAATTGGCGGTGTTTCAAGTCACTATGATTTTTACTTAAACTTATAAAAAATTCCAAATGGCGAATCCAAAATGGCGGATTTTCTTATTTACTAACCGATTTGTCTAAAACTTGAAATATTACATTGCTTAAGGTCATTTAACAGAATTTTTTACTCAAACTTAAAAAAATAAAATTGGCCAATCCAAAATGGCGGATTTTCTTATTTATGAACCGATGTGTACATCAAATATAGAAATTGGCGGTGTTTCAAGTCACTATGATTTTGACTTAAACATAAAAAATTCAAAATGGCGAATCCAAAATGGCGGCTTTTCTTATTTACTTACGGATTTGCCTCAAACTTGAAAGATTGCAGTGCTTAAGGTTACTTAATACAATTTTTAAGTCAAACTTAAAAGAAAATGGTATTTTATTTAGGAATCGATTTATATTAAATTTATAATTTTGTGGTGTTTATCGTCGCTGAATATAATTTTTGATTCATTTTAAAAGATTGTTAAATTAAAAATATTCACCAAAACTATGTCTTTTTGGCTAAGTTCAACTTTTTTCTCTGCTAAGTAATAGTTATTCTTAGTTGAAATGTTTTATTTTTTCTTGATTGATTTTCTAAGTTTAAGTAAAAAATTGTTTTAAGTAACATTGCACTGTAAGCTTTCAAGTATGAGACAAATCGGTTAATCAATAAAAAAGTTCGTTATTTTGAATTCGCCATTTTGAATTTTTTTAAAGTTTGAGTAAAAAATTGTATTAAATGACCTTAAGCAATGTAATATTTCAAGTTTGAGACAAATCGGTAAGTAAATAAGAAAATACGCAATTTTGGATTCGCCATTTTGAATTTTGTTAATTTGAGGATAAAACTGTATTAAGTGATCTCAGACACTCCAAACTTTCAAGTCTGAGAAAAATCGGTTTAAAAATACATTTAGAAAAAAAACTTTTTGAAAACAAACTTTTATAAAATGGACTAAAAAGCGTAAAATAATTTTTTGAGTGTTTTCTCATAATAATAAAAGAGATGGGCGCATTATAGGAAATTTACCCGTTTTTGTTTTAGCCTTGTTAATTCGAAGTTTCAGTGAAAATCCAAGTTCATTATATTATAGCAGAGAAATATAAAGGTAGATAATTTAACCCAACCCAAGCCTACTCAAGCTACCCTTACATTTTTCCGATATGGATGGACATTATTACGCCTGCTTCATATTAGGCAGATCATCCGCGACCGGCAGTGTGTCGATTTATTTTGTCACATTAAAAAAGAAGAGTTGGCCCATCATCTGTTGTGGACGATCCACCAAATGCGCATGGAAAAGCATTTACCTAATATTAAATACACCCATCGCTTTTATTATTTTGATATCAGACACTCAAAAAATTATTTTATGCTTTTTAGTCCATTTTATAAAAGCTTGTTGTCAAAGAGTTTATTTTTCTAAATTTATTTTTTGATTTTTAGATTTGAATAAGTCTATGCATTTCAGCTAGCGCATCGATATGGCAGGGAGTCTTTCCTGTCAATTTTGAAATATCTAAGTCTTCGATGAGAAGGCCGGCCAACGACTTGATACTAAACAAAATACAAACTAAAATTTTACCCCCTCTCCGCCCTCCACGTTAGAGGGGTGGTAGGCAGTCAGTGATACTACATTATTGGATTGTCATCGGAACTATAACGTTATGCGAAATTTAAAGTTAATCGGATGCGTGGAAGTCAGTTGAAAGTAATCAGAAAAACTTGACATTAAATCGTCCATTTTGAATCCGCCATATTGAATTTTTGTAATCTGATCAAAAATTCGTAATCCTCATCCTCAAAAACCCCCAGATACCAATTTTGGTGGAAATCCAACAAACTAAAATTTTACCCCCTCTCCGCCCTCCAGGTTAGGGGTGAGGTAGGCAGTCAGTGATACCACATTATTGGATTGGCATCGGAACTATAACGGTATACGAAATTTAAATTCAATCGGATACGTGGAAGTCAGTTGAGAGTAATCAGAAAAACTTGAAATTAAATCGTCCATTTTGAATCCGCCATATTGAATTTTTGTAATCTGATCAAAAATTCGTAATTCTCATCCTCAAAAACCCCCAAATACCAATTTTGGTGAAAATCGAACAAACTAAAATTTACCCCCTCTCCTCCGCCCACGTTAGGGGGGAGGTAGGTACCCGATGAAACCACATTATTATATTGTCATCGGAACTAAGACGCTATGCGAAATTTTAAGTTAATCGGATGTTTAGAAGTTCTTCAAAAATGAGTTGCAAGATTTGATTACATACATACATACCCACATACATACATACAGGTGAAATTAAATAAAAGCTTGTAATAAAGGAATCCGCCATTTTGGATCCGCCCTTGTTGTAATAAAAAACGTAAATTGTAGTGTTACCAGGTTACCAAACACTACACCTACCTAATTTTAACACTCGACTTCATGAATTTAGCTTTACTTAACAAAAGCAAATTTCAAAAAAATTGTGTAAAGGAGATGTTTTTGTATAAAAATACATCTATTTTGTTTTTCATCTGCACATTTTATCAAAAAAATTTTTTTTCGTCCGGCGCCGAGTTGGCCCGGCGCGGCGCCCAGTTGACGGCGCCGAGTTGGCGGCGCCCAGGTGTCCTAGACTGACTGTAGCAAGTATTTGTGACTACCCTATCCAAAATCTTATGGGCCGTCACTGAATAACAGCAGTTTCTATACGGGAGGACCCCCCACCAGAAGAAAAAACTATCTAGGTGCCTAGCTTTGATAACAAAAGTAACAAAATTATCACCACTTCAATAATTTGACCAGGGTCACCACTTAGTCAGATTTTTCTGGCGGATTTTAAATATATATTTTGACTTTCCCATAAAAATCCGTTTAAATATAACGGTGGCAACAGCGTGGAGCAAATTTTGTAGCGACCCTTCCACTACATGAAGTTTTGTTGCTTTGTTAATATTGCCGTGGAAAACAAATTAATAATAAAAGTACATTTTAATGGGACAAATTGGTATCACAAACTCGCCCCTCGCTTCGGTATCCCTTTTATGCCAAATTTCAAATAATCATCTTAATGATTCACTATCGAAATTTTGGGAAACTGAAAATATACCGGAAATTAAACGTATTCTTTCCCCGGCTGACGAAGCATGTGAAAAAATATTTAAAAATACTACCTTTCGTGATAATACAGGGCGTTACGTCGTGACTTTACCCTTTTGCGAAAATAGTGAACCAAGTTTTCCAAATAGTCGCCAACTTGCATTAAAAAGATTTTTATCTCTCGAATGGAATGACCTTAAACAATTTTACCTGGATTTTCCATGGCAAGAGGTTTGCTTTAAAACAGCTGATCCCACTATTTGCTGTAATGAAATAACAAAAGTAATCTTATCTGGAATGGATGCATATATCCAACATACAATAAAACGCAGGGCTAATGCAAAACCTTGGTTCAACAGCCAGTGTCAAACGGCTGTACAGAAAAAACACAGAGCATATAACCTTTGGAAACGACAACAAACCGCTCAAAACCACACAAAATTTATAGAAGCCCGAAATAGTTGCAAAATTACTATTAACACCGCCAAAGAAACATACAATCAAAGAATAAAAAACAGGTTGCTGAATTGTACCAAGTAGTTCTAGGTCCTTTTGGTCTCTTGCAAAAGCCGTTGGATCAAACTTCACCAAGTCATCCATACCACCACTTACAGATAAAAATACTCACTTAGCCACAACATCAGAGGAAAATGCCAATATGCTGGCCAAAATCTTTTCCTCCAACTCAAACCTAACAGTGCCAAATGGAAAAACTCCACCGTTCATTGAAAGGGTTTCCCACAGTATGCCAGAGGTACCCTTTTGTCACAGAGAAATACGAAAATCCCTTAAAAAGTTGGATACAAACAAAGCAATGGGTCCAGATGGCATTCCCGCGATAGTACTCAAAAATTGTGCTAGCGAACTCACCCCAACTTTCGCAAAATTATTCAATTTATCTTATAGACAAGGAGTATATCCATCATCATGGAAGTCTGCCACAGTACAAGAAAGTACAAAGAAAGGAAAAAAGACAAATCCGTTAAACTATAGACCAATTGCTTTACTTCCGGTGATATCAAAAGTAATGGAAAGAGTTGTGAACAATCACCTAACCAAGTCCTTGGAAAAGTACAAAATTATCAACGACAAGCAATACGGATTTCGAAAATATAGGTCAACTGGCGATTTACTTACATACGTCACTCACTTATGGCAAAAAGCGATTGAGTTGCGAGGTGAAACAAAAACAATTGCCTTAGATATATCTAAAGCATTCGATAAAGTCTGGCATGAAAATCTGCTCAACAAGCTCAAAGCAACGGGATTGTCGCCGAGACTTTGCACTTGGTTTGAAAGTTACCTTAAGGATAGATCCATTTATGTTGCACTGGATGGCCGGAACTCCAACTCTTACCAAATAAATGCTGGTGTGCCACAGGGAGCAATCCTTTCGCCAACACTTTTTCTGATTTACATAAATGACCTCATAGATAAAACAGTAAATCCACTTTATTGCTTTGCAGATGATGGCAATGTAGTCTCCTCAGTCATACCACCCACATGTCTCTCCGCACGTGAATTCCATTACCTTAGACTAACTGAAATATCACAGATAAATAACGACTTGGAGATAATACAGGACTGGGGCAACAAAAACCTTGTACAGTTCAACGCGCAGAAAACCCAAACAGCCCTGTTTTCAAAAAAGACCAGCACCGGTGAGCCAAACATCATGCTATCTGGAAGTGCTGTCGCATTGCAGAGCCAGTTGAACATCTTAGGAGTCACTGCAGAGACCAACATGTCTTGGCACAGTCACGTGGCAGATATAGCTAAAAGGGCGTCCCAAAAGCTTGGGGTGCTATTTCGTACAAGACATCTGTATACACCAAGCCAACTGCTGACACTCTACAAAGCCCAGATTCGACCAACTATGGAGTACTGCTCACATATATGGAGTGCGGCACCCAAACATACCTTAATGCTTTTGAACACCGTGCAAAAACGAGCTATCAAGCTGATCAATGACCCCGCACTTACCCGTAGCTTGGATAGTCTCGAACATCGAAGAACTGTGGGCGATCTATCTCTCTTCTACAGGTATTATCACGGAAAATGCTCTGAAGAGTTGGCACGTATGATCCCCCCGAGAGTAGCACCTACTAGGCGAACACGTCAAACAGACGGTAACCATCAATTTATTGTCAAAATAGAGGCACCAAGAACCTCATTATATCAGAATTCATATCTCTGGAGAACAGCATCGCTGTGGAATAAACTCCCTGCGACAGTTTTCCCTGCAGGTTACAACCTGAACCGTTTCAAAACCAACACACACACCAACATTTCCGCTCACTTGCCGCTTCTCGAGCGTGATAGGGATCTCCTTGCGAGTGCGCATACCCGTAAAAAAAAACCGCTTAATTAAAACACCGGAAACCTATCAAAAATATTCGGACTTTATGCAAGAATACTTAGACTTAGGTCACATGGAATTAATTTCTAACCCGGAGGAACAGTTTACGGAAAAAAGTTACTATATCCCCCACCACCATATTGAAAGACCTGAAAGTTTAACCACAAAACTCAGAGTAGTTTTTAACGCAAGCACAGTATCCCAAACAAATACTGGAAGAATCTCCCTAAATGACACGCTTTACGCCGGTCCCAAATTACAAAAGGACATTTGTTCTATTTTATTAAATTTTATATTAAATGAAGTCGCTCTTTGTTGCGATATTTCTAAAATATTTCGCGGCATTTTAATAGCCCCGCATCATCAAAATTATCAAAAAATCTTATGGAGGTTTAGTCCTACCGAACCTATAAAAGAATATAATTTAAAAACCGTTACATATGGTACTACCCCCGCTCCTTTTTTAGCTTTAAGAGTCTTACAGCAGCTAGCTGAGGACGAAAAGCATAATTTTCCCCGCGCCGCTAAAGTTATTATGACAGATAATTTTGTTGACGATTTTGTCACAGGTTGTAGCTCCGTTGAAGAAGCTATATCTCTCCAAAAGGAGTTATCACTTTTATTAAAATCCGCAGGATTTAAATTACATAAATGGGCTAGCAACAATAAAACTGTTTTAGAGCACTTGCCAGAATCCGATATTAACCCTAAAGCTCTTTCTCTTGATATAGAAGAAACTACAAAAATTTTAGGACTTCGATGGCAACCCTGTTCAGACTATTTTTCATACTCAGTAGAGCCTCTAAATCGTAGTTGCACGAAACGCAATATCCTTTCAGAAATTTTTAAAATTTATGATCCCCTTGGTTGGTTGTCGCTAGTTACTATTTTAATTAAATGCCTAATCCAGGAATTTTGGAAATCTGGATTAGACTGGGACGAAGATGCTCCCATAGCGATAAGTAGCCTCTGGGAACGCTATAGGTTAGAATTACCACTTTTAAAAGAATTTCGCTTATCCCGCTTTATCAATATTTTTTCTGGAAACGCTCAATACGTATTAATCGGTTTTTCAGACGCTTCAAATAAAGCGTACGCAGCTATTGTTTATTTACGCGTAATTTATAAAAATAAAATTTTTATTTATTTTTTATGCTCAAAAACTAAAGTCGCCCCTATAAAATTTACAAGTATTGCACGACTCGAGTTAGCCGCTTGTAATATATTAGCTGATTTAATTCAATTTATTCTTCATAGTTTTGAAAACAGACTTAAAATTCACCAAATATTCGCATGGACTGATTCTCAAGTAGCTTTATCGTGGATTAAAAATGAACATCCGTCTAGATGGAAAACCTATGTACAAAATAGAGTCACGCAAATTCATGAAAAGTATCTCCTAAAAATTGGCATTATATTTCCACTTCTCAGAATCCCGCTGATGTAGCTTTAAGAGGTCTCTATCCTAGTAAACTTATAAATCATAGTTTATTTTTTCAAGGTCCCCAATTTTTAAAATTACATTATGACTACTGGCCTATAACCTTGGAAATAAAAGACACTTCTGAAACTTTAAATGAAGAAAAAGCTAATAAAAACTTAAGTTTAATTACTACGCAAACCCCAAACTTAAATTTTTTAACTTCGCTTATTAATAAAAACTCATCTTTTACTAAACTTTGTAGAATTTGAGCGTATATTTTACGTTTTATAAATAAAAAATTTCTAAATAAAAGTATAATTTTTGAAACTTTTTTAACGTTTCAAGAAATTCAAACCGCACTTTATTTATTAATAAAAAACGAACAATCGATCTATTTTTCGGAAGAAATAAATTCTCTTAAAAGTAATATAAAATTATCTAAACCGATGCAAAAATTAAATCTATTTTTAGATGACCAAAATTTATTACGCGTCGGTGGAAGATTGCACAATTCCTCTCTCTCTTATGACAAAAAATTTTCAATTTTATTACCCCGCGAAAGTAGAATTACTTATTTAATTATCAAACATTTTCATTTAAAATTTTTACATGCTGGATTAAGAACACTACATTTTTTACTAAGCCAAAATTATTGGATAATTGCGGCAAAACGCAAAATTCGACAAGTTTTAGCAAAATGCATCCCCTGTTTTAACTTATCCCCTAAATCGGCACAACCCCCAATGGGTTCACTTCCGTTTCCACAAGTTTCTCAACTCAGAGCATTTTTGCATACGATAGTAGATTTAGGTGGCCCCATTCCTATTTTAATGAACCGAACTCGCGGTGCCCCACGTACTTTAAAATCATATATTTGCTTATTCGTTTGTATGAGTATGAAAGCGGTACATATCGAAATAGTCAGTGATTTGACAGCCGAGGCTTTTATCGCAGCAATGCGTAGGTTTGTGGCTCGTAGAAATTACTTAACTGATATGTATTCTGATAATGGAACTAACCGAGTTTCGGTAAATAGACAGTTGTTACAGATTGGTTCTTCTAGTCCAATTAAATGGCATTTTATTCCAAGTCACAGTCCCAATTTTGGAGGTCTTTGGGAGTCTGGGATTAAAACTGTCAAAAAACATTTATATCGAACCATTGGTTCACAAATTTTAACATATGAAGAGTTATATACAGTCACCTGTCAGATTGAAGCTATTATGAACTCTCGACCGCTAACTAAAATTTCCTCGGATCCAAATGACATTTCTGTTTTGACACCAGGTCATTTTTTATCATTGGAACAGTTGACAGCTCTTCCTGACGTTGACTTAACAGATGTCAAAATTAATAGATTAACTCGTTGGCAGCTACTTCAAAGAATCCATCAGGATTTCTGGAGGCGCTGGCAGCAAGAATATTTGCATATACTTCAACAAAGGAGCAAGTGGCTGGAACCCACTTGTACTCCAGAAGTTGGTCGTTTGGTAATAATCAAGAATGATTTTATACCCCCGCTACAATGGCAGCTCGGTAGAATAATTGAATTTTTTCCGGGTAAAGACGGTGTAAATCGAGTTGCTAATGTCAAGACAAGGGACTCGGTGTTAAAGAGACCAATCTCAAAGCTATGTCCTTTGCCACTTGATACTTTAGAAAATGCATAGCATTTTCGGCCGGCAATATGTTCGGTTTCCATAAAAAACCTCTTTATTTTTCTTTTATTTTTGAATTTTACTTTTATTTTTCCTATTTTTCATGGACTAAAATTTTGTCTTGAACATAAAATTATTAGTCTTAAATTTATATTAATCCTAAGTAAATGGGTCAACTCTTAGTTATTATAAAATTTACCTAAAGCAAAATTGCATTAAAATGCGAGAATTAAACGCAAAAAATGTAATTTCTATTCTAAATTTAAGAATTATCATTTTATTTCTTATTTCTTTATTTTTATATACTTTGGCACTACAAGCGTCCTCTATCGTGTTTTTCACATATCCATAAAATTTAAAATATAGTGATATGGTTTCCTATAGAGGGTGAAGTGATGTGCGCATGTGCGAAAAAACTGCAAGCGCAGGATTCAGAGACAGACAAAGTATGCTGCAGTATCTAGAAAACGACAACCTTAAAATTTAAATTTAAAAAATAGTGAAAATTCACTTTAAAATACCGCAAATAATTAAAATTATCGTGCCATCATCCTGTTGGAACTTCAAGTCACATAGCTCTTATGGAAAGGTGTACACCTTGCACTATGGAACTTCAAAACAGCGGTAAGTCCCTCTCCATGAGGCTATATCACAATTTTATTTCTCTTTCAAATTTAACCTACAATTTTTAAATTAGTTACTTTCTCTAGTTAAATGAATTTTTTGCGCCAATGTTAATTATAGTCCACTGTATCTACCAAAACCCAATCTGAGCCATCGGAGTGCTACAATATTATAACGAAGGAATTTCCGTTAGGTAAAAAAAATATTTTAAAAAATATTTTTTTTATTGTTTGATGGTTGTTTATTTTTAATTTTAAAATAATAAATAATTTTAAATTTAAATATTTTGCGAGTAAGGAAGTTTTGTGCATTTTTTCGTTTCTTTAAATTAAAAAAAAAACTACAAAAAAAATATGTTTTTTATCTATATGTATCTTGTGGACAGTGTTGCCAGGCTTTTCTGACGATTTTCCTTCAACTAAGTGACAAAAAACCTTCATATCCTTCAAAACAGTAACGGGTGGTCGACACCAAACCAAAAAAATCTTTACCTTATGGACAAATTTTTTTAATAAAAATGAAAGAAAAAACCAAACAAATAAAAGAGTTATAACTTAATTAATTAATTAAGATCGGACTTCACTTCAGGTAAGTTCGTTTGATCTATTAATTATAAAAACCAAAATTCAAAATAAAAAATTCAAATTTACCTATATAAGTTAAGTTTGGTTAAATTATTGGAATATTGTCAAAATATATAAAAACATAACAAAAACATTTCATGTAAAAAAAGCCAAATACGCAAAAAACGCATTCCGTAAAAAGAATTGAGATAAAAGTAAAGCCAAGTTCTCCAATACAAATTTCAAAATGAAAGGTTCTTACTAGTCTGTAAATGTTTTTTAAACTTTTCTATTACAGCCAAACTTCTTTATGTTCAATTTAGCACTGTGCCTAAAAGTCATTTACAGCCGTAAATATAGTATAGGGGAGGAGAGTAAATTAGAATTTTGGGGTTTTTTTATTTTTTCCAGAAGTTTGGTCATAATTTCTATCAGTCTGCCCAATTTCAGCTTTGTAGCATGTCTGGAAGTAAAGTAGAATTTTGATGATCTATACATGAGTGAGTCAGTGAGTGAGTGGCAATTTCGACGTTTTTTGAAATTTGGTAACTACTTTACTACTTTATGGAAGTCCATGAAACTTGGAGAAGTTGTTAACACTATGAAGATCTACGACTGTGCAAAGTTTGAAATTGGTAGCTCATTCCGAAGTAGAGTTTTAGATAG